>CM033641.1:54494606-55094606 GCA_019512145.1 Engystomops pustulosus | reverse complement strand
TGATGTTAAAAGAGCCTAATATACTTAAACGATGAACTAATACATGTTCCCAAAAACCAAGAGATTTCCACATTGTTGGTAACATAACCACTACTTGAGCTTGAGGATTTGCATCCATACTTATTGGCCTATATGGGATATTACCTGTCAAATAAATATGTTTTTATTCTTTTTTGTAAATGTTTTGAAAACCTGTTTCCTTGTGTCCAAATTATTCCTATTCTTCTAGTAAAAGCACTAAATAGACTCGGTGCTACATTTCCACAGTCGCATGTGCTCTGTCTGGTGCTAATGAGATTGATATGACTTCGGGCAAGAGCCGCTATTAGTCTGTTTTCTGCTACAATTTGGCAGCACAAACAATATGGTTTATAGAATACATATCCATAGTAGAGAAATAAACTGCTCATGCTGAATAAATTGGGCTCATATGTTATGGAACAATTACACACAATTTTGGACAGAAGGAGGCTTTTTGCAGGCTTTCACTTGCTGTCGATTAAAATGGACCATTTGGATATAACTTATACCCTAGAATCTTTGAGATTTAAGAAATAATATTCCCTTATGTCTGTAGTAAAATTAAGTGAACGTATGTAATCAAATTATTTAAAGATGTGGCAATTCCCTTCCTCTTCATAACATACAACCAATCTATATTTAAATGAAAGTCCCAGTTACCACTATTGCTGAGTACACTTCTCCTCCAATGTAAGTGAGGACCTGCTGTGATAATAGCGCAGAGTACCATCACAGACTTTACAATACTGACACATTTCTATGTAATTATTTAGTCACTTTGCAGACATGATATATTTGATGCAGTTCTGTTTTGCCTAGCCGAGAAAGCACACAGCCCAGCTCCATTACTACCCTGTTCCTCAGTTACAAAGACTTAAAGGGAATGTTCTAAAAGTAAGGCATTATCAAATAATATTCTACATTTTATCCATGTTTTCAAATTTTTTTTGTGGTATTTGATCGTTTCTAAAAAAAATTTCTATTTCAGAAAAAGTACTAAAATTTAGCAATATTTACTATGACCACAGGGCCAAATAATAGAGTGATAGTTGCTTTTTTGTGAAGGTTGTATATGTAGTAGTCACCTCATTTACATCATAAGTAAGCCGGAGAGGAATATGGTTGATAATTTTTATAGGAAACCCAGTAATTGGGGCAGATTTACTTACCCGGTCCATTCGCGATCCAGCGGCGTTTTCTCTGTGGTGGATTCGGGTCCGGCCGGGAATCACTAAGGCAGTTCCTCTGACGTCCACCAGGTGTCGCTGCTGCGGCGAAGAGCATCAGAATGCACTGGAGTTCACCGAGCCATCCTGGATGAAGGTAAGCACTTTTTTTTTAAATGCGGCGGTTTTTCCGAATCCGTCGGGTTTTTTTATGGCCACGCCCCCCTATTTCCATCACGTGCATGCCGGCACTGATGTGCCACAATCCGATCGCGTGCGCCGAAATCCTGGGGCAATACAGGGAAAATCAGTGCAAAACGGAAAAATTTGGGTATCATGTTGCAAAACCGCGAATTGGGCCCTTAGTAAATGACCCCCATTGTCTCCACTACTGAAAAACAACTTATTTACATCAGGTGCCTGCTAAAAGTATTCCTGGAAAAATAGTTGTGAGGCTGGCTATAGACAAATGTGTTCAGCTTGTGAAGATGAACTTAAAGGTTGATCCGATCCCATGGACTGCACCCCTTGCACAGGACAGGACTGTATTTCCATACAGAAATATGATGCAAGGACTACCTATCTGATGGCTGAACAGTAGCACCAACACTATTACAGTTCTTACAGTTCAGGTGCTGCAGTTCGTTCGATGGACAGGGAGTCATTGGGGGTCTTTTATCTTAGCATGTTCTCTTTTTTCTCTCTTGTTTTTGGTACATTTGACATATTTGCACCCAAATGTGAGACTTGTTAGCCATGGAAGAATTTTTCAGTGTTGCATCTGATATGTCTTTAAAATCCAGATGTGAACATATGAAAAAAAGTCACAACTTTGGCCAAATTGTTGTTAAAAAGTCACTAATGAACTTCTGTCCCGATTAAGCAAAGGAAAAACTTGCAAAACCTCCAGAGACTCAGCTGCCACATATATCAAAGTCTAAGATAAATCAGTCCAAAATCCAGAAAAAAACAAGAAAAGACATACACAAATGTCCTGACTAAAGATAAATGACCCTCATTGTATCATATTTTTGTATGATGCAACAGCTCCCATTCTGTGCAATGTATGCAGTCCACGGGATTGACCCAACCTACAGGTCTGTTTCCACAGGGTGAACATGTTCATCTGCAGCTGACCAAAGGGCTCTGTAGTTAACTCTGTTATGGGAGCAAAGTGTCTGTGCCTTTAAGGTAGGCCTTTAACTATTCCTGTTATGAGGGTAACTTGAAACTTGAGAATATACCTAATTTGGTTGCTTCAGCACCAATAAACCCCAAACAAGCACTGCCATCCAGCATCGGGGTCCATGTTTGGGAAAAAGCACCAAGCTATTTTATTTACTGCTGCAACATTCAATCAAGCGACCTGCAGCTGATTTGCAACCACAAGCATGTCCTCTGTAGGCATGCATGCGATTGTCTGGGTTGGAAATGTGACTCTGCAGTATAAGAGTAGGGTCACATGTCCATATGCGTATCCACCTAGGAAACAAAGCTTGGGAGAGCTACCCTCTTGTCATAGAGTAAGTCAGTTAGGTCGGAACTTCTGAAAGAAACAGCAATTTTCAGGGCACTTAGGAGCATAAAGGAGGCAGCTGTTACAAGAGAAAGATGATAATCTGAAATAATTGCACTAATTAGGGTACTTTGAAGATCTGTGTTAGGCTACTCATAGGCTGCTATTAGTACAGGGATATTCTTACTTATTATAGAGGATTATACAGCACTACTGAAAGACCAAACAGGAATATTAGCATTTACTGTATCATCCAGCAAGATCTTAAAGGTCTTGAGGGATATTTATCATACGGCAGAGCATATGATGTATTGGGCAGGGTGCTGTGCAGTGTTTATTCTATGGCAGGCAGAAAATAAACACAGCCGGTGACTTATCAGATGTGAAAAGTCGCCGGCTGCAGCGGGTGCGCAGGCGCGAGGACAGTTATGCCCCAAGCTGGCCAAATCTCAGCTGGTCGTGCTCTCCGCTCGGCTGGCCGTGCCCCCCCTTCACGCTCCTTTCATGCCCCACTGGCGTGAATTTGGTGGAGAGGGACGAATAATTGCAAGTGCTAGCAATTAGCAAGCATTTGAGATTATTTCAGGTAGTGCAGAAGCCCTGATAAGTATGCCTCCTGTCTCCATATAGTTTTCAGCTCCAGAAAATCATTAATCATCATCAATCATACCTTGATTGTAAAGCTGCTCCCGTTGTCAGTGAATAGCATCCAGTAATAAGTTGATTGTAAAGGTGCTTTTGTCAGTGAATAGCATGGACTAATATGTCAAATACTGGTTGACCGCCCTGCTGGAACCATGCTACAAGGATAGTGTGGCATCCTTCATTCCAATACTAGTGTCTGAGACTAAAATGAGAGACTAGAAGTTAACTTTGATGCAGGCACTACTGGCGGGTACTATCTGACATTGAGAGCTCAATGGCATCATGAGGAGGAAGAGGAGAAAGTGTTTTTAAGTATTTTATTAATTTTAACAAAACAATAAAGTTACATACAGTAATTTGTGTTGCAACCTAACAACATACTTGATTGCATAGTGATCAATGGACATATATTTTGAACATTACAACTGAGTAAGTTGTAAACACAGAAGGAAGACCACAATGTGGAAAACCATGTTGACTTCTGCCAAACCTCCACCACCAGCAGATAGGGCACATAGTACCAGGAGGCAGAATTTGACTCATATGGTGGAGATCTTATCTATCCACATGTCTCCAGCTACTGTAGAATGGATCATCTCTGTTCTGCCTGAGCTTGCCCTCTATGCCTTGCAGCTGTCTGTCTGCAGTCTGTTCAACAAATGGCGTGTTGAGTTTTATGTTAAATGATTTAAGACACAATGGTATTTTATTTGTACACCTGAACACTATGGAGTGATGTGTATGAACATATCCCAATATAAAAAGGATTAGCCTCTGAGGAATTAAAAGTCCTCAAAATGGTATCAATAAACACACCAGCTGGTTCAGCAAAAGATAAAACCTTACACAGCTCTGTACAACAAAGTATGAAAAACACTGAAAATCAGAGTCAGAAAATGGTGATTTATTTTTTGAAATATTTTTATTGTTTTAAAGGTATTAAAACAATGCAAAGCAATATATATTTGGTATCTTTGTGATTGTACTGACCCAAAGAATAAAAGGGAATTGTCATTTGGACCACACAGTGAAAACTGTTAAAATAAAGCCCATAAATTATGGCAACTGCAATTTTTTTTTTCCAGCTACCAAGAACATTACATTTCTGTAGAAAATGGAAATGAATAAATGCAGAAGGGATACGGTGTTAAGATGTTAACATTTTGTATATTCCCCCTACACTATCCCAGGTAGTTTTGCTACCCCTGTTAAAGACTATCCTGAATTTCTTAGCACGTAATACAAGTGAATTTATTATTTCCGGAAACCAGGTTTTTATTCCCTTATGTTTAACTAACAGAAAACAAAAAGAATATTGCTAATATACCAAGCCTGGAATCGGTGATTTCATGAGATTTTTTTTGTCGTAGCAAAATTTATTGTTCAGATCTATAAAAAAGTATTGCAAGATGTTTCAAAGGGATAATTTCCTCATAATGAAGTTGTTGACAAACTATAAAGAAATCAGAATGCTTTCTGTTTTATATCTTGTGCCTCCATTAAATCTTTCTGACTTTTATCATACCCTTAAAACATGTTTGTGGAAGGGGAAGAAATATGCTCTATTTTGATCTGACAAAGTTAGATTCTGCCCTTGAAGGGCTTCTCTGTTGTGCATTACATTTGACCTGCACTTTGATTGATTATTTGTGTTTTTTTTTTATTTCTTTAGATCTGTGCAATACTGATGGGCTGTCAGTGCAACTGAGTCCGGTTTCCTCTTTACCAATAACCTTTGGTTCAGATGTGAGCACTGACTTCATGGCAATGTATTCTCCAAGGTTATTTGAATTATATTATACAGTATTTTATCATGAATAGAAATACAGATGAGATCTCTCCTGACATTTAGAAGAATATATTTTATGTGTTTCTCTATTGCAAAGGTGTCCCTAGAATACACAAATATGTCCTTTAGTTATTAATATTGCTGGGATACAATATTCCACCTATGGCCAAGAATTAGAGGTTTCTGTTGATTGCTCCAGTTAATGTGTTAATAATCGCGTCTGCATTCTTCCAGGCCTTTCTCTCCGTGCGCTAATGACAGTGGAGATGAGGCTTAATGTTATTAAGTTTCAGTCACTGAAACATCCAATATCCTGTAGCAGTTGTTTATGCATGATAATGTCACAAATTTGTTTCCATGGTATAATATTATGAGATATGAATGTAATATATCATTGCAAAGTCTGTAGTATTTGGCATGTTTTACGTTCCCCAAGGAGAGATAATTAGAATTTTCAGCACCTAGAGGTGGTTCACCCAATCTGTAATGCCGGGAATGTCAGGAGTTTTTAATAGCAGTAATGCAAAAAAATAAATAAAAATAAATAAAAATGAAAGTTACTGTTGCCATTGAGATGACAGTGATGACACTAAACAGACTAATTATACATTTTAGCTTTTCATTCCATAGCAAGTCACGTGCCTCAAGAAGTGACAATTGTAAAACAGCAAGTGTTGAACTAAGAAGATACTGAAAACTTCATCTCTTCTAAACCATCAAATCACATCATAGAAAATACCAAAGACATAAATAGAAGACATGGGGAGAAATGGAGATGGATGATAGGTAAATAGGGAACATTGAGGAGGAAAACAACTCCCAGCAGTGAGCGTTTGCAATATGCAGATTTGAAGTCCCTTAAATCTGCATAATGGAAATGGATCCAAAAGGACAAAGCTGAGGAGAAAGATTTTCCTGGAAGAAAGGCCCATGTAATCCCAGTGATTGCATTTAAAGGGATGATTGTGCTTTAAAGTTCATCTACCATCAAAATCAAGCATGATAAACCAAGGACACTGACTCATAGATTCAGGAATCGTAACTGTGGTAATCTTCTTATATTTCTTATTCATGTCCTCCTTCCTTCCTTTTAAATTTATGCTAATGATCCAGAGGGGCTCTGGGGGGCGTTACCAGAGTACCACCATGCTGTAGCTTCCCTGGATGTTATACTGTCTATCCCCCCTCTGCTCCCTCAGCACTTCCCCCCTTTACCTGATCTCACTGTAGCAGAGGAAGTTCCAAAATACAGTGGAAGAGGGAAGTGCTCCCCAACAATGGATAACAAATATAAGAAGATTACCAAAGTAACTGTGTCTGAATCTATGAGTAAGTGCCCCTGATTTACCATGATTTTGACGATAAATTTTCCTTTAAAGGGAATTTACCACCAGGATAAAGGTTTATAAACCTAGCACACTTACATGCTGCTGTGTTCCCCCATGGCAGATTCTGCTCTTTTTTTTGCTTCTTATACCCCGGTTTTTACAAACGCAGAACTTTAAAATTATGTAAATGAGTCTGAGGGTTTCCAGGCTCATTTGCATAATTTAAACTCTCCTTTTCTTAAAAACAATGGCATAGGAAGCTTAAAGAAGAGCAGATTTTGTGAGAGGGGGCAAACTCCAGTACGTAAGTGTGCTTGATTTACAATCCTTGATTCTGGTGTTAGATTTCCTTTTAGTCAGCAGCATTTACCTTTCAACTACTTCTAAAATCTCCTCTTACCCACTCTCGACTAAAGCTACATGCAGACACATGTATGGGAGACGTATATATGGCTGACATATATACGGCCGATATACGTCCCCCATACATCGCTATGAGCTCACGGCCCTTCACGGGAGCGGTACGGTGCTGCACACGTGTGCGGCACTGTACCACTCCGTAGCCCGGGAAAAGATAGAACATGTCCTATGTTTTCCCGTGTTATGGCGTCGTGCGCCATATGTTCCTATGGAGAGGGGCGGGTGAGCAGCGCTCACCTCCTCCTCTCCCATTGCGCTGCCGTGTCCCCGCTGTGCTACGGTACGGCGGTTACAGCAGTGTGCATGTAGCCTAACCCATAGAAGATTATGGGGGAGGGAGTTTCCTGAGCTGTAAGGACAACAAATCAGCTTTATTTGCTAAGGCCACTGAGAGACCTGTAGAAGGACTTCTAATGAAGGTTCAGCTATCTTTTTACATAGGGCAGACATTATGGCCCCTTAAAATGAAGCATCAGGTGGTCGCATTCGGCTTGTGGGTGTGATGGTTGACAGGTGTGCCTAATATCATGCTTTTATTTGTTGTGGAAATCACCGAATTCAGTTCACTTGGTTGTAGTGCATGTTTTTTCTTATTGTGTTAATGTTGGTTTTTAACTAGAACAGTTTCTTATAGTTAAAGATGGGTCACGCTGATACCACAGGGGCTTAAATTCACAAGAATCATCACCATTAAATGATATTACTTCTTACACACACAAAAATAGCCATAGGCAGGTCAGCCACTGCTAATGCGGAAAATGACAAAATACGGCTAAGATGCTAAAATGTTTACTTTAAAATTAATAAGGGATAAATGAGCAATGTAAGGCAAGCAGGGAAAATGTATTATACTAATTTTATCAAGAAGCGGCATAAAACCAGTAATGATTGCCTCCGAGAAATCTGTGAAAATTCTATATTTCTTTTAATCTTTAAGATGGAGTAAGATATTTTTATTATGTTAAAAATTTATGAGCTGAGCTATTCTTTTTAAAATATCCATTAAGTACAATCAATATGTGCAAAATTCTAGAACATAAAATTCTTATCCATTAGCTACATAAAATATCTGTACAGGATGCATAAATGTTCCTGCAATAAACTAATACTTTATAAGGCCAATGCAATACATGAAATGTACTAAAAAACATGAAATAAAGTTATAGCCAGAAAAGTTTTTATACTTAATTAAACTCATTCCTACTTATGAAATCAACTTTTAAAATGATCCTAATGAGCCAGAAGCGTTCTAGGGGGCATTAACAGAGACCCTCTGTACTGTAGCTTCACAGGCTTTTACCATGTGCACGAGTTTTTTTCCCCCTTCCACTTTACAGCAGGCAGAGGAAGAGGGGAGGAGCCGTGAGAGCAGGGAGAGGGTAAGAAATGCTCCTGCACAGTGTAACAGCCTTTTAAGCTAAGGCACAAAGGGACTACGATAATGACCCCCAGAGCACTTCTGAATCATTAGCATAATTTTAAAAGTTGATTTTAAAAAGAAGGAAGCTATGGATAACAAATATAAGAATATTACCACAGTCCCGGTGCCTGGATCTATGAGTGTTTATCATGCTTGATCATGATCGTAGATTTCCTTTAATATTTGCTTAAAATAATTTTGGATAGGAGTTTTATTTGGATATTGGTATGTTTATCTTAAAGACAAATAACGATAACTTTCAGAATTTATGGTCTATAAGGGAGACTGTCACTAACTTTTACACCACTGAACTAACAGCTACCTAGGGAAGGGTGTAAGATATCTTTTATAGAATTCACTTTTTATGTTAAAACTGCCTTTTTACCAATAAAAAATGTTCTAAAACCCGTTATTAGATTAGGTGTCATTAGCTGACATTTTCATTAATACCATCTTGGACACTGTATAACTTTTGATCTATGATTCAAATTTATAAAGCTGGCTGAATGAGAAAAAGTGGTGGTTAAAGGAAACCTACCACTTAAAAGTGAGCTGGTGCCAGAGCATATTTTTGCTAGGAGAACAAAGCCCCTATCGCAGAATTATAAGTTATATTAACTTATAACTCGGCGCACCGCACTCAGGCACGGCGCACCGTGCGTGTGCCGGATTCTAAAGTGCTGGAGAGCTGGTGACGCCACCGAGCTCTCCGGCACACGCGCGCCTGTGCAACTTAGCACGGGGAAACAGGGTCAACGGGTGAATTGGTTAATACCCTACATACTTACACACACTTTAGAAGAAACATGAGGTAAAGTGGCCAACTTCTTTAAGTACTCAGCACACCGATGAGGAGCCAGATGGTGTTAAGGTCACTGACCAATGCTTAGCGGAAAATTAAGAAAAAAATGTATTTAATCCTTCATCCAAGCATTTAAAAGACAGGAAAATGAAAACTTCATTCCCATACTGCATGAAAATCTGTGTAGATATTGGGATGGGCCGAATATTTTAAAATTTTTATATATTCCTATAAAACATAACAAAAAGTTTGGGGATTTTCAACAGATTTTAATTTTATCTATGAATGAGCTTCCCAGTCTGACTTTGAAATTTCCTATTTCAAATTTCATATTTTCCTTCATCAAGACTGAAAAGTGTGGCCATGGCTTTAGTCAAAAGTCACTAACTTTGTGTCAAAAAATAGAGCCTACAATTTCACCAATTATAGCACTGCATGCGCTATGTTAGTTTAGTGAGACTTATAAAAATATAGACTCTACCCCCTCCTGTAATGGTGTTTCAGACAAGTCTGTCTACGTATCTTTGAAATGCAAAAGCAGAGCAATAAATCTGATTTCCATTCTATCTGCTTGGCTGCATGTAATGTCATCTTTTCCCTTTTTATGTCTCCTACTCCTATTGAGAAATTTGCCATCCACAATGTTGTTTTGCTCAGCTTGTCTCATAAATATCGGTAAATCTCCATTTTAATTGCATTTATCTTGCTGTATGACTAGTGAGCATATTACAGAGATGTAATGTCCGTGTCATAGTGTAGTAAAGGCACAAAAGACACTAAAGTCATTTAAACTATTGATCAGAACATTGAAATTGTTGCCTGTTCAGTGTCATTCAAATTCAAGTGGCGTCTTCAACTGTTTCATAAATCAGGTGCATTTGAAAAAGTTTTCATGGTGAAAGCAAGATGATAAAAAGCATGAGTTCTGCTTGTCCTGTCATAAATTTCCCCTTTGCCCTCATTCTTTTATGTCCAAGGTGTTATATAATACATACTACTAAATGCCAGCTCGCGCATCTGTGGAAATTTCCCGGGCATGGCATTTCTTCTTTTTTGCCTTTTTGCTGCATTGATATTTTGCATTTATGTCAACACTGTTGCTTGAGCAAAGGAAGAAGATATGCATTCACTCCAAGACGTAACCCACAAAAGATGTATTTCCTTTATTGTTTGAAAGGCTTCACATCTCAAGTACAAGGTATAGTAAAACACACAGATCAACGCATTTCGGTGCCAGATCTTAGATCATGACTAAGACCGAATGTAAAAACGTGTTGTTCAGTGTGCTTTGCTATACCAGGTACCTGAGATGTGAAGGCTTTTAAACAATAAGGGGCAACATTTTTGTGGAGTACGTCTTGGAGTACCAGATGTCTTCTTCCTTTGTCTTCCCCCTGGAGCCTCCATTAATTTCGGGCATCGGACAATACCCCATAAAGAGCAGTGAGCTGAAATGTTTCTTCCCTAAAATTATTGGTTGTGTGTGTCACTATCATCATTTTTATGATTACCTATTATTCATTCCATTAAACTACACACAATCAATCACTGTAAAAATTCTCCTTATTTATTTATCTCTTATTTACTGAAGTTTACAACATGTCATAATAGACTTGTCACATAAAAGAGACATTAGTGGTAGTTTCAGAGCCTGCAGCATTTTTTTTTCTCAATTCTCATTTTTAGTAGACCTATTTGCTCTTGACAATGGTGGATTCCCAGATGACTCTAATTGATTGATTCGCAACCCACAGACCACTTTGTTGTCGTGTTACACAACACAGCATTTTTAATGCAATTTGGGAAAATGAAGACAATAAGGAATTCCTTATTTATCCCTCACTCTTAAACAGAATTTCTCATAGTGCATCCAATATGGCTATAGAAGATAACTTTAGAGCACAATATGCATTTCTCTTCTCTCAGCATGATCGGAGCCACGCAATAAGGGAAATTACTCTCGCTCTGACCACAAGATAACCCTCACTCTGTGTATTTAAAGTGAATCTTTCCAATAGGAAACCCTTACTAAGAATTCACAAGTGTCAATAGTAGTGAAACCATATCAACCCAGAATTTCTACTATGGGAACAAATAGCTGACTAAAATGGAAAATTGACAATTTTAGTGTGAATCAGAGATATGTTGCTTTACGTGGGTTGCACACAAAATATGAAAGTTTTCTTACATTTAAATCAGATTTATTCAGTAAGTTTCTTCGGAAATGTACACGCACGAAAAGCATAGTTTCAGGTTATTGATGTAGAGATATACAGCTCATAAGAATCAGAAACCAGTGATGCTTTTTTTAAAAATTTTGCTGCAGAGATGAATCATTTCTGAATCTAGACATAAGCATTAGGAAAATGGCTTGGGACCACCAGGCTTGGTGCAAGCTGTCAAACTGGAAAAGTAGTGGAGGACTCTCCCTGCAATTTCCCTGTAGACTACCAAACTGCCTAAAGCAAATAAGCTGCTTAGACAACTAATTATAAATTACTAACTAATGGACTCTTACCTGCAAGGTGACAGGGAAAACTTACTTGATCTGGCAGCTGCTGCATGTTGGAGCAGGTAGGTAACAAGAAGTAAGAGGCACACCAGATCAGCAATAGACAGGGGCATAAGGAGAAAAAGAAGTACCAGCGAGTTGTAATGTGCCCCCCCCCCCCCATAAGCTGAGTGGATTGGCTGTGGATTGATGGACAGGGCTGGGCTTCAGAGAGCTGAGTGTGGCTCAATCAATTCCAAACACAGCAGAAAGGTAGCCACAGTTCATACGCGCAAAACACCAAGGAAAATTAAGCCATCAAATCTGCACTTTTCTTGAGGGGAAGAAGCCAGGAACGACTTATTTATCTCCCCAAACTAGAAACAGATGAATGTTTGGCTGAGCTGAGCATTACCAAGTAAATAAAGAGGTCAGAAGGAATAGACAATTTACATTCAGAAAAGAGCTATTGGGGTGTTTTTGAAGGTGACCTTATTAATCCAATACCTAGATATCTTGTCAGATAGGACCTGTAGGACATAATAATAGGTACTGTTTTAAATACTTTTTATGGTTATAATGAAAAGTTGTAATGTTATCAATATATGACAAATTATATAAGTCCTTAGGGTAAAATCAGAATGGTTCATCCTTTAAACTCCAGACTTTCATTCTTAATTATATGTCATTCACACTAGCTAGCACAAAATATATCAAGGTGGAAATAATACCATGTAGCGAATAAATGGATCTCATTTCAAATTTTACACAACCTAGAATTTTTAGAATAATTTTTCAGAGCTCCATTATGACTTCACAATTATAAGTCATTTGGCACAGAGACAATAGGAACAGAAGAGTATCTGACTGGTACATAGGTAAGTGAGCACTTACTTACTAGGTCTAAGGTAACCTGTCAGCATAAATTAACCTAATAAACCACAACTAGTACTGTATCTAATAATGCTGTCCAGATAATATTCTTATGGCTATGCTTGATTTTTGAAGTAATAAGCAAATTAGTTGCATTTAGATTCTATCCAAAAAATGGAATAGGAATAGAACCACCCCTATCTTTTACGGTGTGGCTGCATGTCATGATAAGCAGTAATTAGAATGATAAAAGCAGATTGAGAATTAGTATTAAAAAGTCTGTCATTAGGTCTGTCATTAGGTGAAAATGTGTGATCCTGATGACAGGTTCTCTTTAAAGTAACTAATACATGTTCCCTTTAAACTAACTATTACATGTATTTGCCACTTTAATTATGTTACATAGAGTTAAAATTATAACTTATTTTTTGTAACAACAGATCTTTGAACTGTTTATGTAAGATAAGATATAATAAAGTAAATGACTTAAAAAAATGATTGATTCAGAGCAATGTATCAAGGTCTACACTGAGGAAGTTTTCAAACTACTTCTCATCACCTTGTACTTTTTGCAGTATTGGTACATTGTCATCTGTGTTATTAACTAATTCATGACATTGGCAGGAAGATAGGTAATGCATCTTGTTTTCAAGACCAAGACAATGTGTTCTCACAGCTACTGGATTTTAGCTGACAACTCCCAATTAAAATCTTGGCACCCTTTCTTTCTTCAAGTCACTCATAAATCAGCACTAGTAACTATCCATCTCCTGCAGGCACAACTGATAATGGGAAAACATCTGAGGTTTACTGTCGACTTAGATCGTAGATGTAAAATCTTAAGCAAGTAAATCTAACTTCGAAAATCTTATTTTTTTTTTATCAATCTGCATAATGAATTGACTTTTTAAGTAAAAATAATAGTGCAAAAATGCAAACTGACACATTTTTATGGGTTTATTTATAGGGGGTAATATTGAGCAGTATTACCCTATGGCAGTGATGGCGAACCTTTTAGACACAGAGTGCCGAGACTACAACCAAAACCCACTTATCTATCCCAAAGTGTCAACATTTATGTACAATTTATGCAGTAACTTCTTGCTCCCTTCTCTGTTATAGCTTTCAGTCGTATCAGTATCCTAAGAACACCAATACAGAAGAAAGAGGGGGTGACAAATTCCAGTTCCCCTGAATAGGAAGAATTTTCAGGCCTGGAATGATGTTAAGATAGCACTGAGCGCAGAAAGTCCTGGGCTGTCTGGGAATCCGTGAAGATCCCTTGTGTCCTCTTTGGTGATGGCCTGGGTGCCCACCCATGCCATAGGTTCGCCACCACTGCCCTATGGCACCTGTGCGTACAAAAGACGACACCATGACTTACCATAGAGATAGACCTATAAGAAGTACCATAGACATACAAGGCAGATTGGGACTGAGTATGAAAATATTGAAACATTTGATCTTTTTCAAGCTCATTGTGCATTGAGTTTGTAAAATGTATTTGTATTATTTCTTTAATGCTAGAATATGATCTTCTGATTTAACTGTCCACAATTGGTCTCAATGACTAAACTACACCTTAAAAAACTTGAAATTGACTTCTGGCTCTGGCGCCACCATGAATCCTCAGGTGCTCCTGTCCTCCCGCTGCATTCTAGAGCCTGTGGTTCTTCAACCCATCCAGCTACCTCCCAGAGTGTAAGACTTAAGCTAGCTGTATGCTAAAGCACATTTTAAGGTGGAATAACTTAAAGGAAATAGGATAGGTTGGAGATCTTGCAGGGCATCAAGAGATGAAAATCCAGGCTTGAATATAAGGAGCATGAGCTATTGATCTTTTGGGACTATTTAAATGAAGTCACGAATGAGTGCAAGACATTTGCCCCCATTTCGACAGCACTCTATAACCAGAAAGAGAAATTCGCCTTACTGTACCTGGCAGTGCTCCAAATATTCCACACGGATGGTTGCCTTTCAGAATTTTGAGGTCCGGATAAAGTGCGAGAGGCCCTCAACCTCAACGCTTCTGGAAAGATCACCCTTGCAACAGTTGCCTCTGCCGCAACTTTGCCAGACCTTGTAAGATGCCCACAAGAAGCAGCGGCAAAGGCAAGCCTTGTGAGATCCATTGGTAGCAGATTTTGACCACTGGTTTATGATTAATGTGGTATGTTGCATGTTTTTTTCACTTGAGCACTCTTTTGAGATCTAATTTTAGATCGCTCCTGGCAGGACATGAACAAATTGATCTATGGTGAAAGCTGAGGCAATGGACGTAAGCCAGCTCAGGGTCTTATTATGGCACATAGAGTAGTGTGTGGACACTACTGTACCTTGAAAGCCATCAGTACTGTAAATCGGTGTAAAGCTGAAATGTGCTGTAATTGTAAATGCTGCAGAACTTTGTCACATGTGTGAGTATTTAGGGCTCCCTCCTTTCTACACCCTTGTCTGGGACTTAGTGTCCATTAATCTTTCACATGTTGGCAAATATGGAAGAATTTTAGAAGTCTGATCTTTGTACCACTGAAGATGTTTCAAAACTAGAATTTTGGCCTATTGTCGAGCAGTTCTTGTGCCAACAGTCGTATGTATGGTTTTATACATAAGATACTTCACATGACAAATGATTCCTGACACTTAATTCCTTAAGTTCATTGTATTACCGTATTTTTCGGACAAAAAATCCTTTGATTTTCTCGGCAATTAAAGGTGCACCTTATAGTCCAGTGCGCCTTATGTATGAACCATACTTACATACAACAGCTGCCATGAATTGTGCCTGTCACCTGCTGGTCATTCATCCTTATAATCAGGTGTGCCTTATAATACGGTGTGCCTTAGAAAAGAACCTAGATGTTTTAGCAAGCATTTATTGATGAATTGAAAAATATGGTATTTAAAGGTTTGCATTACATGATTAAAATACTGTATATTATAGCAATGTGCCATGTTCACAGAAGCATCACATTACAGTGGATTTATTCTGTGATTGGAAAAGCCGTCTTCAATTTTTGTTGAGAAAACACAAGCCATATTAGTGGTCCAATTAAATCACCAATTATTAAGTTTTTAACACTTGAGCTATTATTAGAAGCACAAACACAGAGCCATAGTGTGAGCACATTTTAAGTATTGCTTTTCATTATCAGTTTCTTGGATTAATATTTTACATTGGCAATAGGTTTGTTTAGAAGAGCCATTTAAAGCCTAATGAGAACAATCTCAACATAATGAAAATGTGATTAACAACTTGTGCCAATTGGCAGCACTATCCCTGATAATGAAAAATGACACAAATTAGCAGAGAACTCGATTACTATGTTATACTTATTAAAATATACAAATCAACTGTTTGACGATTAAATTCTTTCATTTGAAGGACATGTATAGAAAGTAGGAAACAATGGGTGTCATTTATCTTCTTCTTTTTTAATTTTTTTTTGTCACGTTTGCCTATTTGAGCCAAAGTTTGCGACTTTTCCACTTGCCTAGCATAGTTAGTCACACCAGAATTTTCCAGTGAATTTTGCAGTGATATATCTTTAAAATCCAGATGTGGACGGATGAAAACTTCACAACCGTGGTGCAAAATCATAGAAAAAGATTGGCACAACTAAGTCCCAAGCAGGAGTAGGGAATATTTTAGAAGGGATTGCAGAAGAGTTTGCAACTTTTGTGTGACTTTTTTTAAAAGTCACAAAACCGCACAGACACAGTTGCCTGATATATTACAATCTAAGATAATTCAAACAAGTCCAAAACCCAGACAAAACCAAAAAAGAAATGCACAAATGTCCTGACAAAAGAGAAAACTGTTTTCAAAAAGTTGGAGACATACAAATCTATAAAATATTTAAGATTTCCTTCCACTAGAGTCAAACCCGAGCCCAAAAAAAAACAGTGCCAATATCGTGCACTGGTGCTAATCTGCTTTAAACCACACATCCGATGGCTGACACTTTCAAAGTCTGCAGTTACTGAATCAGTGCTGGTGGCATTTATTCAAGTTTTCTCTCAGCACTCACCACACTTTTTTTCTTTTTTGTAACTTTACTTGTTCTTTTACTTTATGGATTCAAGGACTTGCTTCCATTAATAGTAACACTTACAGTTGAGCTTGAAATACAAAGTAGGGAAAAGTTTTACAAACTGTCTTGCACATACGTACTACACTTGAGTTAAGTCAGTGTTTTAGAATTTTGCATTTCTATACAATTTTTTGGAAAGGCAAACCATTCGGTTAGTGGCTTGGGTGTATTTGCTAGTGGAAATTAAATATTGGATTACTTCTTTCATAGTATCACAGTATATAAGGTTTGAAAAAGATGCAATTCCATCAAGTTCAACCAATAAGAATTAAACAAATGATTTTTCCTCATAACCTGTGATATTTTTGCTCTCCAGAAAGTCATCCAGGCCTCTCTTGATAATGTACAAAGAATCCGCCATAGTTTCACTGCCCTTACATTAAAGAATACCCACCTAAGGCGATGGTAGAACCGCCTCTCCTCTAGGCGTAGAGGATGACCCTTGTCCTGGTCACAGGCCTAGGTATAAAAAGGTCCTTGGAGAGATCC
The DNA here is from genome assembly GCA_019512145.1 of Engystomops pustulosus. Lineage (NCBI taxonomy): Eukaryota > Metazoa > Chordata > Amphibia > Anura > Leptodactylidae > Engystomops > Engystomops pustulosus. The sequence goes on along the minus strand of CM033641.1, from coordinate 55,077,552 downwards.
TGTACTGTGCATTCAAATATGTGTACATTGTAATGAGGTCTCCCCTCAGTCTTTTTTTCCTAAGCTGAATAATACAAAGTTTAGTAATCGATCACTGTATTCTTTTATACCCATTCCCCTAAGAATCTTGGTTGCTCTCCTTTATACCCATTTCTGTCCTTGTTATACACTGGTGCCCAAAACTGTACACAATATTCCATGTGTGGTCTGATCAGGGATTGTATAAGGGCAAAACAATGTCCTTATCATGAGAATCTATTCCTCTCTTGATACATCCCATAAGCTTAATTGCTTTATAAGCAGTTGTCTGTCTCTGGTCACTACAATTAAGTTTACCATCCACCAATAACCCCAAGTCTTTTCCAGGTTCTGTTTTACCTAGTAATTGACTGTTTAGAACAGTGGTGACGAACCTATGGCACGGGTGCCAGAGGTGGCACTCGGAGCCCTCTCTGGTGGCACCCACGCCATCACCCAGCACAAAGGTCACCATTCAGGACTCCTCCTCCTGCAGTAACAGGCATCCCAGAAAGTGTCGTGTTCAGCACTATTTAATAGAGACTTGAAGTAGAGGAGGAGCAAGGAGGTGTTGACAGAGCTGGATTATCATTGAAGCCCCTCCACAGTTCCTGTGATTCATCCTGTTACGGGGGCCTACTGTATTGGTGTCTTCAGGACGCCAATACGTCCAAATCTGTGACACAGAGGGAGCAATAGGTTACTTTAAATTGGCATTTGGCACCTTGGCAAAAATATGTGGCTTTTGGTTGTAGTTTGGGCACTCAGTCTCTAAAAGGTTCTCCATCACTGGTTTAGAACATAACTGTACTTTTTGTTTCCATTGCCCAAGTTCATAACCTTACATTCATCTACATTAAACCTCATCAGCTATTTTAACAGCTGTTTCATAACTTTGTCTATTTAGTGTACAATATATAGTCATTCAAAATTGCTATCTAGAAATTCTATTTTTTAGATATGTTACTTTTTGTATGGTCATACCTCTTCTTCATTTCCTATCATATCTGCATAGGAATAGCAGAACCACCTATCACACACAACTAGACATCAACTGAGTGACAGGTACCCATTGTAAGAACTAAGAGTGCTCTTATCACCCTGTCATTTTCTTTTTTGTTTTTGTTCTTTCTTTTGTACTTTGCTTGTTTTCTCTTTAGTGCAGTTTTAACTCTTTTCTTAAACAGATTTATGCACTGTCTTTACTAGCTAGGCAATTTCCCTTAGGCATCCACTTGGCATGGACTTTTTTCTTGGCTTGCGCATCCTATTTATCTTCTCTTTGTCTAGCTTTATTTCTTAAGAACTGTTTTTTAGTATTTGTAATGCACTGCTTGTTACTTTCTTTGAAAACCGAATATGTTTTATTTGCCATGTACTTTTATTCCCCCTTCTGACATAAAGGTCTGTTGCTAAATTTAGTGAAGGCACAAACAGAATCCTATAAATTAGATGGCGAGCGAGTCAGCACTTATAAACTGAATGCATTTGGTTTTTTATAGAATCATTGGCACATGCCCATTTTTCAATACAGAAAGGATTTTTCCTCTTACTTTAGAAACATGTTTCCTGATAAATGTTACTTCTATATGAACATAAATAAAAACATATTGGTTAAATAGAGGGATATAGTGTTTATATAGATATTTTTGTATTTTCATATTGTTTATATAAATGTTTGCAGAATAACAAAAAATTTAAAAAACTTATTGAAAAAAGAAGTGATGAATTAGTCACCTAAAGCTTCCATTCATCTATTTTAGGTCATAGACAAATCAGCTGTATGTGAATATGCCCTTGAGGAGTTTATAAAGGGACAAGTACCACTTTTGTTATTCCAAAGTTGTTAAAAACAGATAAAATACACAAAACCTCTGAATTGCATAAGGGGGAGATTTATCAAGGCTTGTACTGTTGACTATACTACCCTATGCAACCCCCCATGCCATGTAGTGGGCCATCTCTGCCATCTCTGCCCTGTGCCAGCTCACCCGTGATTGACTGCCCCTGCTCTTGCCACAGTTTATAGCACAATTCTAGGCCAGACAGGATCTGAGTATATCTGTCTGGGCTTCCTCCAGATATACTAATATGTCACTTGATAAATCAGGAGCTTGGAAAGGGGCGGAGGGAACATCAAACATTGGCCAGCACCTGATATATCCCCCCAATGTTTGTCCTATCAATGTTATTTCTTAGTCACTAGGCCCCATGTTACTTAGGTAGGTAAAAAGCAACTAAAGTGCTGTTGGAGTCACATTTATTATTAACAATCTGCGTGGAAAGGCTGATCAATTTTGCTCAAATAATACTGAATGTTAACATTTTTGTCTGGTTAAAAAAACCCATTTTTTTCATGATGTCTTTAAATGAAAAATCTAATGTACTTGTTCAAAAATCTTCAATGCCAAAGGTGTATAGCTTGAAAAAAAATGAAGTTTCTAATTAATAAACTCTGATCCTCTAACTCTAATTAATAAATGCTGAAAAAACTTTGTATAAATTATTGAAGGTGATTAAAAGAAACATTCTATTAGGAATAATGGAAACCTAACTAGGCTTAACATCAGACAACATATAACAGGTCCACTGAGACAATGCTACTGTAGAATTCTCTCAAAAGTGTGTCTGCACTTTCTTACTTTTTTTTTTTTAATAAAAATGGCATTTGGCACAGGCCCAATTTACTGTGTTTTGTTTTAATTTGCAGCTAAACAAATATCAGATAAATAAACTCTTGAGCTTAAAAGACCCATAGACACAGATTAGAAAGAAAAACACAAGAGACAAAAGAACCTTAATAAATCCAGACATGGAACAATCTAACAACCAATTGTATCTTTTGCTTTGTGCCCTGAAAGTTCTTGTCTGGTTTACTAATCACAGCGCTTTACTCATTATCCTTATATGTGTTAATTCTCAGCTGTGATAATTCTTTTTCTTGTTTTTACAAATTCATGAGTTTCTTTTATAATCCCCAAACGGCTGCAAAGAATCTGCTTCCCGATCCGTTTGCTCTGCAGTGGAGTGGAATAATAACCCCTTTCCCTTGTGATTGGAGGTGAATTGTGCTTCTACTTACTTTTTTCAATATCAATACATTTCTTTGCTGCTTTCAAAAAAAGTTTCTTATTTTTTAAATGGCAGGATGTCATATGAATAAATTAATTATATAAACATATACCATACAGAATTAAGTCACACATTTAAAGAGGGTTTGAACATTAGTAGAACATTTGCAGGTATAAGTTACATTTATCTATTAAACTTGTTGCCTTCTTGTCGCCATTTATGCTAAATAAAAACAGGAAGTGTGGCCATATAAGTTTTCGGCACATTTTAAGCAGTCCACCATCCGTTTCTGAGAAACAACAACCAAAATACCTGCTACTAAATGGGAAAAAGATCATTATGTCCAGCAGAGATGACTTCTTGAGAAGCTGAAAGCCTTGTACACATACTTTAAATTCTCCTTAACATGAAACAAGTGCATCCGGGGTGTTCACTAACAAACTTGCAGCATCACTTTTTCATTTAATCCAAAATGGAAGAAGATTGTTACGATACTCTTATGATACTCCTTTACAATTAGAAAAAAACATTTTAACAATAATAATATTTCAATCATATTAAAAGGTCAAAGAAATGCTTGTGTGTTTCCTCGTGCCCATGACTAAGAACTCAGGATGAGTCCACACCTGCCTTTGTCTGAGCTTATAATGTAATGAAATAATAATAAGTAAGGCTAGGTTCTCATCACACATTTTGTATATATATATATTTTTTAAGCTCCTGGCGTGTATGCTGAGTATATACCTAGGCATATATTGGCAAACTGAGGCCTCCTTTTTGCCTCCGCCAGTACAGTATACATCCTATACTGTTGAAAACATAGGATGGAAAGATGTAGCAGTTGTTCCATCCTGCTCCCTCCTGCTTCTTGATGGTTATGGTCAGCAGAGGCCATTGGAGGTGAAGGCAGACAGATGAAACACACCCTATCACAGTGTATGCATATAGTGGGAGACATCATTTTCCCTCCATTGTAAGGACATGCTGGGAATCTGCCAGATGTATCTTTACAAGACATTACAAAAAAATGAGATGTACATGAAGCCTAGGAGCCTATTTATATACCTTGATGAAAATCATCAATTATTCAGTCAATAATTGATCATGTTTACCCCTCAGTTGCAGGATCAGACTTCAAATTATTCATTAGTAGTGTCTAACCATGAGACACATAAGTCTGCATAGGAACAGTGGCATAACTACAGGGTAGCAGCCATAGCGGTGTCAGGGGGCCCAGCCACATGACCAGCCACACTAAAGAGTTAAGCGTGTGCACCATTATATACATATTATGTATAGCATAATATATACATATAACAGTGCACATCTTTCCCGGTACATGCCTAATCCGGCAGCAAAGATAAGAAATGGAGGGGGAGGGGACAACAGAAATGTTCGACTAAGGATCTCTCATCTCTACTTCCTGTCATCTATAACCCTGTTGTGGTCAGCAGCTTACTGGGCTATATTAAATCATTAACTCCTGGGATAAGAAGTCTTCCTTGCAGTAAGTGTATACATGTGTATATAAGTAGGTATCTATCTATCATATGTGTGTATAGGATGTGTATATGATATATGTATGTGTATATGCTGTATAAGTGTGTAAATGCTGTATGTATGTATGTATATTATTTAAGGTTGTGTATATATGTGTATTTATGTCCCTATGATGTCTGTATACTGGATGTAAGTGTGTATATACTGGATGTATGAGTGTATATATGAGTGCATAAATGTGTACATATGAGTGTGTACATGTATCTATGTGTGTTAAACTGCATAATGGTGTGTGTGAATATAGGTGTAGAACTTTGTGTGCATATATAGAAATGTGTTTATGTTTGAGTATAAATGAGCGTGATGTGTGTGTACAAATATGTATATATTTTCTTAAGGGTAAGTGGGTCCCATACGGAAGTCTGCTACAGGGCCCAGCCTCTCCAAGTTACGCCCCAGCCTAGGAAAAAGGCACATAAAAAGGTACGTTTTTAATCAAGACTTTCTTAATTTTTAATTTGAGATATGGTGAAAATGTGCTGTAATTTTTCCACACCATCCTATCTGTTTTGACACACAGTTCCAGCACATGTGCAAAGAGCGAGTTATGGAAAAAAAAGCTGAAAGTAATTAAGTTGTTCCTCAATTTAATCTCAGCAAGACTACAGTTATTTTAGGTGGAAAACATATAAGCACCTCAGCGTCAAATCAAGCATTTAATAAGGTAAGTTCTATGGCGTTCCAACCCAAGTAACAGACAAGGAGAAATTCATATTTATTGCCTTCACAGTCACCTTTAAAGTGTTTTTAGCCTGGAACCATGTGTTAGCAGCTGCAAGGTTTTCAAAATGTAAGTTAATGAAAAGGATTTGTAGACACATCCAGCTGACATGAGCATCGATGCTTTACAGATCTAAGTGAATGTATTATACTTGTGTATATTATGTAGTCCTTGATTCAGGATAAATGCCATCAGTTTCTGTCTTGTCTGACTGTAAATAACTTTCAACAATCAATTTGCTTTATTTATTATTTTACAACTTTTCTTCTTTTTCTGCTTGAACTAGCATACAAGCCTGACAGTATCTATGGCACATGCTGTGATTGGAAGAAATATATAACAATGCACTGAATATATTTTACTCAAAACCTAGATTTATAATTTTACTTGTACATAACTTTTGTATTTTCGTCATCCTAGAAAAACTACTTTCTTAAATTCTGTATATTTAATTTCATGATAAACCAGTTGGAACGTTGATGCCTTGTTGTGACAGGAGCTCCTCATCACATATTAAATATGCATTAACTTCTTTAATTAAAATCTGAACCTGTCAAAAATGTGGTCAATGTGCTGTTATAAACCCAATACCTCAGGGGTGTTCACTAGAATATCACATTTTTCCTAAAATACTACATTTTTCTTCACAGTATAGAATTTCACTAATGAAATAGAGAAAGCAAAAATGTACAGGGCAACTTGGAACTAAAATTTTACAATGTCACTTTTTTTCCACTTTCAATCCTTTGTCTCTTGCCAAGCACAATTCATATTTTTCCTATTAATTCTACTTTCATAGTCTAGCTTTAGTTTACTTGTGAAAAACACTTATATTTTGGCAATTTGTTGATAAAAATGCAACATCATATACTTTAATAGATGTTATTCAATTTAGAATATATTTTCACTGTTATCCCCCACTGTCTTGAACTGAGGCTACACATTGTGGACAACAAATACCCCAAAACCAGTCCACACTTACCAAAAGAACAATGTTTCTAGTATTCTTCAAGAGAAATATACACAGAATTCTAGTAGAAACATGTTTCATGTTTCAGAAGCCACAGAATATATCCCATATCAATATTTGGCTCCTAAGGGCAACAAGTCAAAATATTAAATGTTTCGGCTCACCTTAGCTCTGGGGTTTGGTTGGCAGAATGATTTTGAGTATAATCCTTCCTCTCCATTCCTAGTTCATGCCATAGTAGACTTTATTATCTGGGCATTGTACCACCTCGCCTTCCACTCCACGATTATGAGATTTTAGACAAGTCTTCAATATCAATATCTTCAACTATCTATAATTTCTTTAGTTTGGGACCAGTAAAAAAGAGAACATGCGCTACTGTATGTAGTCAACACTCAGACTGGATTATTCAGTTGTAGAAAGATATAGAAAAAATGTTGGTTGGTAACTTGAGGTCTTCAAAAAATGTTTACAGCAAATGTGTTCAAATATTCTTTCCCTACAACGAAATCCTACAATACTACAAAACAGATCCTCACAATTTTCCAGACTAACAATGGAAAGTTCATGTTCCTAACATTTGGATACGACTGAGTAAGCGAGGGACACTCCCACATTGCTTTGCTAATGTCAGCATCTTCCTCCAAGTATGTATGGCAGGCAGAGGTAGGTCACAATCCTACTTAGTGCAACCTAAGAGAACTCAGTTGCTAATGTACAGCTGACATAATTTTAAGAGGCTCTCAGGAAAAGTAGCAGGTTGGAACCAAGTGTTTCTCCCATTCCTATCCTGTTATGCCAGCTATCTTTCGACCACCTTCAACCAAAATTATAGCTTTTAGAATAAAGTGACGCATAATCAAATGTGTTTTTGACAAAAAAGGTTTTTTTTTTGCTTAAGTATAATTTATAATAAAACCTGTAGATGTTTCGGTGATGCCTTAATCGTAGTAACCTACAGCATCATTGTATATGTGTTATATACTGTGCAGTGAACTATGTAAAGAGGAAAGTTTTTTTTACCCTGAAAATTAATCTATTGGAAAATATACCTCTCACCACAAAAAACCCACATGTGTCATTGTCAGATAAAAAAAAAATTAAAAGTTGGAAAAAAATGTCATTTGGAATTTGAGCATATAAAATTATAGTTCTGTTTCTTGTAGACCATTTAAGGCCATGTCCTTAAGGTCTTAAAGCCAATTGGGGACATTTTATCATTTCTTGCACATTAATTACCAAATAATGTTAATGCACGTTTGGAGCAATTGTTAATGCAAAGTGGAGCAGGGAACAAGGAGGGCCAGGACAGGGAAAGATTTACATTAATCTACATCAGAAAACTTGTGCAGACTACAGCTGAAGTCTGTGTAAGCCCTTGGATTGCATCGTTTTTAATTCTGGTGCAAGAGATGTACCAGTAATTCTTGCCCCAGCAGAGCTGAAAATTGATATTTATGAAGCACTTTATGAAGCACAGGTCATCATATATCACCCTTGTTGTGTCTTGAGGTTTATTTCCACCAACTGTCCACCATTTTTACCCATTACTATTCCCTGCACTATTCCAGTATCTTTCTGCATGAACGCAGGGAGTTATTTCTCATTGGTTTTTCTGGTTTAAAAAAGTATAAAAAAAAGTCCCATTGATGTCTTTGGGACTTTTCACTGCTCAAAAGTCTCACAGGACTATTTCCACCTTTTCATTAATCTGGTTCATTAATCTAGTACAACACCGTGCAAGGCAATGTGCAAAAAGTGCTAGTATATATGGTGGGTTTTATGCCTTTTGAGACTTTTTTTTTGCCAAAAGCCACTTTAATAAATCTGATGGGCAGCAGAGCTCCAAAAATAGACATAAAACTGTCCCAAGGAGCCACCTAATTATAAATTACCTCCAGTGACTCCTTAGGTTTGTACAAAAATATCATCAAAACTTGAACACATCAAACGTAACCAACCTGTGCCAAGCAATAACCAATTGGTCTGGTGTATAAAATGTATAAATAGCAAAAGCAAAATTTGCTATCAATACATTCATGGGTTAGAGGATCGCATCCTATTGGCCACATTCTATTCCATGATATCAGTTATTGAGTGAGGGTACTATAGTGTTTGGACATTTTGGAACAGATGTATTAGGATACAAGTATCAGAAATTAATGTATTCACATTTTTATTGACACCTTTGTTCTTTATATTCTGTATCTGAAGAAATATTTCTGGGGACTTATGAGGGACCTCCATCTTTCATCTATTGCTTCTGCATGACTGCTGAGAATACTTTACTTACAGAAGTGACTGACAATGTTTTTCTCATGTATACTGCATGATGCAAATAAATTAGTCAATGTTTCCCCCTCTTGTGACAGCTCACTCATTACCATCAAAAATAACTTAATGCAAATCAAGTCATCTACTCCAGATATATAAACATGTATCTTTTAATGTTAAAGGTAATATATTTTTTCAAGCTGCTTATCCGATGTAAACCGCTGACGGAACTGTTTATCGACCTCAGGATACATTGTAACAAATTGCTAAAATATTCAGTTGTTACACCTGTTTTTTGCTGTGTGTGAAGCTCTGAATCCATTTTAATTAAATGAATACCTTGTCCAATATCATCCCTTAAAGAGCACCTGTCACCCATAAAAAAGGCACCAGGAACTGCTTACTTTAGTGCTACAACAGATGCAACAATGTTACACTAATAGCTTTATCAGAACCCTCCAATAAAGCTAGCAGACACTGCCGCATTGTAGAATAGAAATGCCAGACTGCGCTGTAAGCGGTCGGGCGTATTCATGAGGGGGCGGGACTAGGAGGCGGTGATTGCCGCATGAAGCTTGGCAGTCACTTTAGTAGGCAGCTCCTAGTGCTTTTTATATGGATTACAGGTCCTCTTTAAGTTCATTTTGAATAATTGAATAATCTTTTGTATAGTTGTAATAGAATGATATACAGATCACTTGTCCTAAAATTTTATCCATACCTGACGTGTATGCTTAGCATATAAATGGACAAATAGTGGCAGGTGAAGGCATAGTTGGGTCCTCCGTATGACCACTAAACGTTCTGTCCGTCACTGGCCCGACAGAGTTCACCATCTTTTTTGGGGTGCTCCTCTAACATAGGACTCGCGGCACAATTTTCTTTGTACAAATCAGTCGGATTGACTGATGGCACATCACCTAATTTATGTTGCATGAAGCCCACAAAAAGGGTCACATGTAACACAATAGCACAGACACTTCTTAAATTTTCCCTAAAAGCCAATTTCCCCTAAAAGAATGTGCAAAGCCCGAAAAAAGTGCAGCGCAAAGCCCTTAGTAAATGTGCCCCAGTGTATTGCATCCCTCCATACTAGGACAGGACATCACAGGAAGACCCAATTGCTGGCTGCTGCTAATGTATACTTCTCACCCCGCATTCAGGAGGGGGGGGGTCCCTGGGCGATGTATCCCACTGTATAGGTGGAACACGTCTGTGCCATATGTTGTAAGGACCCGTGATGTGATCCCAGCCTAAAGTCTATTTCCCTTCTTAAGGATATGATGCAGGAAATGCCATTGCTTATTGCTTCTTACTACCTACTGGAAACCCCATCACTGAAATTTTGCATGGAAAGGATTTTTGTTTGTTTCCCTCTTCATCATTGCATCACACACATAAGGCGTTAGTTACTTTTCAAAGCAATTCTTCTTTATTTACATAAAATGCTATAAAATTTTCATTTCAAGCCTGCATTAGGCTCTTCATTAGTGATATAGCATGTCTATTGTACGCTCTGATATGTAAGTATGTTAGCTATATAAAACCGCAAAATATACTGTTGGCTAAAATCTGTTTAGTGCTTATACAAATAGTTCATTTTTAAATACATAGATACAGTTTGATACAGAACAAACCAGTGTTATCTCCGATGGTTGTATAATGAGGACTGTGGATGGTAAATGAAGGAGTAATCTCTGTCAGAGTGTACAATAGGCATGCTATGTTACCAATTAAGAGCCCAATATGGGCTTGAATTACGTTTTTAATAGCATTGTATGTTTCTAAAGATGAATTGGTTTTAAAAGTAACTAATGCCTGTTGTGTGCAGCACGTTGGTGAAGAGGGAAACAAACCGCTCTTTTCCGAGTTGTACCGCTTTGCGTAAAATACACAGGTATGCAGTATTCTTTCCAAACCCACTCGTCCTATATAACAAACTATATTCCCCATTGCCAGGCCTGCCTTCCTCTCCATCAGCCTATCTGAAATTATATATAGGTACTGGTTGGGGGTTTAAAACCCATTGCCCTTGTTGATTGGTTCCCTAATGCAGTGAGAACTTTATCATCAGTCATATGGCGTGTGAGCAGCTCAGTCCTAAGTCTAGTGGGCTGAGCTACAGTACCATGCACCGCTGCTGTACTACGCACAGAGGTGTTATGGGTAGCAGTTAACTTATCTTGCTTTGTAATTTGCTTTGCAACTTTAATTTTCCATTTCATTTGGGTCTCCCAAATTGGAACAAAAACAGTCCACATGTCATAGAATCTCCTACTTAGACAGTAAGCCAAGATTCTCCTAGGTGAAAAAAAGCTTCTTCTATTGAGTTTCATTGACAAATATTTTATTGAGGTACTTAAGCCTTATCTTGTTACATACAGTATATGTATGTTTGTAGAACCTCAGACTTCTATTATCTTTAAGGTTGGACGATTCCTTTCAAATTTAAAATTACATTACATGCAGTTTGTGTTATTGGTAGGGGTTTCTGTTTCTCATTGAAAAGATACAATGACAATTGGAGATATTTTCCAAGCAAAGATCCATGGAAACAATAAGTTAATTATCTAATGCCAGCGTCTCTGGAATGGCTGGTATGAACTATTTGAGCTAATATTGTGTATGGAAACAATAAATGGATGATGAAACATTCCAGCATTATGGTATTACAAAACTATGCTTATCCCAGACTTCTGAAGATATTTTCCTAGATATACCTATTACACTGTTGGAAACTAAATATACATTAGCTTTCTGGTTCAATACTTCCCCCTAGGACCTGCTGTTTTTCTCTAATTTACTAATGAAGATGAACCTGATATATTTTGTGTACTTAGTGATTAATATTTGTGCAATATCTTAATAAAAGGGCTTTTTGGCATTTATTCATTGACTTAATATGTTCCTGTTGTAGTATATATTCTGAAAAAGTATACATATTTATTATTTATTGGTAAGATTCTGAGCTGTACATTCATAAAGGGGTTCACAGACATAGCATGAAAACAAGCCCAAAAATTTATAAAAAACACCAACCTATTTTATGGGCAAGTACGATTCTAGCAATTCCAAATATGTGTAATCTTTTTATAGGTATAAACTTTTTCCAGCTGAAAACACTTTATTTTACTACTTGATGAATACTTCGAGGCTAGAGAAAGCGCCGGATGGCGCGAAATGGCTGTTGTCTTATCAACCCCCCTGCTCCTACCTCTATCCTGACTGGTCTGTGTCACTGGACTTATTTTTACTCGATGATGAAATAAAGAAGATGTTTTAATGGAGAATGGCCGCGTTTTCTGTCTTCCTACTATTTATTTGATGAACACATTTTATGCAGGACTAGAGATGACCGGACCCAAACTTTACCTTCATTGTTCTGCATTAGGGGTGCTTTCCCTAATCACAATCCGGACATGTTGTGTGATATGATACACATAGCATATGATCCAGCATATTTACACTCCTAGAAAGTAGGCATGGCTGTTATTGGCCAGGTGGAAACGCCTGGCCAATCATTGCAATTCCTTATTGCTAGGGTCATAAATCTGATGAATCGGCTGCCCATCACAATATCCCGCATGTCTGGGTTAGGCAGAGTGGCCCGAACATAAAACTTGGTTCCCTCTCTCATATTTTTTTGTGTTTTTTTTTTAAAGCAAAATATTTTGATAGCTTTTAAATATTGTTTTTTGTTTATGTATTCTTTAGTTTGAATTGATACTATAACTACATCCCACATCTGCAAAACCTGCGCCATATACATCCACTATATACTACTTCTACTATGTCATTGCAGATTTACAGGACAGCAGTTGTCATTGAAATGATTAACTCTTACCTGACAATCAGTTTATCCATACATAATTGATTCAGGAAAGAATCAGATATTCACAAAAGCTGCACAACCAAACCATGGGGAGCCAAGTTAGTGGGGGAGGGGGACAATTATTTTCATAGTAAAACTGAAAGTGAAGGGTTAATCCTTAATGCTCACAGGTGGGTAAAAAAGACAGGGAGATTAAGCTCATAGTCAGCCTCCAGAGATACATATTATACAGTCTGGAATACAAATCTCTACAAGAGGGAGTCCTGGAGCCTTTTACTTTATAAACTAAGAAAAATGTCTTTATAAAATATATAAGAAATATGTTCATACTCTTCCCTCCCCCCACAATATTAAAAATGATTTTAAATGAATTTTAAGCTTTCAGGTTGAATGGGGTGGGCAGTCTGGTAGAGTGTTTCAGAGTATGGGGGATTCACCGTTGAACTCTTAGAGATGGTTGTGAAAATTGTAACATTACAATGTGATTTTATGGCTTCTAATACCATAGCTTGAATATTTTATTTTTAAAATGTACAAGTTTTTATATCAGACATTTGCTAAGTTGCTAAAATGTGTAACAGAAGCAACTACAAAAAAAAGCTATAATGAAGCTTGTAAAGTCAGGATCTGAGGTATTGTTATATGCCTCAGTATGTGAACCTGCAACTTTATTATTTGTTCTGTTAAATGTAATACATGAAGGCGCATTTAGAAATGTGTTAATTAAAATGATGAAGCTGTTAAATGTGTCTCATTGTAATTAATTTCATTCTGTGACATCAATTCAAATTGCAAGGACTTGTTTTTTTACATTTTATTTTCAGTAATCTATTCAATTTGTTTAGTTTTTAATATTTGGGCGATCATCAATTTATAGTAACATGAAAGAAATTTGTGTGTTTCTTTACAAGTGGCTCTCACAAATTTATCCTGCATTTTCTTGAATAAGACATTTGATGGGAAAAGTTGATATTTTAGTTTCTCACTTTTCTCTCCCTATTGTTCACTGTACTTCACTTCTCTATTCAATTTCTAATTTACAGTGAATACAATTAGTTTTGGAAAGCTTGTGGTTTCCAGTTTGTGTTTTTTGTTTGTGGCAAGCATAAAATTAGAAATTTAAATCAATCACTATATTATTCACTTATACAAGTGGTCCCCTACTTAAGGACACTCGACTTACAGACAACCCATAATTACAGACAGACACCTCTGACCTCTGGTGAAGTTCTCTGAATGCTTTACTATAGTCCCAAATTGCAATAATCAGCTGTAAGGTGTCTGTAATGAAGCTTTATTGATAATCCTTGGTCACATTACAGCAAAAAATGTTTAAACTCCAATTGTTACTGGGGCCAAATTTTTTTTGTCTGGATCTACAATTATAAAATATACAGTTTCGACTTATATACAAATTCAACTTAAGAACAAACCTCCGGACCCTATCTTGTACATAACCCGGGGACTGCCTGTATAGTAAAACTGACATACTGTTATAATATTCATATACTACATGAATAGTAGTAAATACATCTAAGCGGTTAACCTCTTCATGACTGCTAGTAGTTTTATCTTCATGTAACTAATATGACAATAGCTAATGACAAAAAATAATTTAGCACAAAAAAGGAGTTTTTGAAAGTGATTGAACTGGTTTTGGACCACCCACAGGGTATATTTTTAGGCAGTTTGGACCTCTAAAGCCTATGCCATATGACCCCTCACATGCTAAAGGCAGCTGCAGAGGATCTTTGTGGAGAAGACAGAAGAGCTATTTACTGCTTCTGTCTTCTCTGTTCCATATAGGCTCTATGCCTCTATGTTTCACACAATCATGAGACTGAACCAGTGATCTAGAGATATGAGAGGCAGCCGCTTCTTATGTCTAGACCCACCACAGCTTAGATAGTAAGAATTGTCTCTATTAGAGTATTTCTTTTCTCCTGTAAGTGTAGCTGCACAGTTACCCCAGTTACTGTTGAATAGTAACATTTAAAAATAAATAAACAAAGGTTTGCTTTGGCCTTTGAGGATTAAAGAGTAAAAATAAAAGTGAAAACATAGCTAAATAAACAAAATAAAAAAATATCCCAAAAATGTGTGTTTGCCCCTCCAGTCATTAAAGTCACCATACGCGATGCCCAGTTTCCCTCAGACACATGACCAAATGTTATTAAAATGTTAATTATTGCCAGTTTTTAAGTCTAAAGTGTAGTAAAAAAAAAAATTCTAACCCATAAAAATAGAAAATTAAGAATCCTGCATTTCTACCAAAACATTACACCAAATTAATCATGTCACAAAACAAAAAAATTAAATAGGTAAAACTACTCACCACTTCCTGTTTTTTTTGCATTTCCATTTTTGCTCCCCTCCTTTGGAAATCCATAATTTTTTTTATTTTTCTGTGTCCAGAGAAATGCATTTGCAACATTTCTTGTGAGCTCTGCTTTTACAGCTGTCACTGTTCACTCCAAATGACCCCCCCCCCTTTATTTTTTGGGTCGATGTGATTATGGGCACACCAAATCTATATAGGTTTTATTATGTTTTAATACACGCATCACCAGCTTCTAATTACCTATGAGAGCATTGCAGGAGGCATTTAATAGATTAACAGACCTGAAGCCCTCTCCTTACTCCCCTTGCCACCCACTCACATATTTTTACAATGGTTTGCAGCAAGGGTTAAAACAGCATGTACAAAAACTGATCCTAAAGGTCAGATAGACATAGAGAATGTTTCCGGGATCCTCTTCTTGTGTTTCTCACTACCAGTTGTGATAGATTATCAAATGTGAGGACTATCCTCTAGGTACAATGTGTCGCTATACAGGAAAGGCAGAATTGAATCCATTGCCACAATTAAACCTAACATTCTCTAATCCCTAAAAGAGCATAGACCATTGCTAAAGATGATATGGTTCCATTCCATAGCAGTTTTCTGTCATTGTGAAGACAATTAATGGGAGCTGTGACACCAACTTTCCTTTTACTTTGTGCTTTTAAAGTCTGGGACGTGGCATGTATTGAAGATGGCACCCTTGTCTGGAGTAGGGACAAAAACTGTGCTAATTGTTTGTTGGTGATTCCCTCTTTTGGTATCTATTTGGTCCTAAATGACCTTCCCCCTTCTTACCTTACTCTCAGGGTCTGTCAACTTGGCAAAATGTCTTTTAGTGCATTATAGAGTCAGGACTAGCTGTAAATGATCTCTCACTCAACAAACCCACGGTTCTCTGCTGAGAATCTTTTTAGGACAGTGTGGAATCATTTACTCTTTCTTGCAGCAGGTCCCAGCACTATTTACGTATACACCTGCTTTATAACAGCATGATGAGCATTATAGCATTTCCACATGGGTACTATATTTTTCTTTTTAACAGGTTTATTAATCTAAATGATAACTATTAATGTTTTTTTCCTTTAACCATACTGTGACAAAATGGTTCAGAAGTAATTGATAATATTATGTGACTTTGTGTGAGGACATGCCGGGAAAGCTCATGAAATTTTTGAACTGTTTTTGTGAGAGACTATTTGCTCTGGTATAGAGCTACATAAACTTGCTGTTAGAGTGTAACATCTGTGCCTGTTTGGGCATTAGTGTCATCCTTTTCCTGTGGTACAGCAGAAGATGTGCTGCTGACAGTGATTTTGTCCTGCACTAGTCTGAAAACTGCCGTGTTTCACTTCACTTTTATTGTTTGTATGATGAAAAATAATACAAATCCCCAGTGTAGACAGAAATCTGACCATGGTCACACAGGTGCACGGTTTATTAGTATCATAAAGAGTAATCAGGGCTGTGTGATATAATGAGCTATGTACCTGTGTAACCATGGTCAGATACTATTTTCAACACATTAGGATTTAGAAACATAAGATCTAAATATGGTATCATCTTAATTATACTCAACTACTAACATGTTTATTAGACTATATTGTATAAAAAGTGTTGAAAAATAAATACCACACAAAAAAAGTTAATAGATTTTGATCAATAAGGCAGAGCTGCCTTTCCATAGAGACATAAATGGAAAAACAAATATTTTATAGCTCACAAAATTGCGCAGTTAAAGAAAGAAAAAAAAAACACAAAATCCTGCAGGCACCGCTGTCTGCTGCATTGCCCTCCAAAATCCAAATGTAGAGTGTACTTGGGAGTAATTGATCGATTTTCTCCTTTTATTTTTTGTGATTGTATACATTTTAGGGTTAAATGTACATATTATTGACAAAATGAGATGATTCTAAATTTCACCTTCATGTTGTATAAGTTACTATAAAGGTCTCTAAGGTTTACCAACCATTGTAATAGCTGTTTTAATAGTTAGAGGGGGTGGGGTTTTGCAAATTGGGTGATTCATAGAAGGTTTCTAATATTTTACATTTCAAAAATGATTAAAAGCTAAAATTTACAAAAATGTAATATTAACATTTCTGTGAACATTTGAAAAATCACTGTTCGACTTGTAAGCCGTATGACATTATAATAAAATATAAAATAATTTTAAAACCGATGAAAATATAAAGCAGACATGTGGAAAATGTTAGTGAGTAACTAACTTGACTAATAAAACTATAAAACTATGGGGCAGATTTACTTACCCGGTCCATTCGCGATCCAGCGGCGCGTTCTCTGCCCTGGATTCGGGTCTGGCCGGGATTTCCGCCGTCCACCAGGTGGCGCTGCTGCGCTGAAAAGCATCTGAACGCGCTGGAGTTCACCGGCTCGGGCTGAGTGAGGTACGCGTCCCGAGCAACACATTTTCCGCTCTTGAATGCGGCGGTTTTTCCGAATACGTCTGGTTTTCGTTCGGTCACGCCCCCCGATTTCCGTCTCGCGCGCATGCCGGCGCCGATGCGCCACAATCCGATCGTGTGCGCCAAAATCCCGGGGCAATTCAGGTACAATCGGCGCAAATCGGAAATATTCGGGTAACACGTCGGGAAAACGCGAATCGGGCCCTTAGTAAGTTACCCCCTATATGTCTTTTAAGAAGATAATTTTGAATTTTAAAAATGGCAAATTTTTCTATATTTTTGCCTAATGTAATTTTTTTAACTATTTTCAATAAAAAAACAAAACATATCAACCAAAATTTACTACTCAAAAGCACTTTGGTAAATTATTTAAAAGTTATAACCGAATAAAGCAATGCATGTCACATTAAAAATATGAGGCTGAGCCTCAACATACAAATTGACCGAGTTTTAAAGGGGTTAAAGAATGATTGGCATAAATAGGCATAAATAGGCAATTTTACAATTGGTTAAATAAATTCTTGTATTCATGACTTCTTTTGTTTCATGAGTCTATGGGGGTTATCTACTAATGGTCCGAATCACGTTTTTACGCCGGGTTACCCGAATTTTACCATTTTGCGCCGATTTTCCCTAAATTGGCCAGGGATTTTGGCGCACACGATCGGATTGTGGCGCATCGTCGCCAGCATGCACACGATGGAAATGGGGGGGGGGGGGTTTGGCCGTCGGAAAACCCGTTGGAGTCGGAGAAACCGCCTTATTTAAAAAAATACCTGCACTTACCTGCACCTGGCCTGGCTTGGTGAACTTCAGTGAACTCCGACGGAATTCAGCACAGCAGCGACACCTAGTGGACATCGGGGGAACTACCTTAGTGAATCGCCGGAAGACCCGAATCTTCCACAGAGAACGCGTCGCTGGATCGCGAATGGACCGGGTAAGTAATTCTGCCCCTATGTCCTCTAAAACACATCATGAATTTGACCTGCGTGAAAGACCGATACATTGGTCTAAAAGTATTTGTTTTCTTCAAAAAAATTTCTTATTTCTCAATTAGGTGTGTTCATAAAACATATAGCCTGCTTGATTTATCCACAGATTGTAAGATATATTTTAATTTTGTATTTTACATAGAAGAGCCTTTGATAAAGTAAGATAATTCTACAACATGGAAATGTCATATTGTATAAATTCGTATTTGCATGTGTATGAATGGTAAATTAGACATTGAAATATGCAAGGTTTGGTATTTTTAAATTTCAAATGTCAAATGGAAAACATCACCTTGATTACACGAGCCGAAGCGGCGGTCAGGTAGAATATGTGACATTGGATCAGAACGAGATCAGCCAATTTCTTGGAATTTTAGACTTTTACAAGAAAAGCAAAAAATATTATTAGAAACGCTCTGCATTACAATGACCAATTTCTTGGCTTTTAATTGGCTTCTGGAAATGGTGCATTGTTCAGTTATATTTATAATGTCTGACTACATTTTTACACAAAGTATTTGCAAACAGTATGTGAGCTGAGAGTTTTCTGCTGATATATTTTATGTAAAAAAAAAGTTATTGGTGAAGGTGTGACTGACTATTGCAGAAAAAATCCATTGGAGAAAGAGCTCGATCTCTTTTATGTGTTTTCCAAAGTAGTTAGAACATTTAGAACACAGTTTTTAGGTTGTTTAATGCTCCTTTTGATGAGAGAAGCTAAGCTATTTATTTTAGGAAAACCTAATAATTAGACCCTATTTAGTTTTCACCCTATTTTGTATGCAATGCAATAATAAATAAATTGCCCCCTACTTTGTGCACCAGTGCCTGATGTTGCCACCACCCTCTGGTCCCACCAAATATGTCAAGAGCTTTGGGCTCTTAGTGTTGTGCCTGTCTGTGCGGCCACACAATTATTTGTCACTTGTGCTATAACCTGCACTAGGAACAGGCACAAGCATGTAGCATCTTCCCCCGTGTAAGGGGAAAAAGTTACAACTCTTGGCCATGCACTAGGTATAAAGTATCCCAACCAATACAAGCTTTGATAAACAGTGCCATAACTTGAAGCTGGTGATCACCTTTGGAAAGTCTGTGCCAGGCCCTCGACTAATGTATAATTTATAGTACTAGTCTTCTGATATGGGAAAGCGACACCTTATGGACCCCCTAAGCTTCTTGGGCATGTTGCAACTGCACCCTCTGAACCCCCTCGAGTTACGCCCTTGTTGATAAATCTCCCCCTAGATGTCGGTAAGAATATACAATGGTAGGACATTGGCTGATTGATTGTGGTCTTAAATTAATTAATTGGTAATTATTGTAAGAAGAAGGATTGATTGCTTACCATTATTGTCATTCCCTGGTTAGCACATGGCTAATTAGCTGCGGTGTCCACATGAATTTTATTTGCATTTATTGGACTTCTGTACTGTATACTAAAATTCAGTTAATAATTTGGTTTCATGATATACAGCTATATTCACTAAACCAATGAAAAATCTTTCAGATACTGTAAACTAATGACTACATTATTATTTTTATCACAAAACACTATAATTCAGTAGTGTTGGAAATACAATATAACTGCACTACAATTTAATGAATAAACAGGGGATACAAATTGACTGAATCTTAATTTATTTCAGTTGTATTCCAGAAAATATATTCCGAAAAATAATGCTAGCAGTTTCTGTTTATTAGTTGTATATCTTAGATATTACACCCTTTGGAGCACGCAGAAACAATTCAATTTGTATAATAGTCTGACCTTTTAAGGGATCCCATTCATTCCTTACTCCTTTGGATCATTAAAAAGATTGGATTCATTAGTTGGAGTCCCAAAACTGTGATCTATTAGATTCAGCATGGAAAATGAGATATAAGAAGATTTTAAATGTGAAGCTTTGAAAATGACAACATCAAAGATTGACTACATTTTTCTTAAAGGCATAACACACCAAACTCAGCAGAAATCAGTGGTCCAGTGTCAATACCTGTCCAGCAACTGCGTAACCACAACCAGGCTTGGCGCTAGCTGTCAGACTGGGTAGGTGGTGGCAAACTCACCCTGTGGAGTCCCTGCAGACTAGGAGCTGCCTAAAGCAGCCAAACCGCTCTGATAAGGGCGTACCCACTATCAGGAACCTAACTGACAGTCTCTGAGCGATCCTACAACATGACATCCAGTGTGTGTAGATGAGGAGTACAACTGGTACTGTAAATTGTAAACTTTCTTTTCAATATTTTTTCACATATTTTTATAACAGGACAAAAAAAATATGACTTTGTCAAAAGATACAGTGGGGGAGATTTATCAGAAGTGTCTGAGACCAAAGCTGTTCTAGTTGCTTATGGCAACCAATAATTTTTCCACAGAAGTTTACATAAGGAAAGCTGAGCTCTGATTGGTTGTCTTGAGCAACTAGAAAAGTTTGCTCTCAGACACTTCGGATAAACATCCCCCAATATTGAATCTATGAGGTAGATTAGCATCTGTACAGCAATATGTTTGACAGCAGTTTCAGGTTTAGGTTTCAGATTTTACCTATAACTGTGTTATCTGTTGTTCTGCGTCTCCACTGGCACTTGTAGTGCCATGAGCAGACAACAATAATATACCATATCATATATCAGGTAGGTGGGAACAAGCCATTAGACATTGCCCATGTCTCTCCACTGTCAAAAATAAATATACAGCAGTAGATAGTCCTGATCTCTTCACAGGAAAATAGTCTATTGACCAGGCACAGAAGAAATATCAATTTGTAAGCAAATGCCTTAGATATTTAATATAAAACTTAACGTTTAATAATACTAGATAAAAATTGTCTCAGCTCTGTAATGAAAAACAAACAAATACACAAGTATTGTCAGACCTAGTCGGGGACAATCACCAAAGTCCAGGGCTAGTGGCCCTGGGCAACAAGACATCCACAGAGTTTCAGGGCATAAAAATGCCTCAGGTATGCAGTATAATGAAATAACAAAGAGGTGGGGAAAATTATACAAGACTTGTGTAAAGAAAGAGAGGCTTGGTCTCACCAGTCTTCATTCCAGGTACGGCAAGCATATGGTTAAGCTCTCACCTGTCTTCATCCAAGGAACGGGAGTAGGGAAGTGTGCTGCAGCACTGTCCTAGTACGCCCTACTTAATCTTCACCCTGATCCCTTGGAATAGCTCCCAGCCCTTACAAGGGCGGTCCCCAGTCTGCCCCTGAATGTGGCTATTATGCCCTAAAAACTAGAGGATGCATTACAAATTCACTTCCCTATGCGTTTCATGTACCAGTTAGGGTACACTCCTCAGGGGAATAGTGTGCAGAATTAGATTGAAGTAATCAACTTTTGAAAAGATAATGGACGTCGGCCCATCATCGTCACGGGAGACGGGCAGTGGCTTGTCCTCCCTGTGTAAGCATAGACCCAAACGCTAGGTTCAGGACGGCGTCGGCGCCAGAGTCACTGCGCATGCGCCTAAAATAGGCTGAGATAGGCCTTCCCATATCACGCCTCATTACAGAGCTGAGATTATTTTTATCTAGTATTATTAAACGTTAAGTTTTATATGCATTTGCTTACAAATTGATATTTCTTCTGTGCCTGGTCAATAGACTATTTTCCTGTGAAGAGATCAGGACTATCTACTGCTGTACATTTATTTCGTATTGTTCTAGTATGGCTGGTTTTCTAGCAGTTGGTTTGGACACACAAAACTGGATAGCGGAGGCTAAAGAGGTTTTTTCAGAGAAAGAATTGGTTCAGAAAAAATACACACCTACCTTTACAGCAGCATTTAAGGAACTTACAAAAATCTATAAGGAAAGGCTAACATCCTGGTGGGAAGTTCAATCCCTTGAAAATTACTTAAAGAATGCAATAGTACCAAGAGGTCTGCGCATTACCCTTACCCCGGCACTAAGAAGCCGCTCGACGGCCCTAATGGTAAAATGGGAACAAGAGGCCACTAACAGCTCATTACGTTTGATGCAATTACTTCTAGATGAGGAGAAAAGGATCTTAGGTACCTTAGAGACCCGCTTACAAGAACAGATAGAACTTACTAAAAAATTTGAGGGTGAACCTGAATTTAAAAATAAAGAAAGTCTCCTCCAATCCACAATTGAAAAATTTCAATATCATATAAAAGAGCGAAAGCATCGCCAGTTTACACGCGATTTGCAGGATTTCAAGGATAATAAGGTTTATTCAGCAATCTCTTCTAGGAGGCCCACCACACAAAATACTGATATTTCCTCAACTGAAACTGACAATTCCGATACAGACTCCTCACAAGTCAAACAAAGGTCAAGGAGTAGGGGAAGAGGTAGAGGACGAGGGGGCAACAGAGGAAGAAGAGGCCCTGGGGCATACAGTAGGGATTTTTTAGACTACCCTTACCAACTCAGGGATCGAGGCACTCAGAATACCCAACAAAAGACAACTACAAAATGAATGAAATAACAGACGGCAAAGGGTCCATGCCAAGACCTAATGACATGCAGATAATTAACTTAACTTCACTTACCTTGACAGAACAACAGCGGACTATTTTATCTAAAGGACTTTCCTTTGTACCCAGTTCTGATTTCGACCTTTTCGGCATGGTTAAGGATCTTAACTAGAGATGAGCGAACATGCTCGTCCGAGCTTGATGCTCGGTCGAGCATTAGGGTACTCGAAACTGCTCGTTGCTCGGACGAATACTTCGCCCGCTCGAGAAAATGGCATATACAGAATACGTTAAACATCAACTTTCTTAGTGGCCGAGTACTTGACAACAGAGCAGAAAATTGTTTGTCCATTTTTACAACCAACTGAGTCCGGTGTAACCGTTAAGTAAAATACCATTGCTCAGAACTCACGCTCAGCGTGTAAACAACCACACCTACCAATCCACAAGCCGCACACCAACCTGGCAAGTGGCGAGGGCAGAATGTGGCAAATATCACAAGAATCCAGCTCCTGAGGTCACACTCTCAAGGAGACTGCAACTCAGCTTTTCCATAATCCCGGACTTTAGAACAAATGATGCAATCAATTTACCAAATATACGTTATCTGTTGCCAAGCACCCGCCCACTTCACAACCAACAAACCTCGACTCCCTGAGCACACATAACCCATTCCTGACAAAGGATCTTAACTAGAGATGAGCGAACATGCTCGTCCGAGCTTGATGCTCGGTCGAGCATTAGGGTACTCGAAACTGCTCGTTGCTCGGACGAATACTTCGCCCGCTCGAGAAAATGGCAGCTCCCGCCGTTTTGCTTTTTGGCGGCCAGAAACAGGAGCACTCGAGCATCGGGAAAAGTTCGTCTCGAATAACGAGTACCCGAGCATTTTAGTGTTCGCTCATCTCTAATCTTAACCTGTTTGTACGAAAGCTCAAATGGCATAAGTACATTGTCAAACAAGACCGAAAGATCAGCTCAGAACTGGGGGTCCCAGAGGATATTCTCCAGGATATTAGACTCCTAACGAGTATAGCTACAAATTGTAGACTCAAAAGCACTCGCCTGCCACCTAATATGGATATGTCACCCATAGATGTTTTTCTAAATAGAGTCACCAATGATCTTAAGAAACTTAAGCACACTCCAGTCTGTTACAACTGTACCAGGGAAGAACTGGAAGCTCTCAACATTCTACAAACAGACAAGTCTGTTACTATCAAGCAGTCTGATAAGGGGGGTAACATCGTACTGATGGACACCCCCGCATATAAGGAAATGTGCCTTAATCTCCTCAAGGATAGAGAATCCAACGAAATCCTCCCATCTAACCCTACCAAGATCTACCTTGAGGAACTTAATGCCTTATTACTGGAGGCAAAGATGGGGGGCGTAATAGATGACTCTGAATTCAATTTCCTTAAACCAAAACATCCTGTAGTGGCAACTTTTTACAGTTTGCCGAAAATTCATAAAGGGCTGAGCCCACTAAAAGGGCGCCCCATGGTGTCGGGGGTAGAAAACATCACCCAAAACCTGGGAATTTACCTTGATAAAGTACTAAGAGATTTTGTGGTCGCCCTCCCCTCCTACACCAGAGACACACTAGACTTACTATCCAAACTAGAGGGAGTGACTCTGGAGAACGAACATCTCTTAGGGAGTGTGGACGTCGAAGCACTGTATTCGTCCATACCCCACAAAATGGGCCTGAAGGCAGTGGCCCATTTTTTGAGATCTCGAGGGACACAACATGAGAGGCATAACAGCTTCATCCTTAGGGCCCTGGAGTTCTGCCTCACCAGGAACTTCTTTCTTTTCAACGGTCATTTCTACGACCAGCTCAGGGGCACGGCGATGGGTTGGCCGTGTACGCCAACTTGCTCCTGGGCTGGTGGGAGGAGACACTGGTGTTCAATGAGGAATCGGGCCTGGATACCATGAGGGTTGAAGCCTGGTATAGGTACATTGATGATGTACTGGTGATCTGGAAAGGCTCCCCTCTTGATTTTGCGGGGTTTGTGCAACAACTGAATAATAACCCAATAGGGCTACGTTTCACAGACGAAAGCTCCGCACATAATCTTCCATTTTTGGATGTATCCATTACCCGAGAAATTGGAGGGACGTTAGCAACAAAAGTCTATAGAAAGGCCACCTCCACAAATTCATTGTTAAGGTGGGAAAGCAGCCACCCGGTCCCCCTTAAACGGGGTATCCCTAAAGGGCAGTACCTCCGACTTAGGAGGAACTGTTCAGACACCAGAACTTTCTTAAAACAAGCAGGTGACTTACGCCAGAGATTCAGGGATAAAGGCTACCCTGACAAAATCCTCAGGACAGCCTTTCAAGATGCTCTCCATAGAGAGAGGGGTGACCTTCTGAGGAAACAGAGTAAAAAGGATGACGATAAGATCATCAGACTTATTACCACCTTCAATAATGGGGCAAATGACGCTAGACAAGTACTGGAGAAATATTGGGACATCCTTTTGATGGACCCCGACATTGGGGACGTGATCAGTTCAAGACCTACAGTTACCTACAGGAAAGGTCGTTCCCTAAAAGACCGCCTGGTCCGCAGTCACTTCAGTGAGGAACATGAACCTACATGGTTAGGAAGATCGACCATTACAGGTAATTTTGGATGCAGTGGCTGCATCGCCTGTCCTCATATCCTGAGATGCAAGTCTTTTGCATCTTAGTGACAGGAGTAACTTATAAGATCAAACAATTTATTAACTGCAGGACAGAGGGAGTGGTGTATAGAGCAGTTTGTACATGCAAAATCGAGTATGTGGGGAAGACAAAATGTGAATTTAGACGAAGAATAGGAGCCCACCTAGGTGACATAACCCATAAGAGGGATACGCCATTGGCCCGCCATGTCAATCTAGTCCACAATGGGGACTTGGCATCGATACGGTTTCACGGTATCGAGGCAGTCCCCAGACCCCCACGGGGAGGTGATTGGGACAAAACCATCTTGCAAAAAGAGACAAGATGGATTTTTCTCCTAGATACGGTTGCTCCAAAAGGTCTAAATGAGACCCTAAACTTCGCAAGCTTCCTCTAACCATCTTTCTTCGGTACATACGTCCCTCCCCCTGTGTTTTTGAGCTTATCGATTAATTAGATTTTTAATATTTAATTAACAAATATATCTCGTTCCTTTTTATCCTACTTATTCTGCAAGGCAATAATGAAAACAATAACACTTATTCTGTATATTCCATTAATCCAAGGTAGTAGAGTCATGCAAATTAATTAATGGTCATCTTTGAAGCTGAATCTCTTCCCTCGTAGCTTTTTCTACTAAGCACCATGGCTCTGAGTAATTCCTATCTCTGTAGTCATTATCCACTTACCTCCTCTTGGTTTCTCCAAGTTTGAAGGGTTTCTGTTTAAAAACTTTCTTGAACACTATAAGCCATAGTTCGGTACAGTAAGTACAGAACAAAAATAAACCAGAACCAATTATTGACCCCCACTTGAAGCCTCGAACGGTGTTTTCATCTGAGGGAGTTTACCTGGCCAGGTGTAATTACAGGGTAACCTCGCCCCCCCATCCAGGTAACTCCCACTATTTTCCTGCGAATATGGACCCCTCAGTTGAGTCCCCGCATGATTTGAGGCTTACATTCCCCCTTACAAGTAAATGATACTTACCCGCCGCGATCGATGGGCGTGATAAGGGTTGGTGATGTTATGAACAGGGCGGGCTAGCTGGACTCGTCACTCAGCAACTCCGCTATTTGACTCCTCCCAGAACTATGACGCACGACTCCGGTCATGTGCCGGAGGCGTGATATGGGAAGGCCTATCTCAGCCTATTTTAGGCGCATGCGCAGTGACTCTGGCGCCGACGCCGTCCTGAACCTAGCGTTTGGGTCTATGCTTACACAGGGAGGACAAGCCACTGCCCGTCTCCCGTGACGATGATGGGCCGACGTCCATTATCTTTTCAAACGTTGATACTTCAATCTAATTCTGCACATATTATCCCTGAGGAGTGACCCTAACGTACATGAAACGCATAGGGAAGTGAATTTGTAATGCATCCTCTAGTTTTAGGGCATAATAGCCACAATTCAGGGGCAGACTGGGGACCGCCCTTGTAAGGGCTGGGAGCTATTCCAAGGGATCAGGGTGAAGATTAAGTAGGGCGTACTAGGACAGTGCTGCAGCACACTTCCCTACTCCCGTTCCTTGTGATGAAGACAGGTGAGAGCTTAACCATATGCTTGCCGTACCTGGAATGAAGACTGGTGAGAACCAGCCTCTCTTTCTTTACACAAGTCTTGTATAATTTTCCCCACCTCTTTTTATTTCATTATACTGCATACCTGAGGCATTTTTATGCCCTAAACTCTGTGGATGTCTTGTGCCCAGGGCCACTAGCCTGGCCTTTGGTGATTGTCCCCGACTAGGTCTGACAATACTGTGTATTGTGTTATTTTCATTACAGAGCTGAGACAATTTTTATCTAGTATTATTAAACGTTAAGTTTTATATTAAATATCTAAGGCATTTGCTTACAAATTGTCTCTCCACTGTCGAAGATTTCAAAAATATACTTTCAAATTTTATTATGTATTTTAATTATGTAATTCAAGTAAGCAATTCAACTATGTGAATTTACAGTAAGCCGCATTTATCAAGGGTAAGTACTAAAAAAGAAGTTTTTATTCCTTACAACAACCAATTGACCATAGTATTTATATTTTCTGAACTGTTAAAAATGTAGAGCTAAGCAATGACTTGTCCAAAAAACTTTCAGAAACCGTGGATAATTCAGACCGAATGTCATTTTGACTTAGGCTACATTCACACGATGTATGCCCGCCGTACCGCTGCTCACCCCCTCCCTCTCCATAGTAATACATTGCGCACGGCGCCGTACTCCGGAGAAAGATAGGACATGTCCCATCTGTCTCCCAGCTACGGAACGATACAGTGCCGTACCGTACCGGTCCTGTAGGGCATCGGGTGCCCATTGCCTTGTATGGGGGACGTATATATGCCGTATGTAAGTCAACCGTATATATGCCCCCCCATACGTTCGTGTGAATGTAGCCTTTAGTAAATTAATAAAGAGGCTAATATTTAAGGTTTTTTTTCTATTTGTCTATAACAATTCATTCAAAATTGTTTATATAAAAATCTTATTGTACAACCTTTTTTATGAGCATATATGATACAGTCAAATTTGTACAGTATTTTCAAATAAAAAAGACATTCATGTATGAACTTGATATTGTAACCCTGATACCACTAGAAATATTTTACTGCATGCCATCTTATGATAGCTAGTCATTTTCTTGAAATTGATGTTGTGGAATATAAAATCACATGGAAGGAGATAATTTGTAAAGATCTTTAAAAGAAGGCACTAATTGCAATCAGACTTCCAAAATCACAAGAGGAGTAAAGGTTGATGCAATAATCCACAGAGTCTGAGTGGTTTTAAAAATTATACTGAAAGAACAAGTTTGATTTAGATGAGAAGGAAAATCTATTTCCAAAGGGAGGTGAAATATTTTACTCTCATCAATTATGCATTCTTTTATATCTTTATGAAAAAGAATATAGAGACTTGCTATCATTCTGATTAGACCTCAGTATTCTGCTTTCAAATTGCTAAAACCTCCGCAAATATGATTCTTTATCTTCAGTGGGGACGGAATTCGGCGTTTCTTAATAATTTGTTTTCATTCTTCCTTTAAAGAAAAGTTCACTCAAAAAATTCATTTTAAAGAAGAAAAATCTTCTATAAAAATTTCTTTATAATTGATAAACTCTTTGCAAGTCAATCCATCAGTCAAAATATAATAATATTTTAAAGTTCAAAAGCCGTATATTTAAAAGTCTAAAAACAAAATTTTAAATGCTTTTAGGGGAAGAAACAGCCTTGAATAGATTAATTCAATATGCCTTAAATTCAACGTTTACTGAACTTATATTAAAATTATATATAAATAATAAGTTCAAGAAATTACTGTGATTATCAATCTGCAGTACTTGATGAATATTTTCACACATTGGGGCAGATTAATCAGGGCTTATAGACCATTTTTTTGCCCTACAAGATCTACAATAGCAGCAATTCTTGGATGTGTGGCAGGAATTGCAACTATTTGCCCCCATATGCCATCTCTATGCCCTAATATGGGGCCAATTGCCTGGAAGGGCAGGAAGCCAGGGCCTCCTGATACATTTGGGCAGAATTTAATCATACCCTGACCATTCTCTCTACCAATAGTGGTCGATTTTTCATATAGAATAATAGTAAAATAATTGAAAATATGTTACTTATATGTTATATTTGTAACATATATTTTACATGCTACATATTACAAAGTAATTACTATATAATGATTTTGAAAGGTATATAATTCAAGACTTCACAGGAATAAAAATGGGCAATATCTTAATATTCTTCATGAAGTAGCCAACAAATAGATTTTAACAACAATTTAGAAGAAGTTACAACCATTATACTCTGATTATTTGTTGGTTGTTTTTCCTTCAATGGTTTAATTCAGATACAAAGCTATATAACTCCTGTAGTTTTGCAATAGGCACCTACAATACCCCACAAAAATGAATACAGACCTCACATTTTTTGAAGTATTTTATTGTATATTTTCATAACATGATAACATTAAAGATATTAATACCTGTCGACAAAGTACCCAATTTTTCAGACTAAAAGATGCACTTCTTAGCAAGAAAAAAATCTTGCTGAAAAGTGCCTGTGTCTTATAGTCTAAAAGACAGGAGGATCCAGCACTGCCAGACCCTCCTGACCGCAGTAATGGAGATTGGATGTTACGCTGACATCACGGTCTCCATGAAAGTCCATGAAGTACCTCTGAACTCTTTCTTCCTGCCCCAACTTGTAAGGTACGAGGACCTGCAAAGATGTCATTGGGTCATGTCACAATCGCAAGTCACATGACCCTGAAGCATAGCAGTGATTAGCTGCCTGTGATACAGCCTGTAAACAGCTGGGGACATGGAGGTGACGGAGAGGACAGGTTTGCAGAGAGAATAAGGAGCAGATGGGGATGAGTGGATTTATTAACTATAAGGGATAATATCTATAGATATTATCTATAGATAAATATATATATACACATATATATGTGTTTGGGGAGGTGGTGGTAAACGGAGGGAATGGGGAACTGGGGTATGTGAGGGGGTTTAGTAATTCTAAGTGCTTGAGAGCTTATGGTATGTGTGTGGAAGGGAGGTGCAGCAGAGCTGTGTGCAGACAGATAGCTCTGCAGATATAGCAGAGATACCTGGGTGCTTGTTACAGGGGAGTTTGTGTGGGAACAATTGCAGAGATGTGCGTGACAACCAGGGAATTTTAATGAATGTGAAATATAAGTTTCTCTTTTTTTTTATGTCCAAATCTGGGGTGCGTCTTACAGTAAGGAGCGTCTTATAGTGCAAAAAATATGTGCAAATCAATACAACTATTAATCCATACAAAGAGGTACCATGGAACCAAAATTCATAAGAGATTATACACACTTGTTATACCAAATTTACACAAACTTTATTTAATACAAATACGACCTAAAATCGAATAAAATACATTTAAATGCACAAGCGATGGTGGTGGTCCTGGTCAACGTTATATTCAGCTAAATATACATCAGGAAAATGCAAAACTGTATCAAATTATAATATCCAAAGTTAGAGTATCCAATATACACAAAAAGCATTTCATTGAATACCTGATATATTGGGCATGATGTTTTTAAATACGTTTTTTATTTATTTCTTTATTTATAGGCAAAGGAGATTGATTTGAACTTTGCATTTTTTTTAAACAAATGTTCCGTCACCCTTATGTACTTGAACTCTTGCGGGTTTTATTGTTCATACTATATGCTACAATGAAACTGTGTTAATGTATGTTATAAATATAATGTATCTGGCACAGGTCAATGCAGGTCTTCTGCTTTTGAGAGACTTTTGACAGTCTATGCAGAGCGCAGGCTGCATGGTCTTGGCTCTGATGCCGGAGCTACAGAGCATGCGCAGAACTTTGCTTTTGCTGAAGATGTCTTGGTAGGAGGATCGAAAGAGACTACTACGGCATGGAGTAGCCTCACCGTGTAGCGTCAACTCCGGCTACTCTACACTCCAGTAGCCTCTTAAAGGGGTATTCTGGGAATATGAAAAAACTCATGATTCTATAAATAAATGGATATAACATAAATCAATGTCATTAGTCACAAAATGGAGCTTAAATAGTTTGATTTTATGATTCACAAAATTTTCTGCCCTCTTTAAAGTATGCAGAGTTATTACCGCCACTGGAAAATACAAGTTTCTGATCCTTTAGCTTTCAGTAACTCCTCCTCCCTATTATTTCCTGCTCCCAATAATGATGTAACAGACTGTCCTGCTCTGTTACCATAGTCATGATGTGTAACTGCCATCATGGCACATCACCAAAACACTGGCCATACTGGATGCCCTGCAACCAACCAACTACAGCCACACATAGCCCAGGCAGGTGCAGGACATGTGATGTGGACATGTGACCAGCAGCCATCTTCTGTCCTGTGTCTTCCCCGCACAGATGAAATTAACGGACTGATTAAAGGACAAGTAGCATTTTAATTCTTCATTACAGTCTATGTCCACAGCATTTTTCTGCTAAGCGGAGCAAACTTTTAACTAATTACATGTTAGCTTATATTTTATTGACTCATTTGTATATGAATTATGCTGATTCCTGGAATGGCCCTTTAAGGAAATTTGCATATCAGGTTAATAAAAGATTTAAAAAGGACTGAAGGATTAGCCCTAAAATGCTATGTAGTAGATGAACCTGCAACCGGATCTTACCTTCAAAGGTAGATCCGTGATGGTAGGTTTCATTTAATGATGCTGGGACATTATCCTATGCTGGGACATTTATCCTATTGTATAAGAAATTCTCATTCAAGACAGGGTCTAGACATAAGTACTAACATTTTAGAGCCTCTTAACCTTTTGACAGGTCACATTTACCGTAATCTAGTACAGTGTTTAAAAAAAATAAATTACACAAATAAAAGGGCTATTGCAGTCCTAAGCAAGTTACCTCATTACCCTGGATGGGGTGCGGCACCAGTACTATACTCTTTACAGATTATAAAACATGGCTAGGAGCATTGGGATTAAGCACTGCCTTCTAATGTCAATCAAAGTCCATGGTAAAATACTAACTGCTAAAAATGTAGTAAAGAATATTTAGTACCTAACAGTCCTGTGTAGCAGCTGTTTGTAAAACAAAGAACTTCCTCTTTAATTTGTATAAATCAGAAAACTACAGAGTGTTCTTAATTATAAACATCCATTTTCATGCACTGCTGCCTTTCCTATAACATGACACATTGACTTGTGGTTGCTATTGAATGTACAGTGTGCATGTACTACTGCTAGATTTGTCTTGGAAGCTGTAATACTAATTAGCATATGGGTCTGATTTGATATAATGAGATGTGGTTTTAGCTTTGTGAATTTCATTTTTGATGTAACCTCTGATCTAATATCAAGTGTTTATGTTTATGGTTCATGATCATAACAAATGAAATCTATTTAGGAAACATGAGGTCAATTTCATAATTCAAATGCTAAACTGCTTTGCCAAAGCATATTCCCATTTGCCTTAAATATTGCAGTTCAACTTGTTTACTTACTGCTTAGCCGATAAAGATGCAACCTGTTATGCATTTGCATTCTTATATAAGCTGCAAATATCATTAGTCTAGTTTCAAATAATTTTATTTATAGTTAATATGGAAAAAAATACATTGCATTGTCGACTGACAAAAAGGGAAACAACTTGCGCAGGAGAATGTCATTGCATCTGGTGATTTCTTTATTAAACAAAAACTACAATAAATAATAGGAACAGCATATAGGGATCTTATGGGAACCTTCAATAAACAAATCTGAGGGCATTATCGTAAGGATAATGGATCCATGGATCCTATTTACAAAAACATGTGACCATCCATACCATTGCTATAAATTGGACTATAAGTATGCTATAAGTATGGGGATGCGGTAACTAAAACTGTCTAAGATGGACAGCACAAAGTTAGACTAGATATTCTAAAAGTGTGACACAAGTGTTTCATGCTAAATGTAAGATCCAGTCTAACTTTGTCTCTACTATTAGATGTCTGGATTTAACAACCCCAGTTGTAAGTGACATATGTATTGTGTCTATAGTGACATGTTACTGTTTATTCTTTTTTTTGTAAAAAACAAGGGTATAAGAACATAAATGAAGAGCGTATCTTGCTGCCAGAGGGGACACACACCAGAATGCAAGTGTGTTTGGTTTACAACCCTGCATCCTGGTGGTAGATTTACTTTAACCTCTTTGCGCACTATAATGTACTATAATGTCCTGGTGCTGCAGGGTGTGTATGAAGAGAGCTATCGGGCTGGGCTCTCTACATACATGGTATAATACATCTTACACCCGCCTGTTACTTCCGTGGTCGGTGCTGGCACTGATTGCGGCAGTTAACCTGTTAAGTACGGTGGTCTAATCTGACCACGGCAGCTAACATTGCTGCCTATGGGCGGCACCATCTTGGATGGCCAATCGCCACTCCCTGTGACATCATCAGAGGCAATCTGTTGCCATGGCAGCCTACAGTCTCATGGAGATGGCTGGCAATTAGAGATCATCAGTAAAATTGCAATATAGTGCAATACAATACTATTGCAATATGAGCAATTAGATCATGCAGGGTTAAAATTCCCTAGAGGGTCTGAAATAATAGTAAAAAAATATTTAAAAAAAATATTTTAAACATTTTAAAAAAGTGAAAGTTTATATCCCTTTCCTAAGAACACAAATGTCCATATTTTCTCACCATTTTTCCATCCATGAATATTTGAATAAAAAGTGTTCAAACAATTATATAAATCCCACATATCACAGCAGCTTGTACCTTAAAAAATGACACCTTATGTAGGTCTGTACAACAAAGTGTGAAAAAGTTAATGGCAAAATGGCAAATTTTTTTTTGTACATAAGATTTTAATGTTTTTAATCTACTAGAACCTAATAAAACTTATATATCAACCCAAGGAATAAAGTGGAGCTGTCATTTGGAGAACAGAATGAAAGACGTAAAAACAGAGCCAACAAGAATATGGCACAAATGTGTTTTTTTCTGTCAATTTCACTCTACTTGGAATTTTTTCTCAGCTTTCCAGTACATTGCATGGAATATTAAATGAGACCACTAAAGAGTACAATTTGTCCCAGAGATAAAAGGCTCTCACACATCTTTGTAAATGTAAAAATTAAAAAAAAGTTATCAATTTTGGACTGAAGGGAGTAAAAAAACGGAAACACAAAAATGAAGAAGGGCTGAGTCCTGTAATGGCTAAGGTTACCACTGCTATAAGTTTAATAACAGAATAAAAAACGTTTTAAAATTATATATGAGGCAAGGATGGATTAGGGAAAGGGAAAGTTGAATCAATGGCTTGTAACTTTGTTTAATGTGGGAAAGCACACACATTTGTTTTTGTGTCTATGTATATGTGTCTATTACACAAACCTTTCTTATAGTCTTCGATATTGCAAAAATGAGTCCAAAATAAACAATTATTTTATTGGCGTGTCAATATTTTATAACTTGATTCCAGTTCTACCTTTTCATTTCCTATTCTTTTCATATATTACATTTACATTCCAATTATTTTATTCCTCTGGTTTCCATCTTTACCACTGACCCAATTTATTTATAGATGACGTTCTAATGAGAATTAAGAAAAGGTAAGGTTAAAGACACATAAATGTAATCCCCACTCGTCTCCAAATTAATTAGAATGGAGCTCATATCCCTTGTGTTTGTTGTACCTGAAATGATTAATTCATTTCTATTCTTTTACAGCAACATTAAAAATTGATAACCTTACAAACTGAATGCTACTAACAATAAATCATCTTTCTGGTAGTCAGTAATGCTGCTGTATTGATTTCAATGCCATGAATACTAATGTGTTTGTATTTGTAGAATGATCAAAGCACTTTGTTTTCATCAGATTTGTCAAATGTTAAAGACAATGTAGTATTGTAGACATTTGGGTGCATCAATTATCTTACTGACAGTAATTTATGATAAAGGCAAAACTGGAGAAAGAGTAAGCTGAAGATCACCAGGGGCATGCTATGACAACGAGATGAATGGGTAAAATGTAATAAAGCATAATAGCAATAAAACAATTGCCCTCATTGTAAAGCATTATCATCATAATTACTATGATTTGCTACTTTTAACTGTTAATTATAGGCATTGCTTTGTTTGTTTTTATCAAGTTTACACAAAATATGCTTTTTGCCTTTGACTTGCAGAGAAAAATATTGTTTATGAGCTATAAAAGTAGACTAGATTCAGCTGAGACTTTTAGCTTTTTGGTACATCGCTGTATAACGGTAATGAGCCACCCGAGTGCTTGCTCGCTTTCCTCACAGTATGGAAGGAGAAACAGGATCATGATACAAAAAGTCTTTCTACATTGTTTTTCTTTTTCATGCAATTCAATGTATAAATATAGTTTTTCTCGTGTGCCCTCGGTCTTACAAAATACAGTGGTTACCAGTGGAACGTCTAGTTCAGAGTCAAGATAAGTGTTAGTTTTAGAAGATAACATTATTTTAGGACCTTGTTATACGAATAGAGCAGATATATTGTGAACTTGTTGCTTCCAGCCACCAGATTGTAGCTTTTATTATTGTAATGTATGTTATACTTTTTCTTTCAGATACTCACTATATTAAGTACACTGAAAGTAAAACAGCCTTGACACATTTGTCACTTAACCAACACATTCAAAGCTGCTGACATTTAATACAGTAAATTATTGTTGCTAAAGATTGCGCATGGATATATGGATATTTCACATTTAATATTTATTAAACAAGAAATTGTTACATTTTATTAGGAGTAATATACAAAGACATCTTAAATGTTTTACTTTATCTTTTGTGGTCTTCATCTATCATAGAATATTTAACAAAGGAATTTTCTTTTGAATATTGAAATATTTATGACTTATCCATATTAGATTTTTTTGGATCCAATACCTGATGCTCCCACACATTACCTGCACTGGTGGCTTCAGGCCCATGATGTCATGTTCATCAGTCATATGGCGTGGTTGCTGTTCAGTCCCGTTACATTGAATTAATTTTTTACTCTCCGGGGAAAATGAGGTATTGGGCATTAATAAAGTGGTTTTACCTTGATCTTTATCAACTTGTGTGTATAAAATGGATGAACTAAAATGTGGGTCTTTTTTCATTCCACTTACTATGCAGCTTCAAGATAGTTGTATGCTCCGTTTTGGATTAGATTGCCTTGTTGATAAAATAAAGCACTATATATATATATATATATATATATATATATATATATATTTATATATATTACAGTGGCAATAACAGTAATACACACACTTAAATAAACATAGGAGAAATCAACAGCACTTAGAAGCACTTAGAAGACTATGACATATACATAATGGTGGCCTGCAAAGGCCATCTCCAAAAGAGTTTAGTTCCCTTCTTTACCCAAGACAAACATTACAGTATACTTACAGGAACGTTTGTCTTGGGTAAAGAAGTGAACTAACTCTTTGGATGGGCCTTGCAGGCCACCTTTAGTCTTCTTTACCAAGTGCTGTTGATTTCGCCTATTTGCATTTAACTAATTACTTAAAGATTGCCTTTATATAAGCCTGTATTTTAGTTGACCTATTCTGTTAAAATAATATGGATCAATGAAGACAGCAGAAATCATATGTACAGTAGAAACTAGTACATACACTGTATAAATAGACACATATGCATTTTTCTCACTATCTGACATGAAATCAGAGTAAACCTGATAAATTTAGGATTATCAAAGTTATTTATATTTTCCAAATAGCATAATATTTTTAAAAGGCATTTCTATGACTTCATGCAAATCAGATTACTATGCCTTTAAAGAAATTGGGACAGCACATATGATAGTGTCATGGCTTCTGAAAGGTTTATTGCTTCTGAGTTGACTAGAGACACTCCTCTGGATGCATTTGAAGGCACAACTGAAACACACTGCTTCTTTGTGTGACTTTGGGGGAAGCTCTATATCAGCCATGATATCAGGAAGAAATTTGTGGACTTATTTATTATAATTATTTGCGCTTACAAACAGGATAAGAATGTCCAACCAATATGCCAGGAGATAGATTCTGTGTCCCAGAGATGAACTTGCTTTTGTCCTCATTGTGCATATCAGCCCAAGAACAAAAGCAAAAGACCTTGAGAAGATGCTGGATGAATCTGGTAAAAATAATTTTCCTTGGGCTGAAAGGCCACTTCCATAGAAATATAAAAAGCTATTAATATTAGTAAATACACACAGGAACAAAGACTTTATTTACTGTAGATGTTTCCTTGGTCTACAAAAATGAATATTGAACTTTTTGGTCGTAATGTCATTTTGTTTGGAGGAAAAAGAGTGAAACGTGCAAGCCTGAGAAAATCATCCCTGAAACACAGTGGTGGCGACATCATGCTGCGGGGCTGTTTTGCTAGACTTCACAAAATAGATGGCATCGTGAGGAAAGAACATTATATGGCAATGCTGAAAGCTTGGATGCGTCAGCTTGGACGCAAATGAGTCTTCCAAAAGGACAATGATCTGAAGCTACTGCCAAACTGAATGTTTTGGACTGGCCATCACAAAGTCCTGATCTGTATCCTATTGAAAATGCATGGGCAAAGCTGAAAAGGAAGGTGCGATCAAGGTGGGCTACAAACATGGGCTCACTTACACCAGTTCTGTCGGGAAAAAGGATTGGGCCCAAATGTCTTCCTTCTAACTATTGTGGGAAGCGTGTGGATTGATATTGAAGATGTTTCACCCAAGTCATAGAGTTTAAGGGCAATGGTACCAAATTCTAATGAAATGCACATAAACTTTTGACTTTGAAGAAAACATTAAAAATGTTTTGAAAATAATTATTTCTCCCTCATTATTCTGACATTTGCTAAATATTAATAATTTTGGTAATCAAAAACAGGAAAGGTTTGTTCTGATATCATGTCAGAAAAACATGATGTGCATTTTTATATGTTTTTCTGGTTTCAGCTGTCATACATGTCTGCCTACTGCTTTGTCATTGTTGTATATGAAGTATACCTCTTTGATGAACACATGGTTGGTTTTCATAGCACTGGTCTACTGAAATCTAGTACAAATTGGCAGACCTTTGACAAATCGCATGGCTGATAACAGGTCAGCATGTAAGAGAAATGCTCTAAAGATGTTTCAGATGTGACATTGTCATTTATAGTTGAAGATATTCTTTAATAATTCCTTTTGCAGATGTTGGATTACATATTAATCATATAAAACATTACAAACGTGTTTCCTGTGAAAATAAAATTACATCACAAATTCTTGAAAACCCATTTACTGTCCAACAGGAGCACTGGCGTAATTCAATATTGGAAATTAATGTTTCAGGATGATTTGAGAGTTAGCAGTGTCAGTGATCATTGAAATGCAGGTGATGTCTTTTGAGGTCTTTAGGGAAGTCAGGATTCCATCATTTTACAACTAATTAAATAGCTTTTCTGCTGCTGTCTAATGGCCACATGTAGTGTTTTGGCACTTCAGGAAGGTGGAAAAGAACCATTTAGACACTGCTGTGTTGTGATAATTAGCTATTTTATGCCATGTTGACCCATTGCATAATGAGCTGATGCGGGACCAATTAAACCAAAAAACTAACAGCCCACATATTTATAAACAGCTCCGCACATGGTGGACCTTATCTATCCATGTGCATGTAGATTTACAGATTTAAAATGTCCCAATAGAATACAATGCTTTTCACTGATCCATTTATTTTATTCAGCATAAGAAGTGTGCAAAGAAAGTAGGATTGCTATACAAGACATATACTATAAATGTTAAAATGTCTATCTATCTATCTATCTATCTATCTATCTATCTATCTATCTATCTATCTATTTATTACATTGTAGTTAGGTAGGTATAAAAACTAACTACTAACTAGGTATATTAAACTATCAAAGTGCATAATACGTTTCATCATTAACTTATCTCCATGGATTCATTTGTCAGTGTTTTCTTATATCATGTGGCAATGTCTCAAGTTAAGTTGAGGATGGCTAAATCTATATATACTCTATGGGTATAATTTATCTTTTGCTTCCTTTGTTGTTTTGAAGCCTTTTTGCTGTGTAATGGCTGTTTTGCACCTATTTTGAGCATTCTTGGAATCTAGTCAGCCCCATATATAGAGCTATATACTCTGTATTCTCATACACCCTTGAAGAAGCCACAGGGCTAGGTGGCGGAACGCGTGGGGAGCCAGCCCCCCCTCCTGTTATCCCGGTCATATCTTTTCATTTATTTAGCCATTATACTGCATATAGAGCTTTGATTGTATTTACTATTGCTTGACATTATATTAGGAAGTTGATTGTATTGTGCGGGTATTACAGGGGAAAGGGTTTTTTTTTAGCAACCACTGCTCATTTTTGCACATATCTACGTGGCTGCTATTGTAATCCTTGCATCATTTTGCACAGATTTGATTGATTACACAGGACATGAACTTGCACATGTTGGTGCTTTTAAATGTTTTTAACTTGTCTGTAGTATGAATTTAAATAAAGAAATCTGATATTTTTTCAAAAACTATATATTGAGTCGTTACCTTTAACATGTCACTCTGTTTGTTTGTACTGAAGAGCGTTCTTGGAATGTTATGCCTCAATTCGCCATGTGTTGTTGTGCCTCTTTCCAGATGTTTGCCCCCAATTATTATACTATTGTGCCTATATGGGCGCAAATAATTGCGCAATAACATACCAGTCCTGAGCATTCTTAGGAAAGGCAATGGTTTGATTTGCACAGCAAATTGCACCTTTTTAGAAATTTGAACTTAATAGGGTGCAAAAAGCCCTGCATTTGACAAAGAACCAAAATGACAAAGATAAATGAGGTGCAAAAAATAGACTCACAAAAGAACGCTAAAAGAGTTAAGAGAAGGGGAAATAACATAAATGAACCCCTATATGTTTAAATATTAATAATTAGGTGTTTAATTTATTTGGTAGATATATTTTAACAACATTTTTCATCCAAATCTATGTATTATTAGACTCTAATTAAATATTTCCCAGTATTTGGGTTAGTTTATGCTAGGACATTTGCCAAGTTTAGATGTATATTTTGGTACACAGTATTGCCCAAAACCATGTAACCTTTTTCCAAAAGCCCCCATTATCTCATGCAAAGCCACACTGCTTTTCTCTTTGGGTCAAAATATGTCCCAAAAGTGAATAAAAACACTTCACAATACAGTTTGTAAAACGAGGTAGTCCCCATGTTACACACAAGATAGATTCTATCGGTTTGTTCTCAAACTGAATTTGTATGTAAGTCGAAATTGGTATATTTTGTAGGTGTAACCTCGAAGTGTTTTATTTGACTCAGTGACAGTATAATTTAAACATTTTCGGTTTTCAAGGGATCAAGGATTAACGCTAAAAGTTCATTGCAAACACCTTTTGATAATTTTTAAATTAACTACTGCAGCCTGGGACTAAAGTTCAGTAAATTACAAGCTTCTAGAGAGCTTCAGCAGGTGTCACAGTGGGCTGAGAGGTCCATCTGTAGCCAGGGGTCATCTGTAAGTCAAGTGTCTGTAAGTCAGGAACTGCCTGTAATTTTAAACTTTTTATCATATTAAGACCAGCACATAAATAGGCATTATGCAAATTTATTGCAGTGACTAGTGCAATGCGGGGTCTTATCATTATTTGGCATTTTAGATTTAAATACCCTAAAGTAGTACTTCTACAGAACAGAATTGACAAATTCAACCTGATCTGGCTTCTATAGGATCTGGCTTCCATAGGATCTGGCTTCCATAGGATGCCTATTGGCTCTGCAGCTCAGTTCTCTAAGGTGTCTATCCATTAGAAGTTAGGCTTTATTACTTCCTTTTAGGATCTCTATCCGGGAGTACTTGGTTTATACCCCTTACCTCCCTTTTGTGTCTTTTCTCTTGTCTTTTGTGCAATTGTTACACATTGTTTGACTGACACATCTACATAACATCTCCTGATTTTCATGGAGTTGCACTCTTAAGAAATGTTTTTGTCTCTGTCAATTAAAAATACCATTTGTATTCTTATCCAGTATCTGAAGTCACAGTGGAGCAACTATGCCATGCCATAGTCTTGATTGTAGTAACGTTCCTCTCAATCTGATGGTCATTATGTCATGTTAGTGACCAGAATTACACACATACCAACTACATCCAGTCACTGGGCTGGTACCAAATCACAGGTGAGTGTGAGAATTCAATCTGCTGGGTCTGGTTGCTTACAAACACAAGAATGAGACCTCAGTGGCAATCACTGAGAGGGAAACATTACTACAATGACTCTGTGACCCCTGACATGGAAGCGTAACTCTCCAATAACTTTAGACACCCAACTTTAGGGGAATCAATATCACAATACTTATGGTCATATGGGTAATGCTCACTGTTGTACTAGTTATTGCAATCAACAAATTCAAATAATTCTTAAAGGGAACC
Source organism: Engystomops pustulosus (assembly GCA_019512145.1). Lineage (NCBI taxonomy): Eukaryota > Metazoa > Chordata > Amphibia > Anura > Leptodactylidae > Engystomops > Engystomops pustulosus. The sequence continues at coordinate 55,036,218 of CM033641.1, read as the reverse complement.
TATAAACGGAAATTGACCTAAAACACAATAGCAGTTTGTTGACAAACAGCTTAGCACCTTCCAGATTGTGTTTGTTTCAATTCAGTGTGGTGGCAAGATCCAGAAAATAGACTTTGAAGTGAGATATTGGTAAATTGGTTGTATAAAGTCACAGAGGTGGAGAATTGAGCAATTAAGTAAAGCTTTCCCATCTTAGAACAGGCAACTGATGTTCATGGATGGATGGACTCATGGGCATTAATTACAGCAGAAGTGGGGTATTCTCAGAAGGGGAGAGCACGACTTCAGTGCTTAATTCTCTACCTTATTATAACCAATTCACATCTCACTTCAAAGTTAACTTTGCCAATAATGTCACAACAGAGGTCCTTTAAAGGAAGATGATTAGAAGCTGCTTCACAATATATTTGTAGTGGTTAATTAGATCAATTTCTACTGACAGGTTCCCTTTAAATTTTTTTAATTAGTGGTATACATAAACTTTTTGTGTTGTGACTGGACAGAACATTTAATTCGTTTAGCACACATCCCATACATATATAGCAGAATATAAAGCTTTGTGTACATGATATGAACTCTCTGCTTTTATGTCTAATCATATTTTACTTAGTCTTGAAGGATTGCTTAAAGTATAGTTGCATTATAAGAGAGAAATATATTTTTTACAAATACCTTTATAAATGTTTGGAACGAAAAAAAAATAGGCACTTGATATTAATAGCAGTAACAGTGATTATTGAAGCCAAAGCTTCACTCCAGTAACTATTTGCTTCAGGACATATTAAATGTGGACTCTAAACCATCTGTGTATATTTCCTACATGACCTTTTAAATTCTTCTCTTTGTCTTCATTGTTTCCTTGCCAAACCAAGATAAGCATATCATCTATAATAATGTATGAATTAAATATAAAAGAGCTGCCACTGCTAAGATTTGGCTGACATAAATATCCATAGCTGCACCTAAGCAGTACTGTAAAACCCGTACAGTCTACAAAATAAGGACAGACAATGCATAAGCAAAGTGACCTTTTCAAATAATGCATTTTCTTCCGAATACCTTTTCATAACAGCCAGGTTTTAGAGGAAAAAGATGCATAACGGAGATTGTCTGTATAATTCGGAACCATCTGCTCGAAATGTGCAAAGGGGGCATGTGTAATGCATATTAAATGGTATTGCTCGACAACATACTCATTAATTGAGGCAATCACCTGATTTGGTACCTAATGGCCAGAAGTATAACTATGGGTCATTACCGCTTTTGTGTAAGCTATTAAACCTGATTTCAATCAATTTAAAGTTCACTGTTACTATCACATCTGTTTATATGTATAAAGCTTCTAAAAGGCATCTAAAAAGACTATAAACTAACTTCCTAAACAGAAAAACAGACACCCAATTTTTTATTAGTTTGTATGGCTTTATCCAAGGTCCTGAAATTAAGAGCTGTAAAGAGAGCCACACTTAAAGAGAACCTGTTAACCCCCAAAACTAAATATATTTTCATAACCTTATAAAACATTGCCCCTATCCTTACATTGTCCCTTTACATGCCTATAAACTCAAACTATCAGGTCAAAAGCTGTATGCAAATAACCTGAGAGAGGTCCAATGAATAATTATCATATTCAGTGGTCCAATCATAAGAGGGAGGTACAGCCACAACCCCAGTGCTTTGCGGAATAATGAAGTGACACTCCTGGTGCTGGCTCCTCTATGTGCTTCCTTGTACTGGTGCCTCCTGCACCCTGTGTGTGTATGAGATACTCCTATATACATGAATAACAGCCTGTATAATGATGTGACACTCCTGGTGCTGGCTCCTCTATATGTTTCCTGGTGCTGGTGGCCACACCTCCTGCAGCCTGTGTGTATGAGATGTTCCTATATACATGACTGACATCCTGTATAATGATGTGACAGTCCTGGTGCTGGCTGCTCTTTGTGCTTCCTGGTGCTGTCACCCCCTGCAGCCTCTGTGGGTATAAGTAACTCCTATTCACATGATTGACATCCTGTATAATGAAGTGACACTCCTGAAGCTGGCTCCTCTATGTGCTTCCTGGTACTGGTGCCTCCTGCACCCTATGTGTGTATGAGATACTCCTATATACATGACTGACACCCTGTATAATCTCTGCTTTTATGTCTAATCATATTTTACTTAGTCTTGAAGGATTGCTTAAAGTATAGTTGCATTATAAGAGAGAAATATATTTTTTACAAATACCTTTATAAATGTTTGGAACGAAAAAAAAATAGGCACTTGATATTAATAGCAGTAACAGTGATTATTGAAGCCAAAGCTTCACTCCAGTAACTATTTGCTTCAGGACATATTAAATGTGGACTCTAAACCATCTGTGTATATTTCCTACATGACCTTTTAAATTCTTCTCTTTGTCTTCATTGTTTCCTTGCCAAACCAAGATAAGCATATCATCTATAATAATGTATGAATTAAATATAAAAGAGCTGCCACTGCTAAGATTTGGCTGACATAAATATCCATAGCTGCACCTAAGCAGTACTGTAAAACCCGTACAGTCAACAAAATAAGGAAAGACAATGCATAAGCAAAGTGACCTTTTCAAATAATGCATTTTCTTCCGAATACCTTTTCATAACAGCCAGGTTTTAGAGGAAAAAGATGCATAACGGAGATTGTCTGTATAATTCGGAACCATCTGCTCGAAATGTGCAAAGGGGGCATGTGTAATGCATATTAAATGGTATTGCTCGACAACATACTCATTAATTGAGGCAATCACCTGATTTGGTACCTAATGGCCAGAAGTATAACTATGGGTCATTACCGCTTTTGTGTAAGCTATTAAACCTGATTTCAATCAATTTAAAGTTCACTGTTACTATCACATCTGTTTATATGTATAAAGCTTCTAAAAGGCATCTAAAAAGATTATAAACTAACTTCCTAAACAGAAAAACAGACACCCAATTTTTTATTAGTTTGCATGGCTTTATCCAAGGTCCTGAAATTAAGAGCAGTAAAGAGAGCCACACTTAAAGAGAACCTGTTAACCCTGAAAACTAAATATATTTTCATTACCTTATAAAGCATTGCCCCTATCCTTACATTGTCCCTCTACATGCCTATAAACTCAAACTATCAGGTCCAAAGCTGTATGCAAATAACCTGAGAGAGGCCAATGAATAATTATCATATTCAGTGGTCCAATCATAAGTGGGAGGTATAGCCACAACCCCAGTGCTTTGCGGAATAATGAAGTGACACTCCTGGTGCTGGCTCCGTTATGTGCTTTCTGGTGCTGGGGCCCCCTGCAGCCTGTGTGTGTATGAGATACTCCTATATACATGAGTAACAGCCTGTATAATGATGTGACACTCCTGGTGCTGGCTCCTCTATATGTTTCCTGGTGCTGGTGGCCACGACTCCTGCAGCCTGTGTGTATGAGATGTTCCTATATACATGACTGACATCCTGTATAATGATGTGACAGTCCTGGTGCTGGCTGCTCTTTGTGCTTCCTGGTGCTGTCACCCCCTGCAGCCTCTGTGGGTATAAGTAACTCCTATACACATGATTGACATCCTGTATAATGAAGTGACACTCCTGAAGCTGGCACCTCTACGTGCTTCCTGGTACTGGTGCCTCCTGCACCCTGTGTGTGTATGAGATACTCCTATACACATGACTGACACCCTGTATAATGATGTGACACTCTTGGTGCTGGACGTGCCTTCTGGTTCTTGGCGGCCAAGCCTCCTGCTCCTTGTGCGTGTATGAGATACTCCTATACACATGACTCACACCCTGTATAATGATGTGACACTCCTGGTGCTGGCTCCTCTATGTGCTTCCTGGTTTTTGTGGCCCCTGCAGCCTGTGTGTATGCGATACTCCTATACCAATGATTTAAACCCTGTATAATGATGTGACAATCCTGGTTCTGGCTCCTCTTTGTGCTTCCTAATGCTGGCTGCTATGCCCTCTTTAGCCTGTGTGTGTATGAGATACTCCTATACACATGACTGACACCCTGTATAATGATGTGACACTCCTAGTGCTGGATGTGCTTCCTGGTTCCTGCCGTCCGAGCCTCCTGCTCCTTGTGCGTGTATGAGATACTCCTATACACATGTCTGACAACCTGTATAATGATGTGACACTTCTGGTGCTGGATGTGCTTCCTGTTCCTGGCAGCCAAGCCTCCTGCTCCTTGTGTGTGTATGAGATACTCCTATACACATGACTGACAGCCTGTATAATGATGTGACTATTCTGGTGCTGGCTGCCTCTATGTGCTTCCTGGTTCCTGACAGCAATGCCCCCTGAAGCCTGTGTGTGTGAGAGATACAATTGCTATAGGATGCAGTCATGTGTATAGCAGAGAAAGTCAGGTACTTGTGTAGCTGATGTCTGTGTCTCGGACATGTCTATGGGAGAGTGTCAGCAGATAAAACACAAGCACTAGCCATGCTTTAATGTATATTATACAAAGACATGAGCAGGGGTAGGAGAGGGGAGGGGTAACAGATGACATCACTTTCTCCCTCAATACCTCATTTACATAATAAAGAAAATATGATTTTAGAAAGATAAATGTATGAATTGAGTAGATAAAGGCTAGGATGGAATCCTTGTGAGCTGCTCCAACAGGTAGTGGTGACAGAAGTGGTTAGAGAGACCTGATGATAGATGTCCTTTATCCTCTTAGGGGCCGCCCATACAAATTTCTCTGTTGGTCACTAAGGGGCATTAGGCTAGGCCAACGGGTTTCTCCATGAGCCTGCTCTAAAAGTCCGGATCAGAACTCTGTTTCAATCTTGCTATCAACCCGTTATATTCTGCTGTCAATGTAGTGTATGTACCTGTATCTCTAGAATGGGGTTGTCTTCACTGCCAGGCCTACGCGTTTCAGGTGTGTACTACACCCTTAGTCATGGCATACTATGTATACACAGTATACACTAATAAAGTGGCCGGTGAGTGTGTGTATATATATATATATATATATATATATATATATATACATTGACTATGAGTACAGTGTATCATGACAATGTATATTTTTGCAGGATACCATTATATTGATGTACAAAATCGAAATATTTAACTAATACTAAAGTGACAATCACTGCCTGAAATTACTGATGTAGAAATGTATTATTCATATAGCACATTAAGGCTCAATTTTTGGCAGCCAATTCTCCAGTGTTTTCATGGCAACCACTTACATCCTTGTATTCATCATGGCGACATGCTAATTGGTTGCTAAAGAAACCATTGTGATTGTGTTATCTGAAACCAGTTATTCCATTTATTGAAGTAAATGAATATTCTGGGTAAAAATGGCTCAAAGGAGCAATTGTTGATTTATGAAGAATATAGAATTTTAAAAAATGTAATACAAAGTTATCCACAATTATAGCGGAAAATGGAAAAAGCAAAGTACTTTTCATCTCACCTGTTGCAGTCTTTTTACCATATTGAACACAGAAAAAGCTGGTCCGTTATCTATGAAAAATAACACCAAAGACTAAACACAGAAGAGATCCAGAAAAAAATGATTTGTGGCTGGTGTATTAGGACATATAATTTTGTGTGTCACATGATTTTTATGCTGTGATCACTTTGGTTTTAATGTTTGACTATTACAGTTTTTGTTTTCAACTTTTTAGCTTTGTTCTGGAATCTGCTCTCTTACATTTAGGTGGCTCTGTCTCCTTCTTTATGCCTGAAGAAGGTGGAGCCTCCGAAATGACGCTGCCGTATGCCGATTTTCCAGTGAACGCTCCTGTGTACAGTGCACCAGCCTGTAAAGCTAGAGGCCTTCTGGCTTATTAGTATATTTTACATTTCAAGAATAGAATTACCACAGTCACAGTGCCTGGAACGATGAATAAGTGTCACTAGTTTATCCCTGCTTGATTTTGATGGTAGATTTCCTTTAATAAATGAATTTTCTCTTTAGTTGGTACTTGAAGTATCTTATATTGTGGAACACTGATCATCTAATAACCAAGCAGCATACGACATATTTGTCTTGTATAAGTCTGAGTGATTAAAGTCTTATGTCATCTTTCTTATTTGTCAATCATTTTTATTTGTATGATAAGTATGGCACATATCACTATAAATAAACTACTACCTATCAGATAACAATTACTGTGGGGAATTTGCTTGAAATGAGATATTTTCCAGACTCACATCATGCTTCATACTCCTTAGGGTTTTATTTGACAGATTATATAACCTCCTCATCTGCTTGATTCTAGTGAGGCCCCGCTTCCAACAGTTACAGCATACGGTTTCTTCACCGATAGAAAACTAAAAAACAGTAGGATATATCTAGATTCAATATGAGACAATCAGGATGAGATGGTAAAGGTTGGCTTTTTGGGAAAATCAGCAGGACTTTTGTATTTGTTAAAACCTATCATGCTTCCGTCTTCAAGCTCTAAATTCCTAGAAGAACGGAGGTAAATCTGATGTGAAGAATTGCAATTAAAAGGTTGTAAAATGCTAAACAGTAATAACTTATTACTATGTTACACACTACATTAATAGAAAAAATCTTTTAAAGCATCATAAAATAACACTTGAAGATTATCGCTGAATTGCTTCTTCAATACCCAGCTTGCATCTATTAGGTAGAAAATGACACAAAATTAATATTTACTGCACTCATTAACACAGCATAGGGCCTCGCTTGGAAGCAGTTAGCCTTTTGGATAAGCCCTCTTTAAACTGCACTGAAGCCATCAATAATTATTACTTCTATATACTTACATGAGCCGACAGACTCATTTTCTTTGAACTACACAAGAGTTGCGCTATTGTCCTGGAGGGATTCTGTTCAGCCTTGCTAATACATAGGCTGCCATTTTCTTCTTTCTAATTGCTCCTGATCAGTCTCCATATTGAGCATATTTCTCAGTGAAAGAATAACAGATCGACTTCCCTGGAGAGAGCCCATGGAAATGCGTTCAATCCATAGCTATAATAAAGAACATGCTGAGATGGGGGGAATAGAAAGATGATGCTAAACAAGGTTTCCAGACATCAACTGTATGGCAGAAGGATTGGAGTAGACATATTTTATAGCTTGCCATGAAATATTGATAATAATAGAATACTTTGTAACAGGAGTTGAGTGTAAGTGTTGTTTTCTTAAGATTCTTCCAGCATATTCCAGGTAATTCACACATACATTGTGTGAATGTAGCCTAAATGAGAACATGATCCAGATTTGACAGAAGGCTCCCCTTCAAACAAAACAATCGCCCTAAGTACACACCCAGGATAACAGAAGAATGGCTTGTGAATATTATTGATTGATCTACCCAGTACCCTGGCTTACAACTAAATAAACAAGGCTATCTGCTGTCCAACCCCCATTCAGTCCAGCATAGCTTTAAATGATTGGCAGATAATATTGGAACAAAGCTCTAAATCCAGGTGTGCAAACCTTGTGGAGTCTTTAATATCTGATGTACAATAGCCTAGGGTAGCCAACAAAATGGCTAATCATTGGATTTTTCCCCATTTTAAACTCCAAATCTTTCTCTGACTGCAGCAGTCCTGTGACAATGCAATATCTCACTTCTGGTAGCCCATATACAAAAAAAGTGAGCATACTGTATCTTTTTACTTCTTTTTTTTCTTAATTTGCACATAATGGTTACGAGAAGAATTAATGTCAATAGAGGGAACAAACTTTTTTTTTCACCTTTATTAGCAAAGTTCCTGCAAGCACAAAGCGTTACATGGGGCAGAGAACTCTGGGAAGAAGAAAGGAACACCCTCGATCACATGCGCTGACGTGTAAGCCAAACAGCAACCAGTAAAACAGAAGGCCATTTGCAATCACAAAGTCCAGGGTATCTGTTTTTGGGGTTCTGTATTCCCCCAAATTCCAATTGTTTTTTGTTGATAAAGTACATATCAAGAAATCCATGTCAAATCCACATAGTTGATTAACCAATATGTCAGACAAAGAGGTGGCAGGTGGAGCAGGCATAGGTCGCAGCACAGTAAGGGGACTCAAGGCAGGGTTGACTCTGTGAGGCCAGAACTGCTGGTGTCATCTAGCGGCATTGTGTTGATGAATAATCCAAAGGTTCTCGATTGGTTGACTTCCTCCCAAATGACATCTGACAACCCCAGCCAAGAGTCCGTGAGTTCGTCAGATACAACCCTTAGATGGCATAGCCCAGGAGCAGGTTAGCGGCCCTAACCTGTCCTCAACCAGCCTCTGTCCTGTTCATTTCCCTCAGCTAGAGATCTACTAGTTGGTCTGGACTCAGTGCCACTATACAGCAAGGATGAAGTCTTTGAGGACAGTCAGCAGCTGCTTGGCAGTGAAGAGGTGGGGCAGACATCTGCCGCTTTGTGCAGTAGGCAGGAAAGTAGAGATGTGGAGAGTGGCAAGGGAGGTTATGTCGCACTTGCAAGTAGTCAGGCTGTGCATACTGAGACTGTTGAGGAGAATAGCAGTGACAGGGAAACACAAATCGATGATGACGTAGCCGATCAAACTTGGGAGCCGGGTGCAGCAAGGGCTTCATCATCATTGTCAGGAGAAGAGGGTGTCAGCTTGCATGTCTGGCAGCGAAGCAGGCAGCAAGTCGCTACTGTGAGTAAGCAGGGTGGCAGCAGTGCGAGGACAGGAGCCAAACAGTTGCGGGGTACAAAACCCACTTTGCAGGTCCAAGTAAGCAGTGGCACAGGGGCTCAGCGAGGCAGCAGGGTTAGTAGTCACTCAGTGCAGAGTGTTGGCGGTAAAATCACCCACTCGGCGTTGTGGCAGTTTTGTGTGAAGACACCAGAGGAGCTGAGCATGCGTATACTTAGAATCTGCGGGCAGGAAGTGAAGCGTGGCCTTTGAGCTAAAGTTGGCACCACGGCCCTGCGTCAACACATGCATCGTCACCATCCAATGGCCTGGGAGAAACGTGGCTCAGATGTGATGGTCCATCCTGCCGCAGCAGCAACACCTAGTGGCACACATGCCATTTCAGCCAGTCAAGGCTCAGGCACCTCTACCGAAGGGAGCTGTTTGTCTTTGACATCATCTCCCGGTCCAGATGCTCCTGCTCCTCGCTACACAACACCAACAACTTGACGCCGCTTTCTCCTCCACATTGTCAAACTGCTGCTCCTGCACCAATGTCCACCTCTTCCTCCTTCTCCGTCTCCACAAGTCTTAGGGCTGTTCCATCATACCACATGTGCAGGGCACAGCGGTGTCACACAGTTCTACACCTGGTTTGCCTGGGCGAATGAAGTCACACAATGGAAGAACTACTCCGCGTCATGCAAGAAGAAATCAATATGTGACTTTCTCTGTGACAGCTGCAAATCAGAACTATGGTGACAGACAATGGGAGGAACATGGTGTCTGTGCTGCACTGAGGAGAAATGTTCCATGCGCCCTGCATGGCTCACGTGTTCAATCTGGTTGTCAAAAGGTTCCTGAAGTCTTCCACCCATCTGCAAGACATTCTACAAATGGCCAGGAAACTGCATGCACTTCATCCATTCTTACAAAGCCAAGCACACCCTCCTTGAGTTGTAGTGGCAGAATGGCCTCCCCCAACATAGGCTGATATGCGATATTTCCACTTGGAATTCCAGCCCCCATAGGTTAGACCGCCTGTATGAAAAAAGAGAAAAGCCATTAATGATTTTTTGATGATGCAAGGGGACCGTAGAACTCACCTGTGTAACTTTGATGTCAGCCACTGGCAGCTGATGCGTGAAACCTGCCTTTTGCTCTGGCCCTTTGCAAAGGCCATGTTATTTGTCAGTCGCCAGGACTACAGGACGAATAACGTCATTCCACTGCTTCATGTCCTGGAACTCATGCTGCTTAATCTGTCTGGTGAGGGCAATCTGTCTGGTGACATCATGACATTGGCCCAGATTTACTAAAGCCGCTGTCCAAGTTTTCTGTCTGACTTTGCACATTTTTTTTAGTGCAACTGCTTGCACATGTATTTAAGAAGTGTCTGCGCCACATATGTGCGTCACATTTAACATGCAAAGTCCAACAGAAGTGTGTCGCACAACGCATGTTAAAGGTGCACCAAAAAAAGTCAGTTAACTCTGTTAGCAGTTCAGAGGGCGTCAGATTCTTGAAAAACATGTGCCACAGATCATGAATCTGGCGCCCTCTGCACTGCTAACAGAGTTAACCAACTTTTTTTTTGTTTTTTAGTAAATGGGCCCCATTAAGTTATCCAGATACAAAAGCATTAAAATGCTTTATTTCTATTCAATATTTTTCTGTTGTTACAAAATAGGTACCCGAGGTTACATAAACTTTTAATAGAAAGCCTCTAATCCACTTTCAGTTATGAAATCTTCATGGTTTCTCATGAATTAATTTTTTGTTTATCTGAAACTAATGAGCATTAGAGAACAGTTTTTCAATCTCTTAGTTTTATTAAAATTTAAATACTATTCATCTGTCTGTAGAATCTTATGAAGCAGAAGAGAACAAACAGAAATAAATGGGAAAAAAACTGATTAGAAAGTTATGGATTCTAAAATACTCAATTTTTTCATTATGCCAATTTCAATGCTCAAGTGCTTATAGTTGTACCTTTTGTAGGATAATTGTTGTCTCAGGTTAGAGATGCAAAAATAAATCAAGAGTCTATTATTTCTGTATTACATAATGGTGAAATTTTGACGTTTTTCAAATGTTTTCGGCTCGCATGCTCTTTTGTTTGCAACCTGTGAGGTCCTTTCACATGGAAAGGACAGCTTGCAAAATTGTGGAGAAAGTAGACCTGCTGAGCTTTGAGTTTTGAGCCTTAGACCTTCCGAACAGATCCCTGGTAACTGTGGCATGTGCATGAGCCTGTGGAAATAAGCCCATTGAAACAATGCCAACCACCCTTCAGCAAAAACAAACAGGGGGCATTTATTTATTATCAACTTTCAAATAGAGAACAAGCGAAAGTAAAAATGTCTTCCCGCAGCTTTCGCTGCGCCTGTTATGAGAAGCTCAGATGTGCTTGGAACCCACTCTGCGAGTGATAAAATGGTCCTTGTTATGACCTCAGGACTGTGGTTCTTGTTTTTTAGGCACATAATTGTTGGATCTCTCATTAGAATCTTGATACTTTTCAGGCACATGAAATTATTTGTTTTGTCGGCCAATTTTTGGCTCACAGTTAGACCATCTAAAGTATATGGAGTTCTCCTACATAAATTGGGAACGTTCTAATCATTTTTGTTTGTGCGCCAATTCATTAGTCCCCTTGTTCCATAAACTTACATCCCACTGAAAATTATAGCACGCTTTCCCTGTGCCACCTGCACCCATTTAATAATGCCTGTCACGGTGCGGTGTCCAATGAGCTTTCGGAGTGAAGAGAGAGGTAACCCCTCTGATGGAAACTAATCATGTAGGGACTGTCTTACATGTATCTCTTACTGCAAAAGGTACAAAGCAACTGTTCTTTTAATAACAACTATTGGCAGTAACCATAGGAGTTAGGCGGCCATATCACAATCTAAAATCTCTGGGGGTACTAGGAATATAGATAACCCCCAGGAACTCTTGCAAGTCTAATCTGTCTAATTTTTGATACTTTACGTTTTTCTATGTACTTTATGTTTCATTATGTTTACCATCTTTTATTGATTACATGAGAAATGTAATGTAAGCCATGTGCTTTTTTGCACAATTTTTGTGCATTCCTGAAATTCTGCACTTAGCAACCTTTTATGATAGAATCATGCACCAACATCTTCCAGACAGGTGCAGTTCCAATATGAATTTGGAAATAAACCAGTATGCTACGAGCTTCACATAATAGAAAAAAAGCATGCAAGGCAAAAAAAAACACAAAAAGGAAAGAAAAAACGCAATAACAAGTATAATGTGTGCCAGCATGTTTATTTTTACACATTTTAATGATCCACTACTATCAAGTCACTGATGCATACCAAGGTCATCTATGTCAGCATCAATATTAATATAGAATTGTCTTTCAAATACTGCAGTTATGTTGTATTTAAAAAAGAATACTTCATTTAGTATTTATTAACTTACTTTTATCAAACTTTTTTTAATAAAACCTAAAAATATTAAATGTGGAATACTGATACTGCCAGACACCCTGCTTTTAGTTCTAAATCCTATTATTTGGTATATAAAGTAAATTGTGAGCCATCTCATTGTCATAACAATAGGTAAGTGTTTATGAACAATACAGTTAATATACTATTAAAGGAGTTGTCCGAAGGTTATTTAAAAAATTAAAAGGTGGCCGGGGGGGGGGGGCTGCTTAAAAAAATAAAGATGTACTTACCTCCCAGCGTCCTCTAGGTGTTCCGTGCTGCTGTCACTTTGGTCCCCTCGCCATGTAAACAAACATGGCAACGGGAGCAGTGCTGGATTCAGCTTGTGGCCGGACCCGACAACCATCTGTCCTGCATATACAATGCTGTGAATAAGGACGGGTGGGGGCGTGGCTGGCCTCAGCCGGCCGGAAGCTGGGTCCAGCACTGCACCTGCAGCCATGTTTGTTTACATGGCACGCAGTCCGGAGCAACAGCAGCGTGGGACACCTGGAGGGCACCCGGGAGGTAAGTACATTTTTATTTTTTTAAGCAGACCCCTCCCGTTTCAGGAGCAGGATAATTTGTGTTTCTAGGACCAGACAAAAAATTAAGGTTTTTTGTTCTTTTGTGTTCTTTTAGTTAGAACCATGATTTTTGCTGAGTTTTTTTTAATTCTTATTTTATTGTTTATTTTGGTCAGAATTTTTACTTTTAAGCAGAATATTAGCTTAAAACCAGACTAAGCCTACAATGTAAGGGCATCCAAATTTTTGGATGTCTTTTTTAGGGTAACTGGGTGCCGTATAGGGTGACCTCAGTGACTGCCGGGGAAAAAAAAAACATTTTTGTGGTGTAAGCAGCCTCCTTATACCAGCATCCAAGCCATCACATGACCATCAGGATGAATTGAAGCAGCAGATCTACTATTCACTCGATAGCTCTGCATGAGAAAAGGAGAAGACAGTCAATGCCACTTCTGTCTTTTAGCTGTCTACTTTAGCTGTCTGCAGAAGGGGACCAAACACTAGGCTTCCCACTCACTTGGGCAGCCTCCTAATGCCTGCCTTGTGAATACACAGGGGCTCTGACCAGGATTTCCCACCATAAATCTGCAGTGGTTGGTCTGGAAGAAGTAACTGATTTTTATTCTACAAATATCCCAGTCTACTGCATTATTCTTGCCATCTAAAAACACTGAATACCAATGTATACCAATTATGCATAGCAATTATATGTATAATACATATGAATAAAAATCATAATGGTTAGGAAAACAGAGTCTAAGTAATATTATACAAGCCAGATACATATCCTAAAATGAGTCCTATAACTAATGCTAACTAATCCATGAAATGATGCAATTTGGCCTTCCATTTTGCAGCACCTTTAATACAAAAAAAACCCCTTTAACTCTTTTAGCTACTGTATCTCTCACTTACAATTAAACTGAACATAATAATAAATCAATAACCTTATATTGACACTAATCATATATTGTATTTAAAATGAATATTTTTCCTTTAGAATTACAACATGAACTATTTTATAGAAATATACAATTAATATTTACATGCCATTTGTTTTTTGCCACAAAATAATAAAAATAAAGCTGCATAATAATTTTAAAAACGCCTAGTCTAAATAAACCATCATGATCAACCTAATGTGTACTGTACAAGAAAATAAATGAATGGTCTCCAAACATATAATTACATTTATTTTGCTATAGCAAAATAGAATTATTTGAAGGATTTAAAAATAATCTTTCCACAAAAACATAACATTTTTACACTGTGGACATGTAATTAGGCTATAAAACATCTAATTTTGTAGAGAAAGCACCCGACATAATCTACTAAATATAATCTGTTGATGAGACAAGTGTATATGGTAGTATTACAATTGTCAACAAGTAAAATTGCATCCAGTAATTGAATTGCTTTTAAAAACTTTAATAATCTATTGTCTAGTATCTAAATTACACTGCAAATGTTTAATCGCTTTATTTTAGTGGATACAGCATTTGGTCAATATTAAATATCTCATTAGATGCAGGATTATAAAATTAGCACCATGCGGCTCTGTAGTTATCTTATAGCTAGGAGACTTATTTCAATTTTTTAAATGAAAGTTCCTTAAAGTTCATCAGAGACTTAAATGCTAAAGATATCAGCCAAGGCTTCATTCCACAACTTTTTTTCTGCTTTCTATAAAAACCCTCCACTTACAAACTTACTAAACTCCGACAAAACAGGGGGGGGGATTTACTAATTCTGGCGCAAGCACGACTGTCGACATCGAAGATCAGTATCCAGAAAGCACAGCCCAATGTTTTAAAGTGGTGCACGGCTGTAAGTAAATAATGGGTAGACGGTAATAATCAGTTGTGCTCCATAAAAATGCTGACATCAATGAGATGTGCGCCAAAATCTGACATGGACTGTGTCTTCATTTTGATCTCCGACCAATTTTTTCCTTTTCTATTGTGCGCCAAAAAGTGTGCCTAAAAATGCTGACAAAATACACATAAATGTGACAGATAATGTGGAAAAGTTAGGCCAACTTGAGCCAAAAAAAGACAGAGGAGTCAGGATAGTCGGAAACATCTGTTATTTCTGGTGCAAACTCTTTATAAATGATCCGCAACAATAATACATGTCACCCAGTGTTGTGAATTAAAGGAAACCTACCATAAGGAATCTACCATCGGAAGTAAATCTGATGGTAAATTGCTCCTGCCTGCCTCTTCCTTAATCAGTAATTTAATAATCCTGGAACCTAACTTGTTAAAAACTTTATTTTCATAATATGTAAATTAACTGCAGAGGCTACTGGGACGTGTACTAGCCAGGCCGGTCCCTGGGAGCTACTCCACGCCCCAGTAGCCTCTTCAGTTCATTTACGTATTACTAAAATAAAGTTTTTAACAAGTTAGGTTAGGTTCCAGGATTGTTAAATTACAGATTAGGGCAGAGGCAGGCAGGGAGAATCTACCATCAGATCTACTTCTGATTTCTCATGGTAGGTTTCCTTTAAAGGGGTTGTTTAGACTTAGAACATCATGACCCCACAATTCCAAAAACAGTGGCAAACCTATCCTTGTGGTTGGATCTCCAACAATCAGGCAGTGAATAGGGGTTGCTTGTATTTATATAGTACCTCCATATGACATATAGTAATGTGACATGTCTTCTAAGCCTTTGCAATCACTATTAAAACAGTCTCAATTGCAATGGAAATGTGCAGCATGTTGTAAAAAAAATTCTAAAAAAGAAGTTCTAAAGCCCCCTGTTGGTATTTTGTGAACTTTCAGAGACAGATAAAAAACATACAATACACAACAATAAATGCTCAAAAATTATAATCCTACTTGTTTTATTGTTTATCCAAACTAAAACATAGGGCATTCTGCAGTTGTACGGTCTTGTTATTTGTTTTATTGACTGCACCTGCAGGAATGACATTTATATTCCTGCTGTGTAATGGTCATAACATACAGTAGGTACCACTTAGTATGTAAGTGCAGTTCTCACCTAATCTCACATCCTCAAACACTTACTACTCA
Organism: Engystomops pustulosus; assembly: GCA_019512145.1. Lineage (NCBI taxonomy): Eukaryota > Metazoa > Chordata > Amphibia > Anura > Leptodactylidae > Engystomops > Engystomops pustulosus. The sequence goes on along the minus strand of CM033641.1, from coordinate 55,020,587 downwards.
CAGGAACAAAGAGAAAAGATTCTTTAGGGAAAAGCGAGTATTGATTGGAATGTATTGTACTATACATTATTTGACAAATCCCAGACAAGTTCCCGGTTAGAAAAGAATGGTCTATTACAGCTTGTTTGACATAATTGTAAACCAGATGTATAAACAGCACAGCAATGCTTTGGTGTCTGTCTTGTTTGTAAAAAATTATAGCAATCGATTTGTGTGTAATTGTTCCCCATTCTTTGAAGGAAAGGTGACTTGTTTGTACACTACGAGGAGCGAGCAGAACATCCGTTGTGATGTCTTCTGTTGTTGCCTCTATCCACCCTAAGGTCCACAGGTATAGCATTCTCTATAACTGCTGGATTATAGGAATATTATTATTTTTGCCTATTGGCATAAGAGGAAAGCTGCAGTGTCTGTGGTATTCTCGGAACTTAAATTTTTTTTTTACCTCAGTTAATGTTATCGGCTACTGAGGGCAGTGTTGTTTCCGTGTTTGTGGTGCTTCATAGTTTTTTCTTATATACTTTATGCCTTCATATATATTTTTTGTGTTTAAATTGACCTAAGGAACTGTATTGTATTTTATTTTTGAGAGGTTGTTCTTTTATGTAGTTGTCAAGTCTGCACCAATGTCTTCCTCGATCCGCACTAGTAGGTTGAGGAGACGTTGAGTTTTTCTGTTATTCACTTGTCCGGCAGTGTGAACTGGGCTCTAGTGGATGACTGACCGGATATCTGCCACACACTCTCTCTCTCTGTACTCTGCCTTTCTCTAGCAAGATTTAACTCTTTGTGTCTGTGATTGCCTCCTATGTTCCCCTTGGGCAGGGTCAATCCACTCTATGAGTATTCAGCACCCTACAAGTTGCTGGTCAAATTTCTGCCTGGCTTAATTCACACTGCATTGTTTGCTTATTCTGATTCTCTTGTGGCCTCTGACTTTTGGCTCTATACTACCCTTTGGATCTTGATTTTGTCATTTGCTCCTGCAGTTGCTGACCTGGTTTGTCCACTCGACTTTATTGTGCTTTTGGATTGTTTGTCTTGTTCCATGTCTGCACAGAGACCTATGGAGGGATTACCTTTTAGTTGCCCTGGGTCACTAGGACTGGCCAAGGCAATAGGCAGGTGACAGCTTTGATGGGGCAAGAGTAGGGCTCACTGTCTTGTTTGTCTTTCTGGTCTTATTACAGTAGGTTTATATGTTGTTTGGGAGGGACACTCCACTCATAGGCTGTTTATTAATAGAGGTTGTTTATTAATAGAGGTTCTGTAGGTTTAAGTATTTTCAATACTTCCTTATTTCTCTTTGCACTGAGATTTATGGTACACAGGCTCACAAAAATGCTCCCCTTCTATGTCAGGCGGTAACTATGCCTTTAATGTTAAAGGCATATATCAGTGTATAATATGCATTGCTGGATTAATTGCTAGAATTCTAGAAGTGTAGAACTCTGCACTAATTGGAATGCTAATTCATTGCTTTCAGGCTGTTGGTTCTACATTTTCACACCTCTTTCACAGTATAGGATAATAAACTGATTTTGTACATTTTAATTGTCCTTTTGTAAAGTTTTCTATTATATAAAGAAGTTTTTGATTTGCATACAGTTCTTTCAGAGAGGCAGGAACATCCTGTCACATTGATTTGGAATTATTTTAAATGAAATGTGGTAGAGGCCTCTGTTCTTTTCTCTGTATCGGCGATAAATCAAATGGTTGCATTTTCAGCGTTGGGTTTTATCAAATCATTGTTATATATTATCTGACTAAAGTGCATCTAATACTTTACTTATAAATTGAAGAATTTTACTCTCATTCACAGTAGCCCTTGTTGAGAACTGAAGGGGCTCAAAATGTTAACATAAATGAAGTTCAAGTATTATTGAGTCCTATGTACTGAGGGGAGCATGTAACAAGAATATCCTACACTGAAGTGCATCATGGTAAAATGGGCCAAATCTACGAAAATCTATTAAAAGCTTCATACAAGTGTCAATTTGTGCCATATTTTCTATAACACAACAAACCATGAGCCCTCGCCAAACATTCTTAAAGCACAACTGTAACATTGTTTTTCCACAAATCGATAGCTCTTGCTATGTAGAACAACTTTTTCTATTATCTTTGTTATCTATATCCAGAAGTTTCTTTGCTATGCTCATTAGTTTAGCCTGGTTATTGCACTAGATCCCCTCCTGAATATTATGAATTTGCCCCTTGATATAATGTATTATAATATACACTCACCGGCCACTTTATTAGGTACACCATGCTAGTAACGGGTTGGACCCCCTTTTGCTTTCAGAACTCCCTCAATTCTTCTGGCATAGATTCAACAAGGTGCTGGAAGCATTCCTCAGAGAAATTCTGACCCTACCATCCAAATGTCGCAGCAGAAATCGAGAATCCTCAGACCAGGCAACGTTTTTCCAATCTTCTACCGTCCAATTTCGATGAGCTTGTGCAAATTGTAGCCTCAGTTTCCTGTTCTTAGCTGAAAGGAGTGGCACCCGGTGTGGTCTTCTGCTGCTGTAGCCCATCTGCCTCAAAGTTCGACGTACTGTGCGTTCAGAGATGCTCTTCTGCCTACCTTGGTTGTAACGGGTGGCGATTTGAGTCACTGTTGCCTTTCTATCAGCTCGATCCAGTCTGCCCATTCTCCTCTGACCTCTGGCATCAACAAGGCATTTCCGCCCACAGAACTGCCGCTCACTGGATGTTTTTTCTTTTTCGGACAATTCTCTGTAACCTTAGAGATGGTTGTGCGTGAAAATCCCATGAAAATACTCAGACCAGCCTTTCTGGCCCCAACAACCATGCCACGTTCAAAGGCACTCAAATCACCTTTCTTTCCCATACTGATGCTCGGTTTGAACTGCAGGAGATTGTCTTGACCATGTCTACATGCCTAAATGCACTGAGTTGCCGCCATGTGATTGGCTGATTAGAAATTAAGTGTTAACGAGCAGTTGGACAGGTGTACCTAATAAAGTGGCCGGTGAGTGTAATGCTTCCTAATGTGTACTCAAAATTTCCTATATGTCTTACCAACATATTGGATATCGCATTGGCACATTATAATATTAGGGGTGAGAGAAACTTTACCCTAACACTGCATGGACTCTAACAGTTCAGCATTATACATTAAATAAGAAAATGGTGGTGATTGTAAAACTGACTCCAGCTCTCACCGTATCTCATAGAGGTTAGAATTTGTATCTATTTAGGTCCTATCTCCATAGTGTATGCTGAAAGTCTGATTTGTCTGAGAATGGCCAGATTTTAAATGACTGAAATTTAAAATGTTCAGGCAGATACATTTCATTCAGCAGAACGTAAACTAAGCATTAATTAATTTGAGAACCCCTCCTGGAAATTCCTGTTATCCTTTTTAACTGTACATTTGTAAAAAAAAAAAAATGCAGAGGGGAGGGGCTGCTGTTCCCTGCTCACAGAAAAGAAAGGAGGGGGAGGTCATGTCATAGTGCTCTCTGTGTGTATAGCAGAGCTAAATGTGTTCAGTACTGTGCATATAGAGGTCTCTTACACAGTTTAGTGAGCTACAAGATCTCCGCTGTTCCCTATCAGTCCCTCCATCCTAGTCTGTGATTCTATAGAACTTTCTCTGTCTCTCTATTTACCTCATGCTACACTCCCTCCCCCGATTTGTACCCAGCACAGTGTACATAGTGCAAACAAGTTATTAACCCTTAGTGTTTACACAGCACAGACTATACACTTCATTTAATTGTTTTACTTCTGATTTCAATTACCTATTATCCACTGCAGCAGGGATTTTGGCCGGGTTCTCCATACAGATCATCTCTAGATCTTTCTGGTTTCAATGCTGCAACATAGAGTTTCAGCTCCCTCCAAAGACTACTGGTTGGGTTCAGGTCTGGCTAGACCACTCCAGTACCTTGAAATTCTTTATATGGAGCTGCTCCAGGAGCCCATTCAAGCCTTGCACTCGCCTACAAATTTGCCCCCGGGGTCCTTAGCTCTTTGGTCTAACCCACGGTGGAGAAGTTGGAATGTGTGTGGACAGGTGTCTTTTATAAACTAAAACAAGTTCAAACAGATACAATTAATGTAGGTCATGAGTGCAGTTTAGGAGGAGCTTCTCCAAGAAAAACTAACAGCAATATCAAAGCCAGAATTATTGCTCATTGGTAGGAGATCAAATTATTTCAAGCAATAAATTATTATTAAGAGTATATAAAAAATAAAGTTACTACTTACCCTCCGACACTGACTCTTAGCACTCACTTTATTTGTTATGGGGTACTCTGCTGGGCATTATAGTTATGGAGGCACTCTGCTAGGAATTAAACTAATGGGGACTCGGACATTTAGTTGTTCATAGCTGGGAATAACCATTTTTATAATTTGATAGAACAGGCATTTTGGGATGTGGCAATACCTAACATGTTTATGATTTTTACTCTTTATTTATTTTTATATGTGTTGTAGGGAAAGGGTGGCGATTTAAACTTTTACTTTTTTAAATTTGTTTTATTTCCTTTTTACTATTATTTCAGACACCTAGGTTACTTTAACCCTAAGTGGTCTAAATCACTCACATAATACACTGCAATTCTACTGTATTGCAGGCTATTAGAGATCAGTATCTATGGCAGGCCTTTGAGTCTTTATGAGACTGTAAGCTGCCTTGGCAACCAATCAGCAGCCTCCAATGAGATTAAAGATGGTAACACCCACCAGCAGCACCTTTAGGTGCTGTGGCAGTTAACCTAACAGGTTAACTGCTATGATCGGTGCCCGCACTGACCGTAGCAGTTATGGACAGGTATCATCTGTGTTATATAGCTGACACCTGATGCTCATGGAGAGAGCTCAGCCCATGACTTCTCTCCATGCAATCCCTGCAGTACCACAATGTTGTGGTGCCCAAAGGGGTTAATGTAATTTGACAGTTTCAGTCACTTCTGGCCATCACAAACAGATTTGGTATTTGAACTGTACTCATGAAAAGCTATGATGGGAATAGTCAGGTCATGTTTTAAAGCTGCTTGAAGGAAGTCCACCAGCACTTTTCACCTGAAGATATATGGAAGGGGGGAAGGAGATAGAGGTGGCTGGAGGTGCAGGAGGAGTAGACAGTGGGGTATAGAGCAGGCAGAATCCAAACAAGCGAAGAAACTGGGAAATGGAACTGGTAAGTCTTATTCAGACATAAGTCAGTAGTAGCAGCTTCTCTTCATGGGAGTTCATCGCCAAAGGGCCCCTTTATGACTGGGGATCATGCTACTGGGCTTGATTTCAGGATTTCCTTCCACTTAGCAGCTCACAACCTCCTGCTACTAAGTGGAATCAGGTTGTTGTGTGCTTGCATGCCTTGGTGCTCCCCTGCCCCCACTCTCCAGGGCTGCTCCCTAATTTCCACTGCTTTACATGGTCAAACTGCGCATCAGTCATTAATCTATAGATGGCGATAAAGAGATATTTTTCTAAAAAAGCAAACCTTGAGGATTTTAAATGCTTGGAAGAAAATATATTTCACTATACAACATGTTAATTGTTCTACAGTTATTTCAGTTTAATTGTTTTCTTTTGGTGCCTCTGTATAGCATCTACATAACTCTCACACACTTCTCATTATCTGCACATCCTAATTGATTTCATATTACAGAATATAAGTGAAGAGTCAGCACTAATGCTAAATATTCAATATGTAACATTTAAAATAGACACCTGGGATAAATGAGAATACATTCACAAACCATTAGCTGCATCTGTAATTAAAAGGCTGGAATATTTAATAAGATGCACTTAACTTAAAAAATGTAAAGAATATTAGGGTTCAGTGCACCATTTAAAATGATCTTATCACAGATCTCACAGTAAATTACTAATAGTAAAAAGTTATATTTATTCAATAATATAATAATACATTTTTAGTTATATTAAATAATTTACACTAATACAATGGCCCAAAATTAAGAGGTAGGTTATAACCACGTTGGTAGGTGTTCAGCTTTGATAATAACATTTTCAGGCAAGAGATTAATACAATGGCCCAGATTTAACAAAACTAGTGCAAACTGCAGTATCTGCAGTTTGCCCCTAGTGGGTGCAGTGTGCGACAGATTCATGAAATATGTCAACCCCTCTTCATGAATCTTGCGCCCCCCTGCACTGCTGCGGCAGAATGCACCATTTTTTTCTGGTGCACTTACTTTTTGTTTTAGAATTGTGGCGCAGACAGAATTGTGATGCACATTGGACCGAATTGTGGTGCACAATTTGGAACACCTCTTTTGGTGCAAATTTTTTCTGTCTTGTTGGACACAGCGCAGCCGCGACACAACACTGGTGCAGACACTTTATAAATACATGTTCAAGCAATTTGTACGATCTTTCTAGTGCAAATTCAGACAGAAAATTGGTGCAAATGCTTTAAGAAATGTGGGCCAATATCTTTAGATAGGAAAACACCTCACATTAAAGGAAACCTACCATTTCAAATGGTAGGTGTAAGCTGTAAGTACCGAGCACCAGCTCAGGGAGAGCTAGTGCTGGTGCTTACTTTCGTTAGTGTTATTAACCGCTGTATCGCGGTTTTAACACTTTTTAAAGTTTACAGCAGAAGCTGCTTTGGCGCTGCGCACGCAACGTCTTCGGCATTTCCTATGTAGGCTCACGCACCGCCAAAGCAGCTTCTGCTATAATGTTTAAAAAGTGTTAAAACTGCGATACAGCGGTTAATAACACTGATGAAAGTAAGCACCAGCAGCAGCTCACCCTGAGCTGGTGCTCGGTACTTACAGCTTACACCTACCATTTGAAATGGTAGGTTTCCTTTAAAAACAAATTTACCATAGTCAACCAATAAATTACTTTATCCATAAGTTCTTTTTATATTCAACCATAATAATGGGTAATCATAATAATATAGTAATTAGTAGTATAGTAATTCACACTAACAGCACTAAAAAATAAGCACAAATGGGCACAAATATGGATCTTAGAGATTCCCAATAATTCAGGCTTGTTCCAGCCTCTCATTTAAAAAAAAAAAACTATATTATTTAAGAAACCGCTCCATTTACAATTTTATACATTAACTGATCGACTACCATGTTATCTAGGTTTAGATATATGCCAAACAGCATCTTCTCTCCCCATACCTTTATTTTTTGATAAAACCAAAGGCTTCTATATTTGTATCTAAGTCACAGATCTGGGAGAGACCCAGCACCAAGTCAAGTACCAGTCAGAAGGCTGCAAAAGAAACAGTCAGAGTAGGCAGCAGGTTACTACTGACATTTCATCTTCACAACAGGTTATATTTATATGTAAGGTGGACCACCAAAATCAGTTTTTCTGAAATAGAAGAATAAGTTGACATAAGCTGTTGACTTGATCAGACATATAAATGTCAGTAAAAGTCTAGCTTATATATGATAGTTCACAAGTCGATATCAAGATGTCAGGCGTAACTGTAGATCAGGATAAGCAACGGACATGGTTAGTTGGTGGTAGTCAAACTGGCTCAAATAGCAAGAAATGTAAAGAAAATCTGTGTGACTACTTGTGCAAGAATTTCTCAAGGGAAGGGTCTTTTTAAAGTCTTTGTTTTTTTCTTAGAGAACAGATGCTCTGGCATGTACTGACCCTCACAAATCTGATGTAAATACTTTTGTGTAAAAACTACAAAAGTGATTAAGGAATGATACCTTTATTGGCTAAACAAAAAAATTATATTTGGTGCAAGCTTTCAGGGCACACAAGCCCCTGAAAAACACAACATTTGAGGGATGTTACACTAAGATAATTAGTACAGATGGTGAGACTCAATTAAGATAAGCTGGGGTACTCTGCGATTTTATTACCCCAGCTTATCTTAATTATCTTATTGGTAAATAACCCCCTTCAGTTTTTTAAAAGGTCCTATCTTGTTTTGTTTTTTATATTATCCCCTAACCATAATCCTAGTAAAAAAAATTGTGTGAAATGAAAGCAATGAGATTTTTTTTAAAATAAAAACTGTTTCAAAAGACTAAACTCTATTATTTATCCCTTTTTTTCAGGAAAACGTGAGAAAACATTGATTTTTCCAATGCGAATTGGTAAAATTTTGATTTTGATTCCTTGCCCTAAAATCGACAGATCCGCATCAAATCTACAAGTCAACAAATTGATTCCCTCCTCTCTTAATGTGGGGTGAGTTTAATCAAGAGGAAGGGTAAAAAAGAACCCAACATGTAACATAGTATTTCATTATGGGATTATTTTTGGCTTACAATAAAAGCTGCACGGTCTTTATGTATTGCTTGAGGTACATACTTGTCCACACATTAATTTGTAATGAAGATCTACTATTTATGTACCATATGATCACAAACCTGTACAATATTGTAATACTTTTTATACTTTATTTTTCAATTTTTTCTTAATGTGCAACCTCATATTTGACCTAATAAATCATTTTCGTCCACTGTGAAAACTACCCCAATTGTATGCAATCATGTGGCATCCCATTCATTTCATATGGGCTCATTTATAATACTGCACAACACATCATTTCATTTAGAATACTGTGGCAGCTCATTTCCAAACTAATTAAGTATCAACATGGGATAGCAGATATTATGAGGTGATAATGTTTCTGGCAGAACATATTGCCTAATTACATTATTCAAGCACTACCTAAAAGCAGCTAGCCAATCCATTATGTAACCGCTGGTACAGGGCGAGACACATTACAGGTGTCCATTACAAAAGAGTAAAATCGGAATCTGCTAAATATTTTTGATCTAATCACTACAATATCGACTACAAAATTGTATTGTAATTTCAGCAAAAAATACAGTACATGACTCTTACATCAAAATAATTTGTAAGGAGATTAATTTGACATTTTGAGTACCAGTTACAAAAACTGCATCCAAAATCATATATTTTTTAATGAACTATAAACTATAAAATTGCTTAAACTCTTTGCGTAAGGCACTTGAACTATGCATATGCCTGAATAAGATGGGCAATTTCCAAATGCACTTAAAGACTATTTTTTATTGGATCCACATCCGCAGTCATCAATGAACTTCCATTAATTTCAAAAGCAAAAAAGGGGGAATTTAGTAAGACTGGTGTATTTGTGTTATATTAGTACGTAGTGGTACATTTTTGATGCATTTTTGCATGCCGGCATTCAACATGCAGTTTTTCATATATATTTTTCACTTGTGATCTTTCATAATTTGCAAGTAATAATGTGATAATACTAAAGCTGTGCCAGAAAAGTGCAAAAAAGTTACATCTTACATTCGCACAGGGCAATTCTCCAGAAACATAGAAGCACAAAACCATCAGATTTATCAATCTGTCAGCTAGTGCAAGGTTGTGCAAGGTTGTGACCTTTTAAAAAGTTGCAAAGTTGCTCCAGCCCCTGGTGCATTGTGAAGTACATGAGACTTTTGATCCCTTATGCAACTTTTTATGTTAGTTTTTGACAAACTAAAGCCGTCAGTGAATAAGAACACTGAAAACAAATTTATTAACGGGTCAGAACTACTTTAACAAAGACATAGGGGGACAGTTATCGTAGGATTTTATTGACTTTTTGGCGTAAAAGAAGTGGGGAAAAAATGCAATGGTAGTGCTGCTAGTGCAATGCCGTGTAAAGCCAGATTTATGACTTGCAATGTTTTCAAAATAATGGCGAAAGCATTGCAAGGTCGCTTCACTCCATTCCTGGTGTATGTGCTTGCGATTATTTTACTCGCCTTGCAATTATTTTGTGATTATTTAAAAAAAAACAATGCTGAGAGATTTATTAAAGGGCCAACAACACTTTAATAAATCTGATGGGAAGCAGGGCTCCAAAGATAGACATGGGATCATATTTATTGCAGCTTTTATTCCTAAAAACAGGCATGCAAGCAGTGATTTAGTCACAATTCCTGGAGTGGAGCTGGAAATTACAACTTCTCAGCCATATAAGCCCGTTAGGTGGGGAGGGGGAAGTACAGTGAGCCAGTGCGGAATGTTCCTGCCCTGCGCCTGTGCACTGACTATAGTTGGAACTCATTCAGGCCAAGCTATAGTGCAATTCTGCATAAGGTCAGACCTGTCGTAAAAGTGTCCCAGCAGTGTAGCAAATTGCGGTCACCAGGGATATATCAGGACGCTAGAGATCTGGCTTTTGCAATTAGGCCGGTTCCACACTTGCGAGTGTGATGCAATGAACTCGCATCACACTCACAACGCATGCTGCTTGAACCGCACAACCCGAACGCTGCACACCGGGAGTGAATTCAGCATGTCAGTTCAGTCTCGATGTGCAGCGTTTGGGCAGGATCTTTGGACAGTTCTATGAAGGTTATTTATCACTAGGCAGGCTGAAGCGCTCACTTATCATAGCCTGGAGGGCTAAGGCCGGTTCCACACTTGCGAGTGTGATGCGATGAACCCCCATTGAGTTTTCCTGAATGTAAAGTATGTGGTGTATTCAATTCTACTACAGGTTTCTGCATAGAATAGGTTAGTCTCAGGGGCATAACTACAGCAGTAACAGTCAGAAAAGGTGTTTTGGGGCCTGCAGTCTCAGGGGGCCCAGAAATCTGGTCTGACAAATATATATATATATGCACTCACCGGCCACTTTATTAGGTACACCATGCTAGTAACAGGTTTGCCTTCAGAGCTGCTTCAATTTTTCGTGATATAGATTCAACAAGGTGCTGGAATCATTCCTCAGAGATTTTTGTCCATATTGACATGATGGCATCACACAGTTGCCGCAGATTTGTCGGCTGCACATCCATCCCGTTCCACCACATCCCAAAGATGCTCTATTGGATTGAGATCTGGTGACTGTGAAGGCCATTTGAGTACAGCGAACTCATTGTCATGTTCAAGAAACCAGTCTGAGATGATTCCAGCTTTATGACATGGCTCATTATCCTGGGAGGTAGCCATCAGATGTTGGGTACATTGTGGTCATAAAGGATGGACATGGTCAGCAACAATACTCAGGTAGGCTGTGGCGTTGCAACGATGCTCAATTGGTACCAAGGGGCCCAAAGAGTGCCAAGAAACATTCCCCACACCATGACACCACCACCCCCACCCCTGAACCGTTGATACAAGGCAGATGGAGCCATGCTTTCATGTTGTTGATGGCAAATTCTGACCCTACCATCCGAAGGTCGCAGCAAATCTGACTCATCAGACCCAGGCAAACGTTTTTCCCAATCTTCTACTGGTCCAATTTCGATGAGCTTGTTGCAAATTGTAGCCCTCAGTTTCCTGTTTCTTATGCGAAAGGATTGCGCCCAGGTGTGGTCTTCTGCTGCTGTAGCCCACTGCTTGCCCAAGTCTCGATGTACTGTGCGTTCAGTGCATCTTCTGCCTACCTTGGTTGTTAATGGTGTGGCGATTTGAGTCACTGGTGGCCTTTCTAATCCCTGAACCATTCTGCTCTCTCCTCTGACCACTGGCATCAACAGCATTTCTGCCCACAGAACTGCCGCTCACTGGATGTTTTTTTTTTTCTTTTTCGGACCATTCTCTGTAACCCTAGAGATGGTTGTGCGTGAAAATCCCAGTAGAGATCAGCAGTTTCTGAAATACTCACCAGCCACCTTCTGGCACCAACAACCATGCCACGTTCAAAGGCACTCAATCACCTTTCTTCTTTCCCATACTGATGCTCGGTTTGAACTGCAGAGATTGTCTTGACCATGTCTACCTAATGTTGCCGCCATGTGATTGGCTGATTAGAATTAACGAGCATGTTGGACATTTGTACCAATAAAGTGGCCGGTGAGTTATAATATATATATATATATATTTATATATATATATATATATATATATATATATATATATAAAGCAGTCCACTTCATGCATCGGCAGCTTAGATAAGAAATGTCCGAAGAAGGGCATCAGAACAAGGAATCTCTAATTCCTGCCATGTACTTCCATGTGGTCATCAGCTACTGGGACAATTGAAGTGTATAAATGTATATATCAGTGCGTAAATGTTTGTTAAATACTGCATAAGTGTGTGTAAGACTATATACTGTAAATGTGTGAGTATACAACAATGTATATTTTCTGAAGGGGTAGGTGGGCCCCATTCAGAAGTCTGTGATGGGGCCCTGCATCTCTTAGTTACACTCCTGGTTAATCTATCAATTTTTGAAAAAATGCTTCAGAGAACCAAGAGCTTTTCCTGCCCAAATGCAATAAGTGCAAAAAGCTCTACTGAAAAGAGGGAAGATTTCACTATTCAGTAACTCTTATGGTAATGAATAGGACCATTATGAACAGCAGATTAGTTTATATCAACACCCGTCCTCCTAGTCTATCAATCCTAATAACTGTAAGGATTCTAATTATCCCCTACACAAAACTCTCACCCTCTAGAAAATAGCTTAGAATGATGAATACGACTATTGTTGAAGAATAATAATAATTTATCAAAGCATGATCGCAATGCACTGATCTCATACTTGGGTTATTAGCTTTGTAATAACACCATCTTTTTGATGATGTAAAGACCATACATTGTTACTCATCCCATCATCTTACAATAAATTAAAATAGTTTAATCACATTCAGAAGATACAGTCTTGAAATGATCCAATCAGAACATTTCCGGACCTGCCACACAGGCCTGAGGTCAGTGGTTTGCATTGAATGATAATTATGTTCACTTCAGGCCTGAGGTCAGTGGTTTGCATTGAATGATAATTATGTTCACTTCCCTTTTATTATCTGTCTTGTAATTTGTCTCTAGAACATAGTGTAATTGTGAAGAAGTCTTTGAAGAAATATCTTCTCAGTTACATAGGGGTCATCACTAAACAATGCCTTATTACAGTACATGCATTTTCACCGTGTTTCTGACTACCTCTTCATCCGTACGTGTTTTACCTTTATCAAGGGAAGTGATTGGTAACATTGTAATCCTGACAATAAAGAGACCTGTGTAACTGTTTCCTCTATTTTATTCCTGATAGTAAAATGTAGCCATTTTTTTCTTTTGCAAAATACCTTGTTATATAACGACACCTTTCGTTCTCCTCCTCCAGCATCATTTAGGTGTTAGCAGAAACATATGTTCTATTATCTGCTACCAGTCGATACAAAACTACTTAGAGTTTGAAGCATTGAAGTTTTTTTGTAGCACAAAAGAAAATACAAACGACTCAATTAAATGCTGAACATTTCTGTAACATAATAATACTAATTACACAACTTTATGGATTTATGACTTCAAGTCATCCAAGGTTTGCTTTGCTCATGGTCAATATTTATTATATTTACTGTACAGTCATTGAGGTAGATTAATCAAAAGCATCATAAGGTAAGACAGTGCAGAGTTACATTTGGAAAGGCTTATACTGCTCCAGATTTGTCAAATGTGTTCCCTGCTAGATGATACATCTGTCTTTTTGTCTTACTTTGCACCTCCTATTTGTTGGTTTAGTTTAAAATTGTAGTGCACTAGCATCATTTTTGGTGCAGTGACTTTTTGGCACAAAGCCATGCCCCCTTTTCTTAGATCATTAGACAGAGTTCTGGAAGACTATTTATAAATATGCAGCATAGTTTTGATGATGTATCATTGAGTCGCCCCATATTAAAGAACAAGGGGATGATTAAATCTTAATAAAATAATGGTCTATTTGCTTTTCCTAGATAGTGTTACATCTGTGACCCCAGTCATCACACACCTACACGTCTCCTGCAGTCTCCTGCTCTGTTAAACTAATAGTTATCCTGTCTGATGTCAGATTGGGATCCAATAACCTCCCAGACCAGGCGCTATGGATTCTCGTTTAAGGTCTTTTGGATCAGTACTCTTGGCCTGCTATATTCTTGTACTTGGTAGGCTTGCAGTGTTATTCTTTAATTTTGTGCCCAAGGAGGAACCTACACTATCCTCAGCGTTTGTCTTATGTTCACTTGAGAAAGGGGTAGAGTACCCTGAAACGTGTTGTGTTTTGAAGACCTTGAATAAAACCTTGTAATACACCTACCTCTCAGTGCGCCATCCATTTGGACCACAACAAAAAACTACTCTCACATATCCTATAGAGTTTGGCAACTCTTCATAGGAGATCACCCTCTGGAGGCAGCAACAGACTAAAATTTACCACAAAGCTTACAATAGTGTTGTGCCTATCTATAGCACAACCAAAAACAGTGAGCACAATCTACACCTTTACGTCTAACCCTACCACCCAAGATGTCACACTATTAGCGCTTCCTCCCTGGCCTCTCTTGCCATTCTCTCTACCGCAATATTTATACTGTCTTGTTTTTCTCTCTTTGTTTGCACCTTTGTGAAGGTAGGGAACGGTGTCTCAGTTAGCACTACAGCCGTGCAGCGCTTGGGTCCTGGGTTCAAGTTCCATCCAGGTCAACATGTGCAAAGAGTTTGTATGTTCTCTCCGTGTTTGTGTGGGTTTCCTTGTGGTCCTCCAATTTCCTCCCATACGCCAAAACATACTTGTAGGTTGCTTAGATTGTGAGCCCCATGGGGACAGGGACTGATTTGGCAAGTTCTGTGTAGCGCTGCATAATCTGTGTGCGCTTTATAAATAAAATAATTATTATTTTTATTAATGCCGACTTGTTGTCTTCCTATCTCCTACATTAAGCCGGGCAAGTAGGCAGGGATAGCTGAGAAGGAGGTTTATTCTCAGGTCCCACAACAGGTTCCTGGAATATACAGTAACTACATTAAATTAATCACTGTATCTTTTCATGAACAAATATTTGTTGATTCCAAATAAATATTACTTCAACTAGTCATAGTGAATTATTTCCATCCATCTTGTATTTGCATACCATTACATGTGTATATGTATGTTCTTGACAGAAAATCAATCATGCAAAAAAAGACAATTTGTCAGCACTTCCAAGCAAAGAGCAATAAATATGCAAGTGCACACAACTGTGACTACATTTTAGAAGTTTAAGGTTCAAAATATTCAAACAATTGATCTAGTATTGTGTCTTTTGCTACAGTTTTTTGGGGGGAAAGGGGGTTGTATTTTTCAATTCTTTAGATCTGTTTTATAGAACATTATGAATCTTATAAAGATTCTCACAGGATAATGCCAGAGAAAACCGTAACATATTGTACCCAGATTTAAGAAAGACCACACGAAAAGCACTACAACAAAGTATGGAAGTTCACCAAAATGTTTATTAAAATCAACATAAAACGCATTGCATTTTTAAAAATAAAAACGTTGAGAAACATTAATCTTGAAATTTCCTGTACTCGTGGAGCCATGTGCCTAATTTATTACTTGGCACATGTTTTATCATGAGTGGTAAAGACTGCAAGACGTGTGATACCATGAACTACTATAACCCCCCACATCCTTTGTCCCCATCACCCCTATCCCTCACCCCATTTTCCATAATCTCATAATTTTTAAATTCCTTGGCAATGCTACCTTGTATGTGGTCATGCCAATAACACTTCTATGAATTTTAATTTGTGAAGAATGTGACCCCAGCAGTCCAATTTTAATTAAGTCTATGCCAAATTGTAGTTGTTATTTAATTTGGAAAACAGAAATAGTACCATTCTTGATACTCCCTCTTTTCATTGAGAAAACTCATGTTTTGTGGTTGTAACTTTTTATGCCAAAGAATTGACATCATAATAAATAAATATAGGAAGCTCAGAAGGGAATACATTTGGCATTTGAATTTGTTGGTATGGCTGGAGATACCCATACCATTTTATTGCATATGTCTGCTGGGACTGGAGATTATATGCCCAAAAATTGTGTGACTTTTAACAGTGCAAAAATGTGCAACTTCCACATTCGGATTTTAAATATATACCATATATACACAAAAAGTGTGCTGAAAAACGACACCTCAGCTTATACACGAGTTAATAAAAAAATAATTTTACTAACTCACCTTCAGGCTCCCCCGTGCTCTGTGCAGTTCTCTGATGCTCAGCGTGGTTCCCTGCTTCTCCTCTTCTTTCTTCTCCTTGCTGTATTAGCCTGCAGAGGAGCGGCCATGTGCTCTGCTGGCTGGTGCACACTATAATGCGACGGTGTCGCTGCTGATGATGTCATAGTGTGTGCTGGCCGGCAAAGTGCATGCACGCATCTCTGCTGGCTGTTAAAGCAGAGAAAAGAAAGTAGAGGAGCTGTGGTGATGGGAGCATTGTGAAGCCACATCGAGCATCACGGACAGCCAGAAGGTGAGTATGTAAGTTTATTGCTGGGAGCTGGCTGGCTGTATACTAAAGGGGGCTGGCAGGCTGTATACAAAAGGGGACTGGCAGTCTTTATACAAAAGGGGGCTGGCTGGCTGTATACAAAAGCTGGCTAGCTATATACTAAAGTGGGTGGCTGTATACTAAAGGGGGCTGGCTGGCTATGTACTAAAGGGGACTGGCTGGCTGTATACTAATGGGGGCTTGCTGACTATATACTGGGAGGCTGTTACAAATTCATTTTTCATCCTCGGGGCCTTGGCTTATACGGTATTAGGTGTAAAACTAAAAAATTATTCCTGAAAAGTTTGCTGTCTGTTTTCCAATTTTTGCACAAATTTTCAAATTTCAATTTGCCAGAAAAAAAGCACGAAAACAATAGAAAAAAAATAAGTTAAATAACCCCTTTAGAGTCCGATCTTCAAACTAAAAGTTTTGATTTGTCAAAGGTAGTAGTCTGACTTTCCAAGCTCAAATTAGGGAGCAGATGTATTATGAGTCTTGCATTTTGCTTTTTATCTTTGGGCTTCTTTCCATAGGATAAATCACACTGCAATTTCTGTAATAGGCAAAATTTCTGGATCAACTTATATCAAACTATTTATTGCAACTGTCAGGGATTGGAGTGTACTTGCACTTTTTTGGTTGCAAATTATTCATGCATGAAGTGCTACTATACTGAGTGCTAAAAACCATGATGGGCAA
Organism: Engystomops pustulosus; assembly: GCA_019512145.1. Lineage (NCBI taxonomy): Eukaryota > Metazoa > Chordata > Amphibia > Anura > Leptodactylidae > Engystomops > Engystomops pustulosus. Next base: position 55,003,648 of record CM033641.1, on the reverse strand, counting down.
CCTTTGAGCTTGCGTGTGTCCAAAATTCGCCAAAAACAGCATGAAACTCGGTTGGTGGGTCACCTTTTGGAAAAAAAACCTAATTTTGTGATTTTAGTTTAAATAACAAATTGTATAATTATTTACCTTACCTGCTTAGTGGACTTCTTTGTTAATAACTGCCAGTTATTTCTTTTTTTTGGTCTTGCTGTTATTTACTTGGTGGGGTGTCATGAACTAAGATAAGTGAGGGGAGGGGAAGTCTGTCCAGTGATGGCAACCTGGGGCAGTCAAGCGCAGCTCCCCCCCAGTATATATCACAGGCCCCCCCTTCCCAATATTCATAGGGCCCCCCAGTATAGTCCAGGTCCTCCCCCCTCCCAAATGGGTCCTTTGGTCCCCATTATAAGTCACAGGGCCTCCCCCCATCCCCCATATGTCTCATAGGGCTCCCAGTATTCAAGGGGGGGGTGGGGGGCGGGGGGGCGGGGGGGGGGTGTGGGGGGGGGTGGGTGCCGATCCGAACCCCCCATACCCACATAATGTCAATGCAAGGGCCCCAGTATAGTCCAGAGCCCCCCCTCCCAATATTGATAGGCCCCCCCAGTATATCACATGGGACTCCCCCTACCCACTATGTGTCCATAAGGGCCCCCAGTATAGTTAACAGCCCGCCCCCAAGTATAGGTTACAGGCCCCGGCCCCCAAGTATGTTACAGGGCCGCACCCCCCCAAACCCCCCCCCCCCCCGAGGAGAGGTATTTGGTGCTTTGGTGCGGCTGCGACTATTTCTCAGCCGAGCGCAGGGCGTCGGGGCCTGGAGCAGAGGCTGGAGCTGAGTGGGCTGCAGCAGGCATAGCACAAGTTGCCGGAGCTGCTCTGTCTCCACGCTCTGACGTGCGGAGTGCGCGGCCTCCGCAGAGCAGGTTGGGAGGACAGAAGCAGCGCCGTATGATCGAGCGTCCGCCCACATGCCCGCCCGCCCACCTGCATGGCCGACCGCCCGCCCACCTGCACGGCCGCCCACCCGCCCGCCCACCTGCACGGCCGACCACCCGCCCACCTATACGGCCGACCGTCCGCCCACCTGCACGGCCGACCGCCCACAGACAACGGAGACCGGCCACACAGCCACGACCAGCGTGTTAGCGAACATGACTATGCATGTCAGTGCTGACACGCGTGTCATAGGTTCGCCATCACTGTGCTAAACGGAGCTGGTGTCAGAAGCATGCTGGTGTCAGCTGTATATAACAGCTGATACCCTCCTGTAACACCCACGATGGGAGATTCCTCCGATTGTTGGTGTTAAACCCTTACGCATGTAAGTGGCTTCTGAAAAGTCAGGGGGACTACATACTACTACATTTTATGTACAAGAATATAACTACTATAATACTGCCCTCTGTGTTCAAGAATATAACTACTATAATAATGCCCCTATGTACAAGAATATAACTACTATAATACTGCCCCCTATGTACAATAATATAGCCAGCTAGCCACTGTGTATATCCAGCAAGTCCCCCCAATATACAGCCAGCCAGTCCCCCAGTATACAGACAGATTGCCCCTGTTTATAGCCAGTTAGCCCCTGTTTAAAGCCAGTCAGCCCCTGTATATAACCAGCCACCTGTATATAGCCAGCCAGTCCCCCAAGCATATAGCCAGCCAGTCCCCCAGTATATAGTCAGCCAGCCCCCCAACATATAGCCAGCCAGCCCCCCTTAGTATATAGTCAGACAGTCTTGCCAGTATACGGCCAGCCAGCCCCTGCAGTGTACAGCCAGCCAGTCCCCCAATGTACAGCCAGCCAGTCCCCCCAATGCACAGCCAGCCTGCCCCCCAGTATACAGCCAGCCAGTTTCCCCAGTATACAGTCTACCAGCCCCCCAGTGTACAGCCTGCTAGTTTCCCAGTATATAGTAAGCCAGTCCTGCCAGTATACAGCCAGCCACCCCACCCAGTATACAACCAGCCCCCACACCTTATATAGCCGGGATGTCCCCTTAGTATATCGCCAGTCCCAGTATACAGAAACCTTACCCCCCAATATACAGCAGCCAGTAACCCCAGTGTACAGCCAGCCTGCCCCCAGTATCAGGGCCGGATTATAGACAGGGCTCCCCGGGCTTGAGTCCCGGGGCAACCACCATCTTGCCCCCCCCCTAGGGCCCGCCACCAGATCGCACCTCCCGGTACCCCCCTCATGAGCCGCATGCTGCATGGACTCCCCACCCATCCTGCTGCATGGCGAGCCACCCGCACTTCAGCAAGGTGACCTCCGTCTCTGCGCCCGCCTTCCCCCCTCCAGCACAGGTGTACCGCTTCCGGCCCGCCTATCCTGCCACCATTCTGCCGATCCGTCCCGCACACAATCATGACACCACTCGCCCCGCCCCCCGCTCGACACCCACGCCTCCCTGCTCCCCGCTAAATCCCCCACCTGCCCCCCGCTCCCTGCTCGAACAAGCACCCGCCGCCCCCTTCCCGGCTGAACAAGTAACCGACCACTCCCCCTCCCAAGGCGAACAAGCACATGGCAGACCACCCATGCCTGCCCAACAGCACCCTCACCAAAAATGAAGTATATACATATGTATTTATCATGTGTATATATGATTATAGAGTGCATATATGTATATATATAGATATTGTATATACAGTGGTATATGTTTATATACTGCATGTATATGTATACTACTGCGTATATGTGTATATACTGCATATATGTGTATATACTGCGTGTATATATTGTATACTGTGTGTATATGTGTATATATGTTTATACTGTGTATATATGCATATACTGTGTATCTTTGTATATATACTGTGTATATAGATCTACTATGTATATTGTGTATACTGTGTACAGTATGCATCTCCCCCTGTATATACGCTGTTTTTTTATACTGTGTATATGTGTATATACGTGTGCATCTGTTATATATGCATCTACTGTTTATATATGTATATCTGTACTATATACATCTCTGTGTAGTATATGCATCTACTGTGTATATACTGTGTTATATGTATTTACTTTGTATATATGTTATACTGTGCATATATGCATCTACTGCGTATATATACATCTCACTTGTAATTTACTGTGTACCTACTGTGTTTAGATGCAATACTGTATTTATACACGCATATATTTTATATAAGCATATTTTGTGACATTATATCTAGTGAATGATTGGTTTTTTGTTATGCTATGTAATATGGTATTACTTTATTATACCGCTTTATATACTGAATGTGGGTGGTCTTTCCGTATGTGTTGTATATGCTGTATATACTGATGTGTGTGTATTTGCTGTATGTGTGTATATACTTTAATGAGTTTATATATACTCTGTGTATTAGTATATAAATTTATATGAGTGCATAATGTTGTGCATAGTGTATCCTTGTGATAATATATGGTGCAGTAACGAGTTTATGAACTTTATGTGTGTGTATATAAAGGTGTTATGTATCAGTGTATAAATGTGTGTAACTCGTATAAACATGTCTGTGTAGGGTACATTCACAGAATGTTTGGGGGATGCATATCTGGCCCGCCTAGTGCTCGGTACAGTGAGCACAACGATACTCACTGTTTAGTGCTGTGGCCCAAAAAAGATAGAGCGTATCTATGGCTATAAGAACGACCATGCAGCTCTATTCTCCATTGGAGAGGGAGGGTGATCCGCGATCACCTCTTTTCCTCTCCCAGCATCCATACGTGTGCCTGCCAGCGATAGTCTGGTCACCACAAGTTTATGTGAATGAAACCGACATATGTTTATATTTTTTTAAGGGAAGGGGGCCCCATGCAGAAATCGCCTAGGGCCCAATCTCTCCTAGTTACACCATTTGCATGGGACTGGATGCTGTGCAGGCTGAGGTGTATGTTACATGGGACTGCTGTCTGGTGTGGCCTGAGGTATATTACATGGGAGTGGTATCTGGTAAGGTGAGGATTTAAAGATGTGGGACTGGGGATGAGGCGGCTGTAGATGTGTTGTTTTTACTGGGAGCAAGGCGGCTGTATGTAGCTGTGTTACGGGGTGAGGTCGGCATATGTAGCTATGGTTACTGGGGGTGAGGCGCTTGTTGTAGCTGTGTTACTGGGGGTGAGGCGGCTGTATGTAGCTGTGTTACTGGGGATGAAGGCGGCTGTATGTTGCTAGTTACTGGGGATAGTGGCTGTATATAGCTGTGTTACTGGGGGCGAGGAGGCGGTAATGTAGCGGTGTTACTGGGGTGAGGCGGCTGTATGTGCGTGTTTACTGCTGGGATAGTGGAAAGGGAAGCAGGAGGACGTGTGTGTACGCTACACTTAGTGGGGGCCTCCACCAGATTTTGTGCCCAGGGGCCCCCACCAACCTTAATCCGCCCTGCCCGTATACAGCCAGCCCTCCCAGTATATACAGAAAGCCTTGCCCACTCAATATAAGCCAGCCCGTCCCCCCTCAATATACAGCCGACCAACCCCCTCTTTATACACAGCCCACCAAACCCCAAGATACAGCCATGCCTATCCCCTCCCTCATATACATCCAGCCAGACCCCCCAATATAGCCAGCCAGACCCTCCAGTATGTAGCTACCCCCCCAGTGTACAGCCAGCCTGCCTGCCCCCCAGTATACAGCCAGTCCCCCCCCCCAGTATACAGCTATCCTGCCCCCCCTCCCCCAGCCAGTCCCCTGCCCAGAAGATAAAAATAATAACCATGTACTCACATTTCCAATGGTCCCCTGCCAGTCCTCTAGGGCAGTCCTGACTGTCATTGACAGGTCTGTGCCTGCCGGCGATTCCAAGACTAAGGCATCACCCTTGCCGACATCTGCGGGGGAGCATCGGAAAGGTGAGTACATGGTTTATTATTTCAGACCAGCCCCACCAGTCTCAGACCAGCCCCACACCAGCTCCAGGGCAGTCAGAACACCAGATTTCCCCCGATGGGTTTATTCCCCACCTGTGCATGCATGATAAATAGTTATATTCCTGTACATACACACACATGAAAATAAATCTTTCATGTATTTGATGTGGAGGGTGAGTTTTCAAAGCAGTTTTTTTGTACTTGTTCTCTCAACAAATAGCTCATAGGTAAGTGTAGAGATACTCCATCTCCTGTCTTTATGAACTGGTAATGATGATTTATTTTCTTCAGAACAATATTGTGACTTTCATTTCTCTCTGTAGTGTATTATGAAGAAAGTTTTCGTGTAATGCACTACAGATTGCCATACCACATTAGGAAAATATGGATTTGGTGTAAAATTGCAATATCTCAAACATATCTTGGTCTTCATAGATTTGAGTCCTTATTAAAGAAAAATGGATGGATTTGAGTGTCCTTATCGAAGAAAATTGACATTAGAAAAGAGCTAAAATGAAAACTGAATTCTTTTCTTATGTGCTATCATCTATCAACCATGATGTTTCTAGTTTGCTTCAATTTTCCCCCCACTTGGATAGAGAAACTTTCTCGTTTTTTTTTTCAAGGGTTTTTTTAGTCTCAATCTTATATCTTATGTCTGGGACATTTTTGTTTTCGTTGAGTTTGGGCCTGAATGATCTGTACATTTGAGTTTGCTGAGATTCCTTAGGGCGGTAACTAGTGAGAGGCATAACTACTACTGCAATTATCATTGATACAATATTTATACACTGATATATACATTGTATCACTTACACAACCTGTCCTGTACTGTGGACCACACGGGGAATACATGGCATGAGATATCCCTTGCCGCGTCTGTCTTGGTCGTGGCCCCTTCCCTCCCTACATTTCTTATCCTGAACTGCTGATATCATCATGCTGTGTACTGTGGAAGGTGGTTGCCTGTTACTATAGCATTTTGATGTTTCTGTTATGCTCTCCCGCGCCAACCCGAACACTCCTGCGTGTCCCCTGACCACGAAACGTGCCTTCTGGACTCTGTCCGTTCCTTGGCTGCCACGTGCTGGACAAATGCCCTGTGTAACGAACTTGGTGGTACTTACGGCTGCAAGCAAGTCCAACCCAATTTGGCGGCGGGCCTGGGGAAAACTGCGGGTGCCAGCTTAGACTCCGGTCCCAGGTGCTCAGCTTGTATCATCATTGTCTGCTGTGGTCGCAGGGGGAATCGACTACCCCTGAAGCCTGACACACATCTATGAGATTCTAGTGGACATATCAAATTGGCCTAACCCTTAGATGGAAAACCTCCTTTGTCATCTTTGGATTTCAATTTTACTGCCTTCACGTTCCCAAACTTTCTTTTGTGGCTTGACAGAGCCAATTCTGGGATTCAGTTCTTGGATGTCTCTAATAGTCATCACCATGCATGAAACACCAGTAGGTTCCCACTATAGACCTACGTTGCCAGGGAGAAAATTCTGACAAACCTGTGCAGAACGTCATTGGGGCTGTCATATAGACTAGATCTAGCCCATTGTGGAGGAATTTGTTAAGGTGGGTTATTTTCATGCTCTGGGTTTACTCGCATAGGGTGTATATATGCCGCTTTGATGTATATTGTTGGTATGCCCACGCACACTGACTGTCAGGCGCTAGTCTGCGTAGCAATATAAATGTTCATACGTGAAATACAGCCTTCTGCAGCAAGTGTGCTGGGGGGAACAAAACCGCCTTCCGCCAACCCACTCGTCGTAGCCTGAACCTACACCTTCCTGACCCCCTTTGAGCGTGCCGTTCCCTAAATGCCCCCTTTGGCCGCATCCACACCCCCTTGGCGTGGAGTGTGCAGAAGTGGAGAAATCATCCAGTTGGCAATAAGCTTGCAAATTCCCTATTATTTCATAAGAGCTTACCAACAGCGCAACATGCAGGTCTTCTCTCTTTGTTCTCAAATGGATATACGAGTTCACAACTGATAAACATGATTTTGTTTTTTCTATTATTTTGTAAAATTTATACAACCTTTTTGACCACACTCACCTCAAAGTTTTCTTTCCAACCTTCTTTTTGTTGTTGTCCACCTAATATAACTCTTTACAATTCAGATGTGCGATAATTGTGTGCACAGTTGTGTAATATTTGTTCATATGGTGTAGCTGAAGACAAGGTTACAAAATCTCTAGCAATCTATGGGTGTGGTTTAGGCTGAGGAGCAAGCACATGCAAATTGGCTACTAAGCTAAATAAATTACCTCAGGGTCCCCCGTGAAATCACCCTCTATAACCAGTTGGGGCTCTCCTTGGGGTTTTTCTATGGCCGTCTTCTGGCTCTGGCCCACGGCTGCCTACTGCATGGGAACCCGGGCAGCAGTACTTTTCTCCCCCACGGATGCCCTCCTTGCTTGGTGATGGAGTCATTCTTCGAAGACGGAAACCTCCATTGTGCTGTCTGCAAAGCCGGCTGTGCAGCCCCCCGCTTCACTCGAGTACATCTGAGGGCAATGCTGGTAGAAGGCTCCAGCTACATTATGGACTCTATTCCCCCTGTACAACACAGGCCTGTACACCTTGAGGCCTAGTTAAAGAAAACCACCATTTAACAATGCACTCTAAGCGCCACAACGACCTCTTTACCCAGATCGTTGGCGGAGGCAGGAAGATGCGTGAATGAGTCCCAGAAACCCCTCTTGTCATCTCGATTCTTGATTATGCGGATGCTCTCATAGTTTAGCTTATTGCGATAGCCTTTGGCGCCTCTGTGTCCTCGACACAGCTGCATCGGCATCCAGTCATAAGCAAATTAGGCAACGCCCTTTGCTTTATTGTGTCGTCACTACCAATTTTCGCTCCATTTCTTGGCAATGTACAGGAATATAGCAAGGAACAATCTTCTCTTAGGGTATGCACAAAGATCTGGTGGTGGAATGCTGAAGAGGCCACCTTTTATCAAAAACAACGGGAAATGGGCCATGCAACAGCAGTCAACTGGCCCTGTTAAATTACGAGTGCCGGCACACTTGCGGTCCACATTCTGAGACGGAGAACTGGATCTTTAAACTGAATATCAATCTGATAGGGCTCAGCGAGGTGTGCGTTCACATCAGAGTAGAACGGTCAGTGTCTTGTGCACCACTGACTTTTATCCATATCGCACATATGCAGCCATGACAGGGTTCCTATCGAGAGCTGCTATAACTGACTGACAGCCGTTTATCTACAAATTGTTACATCTCACATAACACCCTTGATCATAGCTATAACCTGGTTCGGAAGGGGACTGTGCCCTTGGGACGGCGTTCCCATCTATCCTCCCCCATACCTAATCATGCCTCCTTACTGTGTCACAGTTTGGTGTCATGTTGACAAGCCTGAGGCATCATCTCAGGTACTTTAGCGCTCTATAAGATAATGTTACCCATGGCATGTACTGACACATGCAAGTCACAGCAGCCTCCATGGACTTCTACTCACTTTCCTCCGCCACTGAATGCTGCTGGATTTCTGGTGGTTTTTTAAAAACAAATGTCAAACGCCTTAGTGTATGCGGGTTAAATACACATTAATCACAATTGTATCATCAGTATGTATATCTATAGAATAACTAATTGGGGGACATAGGCAAGAAAATAACACAAATAGAAACAATTCCAACCATTCCAGCTGTAGTGAATGCACTGGTTAGTAAGTCTCAGGTAAGTTGACTGCTACTTTAGTAGGTGTTGCAACCAGGGGAGAACGCTTAGTATCGTGATTGGACCCACTACTGTTCCTCCTGGAGAGGGTTGTGCTTCATACCATGTTTCTCCTACCTCCGTGCTGGTTACACGCTGCAGGCTCCCGGGAGTCCGCTTATTTGTTCTGTATTATACCATGTGTCAACGGAATGGTGAAACCAGCTCCACTATTTCGGCTCTAATCCATGTGTGTAACAATAAACGTTTCCACCTTCCTTGAAAACACCTTGTTTGTTGTTCTTTGTGTCTTAGTTTCTGTGATTTTCAGTTCATACATACAGTTGTAGGTTTTGATATCTTAGAAGGCTGAAAGAACCCTGTGATGATTCACTGGTCACGATCCGCCATGAATATAACCAAGCACCATGTAAAAAACTTGACACAATATTTCCCTATCTGTACATATACCTATTATATGGGCTATATTGAATATTTAGCAAACGTCTCCCCAAGTAAGTGCAGAGCGGAGGATTTGAGGAAGAGACACAGACTGTCAATCACAATAGGGGGCGTGGTTCACTACCAGCCTGGAGAGAGATGATAATCATATCATCAGAGATTATTCAGAAAGCTAATTTGTATATCAGAAAAATGTCTATATTAAGGTACAGTGCCACTTGGCAGCTATATGAGGTGCTCATGGGGAGGTCTGTTAACCTTTATCAGCAGACATTGTTAATCAGGAGTGGTCCAAAATCTGGTGGCAGGCCTCTTCATAAGGGTTAAGGTGTGTCATAATCTGAAATTCATTTTTACACTACTGTTTGTGGGGAAAGTCACAATTGCGTTATGATAAGAGTAATCTAATCCCATTGTTTGTTGAAGATATAAATCTCAATAATTAATTATACTAATTCGCAAATAACCAATGAATAAACCATTCTTTGCTGAAATTTTAAATGTTAAAACATCATTGATTTTGCTTGAAGGACTATCAATTAATAAAACTTTGTGCAGTGAGAATCTTAGTGTATAGTATGAACTTAAAATAGAGCGGACATCATAATTGTTGACTATGGCCACAATAAGAGTATGAAAAATAGGATCCTGTACGTCATGATCAAAGTAAATTAATGTCATTGATTGATGTTTAACACTACGAGAAGGTTTTTTTTTTGTACTAGTAGAGAAACATGTACTCTTAACTTCCGACGTCCCATGCTTCGCTCCTGAGAAGGCATCAGATGTTTGATATAATGATTTTCTCTTCCTCAGCACATGATCGTGCAGGAGGTGCTTTGTCTGAATATAGACGTAGTATACTTTCCTTGAGAACCGGTAATGTGGATTGCTGATTGAATCTTTCTATTTTTCAAGGTTGCTTCTCTGGGGGAATAACTTCTAGTTTCTGAGAGCTGATCAGGACCTACAAAAGAAGAAACAAAGCAAGAAATAAACTCCACACTACAACAGTTTCCATAAATCATACTTTTATTCTTTATTATTTTAGTATACAAAGACAGTCAGCATAAACTTTTCCATCTCTGCACACATTCTTAATAACTGGGTAAGGTTCACAGTTGTGTTTCAATAGCTTAATACCTGTGTTGAAAGAACCGTTAGATATGAACATTTCAAAATCAATTATTCACACTTCATCTGTTCTGCTAGAGATTCTATCAGGCAATACTTCTTTAATTTCTTTTAATATATTTTGGTTATTTCTTGAGGAAGAGAAATAGATTTTTACAAGACAAAGACTCTGTTGCTCTGTATAATCTGCTCACATTTCTTAGGAATAAAAATAGCTATGCCAAATGTAAATTAATAGATATTTCAAACATATGATCATCCGCTTTTTATTCCGGCCTGGGGGTCCAACCCGTTACTAGCATGGTGTACCTAATAAAGTGGCCGGAGAGTGTATGTATATGCTTTATATACTGAATGTGGGTGTGTATTTCCCATATGTGTGTGTATATGCTGTATATACTGAATGTGTGTGTATTTGCTGTATGTGTGTATATAGTTTATGAGTTTATATGTACTCTGTGTATTAGTATATAAATGTATATGAGTGCATAAATGTGTGTGCATAAGTGTATCCTTGTGATAATATATGGTGCAAGTATACGAGTGTAGAACTTTATGTGTGTGTATATAAAGGTGTGTATGTATCAGTGTATAAATGTGTGTAATCGTATAAACATGTCTGTGTAAGGGTACATTCACAAGAATGTATGGGGGATGCATATCTGGCCGCCTAGGCTCGGTACAGTGAGCACAACGAGTACTCACTGTTTAGTGCTGTGGCCCAAAAAAGATAGAGCGTATCTATGGCTATAAGAACGACCATGCAGCTCTATTCTCCATGGAGAGGGGAGGGGTGAGCCGCGATCACCTCTTTTCCTCTCCAGCACGCCATACGTGTGCCCGCCAGGCTATAGTATGGTCACCAAACGTTTATGTGAATGCAACTGACATATGTTTATATTTTTTTTAAGGGGAAGGGGGGCCCCATGCAGAAATCTGCAATGGGCCCAATCTCTCCTATTTACACCATTGCATGGGACTGCATGGCTGTGCAGGCTGAGGTGTATGTTACATGGGACTGCATGGCTGGTGTGGCTGAGGTGTATATTACATGGGAGTGGTATCTGGTAAAGGTGAAGGATGTAAAGATGTGTGACTGGGGATGAGGCGGCTGTATGTAGATGTGTTACTAGGAGCAAGGCGGCTGTATGTAGCTGTGTTACTGGGGGTGAGACGGATATATGTAGCTGTGTTACAGGGGGTGAGGCGCCTGTATGTAGCTGTGTTACTGGTGGTGAGGCGGCTGTATGTAGCTGTGTTATTGGGGATGAGGCGGCTGTATGTTGCTGTGTTACTGGGGATGAGGTGGCTGTATGTAGCTGTGTTACTGGGGGCGAGGTGGCTGTATGTAGCTGTGTTACTGGGGGCGAGGCGGCTGTATGTAGCGGTGTTACTGGGGGTGAGGCGGCTATATGTAGCGGTGTTACTGCTGGGATAGTGGAAAGGAAGCAGGAGGACGTGTGTGTATGCTACACTTAGTGGGGGCCTCCACCAGATTTTGTGCCCAGGGGCCCCCACCAACCTTAATCCGGCCCTGCCCAGTATACAGCCAGCCCCCCCAGTATACAGAAAGCTTGCCCACTCAATATAAAGCCAGCCAGTCCCCCCAGTATACAGCCAGCCAAACCCCCAAGTATACAGCCAGCCTGTCCTCCCTCAGTATACAGCCAGCCAGACCCCCCCCCAATACAGCCAGCCAGACCCTCCAGTATGTAGCCACCCCCCCTCCAGTGTACAGCCAGCCTGCCTGCCCCCCAGTATACATCCAGTCCCCCCAGTATACAGCTATCCTGCCCCCCCTCCCCTCAGCAAGTCCCCTGCCCAGAAGATAAAAATAATAAACCATGTACTCACATTTCCAATGCTCCCCTGCCAGTCCTCTAGGCAGTCCGACTGTCAGTGACAGGTCTGTGCATGCCGGCAAGTGCCAAGACTATGACATCAACCACTTGCCGACATCTGCGGGGGAGCGTCGGAAAGGTGAGTACATGGTTTATTATTTTCAGACCGGCCCCACCAGTCTCAGACCAGCCCCACACCAGCTCCAGGGCAGTCAGACCACCAGGATTTCCCCCGATGGGTTTATTTCCCCCACCTGTGCATGCATGATAAATAGTTACTTCCTGTACATACACACACATGAAAATAAATCTTTCAATGTATTTGATGTGGAGGGTGAGTTGTCAAAGCATGTTTTTGTACATTTTCTCTCAACAAATAGCTATAGGTAAGTAGTAGAGATACTCCATCTCTGTCTGTTATGAACTGGTAAATGATGATTTATTTTCTTCAGAACAATATTGTGACATTTCATTTCTCTCTGTAGTGTGATATATGAAGAAAGTTTTCACTGTAATGCACTACAGATTGTCACATACCACATTAGGAAGAATATGGATTGAGTGTAAAATGCAATAGTCTCAAAATATCTTGGTCTCATAGATTTGAGGTCCTTATTAGGAAAAATGGATGGATTTGAGTGTCCTTATCGATAGAAAATTGGACATTAGAAAAAGGCTAAAAATGAAAACTGAATTCTTTTCTTATTGCTATCATCTAAATCAACCAGGATGTTTCTTAGTTGGCTCAATTTTCCCCCAATTGGATAGAGAAATTTCTTTTTTTTTCAAGGGTTTTTAGTCTCAGACTTATCTTTAGTCTGGGACATTTTTTTTTCTTTTGAGTTTGGGCCTGAATATTATGCATTTGAGTTTGCTAGATTCAGTGGCGTAACTAGGAGAGGCATAACTACTCATGTATTTTACAAATATTTATACACTGATATATACATTTATACACTTACACAGACCTGTCCTAGTAACTGCTGATCACATGGGGGAAATACATGGCAGAGATATCCCTATTCCTGTCTTTCCGCTGTCCCCTTCCTCTCCCTGACATTTCTTATCTGAACTGCTGATTCATGCTGTGTACTGTGTTATATACAAATTTTGATTTTCCTGTTTATGCTCCTCCGCTGCCAGCCCTGACCTCCTGCGTGTCCCCGACCACGAACTTGCCTTCTGACTCTGTACCTTGCCTTGGCTGCCACCGCGGACAAAGTCGCACCTGTGGAACGACTTGGTGGTACTACGCTGCAGCAAGTCCAACCCAATTTGCGGCGGGCTCTGGGGAAAACTGGGTGCCACTTAGATTCCGGTCCCAGGTGTCAGCTTGTATCATTGTCTGCTGTGGTCCAGGGGGAATACTACCCCTGAAGCCTGACACACATCTATGAGATTCTATTGACATATTCAAATATGCCATAAATCCCTGAGATGGAAATACCCCTTTTCTATTTTTGGATTTTCAATTTTTACTCCTTACCTTCCCAAACTTTTCTTTTTGCTTTTTTACAGAGCCATATGTTGGATTCCAGTTCTTGATGGTCATCTAATAGAGGTTTCACCATATGTACCAGTATTCCCACCTATAACCATAGTTTCCAGGGGAGAAAAGTCCGACAGAACCTGTGCAGAAGTCTATTGAGGCTTCATATAGACTAGAGTCTCTGCCATGTGGAGGAACTTTATGGTGGTTATTTATGCTGGGTTACTCATAGGGGTTATATATGCCTCTTGATGTATATTTCGGGGGCCCACGCAGCATCTACTTCAGGCTCTGTCTGGCGTAGAAATAAATTTTCATACGTGAAAATACGCCTTCTGCAGCAAGTGTGCTGGGGGGACAAGAACGCCTTCCGCCAACCCACTCTTAGCCTGCCACACACACCCTTTGACTGGCCGTGCCCCCTTAATGCCCCCTTTAGGCCGCATCACCACCCCCTTGGCGTGGAGGTGGCAGAAAGGGGAAAATAATCACAGGTGGCAATAAGCTAGAATTCCCTATTATTTCAGAGCCTTACCAAAAGCTCAACATGCAGGCTTCTTTTGTTCTCAAATGGATATAGAGTCAAACTGATAAAACTGATTTTTTTTTCTATTATTTTGTAGAAAAATTTACAACTTTTTGACCCACTCATCAAAGTTTTCTCCAACCTTCTTTTTGTGTTGCACCTAATATATCTTTACAATTCAGATGTGGATAAATTGTGTGCAATTGCTGTAAATCATTTGTTCATATGTGTAGCTGAAGACAAGGTTACAAAAATCTAGCAATCTATGGGGTGTGGTTAGCTGAGGAGCAAGCAGCATGCATATTGGCTACTAAGCTAATAAAAATTCCTCATGGTCCCCGTAGAATCACCCTCTACCAGTTGGGGCTCTTCCTTGGGGTTTTCTAGGCCTCTTCTGAGCTCTGGCCCACTGCTGCCTACTGCATGTGAAGCCGGGCATCAAGTAATTTTCTCCTCCCCACGGATGCACCTCCTCTGCTTGGATGGAGCACTTCTAGACTGAAACCTCCATTTGGCTTCTTCAAAGCCGGCTGTGCAGCCCCCGCTCCACTCTAGGACTACTGGGGCAATCTGGTGAGAGCTCCAGCTACATTATGACTCATTCCCCCTTACACCAGGCCTGTACACCTTGAGGCCTAGTTAAAGAAAACCTACCATTTAAAAATGCACATTCTAACCCACAAATACCTTTACACAGATCAGGTTGAGCTGATGCAGGAAGATTGCTTGAATAGTCCCAGAAACCCCTCTTTTCATCTCGATTCTTGTATTATGCTTATCTTCTTATATTAGCTTATGCTGATTAGCCTTTGGCGCCTCTGTGTCCGTCACACAGCGTGCATCGCAATCCAGCATTAGCATAATTATGCACGCCCTTTGCTTGTATTGTCGTCACTCCTTTCGCTCCATTTCTTGGTCAATGTACAGGAATATAGCAAGGGAACAATCTTTCTCTTAGGGATATAGCACAAAGATCTGGTGGGGAATGCTGAAAGAGGCCAGCTTTTATCAAAAACCGGGAAATGGCCAATGCCAATCAGCAGTGCACTGGCCCTTTAAATTTACGAGTGCCGGCACACTTGCGGCCTTTGAGACGGAGACGGATCCTTAAACTGAATATCAATCTGAGAGGCCAGCGAGGTGAGTTCACTCAGAGTAGACGGCAGGTCTTGTGCAGCCAGGGAATCTTTTACCAAATTCGCACATATGCAGCCAGTGACAGGTTCCTATAGAGCTCTATTAACTGACTGACAGCCTTCTTTTATCTAAAAATTGTTTACATCCACATAAATCCCCTTTTATCATATATTACCTGGTATCGGAAGGGGACTTGTCCAGCTTGGCCGGCGTCTCCCATCTAATCCTCCCCATACCTTATGCCTCCTTACTGGTCACAGTTTGTGTCATGTGACCAGACTGACATCATCTCAGGTACTTTAGCCTCTTAATAATAAATGTACCCATGCATGTAACTGACCACATGAAGTCACAGCAGCCTCCATGGACCTCTACTCCTTTCCATCTTCCATGAAGCTGCTGTGATTTCATGTTATGACATACATGTTGTAAGGTTTGATAATCTTAGAAGGCTGAAGGACCTGTGATGATGTCATGCCATGAATATAACACAAGGCACCATGTAAAAAACTTGACACAATATTTCCCTTCTGTACATATACCTATATATGGCTATAGTTGAATATTAGCAAACAGTCCCCAAGTACAAGGATGCAGAGCAGGGATTTGAAGAGACACAGAGCTGTCAATCACAATAAGGGGGCGTGGTTCACTACCAGCCTGAGAGAGAGAGATAAATCAGATATCAGAGATTATTCAGGAAAGCTAATTTGTATATCAGAAAAAATGTCTATAATTAAGGTACAGTGCCACATTGGCAGCTAATATTAGGTGCTATGGGGAGGTCTTGTAACCCTTTATCAGCAGACATTGTTAATCAGGGTGGTCAAAATCTGGTGGCAGGTCCTCTTTAAGGGGTTAGGTGAGTCATAATCTGAAATTCATTTTAACTAGCTGTCTTGTGGGAAAGTCACAAAATTGCGTTATGGATAAAGAGTAATCTAATTCCCATTTGTTTGTTGAATATATAAATCTCAATTAAATTAATTAATAATGTCTGAGAAATAAACAATGAATAAACCATCTTTGCTGTAAATGTTTAAATGTTAAACAATATTTGATTTTAGCTTGAAGGACTATACAATGAATAAAACATTTTGCAGAGTGAGAAATCTTTAGTGTATAGTAATGACTATAAAATAGAGCTGACAATCATAATTTTGACTTATGGCCACAATAAGAGTATGAAACTAGGATCCTGTACTCATGATCATAAAGTAATTAATGTAATTGATGATGTTATAACACTACGAGAATGTTTTTTTTTACTAGAAGAGAAAACATGTACTTCTTAACTGTCCCTCGACAGTCATGAGAAGGCATCAGATGTTTGAGATAAATGTATTTTCTTCCTCATCAAATGATCTGTGCAAGTGAAGGTCTTTGTCTGAATATAGAGTAGTATACTTTCCTTGAGAACAGGTAATGTGGAATTGCTGATTGATCTTGTTCTATTTTTCAGGATTTGCTTCTGGTGGGGAATAACATTTCTGAGAGGCTGACAGGACCTACAAAGAAGGGGAAACAAAGCAAAGAAATGAAAACTCCACAGACTACAACCTTTCCATAAATCATACTTTTATTCTTTTATTATTTTAGTTAAAAAAAAGTCAAGCTATAAACTTTTCCATCTCTGCACACATTCTTAAAAATGGTAAGGTTACAGTGTTGTTTCAATAGCTTAATACCTGTGTTAGACCGATTAGAATGAAAACATTTTCAAAAATCAATTATGTAGCAACTTCATCTTGTCTGACTAGAGATTCAGGCAATACTCTTTAATATTCTTTAATATACTGGTTATTTCTTGAGAAGAGAAATGAATTTTGACAAGACAAAGAATCTGTGCTCTGTATATCTGCTCACATTTACATTAGGAAATAAAAATAGCTATGCAAAATGTAATTATAATATTATTAAAACAATATGTATCAGCTTTTATTCCTGCCTGCAAGAATTTGAGTTACATGGGGTATAAAAAGTATTCAGACCCTTTAAATTTTACTCACATGCTGTCCGTTTCCTTTTGATTCTCTTTGAGATGGTTCTTCTCCTTCATTGGAATACAACTGTGTTTAATTAGGCTGATTGGACTGATTAGGAAAGGTACACACCTGCCTATATAAGACCTGGCAGCTCACAGTGCATGTCAAAGCAATGAGAATCATGAGGTCTAAGGAACTGCCCAAGGAGCTCAGAGATAGAATTGTGGCAAGGCACATTTCTGGACAAGGATACAAAAGAATTTATGCAGCACTCAAGATTCCCAAGGGGACAGTGGCCTCCATAATCCTTAAACGGGTATTACAGGAATCAGTATAATTCATATACAAATGGGTACTCAAAATATAAGCTAATTTGTAATTAGTTGTTTTTTAAAATTTTGCTCCCCTTTACTAGAAAATGCTGTGGACACACACTATAATGGAGAATTAAAATGCTACTGGCCCTTTAATCAGTCTGTTGATCTCCACATATCTACATCACATGTCCTGCCCCTGCCTGGGCAGGTCATGTGATCATCACTATGTTTGGCTATAGTCAGATGGTTGCAGTGCATCCAGAATGGCCAGTGTTGTGGTGAGATGCCATCTTAGTGATGCAATGTGCAGTGATGACAGTTACACATCATTACTATGGTAACAGAGCAGGACAGTCTGTCACATCATCACTGGGAGCAGAGCATGAGAGAGTTACTAAGAACTAAAGGATCATGAAATTTGTAGTTTCCGGTGGCGGACATCTTTATGATAACTCTGCCTAATTTAGAGAGTCCATAAATTTTATAAATCACAAAATCAAACTTTTTAAGCTCCATTTTGTAACTAATGACATAAAGTTTTGTTATATTCATTAATTTATATAATCATGTGTTTTTTGTATCAGACGTGCATATTCCCGCAATACCCGTTTAAATAGAAGAGGTTTGTGACGACCACAACTCTTGCTGGACCTGGCCATCCAGTCAAACTAAGCAATTACGGAAGATGGGCATTGGTGAGAGAGGTAAAGAAAAACCCCAAGATCTCTGTGGCTGAGCTGCAGTAGGGAGATGGCAGAAAGTTTAGCAACTATTAAGTCAACTATTAATGCAGCCCTCTACCAGTTGGGGCTTAATGGCAGAGTGTGCTGATGCAAACCTCTCCTCTGTGCAAGACATATGAAAGCCGCATACAGTTTGCAAAAAGCACACAAAGGACTCCCAAACTTTGATAAATAAGATACTCTGAAATGATGAGACAAATATTTAACTTTTTGGTCTTAATTCTAAGCACCTAGTGCAGAGAAAACCAGGCACTGCTCATCACCTGCCATATACAATCCCAACAGTGACACATGGTGGTGGCAGCATTATTCTATGGGGATGTTTTTCAGCTGCAGGGAAAGGATGATTGGTTGCAATTGAAGGAAAGATGTGGCCAAGTAGAGAAATATCCTGGATAAAATCACAAAGCAGTGGCTTCAGAACAACTCTGTAACCATACTTGACTGGCCCAGCCAGCGCCCTGACTTAAACCCAATTGAGCATCTCTGGACAGATTTGAAAATGACCGTCCACTAACGTTTACCATTCAACCTGAGGGAACTGTAGAGGATCTGCAAGGAAGAATGACTGGGGATCCCCAAATCCAGGTGTAAGCAACTTGTTGCTTCATTCCCAAGAAGACTCAATGCTGTACTATCAGCAAAGTAGATTCCTAGGAGGTAAGGGTTAAGTGGAGGAGCCACTGACCAGGCATGCTCCCACAACAGCAAAAAGTCCACTAAAATCCAGAAACATTAAATACTGTTCCAAAGAACAATTTCACCAGACACTTAAGATCAAAAATGGAAAATTCCTCAGTAGTCTCATGTAGATCACCGAGGTAAGGGAATAAAAAACATTTATTGGTATACTCACAAAGGTTAAAATTTTGCATGTAAGCAGCAAAAATATCAGTTTTTTCTTGTCAAGATGGGGTGCACTCTGCACGTTAATGAGCAAAACCAATGATCTTACCAATTGGCTGCAATGAAACAAAGGTTGAAAATTTTAAAGTGGTCTACCCACTGTATCTTAAAGGGGTTTCCTTAGTTGAAGATATTGATAACCTATCCACAGAAGACGTAGTCAATATCAGACCGGTTGGAGTCCAATGTTGTTCCTGGCAAAAGATAATATTGATAGACCTCCACCTCTTTTCTCTCTGTTAAACATTGTTTAATATAGGCATCTTTAACAGGCTCTCAAAATACCCACTGTTAACACCAATGTTCACTCAGCTAATGTACTATGAAGCTTAAGTTCACTTCCTCGACTTTACTAAATCTCCCCACAAGTTGTGGGAGTGAGGGAATTTAATATGACTAAGCTCAATGCATTCATTTATTGGTACAGTAAGTAGTAATTTTTTTGCCATCTTGGAAATTGTTCCTACAGATATAAAAACACCAGTTTTCTGTCTGTCTGTCTCTGGACTCTGTCTTTGTATATCTCTCTCTTTCTCCCTGCCCCTATCCATATTACCTGAAACATAAGCTGTCTTATCCTTATTGCCTATAGTAACCAATAAAAGCTCAGTGCTCATATTAATGACCTGTGGCAAAGTCACGGCTCAGCTTCTAACTGCCACAGTAGCCACCTGACAATGGATCTTGTATATGGTGATTAATAAGTTAATTTTGGAAAGCATGGAGTAAAAATTTCAGTTCAAAACCTAGACTGTGACATCCCTGAGTCACAGAGAGTGGCTGTGCAAAATTTGGGTGATTGCAAATGCGACGGTGCAGGTTCCTTTAGCGGACATACATACATACACACACATAGAGCTCCTCTCCAATTGCAAATGTGATGGAGTCATCACACTCCTAAAAGATTTGATCTATTTCAGCAACTTAAACACAGTCAAGTAATACAGATAAACATCACCCCTTTAAATATTTGCATCATTTTTATTCTTAGTTCCTTTTGATCATGATCTCTTCAATTTAATTAAAAGGAAACATTTTGTAACTGACTATTTAGAACCTTAAAATGTTCTGAGAGAATTTAATCTTATATATACAAACACAATGGTTAGAACTGTGTTACTATTAACATAATGGACTATAAAACACTACTGTATTTTATGCTCATCTGTTATAGAAATCAAAACAGTGTTACTTATTCCGGAAATGCTAAATAATTTTTAACTTTTAGTTTATAAGGATGTGAATGAAAACTGTAACAATTTAATCTTTCTGGGGAAATCTATTCTCTAAAAGTCAACAAGCTTGCAGAAAGGATGTGCTTAAACTTCAACTTTGGTGCTTTATGTAATAAGGAAGCTTTTTGACCGCCTGCTTTATATTAGGTCATTTGGCTTAACCTCTGATTTAGTGGTAAATTGTATTTGGGGCTTTTGGCTTGATTGAAAATCTAAACCTCCATTTAATTCAACAATTAGAATTAGAAGCATGCTTAGTAATCACAATTACTTACAGAGAGCTGAGAACTTCAGACTTGTATAACCATATATTTAAGAGATCACTAACATAATTTATACATAATTATACATATAGCTCCCTCATAATCTCGAATGCTTATTTTTCCATAGTTGATGTGATCAGTGAATAAGTGTCTAGTGAAAATTAAAAATAGGCTCAGGACTGGATAGAACACAGCATGCAGTATCCAGAAAGGAGGCAGCCTTTCAGGGTTTGCACACTTTCAAAATTTTGCATAAAGTTTTTTTTCATTTAAAAGCAGAAGTGGTACAGGAGCCAGGTAAATGAGATCCAAGATGCAGTAACCTGGCACAAACAGTGATAACTTTGTAAATTTTACTAGCTTTAGTGTCTGGCAGACTCTTGCTATCAGCTGTCCAGAATGCTACGAATAGTCCCTCAATATTAAAAACCTTTATTAAATACCTTTTAATAACTTGTAATAACACTTTTAATACCATTCATTGATGGATGAACAGGATTGAACCACAACTTTATTTTTATCTTTATTTTATGGGTCAGTTCTTAAATGGGAATACTAAATTTACACTGATGTATAAAAGGGTGACATAAAATGTATAAAAGGGATTCAAGGTGTACATGATTTGAAAAAGTGGCTCTTCCTGGTGAACAGCCAGGAATTGCGACTATTTTCCCAAGTAAACACTGGGGGATAGTCCTGCACTACGATAGTGCAATAGTTCTAGCCTGTAACTGTTCCTAATGCAGGTTTTAGCAAAATTAGCTGTATCCACTGCAGCAGGATAAGTTTTCAGCTAGATATACGTCCCCATAGACTGGCGCCCCAGCAGCGATACGGTGCCACCCAATTGGCACTGTACAGTTTCATACATAGGGAAAAGATAGAGCATAGTCTTTCCCTGTGCTTACAGCCGTGCAGTGTTATTTCCTATGGAGAAAGCAGCACGCCGGCGAACAATGTTTTGCACTTTTTACTTTAGGCTCCACTACAGCTTTGAACAATTATCTTGGCTACCATATACAGTAATTTGCCTTGTTACTATAAGACATATGCTTAGTTATTGATTCTCATCATGAAACTGCATTGTTCTGTTTTTTCCTAAAATAAATCTATATTTAAATTATTAATGCTTTTGTATTTTTAAATATTTTGCCTAAATCCTATTGCGTATGCTTTTGATCAGATTCAAACATGTCTCTGCTAAATTTGATCCCAGTCTATTTTACACATTCCCAATGTTGGTGCATACTAATTTACACATCTGCGCACAAATAGAATTTTTTGTTCAACTCAAGTCACAAGTGCCAAACTTGCCATATGCCTTCGGTAAATGTCCTGCAGGAGCACTTTGTCATCCTTTTTTTACCCAAGTGTATAAAATAACTCATCTTTATATCAATGATCATTGAGACCACTATTAATCATGGCCAAATATCAGAAGACTATGAAACAACCCCATATCATCATGTTTCCGCAACTAAACTTAACTGTTACTTCAATTAAACAATTATACCACCTTTTCCCTTTATTCTGCCAAACCATTTACACCAATCAGGGCCCGATTCACAGACATTCTGCCATTCTATGTTTACCTCACTATTGATAAATATGGACGGTTGGCTTTGGAATGGATGGTTTTCGTATTTTTGCAACTGTCATGGCACTCCAATGATTTTCTTAGCCAAGGAACAATTATCGATGAGCTTGATGATGATGCTTCTCTTTTCTTGAGGTATCTTCTTCATGGTTGCTCCTTGAATGAAACCATTGACTTTTGGATTGGGAATAAAACCTAATAAATAATAAGAAAAAGATTGCTCCATCACAAGAAACAAAACAGTAACAATTCAATAACATGACAAGTATATAACTAAAAATCTGCTTCAAGTTGCCACTCAAATTTATGTTAAGATGGTTATCAATAAAATTGTGGTAGTCTCACGTTAAAGGTTGTAGAGGATGCCGAGATGTGGAGTTTTAGATGACATTTACCACCAGACGCACCAAGCACACTGACATACTGGTGTATACCCCCCTGGCAAGTTCTGATCTTCCTTAAGCTTCTTATGCCTCGGTTTTTACAAAATAATACTTTTAGCATTGGGTGTTATTGGAGCCTGGAGCCCCTCAGGTACAGTTGAATGGTTTTTAAACCTTTTTTTATTAAAAACAAGAGCATAAGAAGCTTAAAGAAGAGTGGATCCACCAGTATGTCAGTGTGCTTGGCTTACAATCCTCCATCCTGGTGGTAAATGTCCTTTAAAATATTTTCATCTAGAATGAAAAAAAAACTTTAAAATTGTCTTGTTTTTGTACGCTGCCATATTCTCACCGCCATAACTTTCAATTTTCCTTTCATGGAGTATTGTGAGGACATTTTTTGTCTATTTGAGCCTCCACTGTATTCTAAACTTCTCTTTTACAAAAGAAAATAATCATTGTGAGCAAATTAAAATGAATAAATGATATTACAATATAATAGAATACACAGAATATTTTCTAGATCCAACAAAATAGTCATTATATTGGCACAGAAGACAGAATACTTGGGGTACAAACAACTGTAAGTTATGTAAAACCGAAGAGATACTTACTCATAGCAGACATTAAAATCTCCTCATGACACTGGCTATAAAGCTGGAATATACTGACTGGATTTGAACAGTTATTAAATGTTAACTGCTTCCCTCAATTCAAAGATGTTCCAATCAATAAACTTTTGATGGTAAAAGTTTCCTACTAAAACCATGGGCAATGATCTTAGATTTAGTGTAGGAGTAATGCAAAGTGGATAACATATACATATCTTCACTGGTGTGTATGTAGAATCTGTAACACTTGTAACGTGTGAAAAAAATGTTTTTTGAATTTCCTGAATTTGACAATATATTCAAAATAATAAATAATTTAAACAGATCTGTCACCGCTTTCAGCATCAAAAACTATAAAAATGCAGCAACAGAAAAAAACAATTTCAATTGTTAGAATAACTACCAAAATAGGACATAGAGAGAAAAAAAACAAAATAAGATCATATAATTTTATTACACATTAATAAAAACACAACAAAACTAATGGTAAAAAGTTTTTTGATGAAAAATTGAGGTGAATACCACAACTAAAGGACTGCAGGGCAAGACAAGGACCCACATTCATTAAAGTGTTTGCGCCAGTTTTCTGTTTCACTTTGCGCTACAAAGAAAGTGCAAACTGCCTGCACATGTATTTGTAAGGTGTCTGCGCCAGTTTTGTGTCGCGACTGCCCTGTGCCTGCCTAAAATGTGCACCTAAATTGGCATGTTACTGCGTAGTCCGAGTTTGCACCAAATTTATTTCTGACGTGCGCCACAATTCTGTCACTGCCACAATTCTGCAGCATGAACAAAGTGAACCAAAAAAAATGGTGCACACTTACCTAGCAGTGCAAGGGGCGCCACATCAATGAAGACCGTGAATCTGGCGCACCCTGCACACTCCACAGGCAAACTGCACATAAAACAGACTGCACTAGTTTCCATAAATGTGGCCCAATATCTCAAATATAGTACTAATAATAAATGTGTACAATTACCAAATGGAGCACAAAGTGAACCAATTACAATTTGATGTAAAAATGCTATTAAAAACATCAAACATATACAAGTGCTAATCAGTATATGCACAATGCTTTGTACCTAATATAACAAGTGAAGAATTCAAAAATGGCACAAAACACGTGTAATACGGACTGTGTATAAATGTAATAGATATACTACATAAGACCATCAGGATTAAGTAAGTGGCCCAATGAAGCAGCTATTAATGCTATTTTCTTGTTGATTTAAATAGGGCAGTTCATTCTGCCTAGTGCCACACCTTGAAAAGGTCTGTTACCAATACATGTTTTGGGGTGGATGCTGGACATGCCCATGTAAGGTAGAGTTGATGTAAGGGAGCGAATAGATACATTCCCTTGCCGTATGCCAAAAATTGCACCTATTTTAGGGCTTGTAAGCCAGATTTAAGGCGATTAAGCCCCAATAAATCTGGACCGATAACTTCAGGAGCCAAAGTAAGGAAAACGTTTAAAACACATTTTGGGTCATAAAGGGATTTAAGCCTTTGAATAGCCTTAGTAAGAATCAAATACTGGACTCACATAAAACAATGAAATGATATGTATTACAACACTTCTTGTAACATAGATAGTGTAGATGCAACATACTCTAATTTTACATTAATATCATTCTTTTCTCTCATAGACTAAACAAGGTTCGTTTTTATCGTACAGAAAATTTGCAGATAATATTGTTAATCATCATGAACTTCAACTAGTGCTAGTTCCAGAAGTGCTTCAGAAATGAAAGCAAACTCCTGAGGTAGCATTATGTACCTGTACCTAAAAGCATGCTTGCCTATAGCTAAATAGTTACAAGGGTTTAAGAGTGTCCATCATATTCATCCTCTTTCAAGTCTAGTCCCTTCGAATATATAAGGTAAAAATTATTTTTCCTTATTACATGAAGGAATGTTGGAATCACATACATCTACTGTATATACTCTATTTAAGTTAGGCACCATTTACACAAGCGTATGTCCGCAGAGCCGTAGCCGGTGGGATATACGCCCAGCACCATGGAGGGGAGGAGGTGCATGGCGCCGTAACACATTGAAAGATAGGACATGATAGGACACGTGTGCTGCACCATTCCGCTCCGTACCGCCCTGTGCACCCATTGCCGGCCTATGGGGGATGTTTGTACGCCTGCAAGCTTGTATATACAAGTTTAAAATATACTTGTGCCTTAAAATTTTCTTAAAATTGAAAGAAGACACAAATCTTTGTCGTAAATAAATAGATAAAGCTGGAAACTAAGACTTTACATTTAGCTAATTACTAGTTGGATTATTAGGAGCCTGATTTGAGACCAATTAGATATCCTATCATTTGTTCTGGATGCATAGTGTATACCATTTTATGTATTACCATCACACATCTGGTATCGTTAATTATGGAGAACATTTTCTAAAATTAGTTTATTAGGCTCCATCAAAACCTAGAGAGATAAACACAATCTCATGAAAAGACGAAAATTTCATAAGTTACAGACGCTTCCATAAGAAAATCTGTTCCAACGCAGCAGTGTTTCATTGCAGTCATAAAAATTAAATCCATCGGCCGTGTTTGCTGTGTCTGCCTGTGGGAATAAGTTCTGAAGAAGGGAGCTATGCATGAACAGGAGAACCACTGAGCAGAAAATTGTACCATTGAGTGAAATGATTGGTATGAAGCAAAACTGTCAGTTTTCTTGTACTTCATTAACTACTAAGGCAAAATGTGGTGTAGTTTGAAAAAAGTCAGAAGCCGGTAGCATGACTCATTAAATCATGTTCAATCTATTTACATTTTTACAGCCATCATTATTAGTCTAAACTCAACATAATACTGCAATTGTTCACATCAGCAAATGGGAAAATGCATACAGTCAAATATAGCGAAAAGTCCTATTACTAATTCAAAGGAAGTTTTACAGTAAACGTTACTTAATGTATTTGTAGACAGATTTTTAATAGAAGAAAAAATTATTACATTGTGCAATTCTATTAGTCATACACAAATGTCATGTGGAGTAAGACTTCAGTCTAGGGAATGGGGCTCCTATTATATGAATACAAACACATGAAAACCTTAAAGGGATTGTATGGCGGAAAACATTTTTTTCAAGCATAATTGGATAAAAATAAATATAACATATCACAACACTCACACACTACAAATCCCTGCTGCTCCAATTTGGAGACTTAAATGGTTCCTTTTTTTACTACTTAGTGGGAACCTGTTTGGCCAATCAATCATACATACAGCCGGTCAAGAGTGCCAATCCCAGGCGATACTGGGCACTGAGGTGTAGATGAACCGACCACAGGTAGTTACCGAATGTGAGCTCTGACCAGGTGAAATGCTGCAGCAGGCAGCCCTGGTGTTGTAGGTACAGGCGGTCCCCTACTTAAGGACACCCGACTTACAGACAACCCATAGTTACAGACGGACCCTCTGCCCACTGTGACCTCTGGTGAACTCTCTTGGATGCTTTACTAAGTCCCGACTGCAATGATCAGCTGTAAGATGTCTGTAATGAGCTTTTTGATAATTCTTGGTCCAATTACACCCAAAAATTTTGAAACTCCAATTGTCACTGGGGCAAAAAAAAAAAATTGTCTAGAACTTCCATTATAAAATATACAGTTTCGACTTACATACAAATTCACTTAAGAACAAACCCAGACCCTATCTTGTATGTAACCCGGGACTGCCTTATTATGCTGCTAATAGTGCTGACCAATGATGTCACCAGAGCTGCATTCCGGTCTACCCGATCAAAGCTAAAATTGACTCCCCTTTCTATCGATTAATCCTAAGTAGGTAACCGGCATAATCTATGTAACCTTTGTCTGTGTGTTAACTGTACCCCTTGTGTAACCTGTAATTATGTTAGTGTATAAACCCTGTATGTTTAGTCATTAATTGTAACACGCAACCCCAACAGCAAAGTAACCCATATTGCCCATTTAATATGTAGTGTATTGTCTTACATAACCATGTAGCTGTAGCCTTCAATGTTTCTAAGTGTAACTCTAATGTAACATCTGGCTGCATGTTATGTACAGAAGAATGTCTCCCCCAGTATCTTATGGGGAGAAGGTATTAAGACTGGCGCTTAGTGCACTGGCCTCTCAGTAAATCTGATGCTGAACATGAGTCTGGAAAGCAATCTCCACCAAGTCAGACCTGGAGATTTCAGCTATAGTCTGCAGAGGCTATAGTATATGGTGGACCATGGCATTCAAGCCCCTATTCGCTGACAAATGACGGAAATGGAACTTTTACATTCCTTGTCCATCAGGCCTATCAAATTCCCCATGTTTATTGAGATGGAACTAGGAATATAAATCGACAGGGACTTGGTAAGCATCAGACTGAGAGCAATGGGGTATTGATGATACATATTTCTTGCTTTGACACACTGAAGGTCTATTTAACCCCTTAAGGACGAAGGGTTTTTTCGCTCATTTCTCGCTCTCCACCTTCAAAAATCCATATCTTTTTCATTTTATAAGCACAGACCTTGTGGAGGGCTTATTTGTGCGTAACAAATTTTCCTTTCCCATAATGTTATTTATTTTAACATGCCGTTTACTGTGAAGCTGAAAAAAAATTCCAAATGTGGAAAATTGAAAAAAAAAACGCCAACGTCACACGGAAAACATTTTTTTCAAGCATAATTGGATAAAAATAAATATAACAACACTCACACTACAAATCCCTGCTGCTCCAATTTGGAGACTTAAATGGTTCCTTTTTTTACTACTTAGTGGGAACCTGTTTGGCCAATCAATTGCATGACATACAGCCTGTCAAGAGTGCCAATCCCAGGCGATACTGGGCACTGAGGTGTAGATGAACCGACCACAGGGTAGTTACCGAATGTGAGCTCTGACCAGCTGAAATGCTGCAGCAGGCAGCCCTGGTGGTTGTAGGTACAGGCGGTCCCCTACTTAAGGACACCCGACTTACAGACAACCCATAGTTACAGGACGGACCCCTCCTGCCCACTGTGACCTCTGGTGAACTCTCTTGGATGCTTTACTAAGTCCCGACTGCAATGATCAGCTGTAAGATGTCTGTAATGAGCTTTTTGATAATTCTTGGTCCAATTACACCCAAAAATTTTGAAACTCCAATTGTCACTGGGGCAAAAAAAAAAAATTGTCTAGAACTTCCATTATAAAATATACAGTTTCGACTTACATACAAATTCACTTAAGAACAAACGCCAACCCTATCTTGTATGTAACCCGGGGACTGCCTGTATTATGCTGCTAATAGTGCAGACCAATGATGCCACCAGAGCTGCATTCCGGGTCTACCCGATCAAAGCTAAAATTGACTCCCCCGTTCTATCGATTCATCCATAAGTAGGTAACCGGCATAATCTATGTAACCTTTGTCTGTGTGTTAACTGTACCCCGTGTGTAACCTGTAATTATGTTATGTGTATATAACCCTGTATGTTAGTCAGTAATTTGTAACACGCAACCCACAAGCAAGCAAAGTAATCCATTATTGTCCATTTAATATTGTAGTGTATTGTCTATAACATAACCATGTAGCTGTAGACCTTTCAATGTTTCTAAGTGTAACTCTAAATGTAACATCTAGGCTGCATGTTATGTACAGAAGAATGTCTCCCCCAGTATCTTATGGGGAGAAGGTATTAAGACTGGCGCTTAGTGCACTGGCCTCTCAGTAAATCTGATGCTGAACATGAGTGCTGGAAAGCAATCTCCACCAAGTCAGACCTGGAGATTTCAGCTATAGTCTGCAGAGGCTATAGTAAATATGGTGGACCATGGCATTCAAGCCCCTATTCGCTGACAAATGACGGAAATGGAACTTTTACATTCCTTGTCCATCAGGCCTATCAAATTCCCCATGTTTATTGAGATGGAACTAGGAATAGATGCCTGTATATGCATTTATATCACTAGTTAATTTATTTTGTACTATCACCCGATACTAAATTGTCATCAGTTTTCCCTACCTCTGTAAGCTCCTTCCCTATTGATACTGTACTTTCCAGTTTATTTTATTTATATTTATTATATGTTACATATTATTTTTGTGTTATTTACATCCAGATGTCCTCGTAACAGGGCTATCACTCCTACCTTTACTATCACCAATGCTAATCCCTGCATTTTTGAAAAACTTCTTTCTACCAGTATCCCTATGTCCTGGCTTTCATTACCTTCTACCTGGGTACTACAGTGGTGTAAACTTTAACTCTGATAACCCCTCCGCTTACCAATTACCTAAATTCTTACTACCATGCAAACTCCTATTCTTGTGCAAATTTCTTATGCACACTGTCGCTCCTTCTCATGCATATTTTTTGACACCCCCCCCCCCCCACACCCCCCTCCTCCCCCCACCTTGCTTTCCACACAACACTAGACGCGACACAAATTTCCCGGATCGCGATCCGGATCCCCTGCGCATGCGCCAAATCTGGCGCATATCATGCCTCCTGCGCATGCGCCAAATCTGGCGCACATCAATTCTTCTGCGCACGCGCCGCCTCTGGCGCGTCCTTATTAACCCCCCGAGCCATTCATGCTGCTGCTACACTTTGGTATGCAGCGTGAGCGACCGGTCCTCCGGCTAGTGGTAAGTCCAGAACCTGCCCCCGATCCCTTTTTCCCTACCTGTCCTTCAACATTAAGTTTCCTCTGCTTACCCTACCTAATCTATCCCACACAGGACATAGAATCTTTCAGTCACAGCTGGTGACGTTTATCCCATATTTGAAGGAACGTTGCCCCTGTGCTCTGGAATGGGGACTGGAGTTTACATGTAATATAGTGAAAAATAATGCCGAACTGGTTTGAATTACCGTAAATGGTGAGGAAACGCGTAGGGAAGGGGCAGGGAGCATGATCTGTGATAGGGGCATTCTGGGTACTGCCCTTGTCAGAGCAGGAGTTAAGATGGCTGTGAGGGTTAGTTTAGAACCAGGGTAAGATCTTTTTACCTGATGACCGATCCTACTACAGCAAATCCCATGCTCTGATTATGCTCTGAACACCTGACTTTATGGTAAGATTTTCTAATTAACAGCACATATCTGTCTTGGATTTATGGATACAGTCTTGTCTCAAAATTGCTCCCAATTACATTGGTAATTTTAATTTTCTTAGGTGATTATCTTTTTTTAAATAAATTTTATAACACATGTCTATCCACAGAACTCATGACCTTTATACGGGTAATTTAGAACATCCCTATCTAATGTATACAATTTCAGTGGAGCAATATTTCCTCATTTTTTATGCTAGAAAATAAAATTTGAACCCCTAAATTCCCCCTCATCATGTTCACATTTTTTTAAATTATATTTCAACTTTTGACTTTCCAAGGGATGTCAAACCAATTGATTTGATGTTGGAGGTCAGATTAAAGGAATGATGTTGTAGAAAGCAGTGAAAGGTCAGCAGAAAGGCCACTTCTTGTAGAAGAAAATATAGAATTTGTTTTATTAAAGGTAATCTGCCACATTGTGTATTTAGACCTATGTCTCATCATAGCATAGAGCAGAGTTTGCTGATGAGATTTGTATTGTTTTGCCGAAAAATATTTAGTATATCCTATTGTAAGTTAACAATTCAGTCAGGACTTTTTTATGTGATTGGCAGTTATTTCTATATACTTTCACATACAAGTGAGGCTGGCAATCATTTGGGGTAAATTTCCCAGAGGTCTTCATCTTCTATAATTTGAGGGTGGTAGATGGGATAACTGAGGCAATTTACCTTTAAGTAGTTCCACTTTTAAATGGGTTAGCCCATGAAAAAAAGTTCTTAAATCTTGATCCATTAGTGACAAGAACGTGAAAAAGATATCTTTTAAACCCTCACTTAGCAATTTTACTCACTTATTAGCTCCGGAATGTAGAATTCAGCACTGTGGGGGGCTCTAGCTGAGCAGACACTTCCTGATTCCTTTGTGCTATTTTTGTGCACGTCCTCCTTTACTCCTGTGTCCTGTCATTGTGTGCTGACAATGTGCTTAGATTATCCCGGTACAAGGACTAGCTAAACTTTTATTTGACTTCTGAAGATGCTATTAATATCAGCTCTGCTACCTCACTTGAATGAATTAAACACACACTCAGGACTGCTATGTTTTGTTTGTTGGGCTGCTCTCCTTTCACGCTAATGGACAGGAAGAGCCTCTGGCTGTAGTGATCTCTGTCTCCGCCTCCCCCTGCTCCTGCAGTACAGTGCTCAAGTAAGAGGAATCTGACCAGAGAGGAAGACCTGCCCGACCATAGTCAGGACTGATTTTATGGTCATATCCAGTGCCAAACAAAGCACACAATAGCACGACTGATACAGGTAAGAATTATATCTGTGAAATGCTGTATTTTTGTTAATAGTTTTCATTTAGTGAATGTGTATGTCGTCATCCGGTGTGTGTTTAATAATTTTTTCTTCATGGGAATACCCCTATAAAAGCAAAGACGAGAGTTTTTGACATATTCAAAGTTGAAGTTTAGAAAAGTTTTTTTCTGTAAATTATTTACTATATAAATCTTCACATCCTTCCTTAGAGAACATCAAGACCACCATGATCTCTATACTGCCAATTGAGATATTTTGAACTTTATAATTACCCATCTTTTTTCTAAACTGAATAACCCCAAGTTAACTATTAGTCTTTGTGATTTAATGCAGTCATTCTTTTAATTTTCTTGGTTGCTCGTCTCTTCCCCTCTTCTACATCATATACACATATGCACCAGAATGTAAACAGGTTTGAATGGGTACAATATTATATATTTCAAAGATAGTTTCTGTAGTAGTTTCCCTTTTATAGGCTTAGGATGTATTTACTGGCTATTTTTGAACAATTACTAGGTATGTTATATACCTAATCATAATCCAAACTTATAAATGCTGAAATTATTAAAATTAATCATGGAAAATCAGACCAAAGCCAGTTGCTTTAGATATAACTCTAAATATCAAGAGAAAAGAATGGCTCCTAATTACGTGGCACTATGTTAATGATAATTACAATATTCTCAGAGAGTACAAATAGTCATTCACTATTGCCTACTTTCGTTGGAATGTCTGATTTCAATTTTATAAAGGCAAGAAACTTGAACTATTCAACTCTTTAATGTGTTTCATGATTTATGAGACATGATTCACAAGCATAAACCCTTCAACGTTTAGTGTTATTTGAGTTTATGTTTGCTCCTTGAAATTTCATTTTTTTCTATTTATTTCCTTTTTTCCCCTCACAATAAAATATTAATGAATGCTCAGTGGTAGATAGACTTCCATGACCCCATGACCATAAAACGTATGGGTCTTGGACAGTGGTGGGACAAGATATTTTCTGCCCTAGGTAGCTAAGCCAAATGGTGCAATACCCCCTGGTCACTTGCACCTGCAACCCCCCGACCACACACACTTGTAAATACAAAATCTATACCTTCTTTCCTGACAATAACTAGTTTTCTCTACACATTATGGAAGGGTTTATTCATAAAGCAAATATTGAGGAGGAAGCAAGCTCCTTCTAAGATAGAGTTGCACATGGATGTAAAGTGAGGGCAAAGAAGTCCTGACATTTTTTAGTATGATGTAGGTAGGACATCTGGATCTGAGTTTTTGAAACATCAACATCCGGATTCCAAGGATAAATCAGGTGCACTGCAAAACTTGGTCACGGGAAATTAAATTTGGTGGATGAAAAAGTTGCAAAAAAAGGGGCAAATCCCCCTCTGTGGTATTTTACATGAAACTAATGTTCACCTATTTTGAGCATAGTGAATGTGCAGACAAACAGAAACCTGGAATTTATAATTAGCTAAATATCTACTTATGTGTGTTTGCAAAGTATTTAAAATACTTAAAATATCAATTGTAAGTGCGAGAACAATTTATAGGCAGGGATTTCCACCACTGATCTGATACTGATGACCTCTTACTGCTGCAGAGAACACCCCCACATAATAAAAGAGTCTATTATTGGACTATTAAGGGCCAAATTGTGATTTTTTTTAAATTATTATGCTATTATTGGAATATTAAAGGTAAAATTATTAATTTTTGAATGAAGTGTTTTATTAAATATATATTGACAGGGAAAGCTTGCTTACCTCTCATGTAGATAGTTTCATGCTTTATATATCTGTGGGCGCCCAGATCATCCGACCAATTAGAAGATATCCAGTGTCCTTAAAACCTTATATTTTTATTTGTTGCGAATTTTAAAATCCAAAAAAATCATACAGAGCCCTCTCCATGTACCTGCACCTGTAGTACGCCGCACGTCTGTAATGGGTTAAGAGGGCTCATTTACTAAGGGCTCCGTGGCCTCACTTTCGTCAGGTTTCCCAAATTTTTACGTTTTGCGCCGAATTCCACCAGGATTTTGGTGCATGCGATCGGATTTCATGCGACAAAAAATAAGGGGGCGTGGCTGTCGGACAACCCGACGGATTCGGAAAAAACGCGAAATTTAAAAAACGAAAGTGTCGCATGATCAAGCACTCACATACACCAGGAATAAGCAGGTGAACTTCAGCGGCCCTCGGCACAGCAGCGAACCCAAATCCTCGTCGGAGAACACACTGCTGGATCGCGACTGGACCCAGTGTGCTCACTGTGCTGTGACCGTGCACAATAGACCTCCATGGTGGCCGTGGGCTAGCAGCTTTTTTTTAGAGCTATATAAAGGCCTCAGCCATACTCTATAAACAGAGGGTTATGCAAGCACAGATGTAACAGGAGTTGTCCAGTGTCCGCAAATAAATGTTACTGTTTGTATAAAACTTTTTATTCAATGTTCTAATGTACTTTCTGTTTCAATTACTCTTTGTTTTCTAGATCTCTGCTTTGTAGGCTTTTTCACTGTTTCTCCCCTGTTTCAACACACAGTGGGAGGGAGAAGTGCTCATTGCACACTGAGAATCTGCAGTGCAAAAAAGGCTCAGGTAACGCCCCCCAGAGCCATTCAATATCAATAGCATAATATGAAAAGTTGATTTTAGAAGGAAGGCAGCCATGGATAAGAAATATAAATAGATTACCCCAATCACTGGCTGCGGATGTGTGAGTAAGTGTCCATGGTTTATTATGCCTGATTTTGATTGTATATTTCCTTTAAACATGATAACTGCTGGACAGACAATGAGTTATCCAACAGCTATCATCCCTTAATTATGTGCCTCTGCTTCTGCTGCTTATATCCTCAGTTATATATGTTGATTTAACATTTATATACAGTATCAAAGGTTGTGTACTTCAATTCTTACTACCCCCCCCCCCCCATTATATTGATACTTCAGGCAGCTGCCTACTCCTTCTTCCTCTTATTATATGCAAAGGTACATACAGCCCAACTACTTGCTAGACATGATCATCATGATCAGAATATTATTTAGCCCCATAAATGTATCCATTTTATGATGCGGATGTAAGCTGAGGGATGCATATAAATATATATTCTACTAGTGAACTAATAACAAGATATTTGTAATATATACAGAACAGAGGTTACAGCCACCCATTGTGTTCTCTTACTATAGAGCTCATTAAACAATAGTCAATATATGGAAGCAGAATATATACCAACATTTCATACCTTCCATGGATGCTGGCTAGTCATCACTGTATACTCGCACATCTATGTTCTCAAGATCTTTGTTTTCATCTGTGCTATGTTTGATCTGCTTGGTAAATTAAAAGAAAAGCCCTTGACCCTCATTTACAAAGCCTCTGCTATTTATCAAGCCTTTGTAGTTAGAACAATGATTGATCTTGTGTTTTCTTATGCACCATCACTCCACACAGGGCATGTTTGCTGTTTGTTCTCTCTCCTCTGAAGTCTGACCCTAGGAGGCTTATGTTGGTACAGTATCCTAACTACTGATTAAAAATGAATTTATAAGTAATGAATGTTTGCATGTCAAATCTGCTGCACATTGTTAGGTGATGGAAAATTGCTCCCAGGATCTGTTAAGATATGCCCTATCCATAAAATTAATACAAATCAAAAAGACTTTGTAAAATAAATAGAAACCTAATAAATTTCCTATCTTCACTGAAGTAAGTTCAGTTCTTTTTCGCACAAAGGTGAAGTAAGAGACTGGTTCACCAGATTTAAGCAGATTCGTTCGATGATGTAATACAATATTCTGCGCAAAACATTTATATTCTATCTAAATTTGTTTTCTGCCGCTGTTAACATTCCACTTTTTCACCCTAACAGATAGTTTTAATCCATTTCGTGTAACCATCCCCAGAATACATAATATCCGAATGGTTATTCAAATAATCTGACGTTTTGCGGCTTTATCATACATTATTCTAATTATTGATTGTCTGTTTATATAAATGTATACTATCTATTTATCCGACGGGTGCCAGAGGTGGCACTCAGAGCAATCTCTGTGGGCACCCATGCTGTCACCCTAGACCAGAGTTTGCCAGACAGGACTCGAGGCTTCCTCCTGCAGTCCAAGGAAATCCAGAACATTCCATGCTCTGTTCTATTTTCAAATACATCCTGGACCTGAGACAACTGGAGGATAGAGAAGGTGTGGAAACAGCTGGGTGACCATTAGAGCTACAGATCCAGGCCCAGTGTTTCTTATTGATCAGGGGACCCCGGAGGAAA
The DNA here is from genome assembly GCA_019512145.1 of Engystomops pustulosus. Taxonomy (NCBI): domain Eukaryota; kingdom Metazoa; phylum Chordata; class Amphibia; order Anura; family Leptodactylidae; genus Engystomops; species Engystomops pustulosus. The sequence goes on along the minus strand of CM033641.1, from coordinate 54,967,828 downwards.
GCTAAAATGAAACACAGAATTTCTTTCTGGACACTGATACAGTTGAAAGCTCTGACAGAGCAGGGAGCTATAAGTTACTACTAAAATTGCCATGTTGGCACTTTGCAAAAAAGAAGTGGGTATTCGATGTCGTTTGGGCACTCGGCCTCTAAAAGGTTCGCCATCACTGCCCTTCAGTAACCATACTGAGGGAACTTCTACTTCTCATTTATGTATGAAAATCAGCTTAAATGTTTTAAAGGATTCTTTCCTCCAACAATCACGTGTTATCTTATTTGTAACTAGAACTTCGTAGAAGAGAAGAAAAAGTTGGCACTCACCGCCTTTGTAAAACTTCAGTTTCTTTATTCATCCATATTTAAAATATGTACACAGCAGGGGAGGGTTATGCAAAGGGATGCGTTGTTTCGTTCAGGGACGAATCGTTTCGCGCACAGGTTAGCGCTTCATCTTGCAAGATGAGGCGGTGAGTGCCAACTTTTTCTTCTCTTCTACGAAGTTCTTGTACATGACTGTCTGTTATAGTTAGAGCACCACGCCAAAAACCTCAAGTCTTACGGTTTGAACTCCTGACCGACTCTGGATCAGAGCCCCTACTACCACGAAGACATAGGAATCCTCTCAATAGTGCCCCCGATCTCCTCTCTTTTTTCTATTACTATTATTTGTAAGAGTTTTCTGATCTAAAAATATTGATAACCTATCCAAAGTATATATCAAATTGGTAGGGGTCAAAAAACATCCACACATCTGTTCTAAGCAGCTGATAATCAGAGAATGGAACAAAAAGTAGACAGCTCTTTTCTCTGTGAAGTGGTCAGGTCAATTTACTGCATCTCTGTTCTTATTGTTTTGGGGGTACCTTTTCTTGTCCATTCTTTGTTTATCGCTAGAGATGAGCAGACCTGCAATCATTGCTGGCGCTGGTCATGGGTGTTAACCCTTTAAATGTGGCTAATCTCAGGTAAACATGAAAATTCTAGGGGTATTCAGGTACCAAGCATTTTTTGAAGGTTCAGCCAAACTCTGCAAACCCAAACCCAAATGGGTCTGCTCACCACTATTTATCTAGTATTAAATAATACAAAAGCGAGATCAGACTGCTGATAAATCACAATCAAATGATGGAGACCTCTATTGATTCCTATTAGGGTAGGGGTTTACCCTACCGAGACTTTCATTAAATATCCAAAAAGAGATGCTCAACAGTCAGAAACTGTGTATGTACAGAACACAATATTTCATCTTATATTTATGAAGTGTGGACACCTTTCCTTACAGATTGTCATCCAGCTAGCTCCGTTCCATTCACCCCTTCATGGTCTCTCCCCATCACTACTTGTGACCTGTCGAGAACAGAAAAGCTGGGGTGGTACCTAGTGTTTGACCCCCACCAATCTGATGTTCAAAACCCATCAATAGGATAGGCTTTTAATATTTATAGCCTGGTAGAACACTTTTACTGTCAATTTCCCTTAGGCTGAAGGCAATGTGGCCCAATTAATCATTGCCTATGATCAATCAGATTGCAGTATGTGCTTGAAACCTGCATTACACTGTTATAATATGAATCTTTGACTCCTGGCCTATGCTGTATACCTAGTTCTAATGGTCAAATTGGTCCATGTTTCATTCCAAGAAAAATTACATAGATATTCAGAGGGATAATACATTTATGGGCTGTAAACTCAGGAGAACTTTTACAATTAGTGAGCATCAATACACTGTAGTAAATCCGACCCATAATATGTTCAAATAGATTTTTCTGTCCTTGTGTTCCTAGTCTGCTGTTGTTTCTCCAGATAAACATTGGCACTTTGTACATGGATTAGCATTTGCAGTTTATTAAAGCATTTTCCACCTGACCAAATTCTTCAGAAATGGCTATTTTAATGAGATTTCTTTTCCGCTTTTTATTTTCATCTGATCTGAAGATCCTATAGATTTTGCAAATAGTCAGTAGTTTGCAGGCAATTTTATTGTAAGAACATCAGCTTTTAATGGCCTCTAAAAACTAAATGCCACATTTTTTGTAGGACACTAAAACGTATCAATTTATTGTTACAATGTTTATTGCAGTGGCAAAATACAGGCAACATTATTATGATGCAACATGAAAGAATTTATTCATAGAGTAGTTGGAAAACTTCCAATATACAGAAATGTAGGAATGTGTTGCTTTATACACACTTTCCAAAATGAACACATACAAAATGTGCATTTAACTCAATTCTTTAAATCAGGGCCATTATGATGGAGCAGTATACCAATATTTAATAAATAATGATCCCTTGCCCGAGTTATTATGGGTGTTAAATTGAGTATTTCCTGAGTAGTAAACTTAGTTGTTCCAACTGTTGAAGATTTAGTGTTTCTTACAGAATAAGCATTTGATTAATGAAATGCCTGTACAATACAGAACAAATGACCATAAAACGCAACATTTTTAACAATCTAAAGTACCCTTTACAGCTTACAGTCTTTTAGCACCTTATAAATCATTGGATAGAAATAAATAGCTTAAGCTGGACAAGGTACTGGCTATTATTGAGTCCTAGTTGTAACTCCAACAAACATATCCATCTCAGGAACACATTGTAACAGCTTTACTTCATTACAGCGGGTGGGTATTTAGTGTAATTGCAGCACTAGCTATAAGTAAGTTAGATAAAAAGATATCTGACAGCTGTGTGAGATCCTAACAGAACCCCCTTTTTCTATTAGTAGGTCATATATCAATAACAGTTATGCTTATTATTAGCTATATTATCATTAATAAAAATTATATTATGAATCCTAACAAAAAAAAAGTTTTCACTTACTCTTAAGATATCCCAATATTTCTGTAGCAGTTGCTGGGCTTTTATTGAGGGAAAAGACCCGTGTCATAGTAAGGCCTTTATTGGTCACAGTTCTGTGAAATCCAATTTAATTTATAATCAGAGTATTTCACTAACTTTTTTATGGACTTCCTTCAATGTACAATGATTTTTGCATGCTAGCAATGTCACATATTTTCTGTGTCAGAAGAAAAATTATAGAAAATCCCTAAAGCACCTTTCGTTGTAACCTCCAATTGGTATGTCATCTATTGTACAAGCGCTGAGCACTCTCCATTGGTTTACTTTCACAAACCAGACTGTGCCACCTTAATAGAGGCAATGGGTGCTGATCAGTCCACATAGGGTTATCATCTAACATTCTCTTTTACATAAATGTAATAAAGAACCAGTAAGTTAACAATGTATTGTGCTACAGTTGAGGTACAGTATATTGTAAGAGGGACCAGACCCTAGAGTTAACACATAACCCTAGAGTTAACACATCATAGACAGCCTGAAAAAATAGTAAAAAAAATATATACTTAACCAATTCCTGACTTCTGTACAACTATATATTGTTTATGTTTGTCTTAAAACAAAGACAAACAAGTAAAATAATATACATATTAGATGTGTCCATGTCCCTAAATGTCAGATATTTTAAAATATAAAAAACTATTATTCCCAGTGGTGAACCCCATAATGGAAAATAGCACCAAAATTTTCGAATCGCCAGTTTTTAACCATTTCGCAGCACATAAAAAATTAAATAAAAAGTGATTGAAAGCTTGTACAGGAATCAATATGGTATAAATAAAAAAGACACCTTACACAGCTCTGTACATTGAAATCTGAAAAAGATATTTGGGTAAAAAAAAATTTTATACAAAAGTTTTACATTTTGTTTTAGTATTAACCCCTTCCCGCACCTTGACGTGATACTACGTCATAGGATGCGTTCTATGCCCGGCCGTGCGGCCGTACAGCAGTCACCACCACATATGGGGCATCCTCTGACTCGGGAGACATTGGGTATCATACTTTGTGGAGTTTTTTGTCATTTAATACTTTGTGACGGTTTAATTTTTGGCCAAAATTAATATATTGTCAAAAAAAATGACAGCTTGTAAATTAGACCTCCATTTTGTTTTAACCACTGTGAAGCATCTCAAGGGTTAACATACTTCTTAAAGTTGATTTTTTTACATATTGAGGGGTGTAGTTTCTAAAATGGCGTGATACATGGGGTTTTACTGCTGTTTAGGCCTCTCAAAGTCAGTTAAAGCTGAGCATGTGCCTCTAAATAAGGGTTTTGGCGTTTTTCCTAAAAATGAGAAAAATTGCTCCCAAAATTCTGAACCTCCTAACAACCTAGAAAAGAGAGAAGATGCATAAAACCCTATGCCGATATAAAGCAGACATTCGGGAAATGTTAGTTATACAGTTACTTGGGTGCTATGACTATCTGCCTGAAAAGCAGAACATTTTGAACTATGAAAATGAAGAATTTTTTGAAATTTTTGCCAAATTTAAATTTTTTTCATAACTAAACACAAAAGATATCATCAAAATTTTAATATTACTTTGAAGTACAATGTGTGACGGTAAAACAATCTCAAAATACCCTGGATATGTTAAAGTGTCAAAAAGTTATAACCTCCTATAATGACACAGGGCAAATTTTAAAAATCGGGCCTGGTCCTAAAGGTCTAAAATGGCATAGACACGAAGGGGTTAAAACATTATCTCTATGGGGGGCGTGGCCAGCCATGGAAGAGTGAGGACGCACAGACCCTGAGCTCCACTATGCATCCCTCCTTATCCAGCGCCATCAGGCACCAGAACATGGGGAAAACCGCCAGGAAAGGGATAACCAAGACCCCTCACCTATCTGCCGCAGCCAAGAAGGGAATTAGCCACTTCTTCCCTGCGACTCCGGAGAAAATGGACATAGCTCCCTCCACCACGTGGAGCCAAGATGGCCGCCACCATCCATCCCCGCCCTGAGCGGTAACAGGCTCCCAGCCGACATCAGCAGCAGAAACGGGCTCATCGTATACCAGCCCCGACCACTCTGCACCCACCCCGAGCACCGCGTCTGTTATGCCGGCAGACCGCACAGAGGCTAGTGTGATGCTGCACACAGCCTCGGGAGAACCAGCGCGCGCTGCCCCCGATCACCCCTCCACCTCCACTTCCCTGATGCAGCTGCTACAGTGTGGCCGGGCAGAAACGCCTGCAGCTGCCGGACCCGCTATCACCTCCGCAGGTCCTGCGCCCATAATACCTGCCACCAACACTGCAGGCGATATCCCTCTGCAGGAGAGGGATGAAGAGGAGCCACCCGGAGGAAGGATGACCCCAGACCAGGCCGAGGCATGGACTGGAAGTCCGCAGATCCCCAGCTGGAAGCAGGCACAGTGGGGAGAATGATGACCCAGGGCCCTCCAGCCCTTACAGATCTGTCCAGAGGCCTTCCTGTGAGTACGGGGCTGGAATCCCCTTAACTTCCCTCATGCCGTGTGAGACACATGATGGGAAAATGCCCACACCTGCCCACACAGAGCCTAATCCATATCCAGGACCATCTACTCCTCCTAGGGGTCTGATACAGGATCCTTCCCTGCCACAGCCAGACTTTACGAATGAGAGAATGCCCACCTTATCTGACCTTCATGCCTTATTCTCCTCCTTACCCACAAAGGCAGACATGTTTAACTTCGCAGTGCAGATTACTGCCGATTGCAAGCAAGAAATTGCTAAGCTTCACTCTGAGATTTCAACGCTGTCAGGCAGAATTGATGTCCTGGATCAGGCCAAATCTTCAGTGGAAAAGTCCCTTGAGACCTTACAAGACACAGTCCAATGCCAAAAATCACAGCTATTTGCTATACAACAACATATAGATGATATCGAAAATAGAAGTAGGCGCAACAACTTACGTATCAAAGGCCTGCCAGAAAGCGTCTCACAAGCTACTCTTCTCTCAACAGTGATCACTATTTTCAATGGTCTTTTAGGGCGCTTACCAGATACATATATTGAAATTGACAGAGCTCATTGGGCCCTAAGACTCCCCGATCCGAACTCTCAAACCCCTAGAGATGTCATCTGCCGCATCCACTTTTATGCACTGAAAGAACAGCTTCTCTCCAAAATCCGCTCCCAAAAGCAGATAACATACCAAGGACATACCATTAAAATCATGCCGGACTTATCCCGCTATACACTAGCACAACGTGCGTCTCTTCGGCCCCTCCTGGACTTACTGCGTGAACGTGACATACCTTATAGATGGGGCTTTCCTTTTGCTTTATATGCCCGCCAAGGAAGAAAGGAATTCTCCCCGGCTGATGATCTTCCATGTTTCCTACGTGATATGAACTTACCCACAGTACATCTCTCTGCCAGGCCCTCCTTCTCTACACCACCAAAAGGAGGAATTAACCCATTGTCTGCTAATCGAACACCTCTAGGCCTACCAAAGAGGAGCCCCCGGAAACGACCTCACCGTACCAGCGGTCATGATCCGACACCACCACCCCGACAGCATAGTGGTACTCTCTCCAATGACTGACCTTGAGTGTCAGCTAGATGACGCTGCCATGCTCTGATTTTTCACCCCCCCTAATATGCCCTCTTTTTTTGTGGTTCGTAACAGTTTCCCCTTTTACAATATATGACAAAGTGTTTTTGCCTGATGACATATTTAACACTTTACTATAATAGGGATGCCAGCCGAGGCTCATCTGGCTGGAATCTCCCACCCCAATAGTCTGAGGATTTTGGTCGTCACTGGTTGTTAGCCTGAAACCCTCTATAACATTTGTTGTTAGATACTGCTGCAGCCCCTTTTACTTTTGGTGCTGCTCTAGTCTTGCCCCCTCCACTTTCTATCTCTCTCTCTACTGTTTACCCCTCTCTCTCTTTACCCACCCCTGTGTCCCCTCCCCCCTCTTTCCCTCACAACCTAACCCCCCTGAAAAAGGGAAACTATATCTCTCCGTCTAGGAGAGCCCAGGTACTGCATCACTTCCACAGAAACAAGGTACAAATTTTATGCCTGCAGGAGACACACTTTAAGACTGGTCACTCCCCCTCACTGAAACCCAAACACTACACCTCCTGGCACCTTGCCAATAATCCGCAATCAAGATCTTGTGGTGTGGCCACAGCCATACACAAATCCCTACCCCACACGGTTTTGGACTGCTCTGTAGACGTTTATGTTCCTAACCACGCTCAGGTTGCCTACCTACTTAAATTACTGGATGACATACTCCCTTTGATTTGAGGTTCTGCTATACTATGTGGAGACTTAAATCTGACTCTGGACCCTACCCTTGACAATTCATCGGGTAAATCTGGTATCGCATACATAAAACGTGCCTTCCGGCAATTTCAACTGTGTGATGCAGCATATAGCTACAGAGGATACAGAGACTATAGCTTTTATTCCTCTCCACATAGTGTCTATAGCAGATTGGATTACATCCTGACTCAACATAACACGCTTCCCTGGTTGACCTCCACCTCAATTGGCAACATTCTTCTCTCGGACCATGCCCTAATATACACTTCTTTTAAACTACCATCCCTGTCCAAACGAGAGTGGTCGTGGAGGCTTAATTAGTAATTACTACTAGATCCCCTATGCACAGCCGAAATAACACAAACAGTCAACAATTACATCCGGGAACGAGAGAATGACCCGACCCCCCTATTGACCCAATGGGACACCCTCAAATGGCTTATTCGGGGCATATTTGTTAGACATGGGGCCCATCTTAAAAGGGAAAAGGCTCACAACTTGCAGGCAGCCATACAAAAGGTCTCCTGCCTTGAAATGCAACATAAACAAGCCCTATCAACCCCCACACTATGTGAGCTACAGGCGGCCAGGTTGGAAGTCAAACGCCTACTCGACCTTGCCCATGGTGGAATGTTGCAAATTTGCCGAAGCAGATTCTATAAGTATGGCAACAAATGTGGCCATATGCTAGCGAGAGCCCTGATGAATCGGGCAGCCCAATCCTTCATTTCAAGCATCAAAACTGCCCCGAACAAAGTAGCCAATTCCACCTTGGACATCTGCGAAGCCTTCCACTCATTCTACGCTGACTTATATAACTTACCAAGTGCCCCCCCAGCCACTCGAGATCTCAACCCCCCCCCCCCCCTCTCTCCATTCAACTCACCCGCAACGGACACCATCTCCGCGCTAGAAGCACCTTTCTCACACACAGAGTTAGAAACAGTGATCAAAGCCCTACCTGGCGGGAAAAGTCCGGGCCCCTACGGTTACACAGGGAAATTTTACAAACACTTCTAATCAATACTAAGCCCCATTCTATTGAAAGAATTGAATACCGTATCCGTAAACACCCTTTCCCCCACAAGCCACCATCGCACATGTCGCGGTAATCCCGAAGCCAGGCAAGGACCCCCAATCCTGTGCCAGTTATAGACCTATTTCTCTCCTTAATATCGATTTAAAAATTTACGCCAAGCTCATAGCCAATCTCTTGAATCCCCTTCTGCCAGACCTCGTCCACAGAGACCAAGTAGGGTTCGTGCCTGGAAGGGAAGCACGCGACAATACCATTAAAATCCTTGACATCATACACTATGCCCAATCCCACCACACTCGTATGATGATACTATCTCTGGACGCCGAGAAGGATTTCGATAGAATCTCATGGTCTTCATTAGCAGACACCCTGCGTAACATAGCATTCGGCCCAGTTTTTACCGCCAAAATATTATCCCTATACACCAACCCTTCAGCCAGGTTGAAAATAAATGGTTCCCTCTCAGCCCCCTTCTCCATCTACAATCACCCGAACAGACTGGACCAGCTCATCAAACGGGAAAACTACTGGATCTTCAAGCTGAATACCTTATCCCCTAATGGCCTCAACGAGTCCCTGGAACGAGTCTGAAATAAGAACGTGAACAGGATCCTCCCTTAACAACTTTGAAATGGACTCTGGCTATCGATCTATTTTATGGACTTTTAGACACATTTTTTGGATCTACGGTGATCCTAGATGCCTGTATATGCATTTATATCACTAGTTAATTTATTTTGTACTATCACCCGATACTAAATTGTCATCACTTTTCCCTACCTCTGTAAGCTCCTTCCCTATTGATACTGTACTTTCCAGTTTATTTTATTTAAATTTATTATATGTAACATATTATATTTGTGTTATTTACATCCAGATGTCCTCGTAACAGGGCTATCACTCCTACTGTTACTATCACCAATGCTAATCCCTGCATTTTTGAAAAACTTCTTTCTACCAGTATCCCTATGTCCTGGCTTTCATTACCTTCTACCTGGGTACTACAGTGGTGTAAACTTTAACTCTGATAACCCCTCCGCTTACCAATTACCTAAATTCTTACTACCATGCAAACTCCTATTCTTGTGCAAATTTCTTATGCACACTTTCGCTCCTTCTCATGCATATTTTTTGACCCCCCCCCCCCCGCGCATACCCCGTCCTCCCCCCACCTTACTTTCCACACAACACTAGACGCGACACAAATTTCCCGGATCGCGATCCGGATCCCCTGCGCATGCGCCAAATTTGGCGCATATCATGCCTCCTGCGCATGCGCCAAATCTGGCGCACATCAATTCTTCTGTGCACGCGCCGCCTCTGACGCGTCCTTATTAACCCCCCGAGCCATTCATGCTGCTGCTACACTTTGGTATGCAGCGTGAGCGACCGGTCCTCCGGCTAGTGGTAAGTACAGAACCTGCCCCCAATCCCTTTTTCCCTACCTGCCCTTCAACATTAAGTTTCCTCTGCTTACCCTACCTAATCTATCCCACACAGGACATAGAATTTTTCAGTCACAGCCGATGACGTTTATCCCATATTTGAAGGAACGTTGCCACTGGCTCTACCATCTTAGCAGATACTATCCCCTTTCCCCCCCTTTTTATAGCTCTTAACTTCAACTTAAGTTTTTTACTTTACCCACCCAGGCATTTTCTGCTATCTCCACAACCTTTACCTAGACCATATTTGCATCCAGGTAAGCCCCCCGATCTGTCCCTGTATCTCACGCCTATCTCTGTCATGTGGTAGACATTTTAGTCTATTTTCCCATGTCTTTTTTTAACATTTTTTAATGTCTCCTATTGGAATTTCTGCATTATTGTATTATGTATATATACAAATATATTTTTATAGTTTTTTACCATACTAATGTGTGTTTAGACCTATTAACCTCTATTTATCTGTGTATAGCTATGTGCTGTTTGTAATCCTTTAATCATTGTGAAATGCACAAGTTTTATATGGAATTTTATACTCCACATATTTATGTCCCCACCTCCCCCCCCCCTACCTTTGTTTAATGTCTTTTTAGTGTATTTTGCTAAAGGACCTGATGAAGAGGACAGTACGTCCTTGAAACGCGTCGCCCGTTACTGAAAAATAATAAAATACTCGTCACTATCCAGAGCCCATCTTTCTTATTTAGACTTAGGGGCAGCGCGCACATACAAACCTGTGTTTTTTCTTGACATTATTGTCTCTCTCTCTACAATACAATGGTACACGTCAGGGATGCCCCCTCTCCCCGCTCCTCTATGTCCTGGTCATAGAACACTTGCTAGGTGCTATTCGCGCTAGCCCCAATATCCAAGGTATCTCCATAGCGGGAGCTGAATACAAATGCTCAGCCTCTGCGGTTGACCTCCTAGTGTACATCACCAACCCAGCCCACTCCCTGCCAGCCCTGATGTCTACCCTGGAGGCCTTCGGGAAGTGGTCCAATTTTAAAGTCAACATGACAAAATCTGAGGCCCTTAATGTTTCCCTCCCGCTCCCAGAAGTAGAATCCCTTAAATCCAGCCTCCCTTTACTTGGCCTTCGAGAGGTATCACCTACCAGGGTATTAAAATCTCTAAGGGTCTGTCCAAATTGTTTAGTAATAACTTCTCCCCACTACTAGCCAAATTCATCTCAGACCTGGACACCTGGCGGAAAAAAGATTTCTTCTGGTTTGGCAGGTTAAAAATCCTAAAAATGACCCTCCTCCCTCGACTTCTTTACCTCCTACAAACCATCCTTATTGCCATACCCGGATCCTTCTGGGATAGGATTAGCCAATGCTTTTCTAATTTCATTTGGCCCTCAGGCCGCCCCAGAGTCAAAAAAGACATACTGATACTACCAAAAGATAGGGGAGGCGTCGGACTCCCGGATTGTCGCCTCTACTACCTGGCAGCAACACATGCCAGATTGTTGGATTTCTTCCACCACAAGCACTCCAAAGCGTGGGTGTCACTGGTGCAGAATATCTGTCCAAGGGAGATTTCCACTCTCCCTTGGACCTGGTCCCCCAACCCTAAAGAATATACCCCCCTCTCCTTTTCCACGGAACACACACTATGCAATCTGAAAAATCTGGGCCCACGACGTTACCTAGTGGACAAACAGGGACCCCTCACACCCATCATGGACAACCCGCTATTCTCACACGGTCTCTCTAAAGGGGATTTCCTCTCAGGTACTCATCATAAACCCCTCCGATTTACACAGGTGCTAGTGTGTAACACCCTCCAACCACTATCTGCTCTTCTCCCAGGCAGCACACCAACAGCCACCCAACATCTCCAATATGCGCAACTCCAACACTTTTACAACTCCAACCACACACCCAACTAAAACACCCGCACTCTGACGCAATTTGAACAAATGTGTACAGCACACGAACATACACCCCATGCTCTATCAGTGGTATACAAACTGCTAACAACTCCCGACCACATACCTACACCACCGTTCTGCAAAGCATGGGAAACGGAACTGGGGAAAACATTCTCCGAGGGACAATGGTCACAATGTTTCTCCCTAGCGCACAAAGCAGTTATGGCCTCCAAACACCAGGAAACTAGCTATAAGATACTGACTAGGTGGTACAGAGTGCCCTCGCTCCTACACAAATGGTTCCCATCAATACCAGACAACTACTGGTTGTGGAGTTACGGGAGGCAATATGACACACATATGGTGGCAATGCCCTCGTTTAAAAAACTTTTGGTCTGGTGTTCTCCAGGTAATTGAAGAGATCACAGGAATTAAAATCCCCAACACCCCAGATGCAGACCTGCTATACATGTTTGACATTCCAATTTCACCACATAAAAAAATCGTTAACCAAGCATCTCCTGCAGGCAGCCAAAACAATACTCCCAAGGAAATGGAAATCTGAATCCCCTCCTACAATAAGTGAGTGGTTTGGGGAAATAGCCTTAATGCACAGAATGGAAGAACTTATTGCCAAATCACCAAAGGACCGCACACGATTCTCAAAAACCTGGTACCAGTGGCAGAAGTTTGTGAGCTCATCGCTCTATCGCACATTACAAGACTAAACTCTCTGTGGAAGTGATGCAACTGAGAAATACTCCACCTACTCCTCCCTCACACCTCCACCTGAACCCCTAGTCCTGCCCTTCCTCTTTCCCCACCCAGGCTTACCTAAGAATCCTCCCTTCTCTCTATTCTTTTCGCCCCTACATCCCCCCCCAACCACTACCTCTATTTTACATACTCCATATTTCAACTACAGCTTTACGCTTATTAGCATCTAATACAAATGCCTCACCAAACCTGTGGTGAATGTTCATCGCGCTATGCGTGACGGTTCCTATCTCTCCTATCATTTCCGTTGCTTTCAAATCTAAATGTTTGTTTATATGTTATTTATGCATGCCCCAAAGGCAATTATTGCATAACCTTCTGTTATACTGTACAAGTTTCAATTTATTCAATAAAGCTTTGAATGAGAAAAAAAAAATTGGGGCTCATTTACTAAAGGCCCGATTCGTGTTTTCCCGACGTGTTACCCGAATATTTCCGATTTGCGCCGATTGTACCTGAATTGCCCCGGGATTTTGGCGCACGCGATCGGATTGTGGCGCATCGGCGCCGGCATGCACGCGACGGAAATTGGGGGGCGTGGCCGAACGAAAAACCCGACGGATTCGGAAAAACCGCCGCATTTAAAAAAAAATTGTGTCGCGAAAATTTCACTCACCTTCTTCCAGGATAGAACGGTGTACTTCGAGGCATTCCAGTGGACTTCAGCGCAGCAGCGCCACCTGGTGGACGGCGGAGGAACTACCATCATAAATCCCGGCTGGACCCGAATCCAGCGCAGAGAACGCGCCGCTGGATCGCGAATGGGCCGGGTAAGTAAATCTGCCCCATTATCTCTATGAACATACTAACCTAATGAACAAATGGGATCTGTTAGCACAAATGTTTTTTTTTTATAATAGTACTACATTTGGAATTGTTTTCAGATTCCCTGTACACTGAACAAATTATAAAATGGTGCCACTAGAAAATACATTTCACCCGCAGATGACAAGCTCTCATATGTCTCTGTAAAGCGAAAAATAAAAATGATGTGGCTCGTGGAAGGAGTGGAGTAAAAAATGGAAAAGCAAGAGCTGGAAAATGGAAATAAAGGCGAGTCCAAAAAAATTCTATACTTTACAGCTCCATAAAGCAAAGTATTAAAAAAAATATTAGGTATGTTAGAATGTGGTGATCAATAGTAATACTTTTAAACATATTATGATGTAAGAAATATAAGCACTGGCCAAAAAACAAAAGGAGGCTGCATTGTTAAAACTGAAACTAGTAAGATACTGACATTTTTTGTGGTAAAACAAGGAAGTACAATTTATTGCCACGCATAACAAGTCCACAAATGGTTCTGCTGCAATGTGAGAAGCAAAAAAGTGAGACACTAAAATGGAAAAGGAATTGGTTCTTAAGAGTTTGAAGTGTCAGACTAGATTATCAGGTTACTAGATGATCATGCAGTGTGCTAGACCCAAGATATCCAGCAGACGACGACTAAGTTTAGAGGCTAGAAACGTTGATTAAGGATGGCCTGTAAGAATAATATATAAGGTGGGCCCAATAAACCAATGTCTGACACGCTTTTTTTAAGATGTTGTAATGACAGGACATAAACAAGGATAGTGAGCCCTAGTAATGATCCCCCCCATCTGTCACCTGCCTGCTTATTGGGTCCACACTAAACTTTGGCCAATAACTGGGTAACAGAAAACAAATACACAACAAGGCATAGTGGACAAACTGGGTCAGCAACTATAGAAGCAAACTATGACAGAATCACCATCCAAAAGAAGGAATGAGAAATACAGATCGAGATGAAGGATAAGAGACAGGCATGGACAGAGAAATGTGAATTGATTTGACAGAAGTTTACCAAGAAAGGGTGTAGCCTGTGCTGAATACTTATAGGGAGGCTAGGCCGCAGGTAAAAAGAGCAAGTGATTACAGGCAACCAGAGTTCACTCTTTCAAGACAAGTGCAGAGTAAATGGTGTAGGAGATATCAGACCAGTCATCTACTAGACCCCAGTTCAGACTAAGCTCACCGTCTTCTAAACGAACGTACTAGCCAGGCCTGGATTTGGCAATTAATGGTGGAACTAGTATGCCACTAGGATGCCATCAGTTTGGGGAGGATCATCACTCCCCAAATACATCATATTACAGCCAGCACTGATCTTGGGTGTCACTGTTGGGGATTCAGGTTCAACAGATGTTTTAAAATTCAAAGGGTATGCTCATCATTAGTCTTCTGGAAGTTTTTACCTGGTTTGTGTGTGCACTAGATTTCCATCGAATCATGTAAGGTAAATACAGCCATTGACATTTTTTATGTAGTATTTAGTGGAAGTTGCCCACTACTAATAGCTCTAAAGAACTACTAATAGCTCATACAATTAGTAGTTCTTTCAATTATCTTACTATAAGTGGGTACATTGCATTCCACTGGCGTGTCCAGGATTTTTTTGGAACCTAATCATAGGCATTATTCTCAAAACTATTTAATCTGGAACAATATATTAAAGCTGTTAGGATTTCACCTGCATATTGACACACACCTAATACACACTTCATATATATGCATATGATTAAACAATGTCACTATGCATGCTTTCTGCTATTTTCAAATCTGTTTTTGTTTTTCAATTCTTTTTCTGACACTATTTTGTCCAAAAAGTGGTCTATGTCAGTTTTGTTTATTTTACTTCATGAGAAAAAACAATATAGCAGAAGATAAAGGTTAAGAATAAGTTGTTAGATAAACAAAAAATAAAAAGCCCAAGGATGTGACCAGCAAAGTAAATGTGAAGTAGAAAGTATCAACAAACAGATGCCTCTCATTCATACTGCACTATTTGGATATATTTTAACATTTTTTGTCAAAGTGGCTAAATAAATTGAGAGATTCTTATTTTCAATGATTTCCCTGATCTCTTATTTTTAATGCATAGTATAAATGTTATCTTCTAATTTATTTAATTAAAGTGAAGTAACATACTGTACTGTAGATAACCAATTTAAATTAAATAAAAGATGACATAACAGAAAGGAATATGTACATTTCTGCTATGGGAAGTTCAAAGAAAGAACCAGATTCACATGATAAGGACATAGTTTTGCCCTTATACAAATCACTGATCAGACCCCACATGGAATATTGTGTCCAGTTTTAGGCACAAGTGTATCAGAAGGACATAGTAGAACTGAAACTGATGCAGAGAAAAGCATAAGGGGAATGGTGGGACTAGAAAACAATTATATTTTACTAAACTTGGGGTTATTCAGATTAGAAAAAAGATGAATTGTGGGAGACTTCATTACAATGTACAAATATCTACAAGGATCTTTCCAATGATCTTTTTTACCTAGGCCTATATACAAGTGGCATCCTCTACACCTAGAGGAGAGGTGGTTCTACCATCATCATAGACAGGGGACATCCTCTACACCTATAGGAGAGGTGGTTCTACCATCACCATAGACAGGGGCATCCTATAGACTCAGAAGAGAGGCAGTTCTACCATCACCTTAGACAGGAGGTATCCTCTACACCTAGGGGAGAGGCAGTTCTACCATCACCATAGACAGGGGGCATCCCCTAAGCCTAGAGGAGAGGTGGTTCTACCATCACCATATACAGGAGGTATCCTCTACACCTAAAGGAGAGGCAGTTCTTCCATCACCATAGACAGAGGGCATCCTCTACACCTAGAGGAGAGGCAGTTCCTCCATCATCATAGACAGGGGGCATCCTCTACGCCTAGAGGAGAGGCGGTTCTACCATCACCATAGACAGGGGTCATCCCCTACACCTAGAGGAGAGGAGGATCTACCATCACCACAGACAAGGGGCATCCGCTACACCTAGAGGAGAGGCAGATCTACCATCACCATAGACAGGGGGCATCCTCTATGCCTAGAGGAGAGGCGGCTCTACCATTACCATAGACAGGGGGCATCCTCTGCACCTAGTGGAGAGGCGGTTTGTCCATCACCATAGACAGGAGCATCCTCTACACCTAGAATATGACATACAAAGATTAAAATATTCAGTTTCTGCTATGGAAGCATAGAGTCTGACAGTAAAAAGAAATTCTTTACTCAGAGGAATGAAAAACAATTTGGCTTCTTTTGAAAGACCTCTATTACTAAAACTTCACTAACTACAGAAAGTCAAATAGTTTTTTAAGGCCATAGTCATTTCCAATCAATCACTGTTGAGTTTGTTCTCAAATAAATAAAAGAGCTGCACTTATCTACACTTTATACTACATTTATATATGTACTTATTAAGGACTTTAAGAATCAAGCTCAGTTTCACCTTGAGGACTTTAAAGTATTAATGCCCATGAATGCCAAGACCAATCCTGGCATTACCGGCAGGGGAAGGGGACTTGAGCTGAACGCTAAGGTTATTGAGATATCAGTGGAAAACCCCAATATATGACCACATTCTTGAAACTATACCCCTCACAGAATCTATCAAGGAGATTGCACATTTTAACACCAGACCATTTTAACACCAAATGTGTTTCGCAGAACTTAATTAACTTTGAAGTTGCATGTAAAAAAACTTTATTTTTTCCATAAAACATTGACTTTGCCGCAAAATATTTGTAGGACAAATTTTCTGAGCTTCTGAGATACCGGAACAGTAGAATCCCCCAATTTGTGATCCTAATTTGTAAATTTCACCCCTTGAGAATTTTATCAAGAGGTACAGGGAGAATATTAGTCTGCAAATGTTGCATTCATTCATTGTCCACAGATGAAAATGGTGAAAAGAGAGGCTATAAACGGTGTGGAGTACATTGGATGCACCAAATACCGGATTTCTCTCTACTTATCTGTAGGTTGGCAGGAGGTGCTTTCTTGGAAGGTCAAATCTTGTCTCATTTTTTCCTTAAATGCTAAACTTGCAATATATTCCCACACAATCTATACATGACTCTCCCTGCTGCAGACAGTTTTGACCAAAAGGATGTTACAATATTTGGGGGTTTTCAAAGGCGCATTTTACAAGCTATTTTTTTAATTAATATTTTTAAAAAAATAGTAAATATTAATAAATAGGCTTATTTTTTTTCGGGATGAGATGAACATTACAGTAATTTGGACCTTTTTGGGGTAGTAATACAACATTGATTGTAACAAACTGAAATCATATTAACCCCATATTGGGTGAGATGCAAAAAAATTTTTCTCAAATTGATTTTTAACTATTTTTTAGCTTTTCAATGTATAGCAGAGATAAAATTGTTTTCTTTTTTCTATGGTCAGTACAATTGTGATTTCTCAGAGCTTTTTATGTTTAATTACTTGTTTTTACATCACCATCTTCCAAGGACATGCACATGACCAATTTGTGGCCAGATCAATGCCCGGTGTGGTGTGCACTCTGTGGGGCACATTTACTTGCTGTCCTGTCGTGATCCCTGATCCGGACAGTCTGACGAAGATGAAGTCCGGCGTGATTCACCAGCATCGTGTGCCCGAGACCCTGCATCTGTCGCTTCCCCCGCTGAGGTCCGCCAGAGTTCACCTTCTTCTTCCTGGTGTATGTAAGTGCATGTTTTGCGACACAATTTAAGATGTTAAAATCTGTGCGTTGTCCGAATCCATCAGATCATCTGACAGCCCTCCCTCCGATTTGTGTTACGTGAAAGCCAGCGCCGATGCGCCTAATCGCGTGTGTCAAGAACCCTTGTTAAATGCAGTGCTAATCTGCAATCGTCAGGAAACCCAACAAAAATGCACTTTGCGGACCCTTAGTAAATGAGCCCCACAGTTTGATTTGTGATTCAGCCGGGCAGCTGAAAGCTTTACTCTCTATGGAGAGGGAGGGGTAAGGATCACACAACCCTCTTTTTCTGCACTTGGTTATGTGCTATGCTGGGGTTATTGCCTTGTTAAGTGTGCTGTCATGTGAAAGAGACCTAGGGCAGAGTATTTTTTTTGCTTACAGAGCTGTTTTAGTGACATTTTGATGTTAATGCTGTTTTTTGTGATATTAAAAAAAGCATAATATTTGGCGGTTATTTTTCATTTTTTGCAGTTTTCACTATGCTGGCTCAGTTCTGATTTAATTTTATTGTAGGGTTGTTATGGATGTTGCTATACCAAGTATGTGGGGTTTATGTAATGATTTTCACCTTTTATGTTAGATGGTATTTTTAATTAGACTGGGGCATCTACTGGACTTTTATTATATTTTAATGATTTAATTTTTACTGTACACTTATTTTTTCACTGTTTTATTTTGTCCCACTGTGGGAAACTTCATACACTAATAATACAAACTAATACACTGCCATACTAAGACATGGCCCTAAGCAATTCTTCATGGATTTCACAGGCTTTGTTCCTGCTTACATGCACAACTAAATGTGGGAATGGGGTTAAATTGTAACAGAGATTTTTTTTCCATCAATGTAATGATCTTATATCATCAATATACCTGCATTATTTGTTTTGCAGGATGAGTAGAATTTTCCAATGCAACTATAAATTATTTATATGCTTTTATAAATGTCTTGGTGGTAAGATGAAACCCCACATACTTGGTATAGCAACATGACCAGGGACAGATCTCTATGCACTGGAAGTAACCTAGAATCTTTCTTTAGCAGGACAGAAAGCAGAGATCTAGAAAACTATGAGGAATTGATACAGAAATATATTGAAAAAATGTGGAACTTTTCCTTACACAAATCATATGTACAAATATTTGCTTACAGTGGACAGCCCCTTTAAGAGAGTAGCTGACGTTTTGGTTGATACAATTTTGTGACTTTTGATCAATGGCAATGAAGTGGAAATTAGAACATTTCGACTATTATGGAATTTTGCGATTAGAGGATGCCTAGCATGTTTATGATTTATTTATATTTATATGAGTTCTAGATAAAGGTGGATATTTGAATTTTTTGTATATTTTTTCAGTATAAGGGATTATTCATATTATACAGTCGGTGCGAGAAGTAACCAGACCCCTTTACATTTTTCACTCTTTGTTTCATTTGTAAGATCAAAAAAGTTATTTTTTTCTCATTAATGTACACACTGCACGCCATCATGACAGAAAAAAAAGAATATATTTTTTGCTAGTTTATTAACCCTTTAAGGACTAAGCTCTTTGGATTTAGGACTAAATTGACCCTGTGTCATTTTAAGAGGCTATATATTTGTGAAGTTTTACCATATCCAGAGTATTTTGAGATTGCTCTTTCATCACACATTGTATTTTAAATTAGTAGAAAAATTTGAATGATATCTTTTGTGTTTCTAAAAATTCTTCATTTTCATTTGAGAGACCTAAATAACAGTAAGTAAAGCTACACCCCTCAATAAATGAAAAAATCAACTTTAAGAAGTTTGTTAACCCAAAACAAAATGAAGGTGTAACATTATTTAGACAATATATTAATTTTGGCCAAAAAATACGCAGTCACGATGTATTAAATGACAAAAAACTCTGTTGCAAAGTTTGATATCAAATATCTCCTGAGAATGCCGATACCACATATGTGTTGGTAAACTGCTGTATGGGCACATGGCCAAGCATAGAACAGAAGGAGCGCCATTGAGTGCAGATTTGCATTGTCACATTTAACAGGGTATAAAATGTTTTTTTTTTAATTTTGACAAATGGGGGATTACTTTTTGTGGGATGGGATCCACTTTTCAGGTACATTTTTAGGTGGATTCAATAACTAATACAGGCAGTCCCCTACTTAAGAACACCTTACTTACATACGACCCCTAGTTAAGAACGGACCTCTGGATTTTGGTAATTTACTGTACTTTAGTCCAAGGCTACAATAAACTACAGCTATAACAGTTATCAATGGTGGTGTAATTAAGATTTATTGTTTATCCTGGTTCTTATGACAATCCAACATTTTTAAAATCCAATTGACCAAAATTTTGACTTGGGTTACAATAATAAAGTATAAGGTTCCGACTTACATATAAACTCAACTTAAGAGCAAACCTAGAGAATCTTGTATGTAACCCGGGGACTACCTGTAGTGAGATTTTATTAACTCATTCTTGGTGGTAGTTAAAAAAAAATTCATTCTGGTTTAGAGTTTTTAGCTTTTTTTTCAGCCCGTTCACCGTACCATAAAAATAATATGTTATCTTTATTCTTTTGGTCACTACTATTATGGTGATACCCAATTTATACAGGTTTCATGGTTGACTTGTTTTGAAGATTATAGAACTCATTTTGTGAGAAATTCATTTGATTATGCAAACCATACATGGCATTTTTATTGGTATCATGTTGGGGTAAATGTTACTTTTTGATCACTTTTTATCCTGTTTTTATGAGGTCTGATGTGATGAATATGATTTTTTGAATTTTCTTTACTTTTTTACAGTGTTAAGTGAAGGTTCAGTGACAATTACAATTCACTAACATCACCTAATATGTAGTGCTTTTTTGTGATTTTTACTTTTTTATGTTCTAATTGATTTTTATTTGGGATGGGGCATCAGGGGACTTTAATTCTTTTTTAAAATAATTTTTTATCTGCATTTTTTTACTTTTTTTTACTTTGATTTTGTCCAAGGGTGGGACACGAACAAGTGATCCTTTAATCACTTGATCAGTGTAATATTGTGGCAGAAGAGCCTTTGTAAGAGAGGTAAAGAAGAACACAAAAATCACTGTGGCTAAGGTCCAGAGATGCAGTAGGGAGATGGGAGAAAGTTCCACAAAGTCAAATATCACTGCAGCCTCCACCAGTCAGGGCTTTATGGCTGCATATGCTAATGGAAGCCACTCCTCAGTGCAAGACATATGAAAGCCTGCTTACAGTTTGCAAAAAAACACACAAAGGACTCACAGACTATGAGAAATAAGATTATCTGGTCTGATAAAACAAAGATTGAACTTTTTGGTGTTAATTCTAAGCAGTATGTTTGGAGAAAACCAGGCACTGCTCATCACCTGCCAGATACATTCCCAACAGTGACACATGGTGGTGGCAGCATAATGATATGGGGTTGTTTTTCAGCTGCTGGAACAGGACGACTGGTTGCAATTGAACGAAAGATTAATACGGCAAAGTACAGAGATATCCTGGATTAAAACATCTTCCAGATAGTTTTGGACCTCAGCCTCTGCTAAAGCTTCACCTTCCAACAAGACAATGACCCTAAGCACACAGCTAAAATAACAAAGCAGTGGTATCAGAACAACTCTTGGACCATTCATCCAAAGGCTCTGAAAACTTACTTATATAATATTTCAGTTTTTCTTGTTTAATAAATTAAGCAAAAATATCTACTTTCCTGTTTTTTCTGTCAAGATGGGGTGCAGAGTGTATAAAAAACTTTTTGTAACTGTTGTATAGCAGTATATTTCATATATACTGCTGATCTGTATCAGTCTGCCTCCAGCAGACTGTCACAGATCAGGCTGAGAAATATGCAAACACATTTTCCAGGATGGGGAAAAAGGAAAACAATGTCTCTTTTTGCTACCATGTAAGGCAGCCCCCTTACCATCAAGCAAGACTTTCAGGAAGCCTAATGATATATGTGATTAAAGCCAAGCTAGTATATCTAATCCAGAAGGAATAGATTCCAAACTATAGACAGTCCTGTTTCAACATGTTTGCATCTCTGCCGCAGAAGCAGAGTGTAGGGAATTGGTTTATCTGAATGAGATGCTTTTGACTAAAATTGAGAAATAAGAGTTCTCCTTAATGAGACATTTCCAATTATTGGAACAAGGAAAACAATGCCTCTTTTTGCAGCCCCCTTAACATTAAGCATGGCTTTCAGGAAGCCTAGTGGCTAAACCAGTATATCTATTCCAAAAGGAACAGATTACCAAGTGTAGACAGAACTGTGAGTCTTACTTCCCAACCCTAGTGAAAAGCCTCTCACTTAGCCAAACCAGTTCCCTACACTGCACTGAAGAGACACAACCACATTAAACCAGTGATGTCTACAGTTGGGAATCTGTTCTTTCTGGAATAGATATGATGGTTTGTCTTTAATTCAGCATCATGTCATTAGGCTTCCTGAAAATCATGCTTGATGTTAGGAGGGCAGCTTTTTAATGTAGCAAAATGAGGCATTGTTTTCCCTGTCCCAATCTGGAAAATGTATTTGCATATTTCTCAGTGGAGAATCAATGGCTACAAGGCAGCCACAATTGGCATAGATTCCCGACCCCAAATCAGGATGAATGATAGGCTTTTGAGTCCCTAAGAAACCCCCTGACTGTGATGACAACTGATCAAAGCCCTCCAATGATATTACACACCAACACTGTCTAGGTTAACTAATGTGATTGGTGTTTAGATCAGTTAATGGCAATATAATTTCGCTATACTGCTGACACCTACTATGAAAGGGAGAGAGCACAGCTGGCAAGCCCTTTGCTTACAGCCATTACAACACCATGAATGTGTGTGTGTTGCTGAGCAGTGAGTAACACAGACAAGTTACATGTTGTTATTTGGAATGCATCCAAACCAAAGCCCAGCCCCTGTGACTACCCCAGGATTTTGTCAGGGTGCAAGGTAAGTTATAACACACAATTATACTGTAAAGCAAATGCTTAGAAAAGGTAGAGAGGCATTTTTGCACTGCAGGTGTAATAAGCTTTTGCAACCTGTCTTTAGTGAAAATGAGGTCCCTGGTGACAGGTTCCCTTTAAGTAATTCAACATTTCTATTAATTGAAAGTATTTGTTAAGGATTTCTAGAATGAACATTCATGTAAAATGTTATAATATTTTTGGAACCAATAGCTTAAATAGTTTTTAGCATTTTTGTCATTCTCTAGTACAAGTTGAAGTTATATATTCAGGCATATTTTTTGGTTAAATTAAGCACTTTTCATCTAATCACATAACTGTGATTAGTTTGCCATTTAAATGCAAGCTGCTTCCTAAAGCATTATATAATTAACCACATCTATTTAAGTAGTCCCTAAAGGAATGCAGGGGAAGAAAATGAAGTTTATGGAATAATTTTTTAGGTATCCTCACAGATTTTAATGTAGAGCAGAGTTTCGCAATATTTGTAAACACACATTATAAATGAGCTTAATATATAAGACTGATGTATTCTACTACACTGCTTCCTCAGTCATTATCAATGCACTTGACACAGAAACAGTACGACTAAAGCAATAAGTTTGCAGTGTTCAAAGAACACTTCTTTGATTAGTGTTGGCGCCTTATTTAGACTCTGAGGGCCTATTGGCCTCGGAGCCAGATAAAAACAGGCAAATAAGGGACATATTGGAGCAGATTTACTTACCCGGTCCCGTCACAATCCTGCGGTGCATTGTCCGACGCGGATTCGGGTCCGGCGCGATTCACTAACATTGTGCGTCCTATTTCCTGCATGTGTCGCTGCTACACCGAGGTCCGCCGGAGTTCACCTGCTCCTTCCCGGTGCATGTAAGTGCTTGATCTTGCGACACAAATCCTTTTTTAAATTCTGTAGTTTGTCCGAATCCGTCGGGTTGTCCGACGACCATGCCCCCCGATTTCTGTCGCGTGCCGAAATCCCGGGACGATTCTGCGCAAAACGGAAATATTCGGGAAACCCGACGAAAGCGTGGCGTTCGGACCCTTAGTAAATGAGCCCCATTCTGTTCAACACTGATAATCAATCTGAGTCTGGGTAATTTAATATAGAACATAAAGCAAAAAAAAAAATAGTGGTCATTTATGTTAGGATTTTCTAATTTTCTCTATCATATTTGTGACATTTGTACATATGTGCCTAAATTAACAACTTTAGCAAAGTTAGCCACACAAGATTTTTTCAGCGTTTTGCCTGATATATTTTAAAAATCCAGATGTGAAAAAAGTTGCAATTTTGCTGCATATTGTGGTTAAAAAGTTGCAAATCAACTCCAGTCCCAATCAGGCATAGGAAAAACTTTAGAAGGGGTTGATATATCAATCTTTAACCCCTTAGTTATGCGGCCTGAAAAGGCTCTAGTGACCAGGTCAGAAGTGTAGAAGAAAGCGACGGCACTCACCCATGTAATCAGAAAAACTGAAGCGTCCTATATTTCAAACAGAAAACATGGAGGGGGGAGCAGACCTTGGCAATGGGGCCGTTTCGGGCTTAGTAGCGTTTTGTCAAGCCAATGACGCCGCTTACTGATGACACCACGTATATGTACACGTGACGAGCAGTGGGCAGCGCCACCTGGACTTCTCACAATGTATCATTTAGCCTGCGGCACTTCAAAACTTCAGAATACAGGCTTAACCATGTACAATGATGTAGCGGCCAATCGATACAGGCAAACAGGTAAGTTAGGGGGCAATCTATCTACCACAACCTTTCAGAAACCCACAGCTACCAACTCCATCCTGCAAACCCACAGCTACCAACTCCATCCTGCATCCTACAGTTTCAGGATGTGTGGGTGATAGAGTCAGGGGGCAATCTATCTACCACAACCTTTCGCAAACCCACAACTACCAACAAAATCCTGCATTATAGTGGCTTACACCCAGAAAACACCAAAAGCAGAGTTCCTTAAAGCCAATTTTTATGGTTGAGGAGGATTAACAATAATGAGGAGCAGTTCTTGATACAGGCTGATGAGCTAAGGAGTAGACTGCTAGATCGGTGCTATCCACCTGGGTTACTTGATAATGCACAGGAAGGGGGGAGGAAGGCTATGAATATATCATGTAAGGAATTACTAAAGAAAAGAAATAAAAAGATTGAGGGTGATAGTGTTGAAATCAAGAATATCAGGTTCGCCTTCTTCTTTGAGTTCAGCCCTTGTGAGAGCGTGATACGCTCAGCCATCCAAAGAAAAAGGACAGGACCAGGACCTCGCACTTGTTGCATCTAGTACGCCCTTAGTCGCTTTTAGGAGGAGCACTACAATCAGGGACCATAGGGATAAAGTTGGGCCACAGTAGATTTTTACCCATTGGCGGCACCTGGCTTCAAGGATGAGCCCCGATTGGGAACTATAGGTGCAGCCACTGTAACCACTGTAAATTGAACAACCAACTGAAGGTCATAATATTAGATCTTTCATAACTTGTCTCTCCGACTTGGATTATCTCACTTGTTGATTGAGCACCGCCTTCCAGTCCTTTATCGTAGATCTTGGTCTCCGGTTTGAGGCAGGACCTAGTGCCCGCCATACCTAGTCCTAGATTGGCTCTAGTGACCAGGCATTTTTATTTCCAGTTTAAGTGACATAACTTTTTTTTTTAGCATGCAACCTTAAATTTTTTGCCAGTGTTTTTTTGAGACACATACAGCTAGTTAAAAATGAATAAAAGTTTAAACATTCTTTTTCATAGTTTTCTAATCAAATGAACATTATTAATTAACTCTCTATTTTGTTTCGGTCGTTTGACATATAATATACATAGTCTCTGGCAAACGGGGCAACTATGGTCGGGTTTTTTGTAGCATAGCGGGGGATTTTTTTATAATATGAGGAAATGCAAATGTATTTTTATGAATATTTGGTTATATTTTGTGCATGTGTTTGTACTTTCTATATCCCCCATGGGGTCATAAAAGACCCATGGGGCACATTTTCACTTTTTAATTTTACTTAATTTTTTTCTTTTACAATTTTTCCCCTATAACTGGGGCATCTAGAAGCGTCAGTTACAGAAGAAAAGTAACACCTGCCACTGGGGATTCTGGTCTAATTAGAACTAGTAGCTCTGGTTAACCCCTTTAGACCAGGGGGTTATGTGACTGCCGAGTCTAAAGAACCGGCTCCGCCTCTCCGTGCATTGCACTCCTTCAGCGCAATGCTGTGAGGAGTGGAGAAGGGAGAAAGGGTAACAAACCACATCTCCCTTCTCCTTAGGGTCTGCAGGTGTCTCTGACACCCAGAGACCCGGTCCTGCTCCCGCGGCTAGCGCAAGAGTAATAGAAAACTAAAACCAACAATTTGATCAAAAGTGATATAACACCCACAATAAGTAAATGTAAAAAATTACGATCTTTATTGATAACATATATATAATCAAGACAAACAATAATCAAATATATAAGAGGAAGGACGGCACTCACCCAAAGTTCTGTATGCAAAACAGGAAAGCTTCTTTATTGGTAATAAAGTCCAAGCTTCAACACCAGGGTACAACGGGGAGGGAGTGATGCATGGTGCTACAGGTAGGCTACGGCCGTTTCGCGCTGCTTGCGCTTCTTCCGGCCTCCGTGTGGGGTTTAAAACAAACGCTGGGTTATAAGCTCATAGGGTGGGACAAACGTCCGTCCTACTCTTAGTAACCCATATGGATAGGATATAGTCATGTCAAACAACAGGCTTCTGCCAATCGAAACACAATACAGGTCAACACTATTGGCTAAAACTCACCTGTGGTTGACAAACGCCGCATCTGTCCTCCCACAAAGCGGTGCGTCTGTGGTACGCGGCTGCTTCCGGACTCAGCCGGTGGCTCCGCCCCCAACACGACGTCCCACGTGGGGAAGATCAGCTGACCCTAGTCCCGCCTACCATGCTCGATGGTCACGTGACGCGTCACCGCGGTAACCGCTGACGCCGTCCCGAGGTCCTTACACGAGCATCTCAGGTAGGATCATGGGGGCTTAGGAGACAGGATGTGCAAGCGTGGTTACCACTATGGTGATACGAAGCCTTATCTCGTTACAACCTTTGTGTATAAAGCATAAATCAGATACCTATCTGGGATACTTGTAAGAGCTAAACACCAGCCTGTGAATTAAAAACAATAGAGTGGGTGGGTCTTCCACCTAAACACCCCACAACATATTGCACAGTGCAAATGATACATAGGATCTAAATGATATGTTAAACTGTACCGGGCGAACTAAGCAAATTAAAGGAATACGCTCCAGTCAATTTTGTCGTTCAGTCCCACTGGTCCTATGGCGTTAGAACGTATAATCCATCTATTTTCTGTTTGCAACAATAGGCGTTCCCTATCGCCTCCCCTCTCAGGTACCCCAATGGCCTCGATGCTTGCAAATTTTAAGGTTTTTATGTCTCCACCATGGAATTGAAACAAAGATTATTGAGAAGAGGGTATCCGAGTATGTTGATCGACAGAGCCTACGAGAGGGCGGGTAAACAAGAACAAGAATCTTTATTAAAAAAAAGGAAACAGAAAAAGGAAGGACAGGAGAGGTTTTCCTTTACATTTGACTTTTCCCCGATGGCGGATCTCATTAAAAAGGCGTTAAAGGATAACTGGCACATCATAGAAAACGATACAGACTTGTCCATGATAGCAGAAGGTGGACCTGTGGTCAGTTTTAGGAGAGGTAAAAGAATCAGATCCAAGTTAGTGAGAAGTTCGTATACTTCAGCTCAGAAGGATAAGAATTGGTTAAAAAGGGGCCCCATTAAAGGCAACTTCAGATGCGGAAGATGCAGATGTTGCCCACATAATGCAGCAAAAAAGGTGATAGAATTTGGGGGACAAAGAGTGGAAGTGAATAGCTTCATAAATTGTAAAACCAGCTTTGTCGTATATGTACTATTATGTAGCTGCAACAGATATTATATAGGCAAGACAATTAGACCCCTTTACCAAAGGATAAGAGAACATCTGAGGTCAATCGGAACAGGTGTAGAAGCCCCCCGCCTCATAAAACATATACAGGAATGCCATGGTGGAGACATAAAAACCTTAAAATTTGCAGGCATCGAGGCCATTGGGGTACCTGAGAGGGGAGGCGATAGGGAACGCCTATTGTTGCAAACAGAAAATAGATGGATTATACGTTCTAACGCCATAGGACCAGTGGGACTGAACGACAAAATTGACTGGAGCGTATTCCTTTAATTTGCTTAGTTCGCCCGGTCCAGTTTAACATATCATTTAGATCCTATGTATCATTTGCACTGTGCAATATGTTGTGGGGTGTTTAGGTGGAAGACCCACCCACTCTATTGTTTTTAATTCACAGGCTGGTGTTTAGCTCTTACAAGTATCCCAGATAGGTATTTGATTTATGCTTTATACACAAAGGTTGTAACGAGATAAGGCTTCGTATCACCATAGTGGTAACCACGCTTGCACATCCTGTCTCCTAAGCCCCCATGATCCTACCTGAGATGCTCGTGTAAGGACCTCGGGACGGCGTCAGCGGTTACCGCGGTGACGCGTCACGTGACCATCGAGCATGGTAGGCGGGACTAGGGTCAGCTGATCTTCCCCACGTGGGACGTCGTGTTGGGGGCGGAGCCACCGGCTGAGTCCGGAAGCGGCCGCGTACCACAGACGCACCGCTTTGTGGGAGGACAGATGCGGCGTTTGTCAACCACAGGTGAGTTTTAGCCAATAGTGTTGACCTGTATTGTGTTTCGATTGGCAGAAGCCTGTTGTTTGACATGACTATATCCTATCCATATGGGTTACTAAGAGTAGGACGGACGTTTGTCCCACCCTATGAGCTTATAACCCAGCGTTTGTTTTAAACCCCACACAGAGGCCGGAAGAAGCGCAAGCAGCGCGAAACGGCCGTAGCCTTCCTGTAGCACCATGCATCACTCCCTCCCCGTTGTACCCTGGTGTTGAAGCTTGGATTTTATTACCAATAAAGAAGCTTTCCTGTTTTGCATACAGAACGTTGGGTGAGTGCCGTCCTTCCTCTTATATATTTGATTCTTGTAGTTGTGCGGACTTACTTTCTTTTGGGACGTTGGCACCACCAACTTGGGAGCTCTGGGCACGAGTAAGAACATCTCCGAACCTATCGATTGTGTATTTTGAGGTCAGTGGGAGGTGCCGCTATCACCACTTATTGAAGGACAAGACAAACAATAGATGAACTACAATGGGTTAAAAACCATGTGTGGTACAATGAATGGTTTTATCTAAGCAATTAGGTTGGTAAAAAACAGTCATATAGCATAGCCCTAAGTATACATGCATAGAACAGTAGGGTTAAATAGATACACAGCCTAATCCTGTAAGAGAAATGACTGACAGAAAATAACAAGTAAATACCATACCAAAACAAATCACACATGGAGAGATGCCCCGACACGTGTTTCGCTATGAGCGCTTTATCAAGGGGAGTAATAGAAAACTGCATCAATGTCTAAAGCAGTGATTTTCAATCAGTGTGCCGCGGGGAAAGTTCCCCAAACTATGGTGCCCCCTGTGTTTTGTTTTCCGGCAATGCGCAGCAATGTAAAATGAAATACTATAGTCATGAGGCTGAAGTACTACAAGTTCCAGCTCATATGCTGAGTATATGAGCTGGCACTTGTACTCTGGCCTCATGGCCATAGTACTTCTCCCCGCTGCCATCAGGCTGTTCAACAAACAAGGCCCAAACAGAAGTAACCTGCACCCCCCCCCCCCACCTAACCAGTCCCTGCAGGTCCCATCCACAGACTGAACATCAAACTGCCGATCATTGCTTGTCTCTTTTTTGTCTTTTTATCCCCCTTTTCTTTTTGTTCATTTATCCCTAATATTATTGTTGTCCTAGTTTGTACTTCACTCTCTGTACCCTCTCTGCTGCTGTAACGCTGTAAATTTCCCCACTGTGGGACTAATAAAGGATTATCTTATCTTATATTATTAACTATATGTATAATATGACTGTTTTAGTGTCATTTTGTGCTATTTTGGTTGGTGGTGTGCCCCAGGATTTTCTAAGTATAAAAAGTGTGCCGCGGTTCAAAAAAGGTTGAAAATCACTGGTCTAAAGATTAGGGGACGTGCCATCGGTCGGTCCGACTGATTTGGACCAAGCACCATATTTAACTTGCAAATTGTGTTGTACGCTTTATGTTAAAAGCACACCACAAAAAAGATGGTGAACTCTGCCAGGCCAGTGCGGGGAAGCTACAGATTCATGATTTCTGGCGCAGGATCTTAGTGAATCGCTGCATCCATCATTATACACGGAAATAGCACTTTTAGTGTTTTAGTGTTTCTGACTTTCTAAGTAAATGTACCCCAAAAAGTTTTACCATACCAGCAATGGAAACCAGTGTAGTCCATAATGATGGAGTGCACACTGGCATCTGTTCAGATAAATCCATATTAGAAAGAAAATGTTGCTGTGGCACCTCCAAGATAAAGTTCACTTATTCTTTACTTGAAAAACATTATAAAAACATGTAGCACACATATGGTTGTGTAGGCCGAGACATGTAGTTTATAGTTTATTAGGGACCATACTATAAGATTTTCACCATGGAAAATAGTAGTGTCTGATATGCTACATAGTATAAGAAACACAATTTGTATTCCTTCTAAATTTAAGGGATATTTTTAAATGGGCATTTACGGCACATCCACTACTCACAGTAGTACATTTTTGAGAAAACGTGTTTCTATATTTTATGTTTTCAGCATGTTACTGGTGAGGTATATGCAGAATTTCTGCTTTCTGGTAAACGACTATTACAATTTACATTTGTTTCTTGAAGTAAACTGTGTGCCCTTCTATAACCTGGAGACATATTAGTGTTTAATAAAGTTCCTCTCTTCATTGTAGCTTATTAGATTTGGTTATGAACTCTTCACTATTGAGTACATAAAACTCTCACAGTTTACCTCAATTAATAGACTGTTTCAATTCTATTTTACTTTAATTTCCTCTGTATATATATATATGTTACTTCTACACTTCTACATCTGCAACATGTTAGCAGAATGCTGTCTGGTAGCTTGTGGAAGACTTTGAAATCTATTATAACATTCCTTGTATCCCAAAATTTCTTGTAAGCTCACACTATAACCTAAATTGCAAGCAAAACTGTATATAGTGTATTTACTTGAGTGTAAGCCAAGTTTCCCCACATGGCTTATACTTATGCTCGGTATATAAAAGAAAATAAACTGAGTACTTACCTATCCTATGCCCCAGACAGGTCCTCTTCTTACTTAATGTGTGCTGGTGCCAGCTCCAGGTCAGTGACAGGTCCGCGTGCACGGCCTGGTCGGTGCACAAACTGTGATGTCAGCCGCTGCCATGGCGCACATGAAGAAAGAAGAGGACCTGTGCAGGGTGTCGGAATGGTGAGTACTCAGTACTTATTTTCTTTTAATCTGCTGGGTATACTGGGGGCTGGCTGGCTTTATTCTGCGGGGGGCTGGCTGTATACTACAAGGGACAGGCTATATACTACAAGGGGCTGGCTATATATAAAGGGGGCTGGCTATATACTAAAGGGGACTGCCTGGATAGCTATATTACAGGGAGCTCGCTATATACTACAGGAGGTTGGCTAAATACTACAGGGAGCTGTCTATAAACTGCAGTGGGCTAGCTATTTAGTACTAGGGGCTGGCTGGCTATATACTAATGGGAGCTCTCTGGCTGGCTATATACTACTGGGGGCTCGCTGGCTGGCTATTTACTACTAGGGGCTGGCTGGCTACCTACTACTAAGGGGCTAGCTATATACTACTAGGGGATGGCTATATACCACTAAGGGGCTGGCTACTGGGTGCTGGCTGGCTATATAGCACTGGCGCTTGCTGGCTTTATACAAATGGGTGTTTACTGGCTATATACTACTGGAGGCTTGCTGGCTATATACTGGAAGGCTGTAACCAATGCATTTTACACCCTCAGCTTGTACTCAAGTCAATAGGTTTTCCCAGTTTTTAATTGTAAAATTAGGTGCCCAGGCTTATACTCAAGTATATACAGTAGTATCCTCTTTAATATATAATGTATTTAGGAACTGACAAATACTGAAAAGGGGAATTGGTGGTGACAAGAGGCTTACAAACTTCAACTAATCACAATTTGTGTCATTATGTTTTAATATTTTCAATAAAATAATTAGATTAAATAATTCGTAAAATTTAAATAATGATAAACTCCAACTCTCTCTGTGACAGAATGGTCAAAGGACGCAACGGAACGTGTTCCTATTGGCACTGTGCCAGTAGAATTTTACATCCAAACCCCAGAGCAGTTTAACATTGAAATCTCTGGTGATTGACCTAAATAGATCAGATGCAATATGGGCTTCCAGCAGGTTTAAGTCTAAAAGTCATAAATAGATCAAACCTATTCCCTTTTGCAAACTCTTGGATTGAAGTCAGATGGCGTCATGTGTGTCTGTTCCTTGGGGACAGAGGATAAAAGCTATGTGAATTCATTCAGAGTAACCTTCAACCAAGATTTCAGATCTATCGACATGCCAGATTTAACATGACACAACAGTAATTTAAGAAAGTGGAAACATTTATTGTGGCAGAACACTGTTAGGATGAAGCCTGCTTTGTTGTTTTAATGAATAGAAAAGGAGGAGAAGGGTTATACTGCAAATAACATCTTCTAGTTAGAAGAGTGCAACGTTTAGTAGCAGTTTTAAAATATTATAGGGGAATTCCCACAAAACAAGTTTCTTATATGTTCTTAACATAACAAAATAACTGTTAGGATTGGGTAACACAAAAGACAGGGGATAGTGTGCCCTGAGCTTGCCCCAACCTCTGTCCCTTCCTATAGCCCCCCCACGCTAAACCGTGGGGCGACTACTTGAAGACTCGAAATACACTGATAAGTGTGGGAAGGGAAACACAAACAGACTGACAAACATATAACACAAAAGAATAGTAAACTAGCCGGAGTAACAACGAGAGGGTACGTCAATAGCAAAAACAGTAGGCAAAGAGTCAATGTCAAAAACGAGCCGAGGTCAACAACGATACAGTTACAGATACAGAGCAAGTCAAACCTAATGCTGAGCGAGTGGAGAAGGGATTTCAAACACTGGCACAGGTGACTAGTGAGGCTGCAATTTATGCAGCCAGAACCCCACCTCCAGAACCTGATAGGAGCTGGACAACTACTGAGAATTAACCCCTCATGGTGCAGAATAACCAAGCACCATAGCAGGCACCATGCAGAGGTACCACAAGTCAGCAGTTCAGAACACAATTCCTAGACAGCGCGAGATCTTAGCAGCCGCTGCCCGGGACGAGAGGAAGAGTTTGCGCGGATACGCGCTGGAGGTTGGAGAACACTGCTAGCACCACCAGAAGAACCAGAAGTACCAGCATTCTCTCCAGCGAACCTGACAGTACCCCCCCCCCTAACGGGGGGCCTTCGGGCCCCTAGATCGCAAAGATGGCTTCTGAGGATAGGCCTGATGAAACAACCTGAGTAACCGTGGAGCATGAACATCTCTAGCCGGAACCCAAGACCTATCCTCAGGAGAAAAACCTTTCCAGTGGACCAGGTACTGCAGGGAGTTACCTACCCATCTGGAATTCAAGACCTTTTCCACCTCAAACTCCAGATTCCCCTCCACACTAGATGGAGGAGGAGGGTCAGGAAGAGGCAAAACAGGCTCAACATAGCGCTTCAGGAGACTCTTATGGAAGGTGTTATGAACCCGCCACCCTGCTGGAAGAGTAACCTTGAAGGAAACCGGGTTAACAATTTGAGTAACAACAAAAGGACCAACGAACCTGGGCGCAAACTTCAAAGAGGGGACCTTCAATTTAAGATTTTTTGTGGATAACCATACTTTATCCCCCACCACAAACGTATCGGAGTTAGTGCGCCTTCTCTGAGCCTGTTGGACCATAGAATTTTGTGCCCTCTGAATATTTTGCTGAACTTGTGACCAGGGCGTGCGCAACTTGGATGTAATAGCTTCCGCCCGAGGAATGTTAGAGACAGGCACAGATGAAAAGGAGAAACGAGGATGAAAACCATAATTGCAGAAAAAGGGAGAAACCCGAGTGGAAGAACTACAGTGATTATTAATAGCAAATTCTGCCAACGGAAGGAATTTCACCCACTGGTCCTGACTGTCCGAGACAAAGAGTCGCAGATATTGAATCATCTCCTGATTCATTCTCTCAGACTGACCATTAGTCTCAGGGTGAAATGCCGACGAGAATGACAAATTCACTTCCAGTTTAGAACAAAATGCTCACCAAAATTTGGAAACAAATTGTACGCCCCTATCTGACACAATATCATCTGGTATACCATGGAGGCGTACAATATTCGGTATAAACAATTCAGCCAACTCCTCAGCTGAAGGTAACTTTTTTAATGGAACAAAATGTCCCATCTTAGAGAAACGGTCCACTACCACCCAAATCACAGTAAACCCTTGAGATGCTGGCAGATCAGTGACAAAATCCATAGATACGTTAGACCATGGCCTGGTGGGAACTGGAAGCGGAAGAAGAGGCCCCTCAGGACGTCTCCTGGGAGTCTTTCCTCGCGCACAGACCTGACAGGCTTGGACAAATGCGTGCACATCATTAGTCATGTGAGGCCACCAGTAACTTCTCTTTAAGAGATCCAAGGTACTCCGCATTCCCGGATGACCTGCCAATACCGAGCAATGCGTCTCCTCCAACACTCTCAAACGACAAGAAAGAGGAACAAATAATTTGCCTTCCGGAAGGTCTTTAGGTGCAGATTTTTGTCCTGCTAAAATTTGAGAGGAGAGGTGGGAGGAGACAGCTGCCAGCGCAACACCTGGAGACAAAATATTACTGTCCGTAGTCTCTGGAAGCTCAGGAGTCCCGAAGCTACGGGACAAGGCATCAGCCTTCACATTTTTTGACCCCGGTCGGTAGGTGACCACAAAATTAAAGCGAGAGAAAAACAAGGCCCACCTAGCCTGACGCGAGTTCAAGCGCTTAGCAGTATCCAAATATACTAAGTTCTTATGATCCGTGAGCACAGTTATCGGATGAAGAGCTCCCTCCAAAAAGTGTCGCCAGACTTCAAATGCCCACTTAATGGCAAGGAGCTCTCGATTACCAATATCATAATTCCTCTCACAAGAAGAAAACTTTCTAGAGAAATATGCACAGGGTCTGAGTCTGGTGAGAGTGGAGGACCCCTGAGACAACACTGCACCTACTCCAACCTCGGAGGCATCTACCTCTACAACAAATGGCTGAGAGAGGTCAGGTTGAACCAAAACTGGGGCTGACGAGAATGCCGCTTTTAAAGTTTCAAGCGCAGAGCAAGCGGCAGGGGACCAATTGTTTGGATCAGCACCCTTACGAGTTAGATCCGTGAGGGGTTTGGCGATCACGGAAAAGTTCTTAATAAAGTTCCGATAATAGTTAGCGAAACCCAAAAAACGTTGTAAGGCCTTAAGACTGGTAGGCCGAACCCAGTCCATGAGCGCCTGAACCTTACTCGGATCCATCTGTACATCAGAGGGAGTAACAACATAACCTAAGAAGGAAACTTTCTGGACACAAAAAACACACTTTTCCAGTTTAGTGAAGAGATGGTTTTTGCGTAACCTGGTAAGTACTTGACGGAGATGTTGCTGGTGAGAAACCATATCAGGAGAGAAAATCAAGATATCGTCTAGATACACCACCATAAACACACCGATGTAATCATGAAAGATGGAGTTCATAAACCCTTGAAAAACCGCTGGGGCATTACTCAAACCAAAGGGCATAAACAGTTATTCAAAGTGTCCCAAAGGAGTATTAAATGCGGTTTTCCACTCATCCCCTTCTCGGATCCGAATCAGGTTATAAGCCCCTCTGAGATCTAATTTAGAGAAAACTTGGGCCCCAGAAACCTGATTTAAGAGATCCGGGATCAAGGGGAGAGGACCTGAGTTTTTTACCGTTATCTTATTTAATTCTCGATAATCAATACACGGCCGTAAACCACCATCTTTTTTCTCAACAAAAAAGAACCCGGCCCCAGTGGGCGACTCAGAGGGACGGATATGTCCGATTGTCAAACTCTCATCAATATAACTCTTCAGTGCCTCCCGTTCTGGTACTGACAGGTTATATATACGACCCTTAGGTAATCTAGCATCAGGAAGAAGGTCAATTTTACAATAAAACTCCCTGTGAGGAGGAAGGACTTGGGACAAGGGTTTTGAAAACACATCTGAGTAATCAGAGAGAAAACCTGGAAGACTCTGATTTTCCGCCACCACTGTACATAATGAAACTCTGGTCAGGTGATCCTTACAGTGAGGACCCCAGTGAACCAGCTCCAGAGTTTCCCAATTAATTACCGGATTATGGATCCGGAGCCAGGGTAGACCAAGAATGACATTTTCAGACAAGTTTTCCATAACTAGGAAAGAACACCATTCTACATGCATAGCTCCTACCATGAGTTTTATCTGCGGGGTTCGGAATTTAATCAACCCTGCCTGTAGAGGGGTCAAATCCGCACCCAACGTCTGGATAGGAGTGGACAAAGGAATCAATGACATGCAAAACTGAGAGACAAAATTATAATCAATTAAATTAGATGCAGCACCTGAATCCAAAAAGGCGCGACCAGTGCAGGAAACAGACTGAAACTTAACCGTACAAGGTAAATACATTCTAGACACAATTGGGAGTACCTGAGCTCCTAAGCAGTCCCCCCGACTAGTGCTTAGGACCGGAAGTTTTCCTGCCGCTGCCTCTTGGAACAGGTGTTGATCTGATGATCAGGACTTCCACAGTAGAAACAAAGATGACAGTCGATGTTGCTTCCGCTGTGCAGGAGAGATGCTATCCAGCTCCATGGATTCCCATTCTGGACTACCTGGAGACAGACTGTCCGTTGGCTGACAATCAGAGGACACCCGAGGTGATCGCCTGGATCTTAGGCGACGATCAACTCGGATGACCAGAGTCATAGCATCATCTAATGTCTGAGGCTCGGCATAAGCTAAGACTAAGTCCTGTACTCGGTCTGACAGTCCGGACATAAATTGGTCTTTTAGGGCACAGTCATTCCATTGCGAGTCCGTCACATACTGTCTGAACTGGGCACAATAATCTTCTGCTGTCCGTTTTCCCTGACACAGAGATCTAAGGTGGGAAACTGCCAGTGCTTGGCGGTCAGGTTTGTCATAAATCTGGCCTAAAGCAGAAAAAAAAAGCGTCAAGAGAAGAACGGGATGGAGAGTCAGGTGGGAGAGAAAAGGCCCAATTTTGCGGATCCCCACGCAACAGGGAAATTACCACGCCCACCCTTTGAGTCTCTGTGCCCAAAGAACGAGGACGTAAAGAAAAATAAAGTTTACAGCCCTCCCGAAATGAAAAAAATTTCTTACGCTCACCAAAAAACAAGTCAGGGAGAGGAACCTTAAGTTCAGGCATGGGTGGCAGTGGATCCTGCGGTGGTGTCTGCCGTGGAACCTGCATAGATTCCTGAATTTGGAGACGGGAAGCTAGATCCTGAACAAGCTGAGTTAGGGTCTGGACCTGAGCGACCACAGCTGACAAAGGCTCCATGGGAGGAGAGAATGTAGCAGGTCGGATACAGGATGCAGACCTATGTGTGGCCAGTGTTTCTGTTAGGATTGGGTAACACAAAAGACAGGGGATAGTGTGCTCTGAGCTTGCCCCAACCTCTGTCCCTTCCTATAGCCCCCCCACGCTAAACCGTGGGGCGACTACTTGAAGATTCGAAATACACTGATAAGTGTGGGAAGGGAAACACAAACAGACTGACAAACATAAAACACAAAAGAATAGTAAACTAGCCGGAGTAACAACAAGAGGGTAAATCAATAGCAAAAACAGTAGGCAAAGAGTCAATGTCAAAAACGAGCCGAGGTCAACAACGATACAGATACAGATACAGAGCTAGTCAAACCTAATGCTGAGCGAGTGGAGAAGGGATTTCAATCACTGGCACAGGTGACTAGTGAGGCTGCAATTTATGCAGCCAGAACCCCACCTCCAGAACCTGATAGGAGCTGGACAACTACTGAGAATTAACCCCTCATGGTGCAGAATAACCAAGCACCATAGCAGGCACCATGCAGAGGTACCACAAGTCAGCAGTTCAGAACACAACTCCTAGACAGCGCGAGATCTTAGCAGCCGCTGCCCGGGACGAGAGGAGGAGTTTGCGCGGATACACGCTGGAGGTTGGAGAACCCTGCTAGCACCACCAGAAGAACCAGAAGTACCAGCATTCTCTCCAGCGAACCTGACAATAACTAATTCACCGTTATTAACAAAAATGCAGCATTTCACAGATAGAAGTCCAACCTGTCTCTATCAATCCTGGTGTACACAATTTCAGTTGCCCCTAGACATGACCCTGTTACTTCTGACTTAGGGTTGAGAACCATCTTGGAAGAGATTGAGCAGATGAGATTTCTGTCTGTCTCAGCTGTGTGGCTGTAGCCACGCCCCCTGCATGGAGCTCGCAGACACTCACTGATTACATCCTGTCAGCACATGGTGAGCAGAGAGAGAAGCTGCAAACTAGAAGCTACAAGGAGATAAGTGATCCGGGAGAAGGCGAGGCAGGTGCATGTCTGTAAGATGTAGCTGTGCTCACAGTGTAACAGTGTAATAGTCTAACAGCCTCTGTGTAATCATCTCATGCATCTCTGATCTATCTCATCTCTCTTTCTATGTGTCAGTGTGTTAGTAAAATGTCAGATGAAAGTGCATATACACCTTGTACACTGATAATCTAACCCCATCGTCACCCCACAAAACTAGATGGGTCATAATGTGTCTGCTTAGAGAAGCCCCGTCCACACCCTGGGATTTTGTATTGAGCAGCCGAGGGAGAGCTAGGAGCTGAAACAGAGTAAAATTGCAAGGTAAATGGTTAAAATGATCTTTATTGTGTTAACATCACTAGCGGATAGAAATGTGAGAATTTTCTTTTCTGGGAAAATCCCTTTAAGCATTAACAATTTGTGTTAATCAGTCAAAGGCTTTTTAAAATATTTTTTCAATAAAACATAGAACAAACCAGTTCAAAATACAATGGTATAAGTAAAGATAGGCCACAGCGACAGAGGGGTGGAGAGGCATATGCCGCGTGTGAGGAGCGTTGTCGACTTTTGCCCCTCCTGCTGGTGATGTTACCCACTCAACAGAGCTGAAGCCTTGAGGCCACATTTGTGTAATTTCTTTTTATTTCCCTGCTATTTTTGAGTTTTCAAATTGATGAGGGCCATAAATGTATTTTGGGCTGCAATGTATATTCCTCTTCTTTTCAGTATTTATATTAAGCCCGCTGTTCCTTTTTTTGGAGGGCCTGCTTAAATGTCCTATCCTAGTAGCGGGGCACTTAAACTGTCTAATGAAGCTGACCATGACATGGTTAGATCTATTCCAAAAAAAACCCCTCTGGTGCATCTCCCCTTCTGAAATTTTGCCAAAAGGGACATTTAATCAATATTTGGAGAGTTAAATATCAGCAGAAGATAGTATTTTTTTGTTATAGTTCATATAAATGTATCTCTAGACTCGATTTGACTTTGGAGAATGATCTCATTTTGGGTAAGATTAAATCTATGAAATGGAGATTGGTGGTAATAAAATAGTAGCAAGACCTCCGTTTCGCTTGAACCCACACTGGATGCTGGTTTTGAACAGTTGAGAAAGCGTCACGGCTTAGAATTGTCACGGGTCGCAGACGCACCCGTGTACCTCCGTGTGCTTCAGTGCGGAACTTACCTTTCCGGCTCCAGCTGTGGTCCTCGCGATGCCCGTGCTCCACAGTCCCCATCTCCTAGGGCATGCGCGTGCCGGGTCTGTAAAATTTGAAGTGCCAGCGTGCTGATAATTAGCACTGGCGAGCTGCCAATTCTGTTAAATAGTCAACCTCTTCCTGTGTTCCCTGCCGGATCTTTGTGCCTCACAGCCTTAGAGAAAGCTTTGTTCCTGATGCCCTGTGCGATTATTCTGAATTCCCGTTGTGACCTCGATTCCATTCCTGACCTCGCTCCTGTGCTTCCTGTCCTGACCTTCCTCTATGTCCCCAACTCTGATCCTGTACTGCCTGTCTCGACTTCCTGCCTATGCCCAACCACGCTTCTGCCTAATAATTCTGTACTCTGCCTTGGCCAGCACCGTGGCCAAAATTGCACCTGTGAAACAACCTGGTGCTACCACGCCACAGCAAGTCCAACCTGCTTTGCAGCAGGCTCTGTTAAAAAAACCAGGTGGCACTTACACTCGCTCCCAGTTAACATCTTACGTCATCGTCCACGGTGGTCCAGAGGATCCACTACCCCTGATCCTGACAAGATTTATACTTTTTGGGAGTTAAACATTCACATGATACAATTAGAATATGTTTGGGATATGCTTAAGGCTTTTATTTGGGGAATCATCTTTCAAAAAATTTATAGAGCCAAGAAGGATTTTAGGAATAAGGAAGAAAAGTTGAAAGAAAATATTCAGGACTGTCAAAACATTTGTCTAAGATCCGTCCATCTGCCAGTTTTTAGAGCCAAAAAGGTATTTTTCAAGTTTTTTTGGTTACTTTTGAATTATATTGAAAAGCTTCAAGTTCTCCATTACTTAAGTTGTTGGAAGTAGTAGATAGGGTACATTAGGTAGGTTACCAAAATCAATGTTGGAAGATACAGTCATCCTAATCTTCAAAAATCCATTGGAGGTAGATTCAAGAAAACCAATTTCACTCATAATTACAGATGTTAAACTCCTGTCTAGGAGAGATGCTGGCTGTATGTGTCTCGTTGAAGAGAATTCCTGAGGGAGGTATACATGAAGGAGCTAAAAATCTGCTAAATAATGCCAAACAAAAGTGATATGCTAGTATTTTTTTCATGTACTAACACTAAAACACTAAACTGAAATGTATAAAAAATTTGATGGAAGGTTAAAAATCCATATATGTTTTCTGAGCAATAAGCAGATATTGTGTTGGAACAGTAAACTTGGACCTGTATAATAAAAGTAAACTAAAATAATGTGTTACTTACCTCTAATCAGGTCACATGCTTTTTTATCCCCTGAAAAAGACATGTCAGCAAATAGATGCAAGATTGAGTGCAAGTAAATTATATTTATTAAGTTACCGTATATACTTGTGTGTAAGCCGAGTTTTTCAGCACAAAAAATGTGCTGAGAAACGTCCCCTCGGCTTATACACGAGTCAATACTTAATATACAAGCGGTCCCCTACTTAAGGATACCCGACTTACAGACAACCCATAGTTACAGACGGACCCCTCTGCCCACTGTGACCTCTGGTGAAGCTCTCTGGATGCTTTACTATAGTACCAGACTGCAATGATCAGCTGTAAGGTGTCTGTAATGAAGCTTTATTGATAATTCTGGTCCAATTACACCAAAAATTTTGAAACTCCAATTGTCACTGCGGCAAAAGAAAAAAAATTGTCTAGAACTTCCATTATAAAATATACAGTTTCGACTTACATACAAATTCAACTTAAGAACAAACCTCCGGACCCTATCTTGTATGTAACCCCGGGACTGCCTGTATATACTTAAAAAATATTTAAAAAATATTAAACTTATATACTCACCCGGTGGCCCCGATGTGCAGCGCTGCTCCCCCGATGTCCGTGCGGGTCCTCTTCTGGCTTCCGCGCCCGTCTTCTTGCTTCTCTAACTTCGTGCCGGGCGCCGCCATGTTTTTCTTCCAGGCGGCGCCTAGTATGACGTCAGCAGCGGCGCGTCATACTAGGCGGCGTCCGGGGGAGAACAATGGCGGTGCCCGGCACGAAGTTAGAGAAGCAAGAAGACGGGCGCGGAAGCAAGAAGAGGACCCGCGTGGACATCGGGGGAGCAGCGCTGCACGTCGGGGCCACCGGAGGGTGAGTATATATGTTTATTTATTTTTTTTAACGCTGGGCAGGCTGTATACTACTGTGGGCAAGCTGTATACTACTGGGGGCAGGCTGGGCTGTGCTGTATACTACTGGGGGCTGTGCTGTATACTACTGGGGGCTGTGCTGTATACTACTGGGGGCAGTGCTGTATACTACTGGGGCAGTGCTGTATACTACTGGGGGCAGGCTGGCTACATACTGGGGGGGGTCTGTGACCAATGCATTTCCCTACCTTGGCTTATACTCAAGTCAATAGGTTTTCCCAGTTTTTGATGGTAAAATTAGGGGTCTCGGCTTATACTCGGGTCGGCTTATACTCGATTATATACGGTATTATATATCGGCTGAGAACCACAGAATCTATATTATAATGTGTCTTCCCATTTTATTAAATCCTGTTATACCCTTTTACATTGTGAAACTGTAAAGTAGTATAACATACTGAAAGAGAAATCATTCATCACTGCTGCAAAAGTTTGGCCACGACTGAAAACTCTGTATAACTGAATTCAAATTTGAGTCACTCTCCCACTGGGACTTGTGTGACAAATAGCCAATAATAAAGTATTTTGTTCTGTCTATTTGTAGAATTGTTATAGAAGCTCTAAAAC
The DNA here is from genome assembly GCA_019512145.1 of Engystomops pustulosus. Taxonomy (NCBI): domain Eukaryota; kingdom Metazoa; phylum Chordata; class Amphibia; order Anura; family Leptodactylidae; genus Engystomops; species Engystomops pustulosus. The sequence goes on along the minus strand of CM033641.1, from coordinate 54,925,457 downwards.
ACCAAGGTACTAAAGGGAATTTATCCTTCAGAGGGAACAGAAACTGCAGCATTATTTTTATAGCTCTGTGGAGTCTCAACAGACTCTATTGAAGTTGTAGGAGATTTATAATAATCTTTTACTGTGTATTTTGCTTTGCTTATATATTTCTTCACTGCTGACACTCACTTGTGTATCATTACGTTAAACAATGTGCTACTTTACCATTTCTCATCATTCCTCTGATTCATGGGGAGCCTTGGGAAATAATTGTGTTTTAGAATTGAATTAAAGTCTAGAAATTGACTGTCGTTAGAATTGTCCTGAAAAATGTTAAAAGCACAAAACCTCTGTATTCTCTCCCCATCTTTGCCACAGAATTAAAATTACATTTCAAGTCCATGCGAAAAGTCATTTTATAGCATTCGCAGTTAGTGTCAGAAGTTTGACAGAAACTCAGATACAGTGAATCTAATGAAAGATTCTAAAAGAATGGGGCAAAGTAAAATTTTGCAGACACGATTTGTCAGAAATAATCTAGGAACAAAATGTAACAAAAGTTTAGGTGGATTTCCGATATACTTATGACTTCTGTTATTTTGCATGGCAATTGTTAAAGTTTCAGTAAAACTGGACATTGTTTGCTAATAGAAAAAATGCTACATCACTACTATGCCCTACATTTCTACCATTCTAAATAAATATAGTATTTTGTTAGTAAGCTGCTTGAATGTTAAACTTAATTTAATGTTTCAGAAACAGAGGAGCAAAGAATCCAGATGTCATTTCAAAGAATAAAAGTGTGCCTGGAAATTGTATGTACATCTCATTTACTTATCTCAGCTGGTTGGCTATGAGGCAAATAATATAGAAAAATGCTCAGGAACAGAAGTGAACTGCTTACTGTCTATCCCAAGTCATTGTCAATTTATATAGCCAAAAACACCAAATAAAACTTGGGAGTGTGGCCATTACTATCTGCTCTAAGAGTAGCCCTGGGAAGGCTAGAAGAAACAAAGACATACATACAGGAGAACATATGACTGATAATGAACTGAAAATAATCAAATAATTGCAATAGAATACTATTTATACCCTGATTCACTGTTCATGGATGAAGCTGGAGGGGAGAGGCTTCTGGCATTAGCCTTATGTAAAGAGCATTGATTGCCAAAAATTCTTTGAGGAAGGTAGCCATGACAGGATTCTGCTTCTGAGCAGATGTCTTGGTTCAAAGCACATTTTTTGCATCCGTCTAACATACGCCAAAATGTATAGGTTTAAAATTGACAAAAATGAATGCATTTTATGTAATCTTCAAAAAGCCTGTGAGCCATTGTTAGGAGGTTAATCCTATAATTTTTTAAATTATTTTTCCTTCATTTTATATTTTGTTATTATTTTAAGTACCGTATTTTTCAGACTATAAGACGCTTCTTACTATAGGACGCACCCCAGATTTAGGCTTCCAAAAAAAGGAAAAATATATAATTTACACCAATTAAAATATCCCTGTTGGTCGCACTAAAGCACAGCACACACAGACATACATTTACACACTCAGCATCACCCATTCACATACACACTCAGCCCAGCTATACACACTTAGCTCAGCTGTACACACTCATCTCACCTATACACACTCATCTCAGCTATACACACTCATCTCAGCTATACATACTCAGCTCACCTATACACACTCAGCCGAGCTATACACACTCAGCTCCCCTATACACAGCTCACCTATACACACCCAGCTCACCTATACACACTCAGCTCCCCTATACACACTCAGCTCACCTATACACACTCAGCTCACCTATACATACTCAGCTCATCTATACACACTCAGCTCAACTATACACACTCAGCTCACCTTTATACACTCAGCTCACCTATACACACACACAGAACCACACACACACACACACACACATACTTCCCCTATTACCCTTCTTCTTACCCTGTCCCAGGGCAGCATGGCAGTATCAGACCTGTGGTGATGGAAGAAGCATGTGATCAGTCACATGATTCTGACATTACCGCAGGTCCTGTAGGACATCGGGGAGAGCAGTACGGAGGCTCCTTTCTGGGAGATCGGGTGCAGCTCTGTGTCAGGGCATCACCCAATCTCCATTACAGCGTTCAGGAGGGTCTGGCAGTGCTGGATCCTCCTCACCTCCGTTCTATAAGACGCAGTGACTTTTTAGGAAGATTTTTTCTTGCTAAAAAGTGTGTCTTATAGTCCAGAAAATATGGTAGTTTCTCTGGCCCATTGTGGGAGGGTAACTTCCATTTTTTTCCACAATTTTTCCCTTACTAGCCCTATTTTACAGCCATTTTGGAGTGTTAAAATTCTGGTCCCTATTGACTTTAATGAAGCTTGTGTTCAGGAGCAGACCTTACTTAAGGATGGAAATAATTTGAGTTAATGAAGGTAATAAAAGGTTATGTTTTGGCTAATCTAGAAAATATTAATGAATATATCCTAGTATATGTCTAATTTAACGGTTACATACTCAAGCAATGCTTTTGTTACCTTTGGTAACTTTGTTTGTCATTGTTGCCTTCTTCAGGCCTCCAATGACCATTCTCATGAGGTCAGGCAAGGCATAAGTTTTAAAATGTGATTTGGCTGTGCTTTTTTTTGCCTCTGAATCAAGGAACATTTTATCTTAGCCAGTTAACCTCTGTTTTGACCCCGATTCTCATCTAGACTTTTCCTTTAGATTAAGACTTTACTTTGATTCTCTGATTTTGACCTCTTACACATCTTTTGGTAATGTCCTCTTCTCCTTTGGCTTGTTGCCCTTTGTCCACTCTCCCTCTGATGACACCTGAGAACATTAATTGGTAGATTGAATGCTGTTCTGCTGCAGTTGAGGTATATATTATGATGTTTTGCTGGAGATGGGACAAGTACTGCATTATAAACACTACAGCTCAGATACTGCACATCAGTAGTTGCAAAGAATAAAAGAGCTTTATGCATAAACACACAATTTTTACAGGAAGGATAAAAAGCACCAGCGCACTGACACTTTTCTCTGTGTAATATACAGTATATATTATATGGTTATAGTTTGAGACGTAGGTAATTTAGTCTCTTTATTAACATCGACAGGTATTCCATTTTGTAATATAATTTTTGCATTAATATTTTACTTCTTTACATTTTAAATATTACATCGCTATGAAGGAGCCCTCTCTACAATGCTGATATTTATAGCTCTATATCATGTTTTATGTTCAAATTTGCATTTTTGACTCACCTCGGAGCCCTCGACAAGACAAATATTTAGCACCCACTGTGTAAGGTCAAATATATTAAAATATTTTTCCTGAAGTGTTGTATTCTTTTTTTCCTTGGTGAGTTTATATAATTTACATCCCATTACATTAGATTTACTTACGATCGCCGGTAATCATTAAGAAATAATAAATTGTTCAAAAATGTCTAGTAAATAACACCAGGGTTTAAAAAGACTGTTTACTTGGAAGGTTTTCTATTTGAGAGTGCATATTACTAAATCCATTAAGGGTAAATTAGCTTCTAGATATTGTATTTTTATAGTACATTATGTCTCTGGAGGCAAGATTATTATTTGCAATAGGCCTAGACATGTAATTTTCTTGAAGATTGCAACTCATATTTCTTCTGGTGCAATCCTAAAATTAGTTAACAAAATAAAATTAGTTAATGAAATATATTGGAATGATAATCAAATTGTCATTTTTGATATATAACATTAATACTACAACTAGTTTGTTCTGTGTATCATACTGAAAGAGAAAACAAATGCTCTGATCCACAATCGCTATGTGTTTTAAGTTTTATTAGTATAATTATATAATGTGCACAGGATAAATGTGCTGCAAACTTCCGCAGCATGCAGTATGATTCAATATACAAACCCTTAAAGAGAGGTCACCTGACCAGGTGTCTATAACTCTTCTTTTGAATGCTTGCAAAACCCATAAAATGGCATTTACACTGCAGATTTTTCCACAATGGCCCACATTTGTTAAATCCACTGCATTAGTTTTTTTCTGACTTTGCCAGGCTATATGCTACGACTTTATCTGTTAAGACAAGACAGACCTGGAAAAACACCTCCTGAAGCTAAGGTCTGAATATCTACAGTTGGACGATTGACCAAAAGTGACTGACAACCAAATAAGTAAAGCAGCAGCCATCAAAAGACCATTTACTCACTTATAAGGAGACCCTACAGGAGGCCAGAGTATCCCTAGTAGTCACTTGCAGCCCATTACTGGAGATCCTAAGTTGCATTGCCAAAGGACTCCAACCGATTCTGCTAAAAAGATACAAGACTAAAAAATATTCCCAGTCCCTCCTCTCCTGTTCTTCCGGCAATCACAAAACCTGAAACAACTTGTTGTCCGGAGTGCCCTGAGACCTCTATCGGAAAATGGTACTTCACCTGGCCTGCAAACCAGGTGTAAAACATGACAGCAGATTGGCATGCACATTTGCATGTACCTCAAACACAGCAGGTACATAATAAGATCAAGGGGATGTTTCCTGCAGGTCTTCTAATGTGGTCTACCTTATTATGTGTGAACAATGTCCAACCACAGGGGAAACAAGCCAGAAACTCCATCAGCACATGAACTCGCATCAATCTTATATTAAAAATGAAAGGAAAGATCTCCCAGTAGCTGCACATTTCTCCAAGGAGGACCACACTATGGAAGATTTGCGCATTACTATTTTAATGGGACATTTCAAGACAAAGAGGGAAAGGGAAGAATGGAAGTAAAATGTGTGCCCCCAAGAAATTTTAAGGACTTTATGAACTTTTGATCATTTTTTTTTAATAAACATGTTTATATTTAGCAACAAGTTAAAAACAGGCAATTTGGATATTCCCCATCCCCCTCCTCCTTATGGGGTTCACCCCCTGCAATAATCATTTTTACATTTTGATAAATTGAGTGATTTGAGATGCTGTGCTACTTAAACACAGTGTCAGGTATCCATGAGGAAGCAAAAAAAGCTCCATCCTTTATAAACTCCTTAGATAACCTCTACATTCAGCATTATAACTGACGGTGGCTTTCAGAGCAGGAGAATTGACATCAGTCAGTGAAAGGCTTCTGTGGTTATCAATTATGTATTATAAAGGGCTTATTTAATGTTTAACTTATTTGTACAACTTTTTAAAAGTTTTTTTGCCCTCTTTTAAAGTTTCGATGCAACTGAAGTAAAATATAAAACAACTTTACAAATAGTCTACATTAGCAGGAATCTATCATTTTCTGTCTACAATCTCTTTGCAGATCCACATATCTGTACTCAATTTGTTGATAATTTGCCAAATATAAGAAGTAGGGAGGGAAAAAGTATGTACAAGAAAGTCTTTAATAGCAGAAGAAAAAGAATCCTACAATACATCATCAGTGAGTCTTACAAGCGAGTCTAGTCAAAAAATGACTTCCCTTTTTGTTTAGGTGCATAAGAGAAGAAAAGAAATGAAGAAAACATTGGTTGAGTTTATATGTACCTGGTATGCCTAATTTAATACAGAGATTATGGCATTTTGTCCTCCTTTAACTTTAATCGTAATAATAATAATTGCTGATATCCGTTTTTAATTACTGCGGACAGGAGGACAGTTAGAAACTATAAAAGTGCTGAAGGAAATTTAATTAGAGATAAAGTTTTTATTAGAGGTCTTAATGTATTTTACCTCAACTAACCTAACAATAAAGGTAGTACAAGTTACAATGACATCTGGCACAAAACCACATGTACAAATTATGCAGAGGTAATAAAAGGCAGTTAATTAGCAATGGAAATGATGCTACAACATTTTTGAGATGCCTGCACATTTGCATACAGAAACATAATTACATCATCTGCAGCTGTTGTGTTTTCCTTGTTGTTGTAGTACCTTCTTGCATCTTTATTTCCAAATATCGTTGTGTCGCTTTATAAATATGCGTTGTGCTTCATGTTTGGGTTACTTCCTTAATTTAACATTTTTCTCATGTTTGATGACAATGTTCAGAACATACTCACACACCAGAACATCTTTAGCGTTAGAAGTCCACTGAGAGTTACAAGTACATGGGTAATCATCCATTTAATTTGCTTTGCATGATTATGTAGTTTGTGTTCTTGTAATAGGTTTCTCACTTTCTCAGCTTTATTTTAATTTAGAAAATTCTGTCCAAAAGAGTCCAAACTGATAAGACCTAAAGATAATAATGATTTTAAATGATAATGGTAATCTTATATAATTACAGAGGCTGAACAGAAAAGTGAGAAAGTATAAGGGATTTTCTTATGAACAAAATATTTACTTAGAAATTTAAAAGTTTAAGAGAACCTGTCCTCAGCATCATTCATTTTCACCTAATTTTCCCATTCTGCTTTTATAATTAAGTTCCACTCACTTTTAAAAGTTGATAAAAATATTGACATCCCTCTCAGCAAACTGCATTGAGTCACAGAGACATACCTGGTGTCATCATCATCATTATCTTCTCTCTGCTCTGCTAGCTCTTCCTTCCAATTACAAGTAATTGCAGATGGGATGATATTTGCACAAAAAATAACCTGCCCATTAAAAGGAAGCTTCTGACACATTTTAGCTATAGAACATATCCTGCATTAAAGATCAAATGAATTGTCACAGGACAAGAAAAAAGACACTTATGACTTACTAAGTGTGAACATTTTTTACAACTGTATATACTCAAGTATAAATATATAATATATACTTATGTATAACCAGAGTTTATCAGCACCTCGGCTTTTACACAAGTCAATTAAAAAAAAAAATCACATACTCACCGTCCGGTGCCCCAATGCTTGCACGCTCCTCTTCTGTCTTCTCCACGATGCTCTGGTCCTCGCAGCTCCTCTTCTGTCTGCTGTAACAGCCGGAAGAGCTGCTGCCTCTGACAGCAGAGCGCATTGCCGCGTGCCTGCTGGCTGTTACAGCAGAACAGTACAGAAGAGGAGAATTGAGGAGCCGTGCTGGGAAACAGGGGGCTGGCTGTATACTAAAGAGTTCTGACTGGCTTGTTACTAAAGGGGTCTCTGGCTAGTAAAAGGGGCTGTCTGGGTCTATACTACAGGCGGATAGCTGTATACTAAAGGGGACAGGCTGGCTGTATACTACTGGGGGCTCGCTGGCTATATACTGGGAGGCTGTGACCAATGCATTTCCAACCCTTGACTTATAATCGAGTCAATAAGTTTTCCCAATTTTTGGTGGTAAAATTAGGAGCCTTGGCTTATACTCGGGTTGGCTTATAATTAAGTATATACAGGTATATATATTTGTGTATATATACATATATATATATATATATATATATATATATATATATATATATATATAATTAACAAAAACACATACTGTTATCCCATAAAGCTGTAGGCTGTGTATGCTCTTTTTAAGATTAACATAGCAATATATTGTCTTTGAGACCATTTTCTACCATTTCTTCTTTTCTTTCATTTGGCAAAATTCCTAAATTACCAGTACTAAACAGGTTGTAGTGCTATAATATGAAGTCTATTGGAAGTAAAGAAAAAAAACAAAGAGCGTACCTTTGTGTATTATCTTTCACTCACTGAGGGTTCATAAAAAATCAAAGCTTATGGAGTTGTGCAATGTAGAGGCGCAACTCTCCAAGCATTTTAAGATCACTGTCTGGTCGCCTTGTCATAGCTCATGTGGATCATCTGACGGACCTTTCACAACTAGAGATGAGCGAGCACTAAAATGCTCGAGTGCTCGTTATTTGAGACAAACTTTTCCCGATGCTCGAGTGCTCGTCTCGAATAATGAGCCCCAATAAAGTCAATGGGAGACTCGAGCATTTTTCATTGACAGAACAGTGAAGAAGAACACATTGCAGATGTTTGCAGATGTTTTCACTGAAAGAACACATTGAAAGAACACAGTGAAGATCACATTGCAGATGTTCCGTACATCTGCTAACTTATCGGAAGACACGAGTGCGTAACGATGTTCTTCACAATAGTATATGAAGAACAATATGCAGAACATAATGTTCTTCACATACTATTGTGAAGAACACCGTTCGGCGCACGTGTATTCCGATAAGTTAGCAGATGTTCATAACATCTGCAATGTGATCTTCACTGTGTTCTTTCTGTGCTGTTGGTCCTGCTCCAGCCCGCTCCGCTCCAGCCTTCACTTCAGCTCCCGCTCCGATCCTCCATGCCTGCTCCAGCCCCGCTCCGCTCCTCCATGCCCACTCCAGCCGCCGCTCCACTCCGTGATGCCCACTCCTCCATGCCCGCTCCAGCCCCGCTCTGCTCCTCCATGCCCGCTCCTGCCCCACTCCGATCCTCCATGCTCGCTCCTCCATGCCCGCTCTGATCTTCCATGCCCTCTCCAGCCCCGTTCCCTCCGTGATGCCCCGCTCCTCCATGCCCGCTCCAGCCCCGCTCCGCTCCTCCATGCCCGCTCCAGCCTCCGCTCCGTGGTGCCCACTCCTCCATGCCTGCTACGATCCTCCATGCCCGCTCAACCCTGCTCCGATCCTCTATGCCCGCTCCAGCCCCCGCTACGCTCCTCCATACCCGCTCTGTGATGCCCGATCTGATCCTCCATGTCCGCTTCGTGATGTCCGCTCTAGCCCTGCTCCGCTCCTCCATGCCCGCTCCAGCCCCGCTCCGCTCCACTTCAGCCTCCCTCCTGAATGCCTGATCCAGCGTCGGCGCTCGTGTCTTCAGCTAAGTTAGCAGATGTTCGGAACATCTGCAATCTGTTCTTCACTGTGTTCTTCACTTAAATGATCCTGTGTTCACTGCGTTCACTGTTTTAATTGTATTCTTTACTGTTCTTCACTGTCTTTTCTCGTCCGGGCAACGAGCCGTTTCGAGTACTCTACTACTTAAGCGAGCATCAAGCTCGGACGAGTATACTCGCTCATCTCTATTCGCAACAGATTGTTTGCAATCTCTGAAACGGATGAATGAATCGTGACTTCCTATGTTCGTCTTTTTCAGGGAATGGCAACAATCTAATATGAACTATACCTTTTATGCATATTCTATTAATGTTCTATAACAAATATTTCCTCCAGAGCTGTGTGGTGCTATATGGAAGGCATATGATCACATAATATGGATCAGTAAGAAAATAAGTGATATAAAAGTCTAAACTTTCTTTATATGTCATAAAAAGTAAAGGGATCTTGTAATAGCAGAATGAAACTGCCACCTACAATATGTTCATATTTACATACTTAATGTGAAAATTATCTTTATAACAAGAATTTCAGAGACCAATCTTTTTTAATTATCACAGTGCAGCACCATTGCTGTCACCTCCCATGATTCTTAACACCTAAAGAAAATTCTTTAGTCTGATGTTCTGTGTGTAGTCGACACATTTGAAAATGATACGTTACATATAGGGCATTGCACAGCTTATTTCAATATATGATTTCATTGAAGCAACCAAACAAGTTTTTTTTAGTTCCTATATTTTTGTCAAAATATTGATGATATTATTTATAATTTTTTATTGTTTGTGATTGGGATCAATAATGTAAAATGGGTATGATCTGCTGTAGTAAAGGAATTATAGGCACATAATTTTACATTCAATACATATTAATATACAGGCAGTCCTCAGGTTACGTACATGATGGGGTCCATAGGTTTGTTCTTAAGTTGAATTTGTATGCAAGTCGAAACTGTATATTTTATAATTGTAGTTCCAGACAACATTTTTTTTTGACCAAGTGACAATTGGAGTTAAAATTTTTTTTGCTGTAATGGGACCAAAGGTTTTCAATAAAGCTTAATTACAGACACTTTTAAGCTGATTATTGCAGTCTGGGATACAGTAACGCATCCAGAGAGCTTCACCAGAGGATACAGTGGGCAGAGGGGTCCGTCTGTAACTATGGGTCGTCCTTAAGTCGGTTGTCCTTAAGTAGGGGACCGCCTGTACTGTACATATCTATGACAGAACAGAAAATAAATAGTTAACTGAAATATGTATATATCAGTGTAATGATATCCACCTGCAGCTCTGCTGTGGTTTATCAAAAGTTAACCCACTGTGACTGCTCCAAAGCTCTGCTCCAATCATTCCTGGGGATGGGTATCTGGCTTCACATAAATCATCTTCTCACACTTAGTTCAGTACTGAATATTGACTAGACTTTCTTCCTGTATTTTGACTTTTGACTATTTCTGCATTTGTTTAAAACAGGCTATGGAGACTACTGTTTCATGTTTATATTGTATTATCTTCATCTGTGTTTGGCACTTTGGCACAGGAAGGAAATATCAACTAGTTGAACCTTACCATCTAGGGTAAGTGGAGGCAATCAGGTAAGGAAAACTGGGAAGGTAGATCAGTTTCAGGGCCCACTGTCTCTATCCGTGACACCTGTTTGTTCCCAAAGCCTGCATTATATGAATATTAAAAAGGTAAGCAGATAGGAATTCAGCCGGGATGACCTGCATTTATAAAAGAAGATTTTATCAACCATCTCTTGGTTATGCTTGATATCTTGCCTTTTAAACTGCTTAATCTCATGTCTCTTAATTTTCCTTGTACCTATGATATTAAAGGCATGTTAATTGTTGATTGTGTAAAATTTAGCATGTGGTCTCTTAGTCATTGCAATGGTGATACTGAGGATAAGGCAAGGGCATGGTAAGTGGAAACTCTATAGTAGAGTTTGTGGTCATTAAAATCCAGGTATTAGGTCAGGAAAAGCAGAGACGATTCTGAATGTCTGATAAACAGGCAAAAGAGGAAAGATAATAAACAGCTGAAAGCCGCTTTGTGAATATGGCTTTCTGTGGGAGCAAAAACATTAAAGGGTTATTCCAGGAATATAACTGTCTGATACAAAGACACATAATGCAATAAAGAAATGAATATAACACAACTTAATGTCATTAGTTACAAAATGGAGCTTAAATAGTTTGATTTTATAATTCAAAAAACTTTATGGTCTCTCTAACGTAACCGGGAATTGGTTAATAAAGATTTAAAGTTGCATGCAGATAGCGGGTGTGATAGGCTTGTCTAAATGAATGGGTTTTTAAGGCCCTTTAACTATTCCACATTAACAATATTATACAAACATATATACTGTGTATAAACAAGAAGGTAACTATTTGTTGCTTAAAGAGAACCCGTCAGGCAAAATAACCCCCCAAAACTAAATATATTTTCATAAACTGTCATTAGAAAGCATTGCCTCTATCCCTTCATTGTCCCTCTACATGCCTGTAAACCTGAACGATGAGGTCGTAAAGCTGTATGCAAATGACCTGTGAAATGTCCAATGAGTCATTAGCATATTCAAGCTGTCCAGCCACAACCCCAGTGCTTGACTTACAGCCTGTATAACGATGTGTGGCTGTATAATGATGTGCTTCCTGGTGCTGCCGGCCACACCCCCTGCAACTCCAGGCAGCCATGTTAAAGCAGAACATGTCTCTGTGTATTAGGAGGATGCAGCAGGTCAGCAGATGCAGCACACACACTAGCAATGCTTTACTATACATTACACACAGACACGAACAGGGGAGGAGAGGGGAGGGGTAACAGGTGTGACATCACTGCCTCTGACCATGTAACCCGCCTCATTTGCATAATAAAGAAATGATGATTTTGCAATGATTAATGTATGAATTGACTACATAAAGGTTGTGATTAGAGATGAGCGAGCACTAAAATGCTCGGGTGCTCGTTATTCGCGACCACTTTCCAAATGCCTATTGCTCGTCTCGATAACGAGCCCATTGAAGTCAATGGGAGACCCGAGCGATTTTTCAAAGGGACCATGGTTCAGGAATAAATGTTTTTTTTTAATTGAAAAAGAATGTCTTCTGATAAGTTACAGTGTATGCAAACAGTGCGGCAATAGCTTTATCTTCCTTTCCGCACCGTATATTATCTCCCGACAAGTTAACAGATGTGAAAACAGTGAAGAATAGAATAAAACAGTGAACCAGGATCATTTAAGTGAAAAACGCAGTGAAAACACAGTGAAGGAACAGATTACAAGATGTTCGGCACATCTGCTTACTTGTCGGGGTGATACGCTGTCCCGGGATCCAGCTCCTTTCTTCACTTGAAGTCTCCCCGTGTTGCCCGTGTCCCCGTGCTGCCGATGTCTCCCCGTGCTGCCCGATGTCTCCCCGTGCTGCCGATGTTCTCCCCCGATGCTGCCTGTGCCCCGTGCTGCCCATGTCTCCCCCGTGCTGCCCGATGTCTCCCGCCGTGTCTGCGCCCGATGTCTCCCGTTGCCCGGTGCTGCGCCGATGTCTCCCCCGTGCTGGCCGCATGTCTCCCCCGTGCTGCCCGATGTCTCCCGCCTCTTGCTGCCCGATGTCTCCCCGCTCGTGCCCGATGTCTCCCGCGCTGCCCGATGTCTCTCCGCGTGCTGCCTATGTCTCCCCTGCTGCTTTGATGTCTCCCTGCTGCTTGATGTCTCCCTGCTTCTGACCTCTCTGCATGTCTCCGCTGCTGGCCGTTCCGCGCGGTATCTTCCGACAAGATAAGCAGATGTGCCGAACATCTGTAATCTATTCTTCACTGGGTTCTTCAACTGTCTTTTTTCACTTAAATGATCTGTGTTCACTGTGTTCACTGTTTTATTCTATTCTTCATTGTTTCTTCACTGTGTTTTTTTAATTAAATGCTCGAGCAGGGGAAATACTCGTCCGAGCAACGAGCCGTTTCGAGTACCTTAATACTCGAACGAGCATCAAGCTCGGACGAGTATACTCGCTCATCTCTAGTTGTGATGTAATCCTTGTGAGCTGCTCCATCAGATAAAGGAGACAGAAATAGTGACACAGACCTGATGACAGGTGTCCTTTAATTCTAATAAATCGTAGTGACATTAAGTTAATTGCTTTGCTAATATACATTTTTATAAATGTTTCAAATTAACTATATTAGTGAATATCACAGGAGGAAAAACATCAGCAATTTTCATTGAATTAGACCTGTAACTTTGAAAATGCCATGAAGTAGATAAAATGTAAAAAAGACGATTCACCGAATGCTTCAAACAAAGGAAATGGCAATTATGAAGGGTTAGGTATTTGTATATCTGTGCAGCTACATAGATATAGAGTGATATAAAAGACCAATTACATTATGAAACCTATAAAGAAGTAATTTAGTGAAATGCCTGGAAACTATTTTATGATAACGTGTCATATATTAGGCAATTGGATTAGGAAAATAATTAACCTATGAAAAGTGTTACAAATGCCACTACATAAAGATATTTAAAGTCTATTAATGTTAAAATATTAAAACTGTAAAGCCCATTATGTTTTTTCATTTCTTTATAATCTTTCTTTTATCTTGTCCCAAAAAAAGTTTTTGAAAGCAATTACCATGAAAGAGTGTAGTACTGAATGCTTTATGTCTATTTCTGAGCCCTGGTGGAATATATTTCATTTGTAAGGATGACTCAAATTACAAAATGACTTATTAAAACTTTTTGACATAAATTACATATTGCTCAGTGGGGACAATTTACAGAGAAGCTACTTGAATCCAGTGCTGAAATTTGGTTCATGGGTGCTGCCAGACACCGAACAAGTGTGGCTGTTTGGCATCTGGGTCCTTGTTTGGGAAAAAGCACCAAGCTGCTTGATTGACTGCTGATGCAGCCAATCAAGCAGTTTACAGCCCCTTAGCGACAAAAGGCATGTCCTCTGTAGTCTGCAGTATAAAAGCAGGGTCACATCTCTAAAATTTTAATCTTTTATATAAATAACTGGGTCTAAATACACAGACCGCTTTTATCTGCACTGAGAGAAAGGGTTTGTGGATTTACCATTTGGTTCTTTTACTGCTAAGAGACTATCTTTAAGCAATGTGACATCATTTTATTATAATTTTCTATTTGTTTATTTATATTTTATGTTACTATTTTAAGTACTTTCCAGATCCCATTGTAGGCAGGGCAATAGCCCTTTTATTCCCACCATTTTGCAGCTCTTTAGCAGGTACTAACCTCATTTTACAGCCATTTTTGGGTGTTTAATTGACTTCAATGGGGTTTCATGATTAAATTAAAGGTCAGCCCTAAGTCCAGGTCCTGAACCCAATTTTGTCCTGAAATTTGAACAAACCTGTTGAACTCAAATATCGACTAACCCACTCATTTGTAGTTATAATGTGTCTGCTCATGTATTAAGGGTATTTTCCAAAACACACTGTACAGTAAAAAAGCATTCCAAATGTGGCATATGAGGCATATGTGACAAAAGTTCTACCTGTGATGACATGAGGAACCCTTTAAATATGCTAATGGCATTTTATGAAGCAGTGTTTTTTTATGTCTCAAAATCCTTATTTGATTATATGTTGCCATCTGGGCATTCTAGAAACTTACTTCCATCTTTTACCTGCTAATGTCCCACACACATACATACTAATCATGATTATTTTGGTAATTATTAAATGTCTCACTGTTGCTTGGGTTCCATTCAGTGGGCTTTGACACAGTAACAGCATAGACTGGGAGGGAGTTATTAGGGAAGACATATGGCTGAAATATGAATTATTCCATGTATTTCTTTGATGTGTATAGCAAGATGGGGGGGGGGGTCTACAGTTGGCCTCCATTACTCAGGGCATAGCCTTTTACTGAGCTCAAAAATATAATTTCCTAGCATCCCCCATATCAGGCCATTAAGTTTTATGATAGGATCTGGTTCCTTTGGATACTGGTTTTATGGCCGAAACATCCTCACCTGGTTTTAGGGACAAGTAATTTGAAGGAAGGGGTACCTACTTTTACTTTTAATATTGATGTTTCCCTATGTTTATAACCACAAAAAAAATCAAGGATTATAGATTAAAATGTCAGAAAAGCGGTGTCCAAGAATCCCCGAAAGAAGCTGTGTGAGCAAAACCCAGGGTCAGATGTGTGGTTAGCATGCTGCTTAAAGGATTTTGTTATATGCAAATTTTAACTATGGAAATTGTAAGAAAACTACAATGAAGATGATTTTTTGTTACAGGCTACACATTGTGCTTGTATTATCTCTTCTAGTAATGAACACACTGACTATCTAATAAAGTGTGAAGGAATGAGAGGTCTATTGCATTGCATTGATGTCTGAATGATGACTTAGTTTCTAACTTGATACTTGATACAATTGATGATCCTCACATTGGAATTGTTTTTTTATCTGAAAATTAACTATTTGCTACCCTGTATAGAGCGCCAGTTTGAAGATTAACTCCCAACTTAAACAATATTGTGGGTTATTATTATTGAACTACTCTTATAGATTGCCCAATAAAGTTAAGATGCATCTTCGCCCTGTGTGGTCAGTAAACTTACCATCCAACAAGACGAGGGTGGGTGAGTGTATCCTAAACATTCACTATTACCCATAACAGGAACATTACCACTATTGCAATTACTATATCAAGAACAAATACGGCCATATTTTTAGTTACTAGAGTATAAGATACAATAATAATTTATTCTTGGGATTAAAGATCTATAGAAATCCTGCAATCTGTATT
The DNA here is from genome assembly GCA_019512145.1 of Engystomops pustulosus. Classification (NCBI taxonomy): domain Eukaryota; kingdom Metazoa; phylum Chordata; class Amphibia; order Anura; family Leptodactylidae; genus Engystomops; species Engystomops pustulosus. Next base: position 54,909,930 of record CM033641.1, on the reverse strand, counting down.
TATTAACTCTATCCCCACTAATACCATTGTGGGTCTCTTAACAATTACATGCTGTAATCCTAAACTTCAACTTCATTGGACCATTTATAGCAATTCATTACAAATCACAGAGTTAAGAGTTAACTGTTGGCAGCTACTCTGTACACATAAGAAGTATAGTCTGTAAACGAATTTACTAGCTTCTCTGTTTCATCCTTCAGTTAGCTAAATTGTATGTCATCAAGCAATATGTGTTCTGATTTCCTGTGCTTTTATCTCATTGTTATAGTCAAAAAAGATACAATGGAATAATAATGAGTAAATTACTGTGTATATGTGCATATCCCCGTTTTAGTGCTGATTTTGCTATTATAGGGCAGTTTAATTGTTGATGTGGATGTAGATTGCCCTATTGTTTATTTTTTGGTAATACATCAGATAATTCTGTCAATGTAGGTACTGGAATATTTGATGTTTACCAAAGGAGAGTCCTCACTTTTCTTTACCATTGTCAGCCTTGTGTTGCACAGGGTACAAATATACAACATTGGCAGGTTCAATTGAGGAAGAAGAACAGCATAATTCTGTATATATATTCTATATAATATTTTTATAGATATATTATATATACTTATATTATATATATATATATATATATTGACTTGTTGTTCAGTCAGTGCTGTCCATTCTCCTTCATCTGATTATAGGAAGGACGTTCTCCACACTCTGACCGTTGTTTGGGAGATAACTCAAATATTCATATATATTTGTACAAACACGAATGGACATGTCAAGATATGTGCATCTCAAGTTGTTTTTTTTTTCACCAGAGGAACATGATGTCATTATACGTTAACCAAATATATTATTGGATTAGGACCCTCTTTAGTAGAGGCTTCTTCACATGCATACTTTTATATGAATACAAAGGAGAGTGTAGAGTCTCTGCACTGTTCAACCTTTATAAAGACCACACGGGTGTCGTTTATGGGAATAAAAATCGTTGAGAGGCAAAAAAACTGTATCGTGAGGTTCCGAAAATGGCGTTGCTTAGCCCGAGAGGAAGAGGAAGAGTACCAAAGTGCGCGAATTAAGAAGAGAAGGCGCACTCACCCAAGTGTTTCCCGTATTGCATGTCTTGATAAAGATTGTTCCACATGCATGTGATGTGCCGCCTTCTCTTCTTAAATACGCCAGTACCGTTTGATATAAGAAGACAAACACAGAGCTTCCCATTAAATGTATGTCTAATTTTATGGGGGAACTGGATATATCTCAACATCGTACTTTAGAGCCCCCTGTTTTGTTTAAAAAAATTGTTGAACTTGTATACACGTATATAGAAATAGGCCACCCTGCGAGACCAATGACCGAAGAGGACATGTATATTTTTATAACTCTTATTGCAGAAAAACATCTGAAAAAAACTTTCAGATGGTACATTTTCCAAAACAATTAAAGCAAGAATCCCAAAAATCACTTTGAAAAGAGAATTATGGAATAATAAAGCCACACTATTATATATTAGGCATTTATGAAATCTGTACTAATGTAACATGTGCCAACACGTGAAAATTTGATATAAAATAAAATTTCAGTTACTTTTCTTCTGCATTTCTTATAAACTAGCAAATTATCAGTTGCTTATGTGTATACAAGATGAAACCTTCCAAAAAAATGGCTTGTTTGTTAAAAAAAAAACAGACCTATTAAACTTTTGTGACATCAGAGTTAGCGAGTATACTCGTCCGAGCTTGATGCTCGTTCGAGTATGTAAGGTCACTCGTAACACGGCTCGTTGCTCAGACGAGTAGTTTCCCTGCTCGAGATGCGCATTATTCAAAAACCCGTGAAGACACATATGCAGCTAGACTAAACACCGTGACCACAGGCTCATTTCAGTGCCCCCCAACACAGTGGCCCCACAGTGAAGATAGAACATGGGGCTGGCAGAAGACGGAGACATCGGAAGCAGCCCTCAGAACGGAGACATGAGGGCTGAGCATGCAGGGAGACAGAACGGAGACATCGGGATGCAGCAGAACGGGAGACATAGGGAGCACAGCAGAACGGAGGGCCATGGGGCAGCCGAACGGGACATGAGCAGCAGTAGAACGGAGGACAGGGGCGGCAGAAGGAGACATCGGGGCAGCAGACACGAAAAGGACTGGGAGAGCAGACGGAGCATCGGGGAGGGGAGAACGCAGAACGGAGACATCGGGGAGCAGCAGAACGGCAGACATCCGGGGGGGAGCAGCAGACCGGAGGGACATGGGGGGAGCAGCAAGACACGGAGACATGGGGGGCAGAAGGGAGACATGGGGTAGGCGCAGCAGAACGGAGCACATAGGGGGCCAGCAGAACGTAGACATTGGGGCGGCAGAGGAGAATGGGAGCAGCAGAACGGAGACATAGGGAGCGGAGCAGAACGGAGACATGGGGCGGCAGAACGGAGACATAGGGGAAGCAGCAGTAACGGAGCACATCGGGGGGAGCAGTCAGAGCGGACGACATAGGGAGCAGCAGACGAGGACATGGGCGCGCGAAGACAGACAGCATGCTAGACATCCACCTCCCCCTTCAGAACGGGAGACATCTGGGAGCAGCAGAACGGAGATCATAGGGGAGAGCAGACACGGAGGCGACATGGGGCGGCAGAACGGAGACATGGGGAGCAGCAGAACGGAGACATAGGGGAGCTAGCAGAAACGGAGACATCGGGGAGGCAGCAGAACGGAGACATAGGGGAGCAGCCAGAACGAGACATCGGGGCCGGCGCGAACGGAGAATCGGGGAGCAGCAGAACGGGAGACATAGGGCAGCCAGCAAACGAGAGAACATCGGGGAGCAGCAGAAACGGAGACAGTAGGGAGCAGCAGAAACGGAGACAGGGAGCGCAGACACGGAGACATAGGGGAGACCAGCAAGAATGGAGACATAGGGGAGAGCAGAGCAGAACGGAGACATAGGGGGCGGCAGCAGAACGGAGACATAGGGGAGGCGCAGGAAGGAGCCATCGGGGAGGGAGCCAGAACGGAGACATGGGGCGGCCGAACGGAGACATCGGGAGCAGCAGCAGAACGAGACATAGGGGAGCAGCAGAACGGAGACATGGGGAGCCGCGCGAACGGAGACCTAGGGAGCAGCAGAAAGACGGAGACATGGGGCATGTCAGAAGGAGACAAGGGAAGCAAGCAGAACGAGGACATAGGGAGCGGCAGAACGGAGACATAGGGAGCAGCAGAACGGAGACATGGGGCGGCAGAACGGAGACATCGGGGAGCAGCAGAACGGAGACATAGGGGAGCAGCAGAACGGAGACATAGGGGAGCAGCAGAACGGAGACATGGGGCAGCAGAACGGAGACATAGGGGAGCAGCAGAACGGAGACATAGGGGAGCAGCAGAACGGAGACATGGGGCGGCAGAACGGAGACATAGGGGAGCAGCAGAACGGAGACATCGGGGAGCAGCAGAACGGAGACATAGGGGAGCAGCAGAACGGAGACATGGGGCGGCAGAACGGAGACATCAGGGAGCAGCAGAACGGAGACATAGGGGAGCAGCAGAACGGAGACATCGGGGAGCAGCAGAACGGAGACATAGGGGTGCCGAACGGAGATCGGGGAGACTTCAGTGAAAGAAGAGCAGCGGATCCCGGGACATCAAATCTCCCGACAAGTACGCAGATGTGCCGAACATCTGCAATCTATTCTTCACTGTGTTTTTCACTTAAATGATCCTGTGGTCACTGTTTTTATTCTATTCTTCACTGTTCTTCACATCTGCTAACTTGTCGGGAGATAATATAGGCGCGGAACAGTGAAGAATAGATTGCAGATGTTTGTTTACATCTGAAGACATTCTTTTTCAATTAAATAACACATTTTATTCCCGAACCATGGTCCCTTTGAAAAATGCTCGAGTCTCCCATTGACTTCAATGGGGCTCGTTATTGGAGACAAGCACTCGAGCATCTGGAAAAGTTCGTTTCGAATAACGAGCACTTGAGCATTTTAGTACTCGCTCATCTCTATTTATAATACATCCAAAGATGCTCAAGAAATGCAAAAACCATTAACAACATGTTACTATTGCCAACATTTCTCTGAAGATTTTCTAGGAAATATGACGTGTTATGCATCTTCTATGTATTTTTAGTCTGTTCATGTAACACCACCCATATTTTTTTTAATTTATCTCTTTGTACAGTATATACCTCACTCCGAGATCTTATGTTTGTAAGATTTCTTCCATTTTTGTTTTCTTAGCCAAACGATTCTAGCAATGACATAATCCATTGCATCATCCAGCATGAACTTGATCACAGCTTTGATTTTCTCCTGACAAATAAACCAAAGTCCCTTTGACGGGAGATTTTTTTCAGTGTTTTTTTTATTAAACATTGATTGAAAGGCAGAACACACAAATAATACTGCAATGGATTGGGATAGTGTAGATAGTGGGGTGAAGACATGTTACTGCTATATTTCGAGATGTGACTCATTTTAACTGTTATTTGTGTAGCTTCAAATACTAGGAGTACAGAAGAATAAGAGGATATTTATAATGCAATGTTTTAAAGGGCTTTAGTGATCTGACAGGATAAAATAGGCACTGGGAATGTAATTAAGCGAGTGTTAAAGGGTTTTGTATAAACAGTGTGAAAGGAAACAGGGAATAAAGATGCCCAAAGATCAATTGATTAATATATTTTAAGGAGTAATCACAGAGAAGCAACGCAAAGTAAGGATCTAAGAAAAGATTTGTCACAAAATTGTTATTTCATGGGGAAGCCAAACACAGTAGAATCAGTAGAGCTGAGATGTCATCTTGAACTGTGTGAGAAGGAAATCAGAAATTTTGAGGGGTTGACAGGATAGGATTTTTTTTTTAAATTTGTCTCTTGTGTTGTAAAAATAACAAAGAACTTATATGTATCTTGGTCCTTACTTCCAGCTCTGTGCACTGTCAACAGTATGCTCAGTTGGTATACAAGAGTCAACAGCGCATACATATGTACTACATTCTTTGGCCTTTATTAGGTTGTAGTGGGTGCACGCTGTGATGTAAAGGTAAGGGCCGAGGTATGGATGGTTATTAGTTTTATACCATCTGGGGAAAATTAAAAAATATCTGATCTTGGGTGACCCCTTCAGCATAAAGGATGATGTATATTGTATGAGGTTTACTGTACATACTTCATTATAAGCCGGGGCCCCTAATTTTACCACAGAATACTAGGAAAATGTATTGACTTGAGTATAAGCTTAGGCTGGAAAATGCATTGGTCACAGTCTCACCGAGTAATGAAATGCCCAGCAGTTACCCTCAGTAAAGAAATGCGCCAGGCTGCAGCACCCCCAGTAATGGAATTCTCTGCAGCAGCCTCCCTATTAATGAAGTGCCCCATGCAGCCCCCATACCTCAACCGATGTATAGAAAAATAAACTTATATACTTACCTTCCGGCACTTTCCACAGCTCCTCTTTCCTCTCGTCTTTATGTAACAGAGCGGGCAGAGATGTGTCCATGTGCTTTGCCCACGCACGCACTATTACTTTGCCCACGCACGCACGCGGTTAATGACATCATAGTGTATGCATGGGCAGTGTGCGTAGACGGTTCTCTACAGTAGACGAAAGGGAAGAGGAGCTACATGAAGCATTACAAGGTTCCATATTTTTCAGACTATAAGATGCCCCTTACTATAAGATGCACCCTAGCTTTAGACACCGCTACCTACACACATGCGTACACACACAGCTCTGCTACACTTGGGCACCCCACCCCCACCCCTCATTAGTTCTTAATCCCTTTTAATAAATAACCCCCCTAAATATCCTGAGCTCCCTATCCACCATATTTCCTAAATCTGCTCCCCATCTTTAGTTTACCCCCTATACAAATACAATCAGTTCGCAAATTCTTCTAAATAATAACCCCATCACCTTCCCCTTCTCCTGCAGTTTCCCAGACCCACAGCTACTCAAAGCATTCAGCTACAGAGCACAGGCATTGCATCCTGTGTATAAAGCATATTCTTCTATGTCATGTGACTTGAGACTGTCACATGACCTGATGATATCATCACAGGTCCTGTATCTTACATTTCAAGGTGGCAGAAAGAGGAGAGCAGTGCACAGGTACTTCTCTCATGAAAACCATGCTTTATCAGCGCTTCACCCGATCTCCATTACAGTGGGCAGGAGGGTTTGGTATTGCTGGTCCTCCTGATCTTCGTACTCTAAGACACAGACACTTTTTAGCAATATTTTTTTCTTGCTAAAAAGTGCATCTCTTTTCACTCATGTAAAAGCGAAGTTGTTTTTTTCAGCACTTTTTTGTCCTGAAAAACTAGTCTTATACATGAGTATGTAAAGTGCTTTAAAGTGTACAGTTTGCTTTATTATTTATCTTTATATGATATAAACATTTAACCATAAAACGAGGAATACATTTAGATAAATACATATAGAAATCCTGTTTTATACTTCTATATCACATAATATTACTTTTTTAAGCCCATTTATGGCTTCTTTTGTCTTGCTCATATGTGTATTTGCTTATAAAGCATATATAAAATATCACAACCTTTTTTATCTGTTTTATCTCCAAACATCTACTTATACTTGTTACAAAAACATTGTTCAGCCATGATACTGTTTTAGATGGGAGAATGAAAGAAATATATCAGGTCAGTATGTGAAATGATGCATGCTGAGCTTACAGTACAGCCTTATTTTCTTCTAAAATTCTGTTGAGGCCACCGGTTTACCCAATATTGTACTGGATAGAGTAAAACACCATTTTTTATAGACCAGTCACATTTTTCATATACAACAAAAAGCTCTCCAACACTCCATAAGTCAAACGTCTGTACTCAAGATTTGTTTGTTGCCCATACTCTTTTCCTTCAGTGTTAGGTGATAGAAACAAAATGAATCATGTTTGACTAAAGTTTATTCGCTTGTGAAATGGTCTCAGGGGAAAAGCATAAGAGTGTCTGGAAACTTAAGTCTAAAATTGAAATCTCTAGTCTGTTATAAAATCTGCTCCAGATATGGGAATGAGTAAGTAACAAATGCTTTGATTGATATGAAACATTTGTTTTTAATGTAGATGCTGTAAGTCATTGTGCCTGACCTCAAATTGTATTTTGAATGGTTTCCTTCTGTTGAAAATCTACTAATGTTGGTATGTTTGAAAATTGATTGTGTATCAAACAATAAATTGTGAACAAAATTCTTGAGATAACAATACAACTTATGCAAATATTATTATTATACATGCAGGTTCTTCTTTTATTATAGCTCATCCATGCAAATATAATAAAATCCTTGTGATCAAACATATTTCAGCCTTAAAGAAAACCTTATGGACCATACAAACTCTCAATAAAATTGTCAGGATTTATTGAGACCTGTTTAGAATAGGATCTGTCATAACGATCATGTTACAGTATAAAATGAATGTGGCACATGATGCTCACGTAAACAACATATACTTGATACCTAATAGCTAATTCTTAAGTTATTAGTTCAATGACAATTCATATCATAATACCGTACATACAGTATAAGCATCACTTGGCTTATTCTCGGGTATATAAAAAAATAAACTCCATACTCACCTTCTGATGCCCCCAGCAGGTCCTCCTTTTGATCTCTGCCCGCCAGTAGCGCCAGGTCCATAGCGGCGCACAGACTATGGCAATGACAAGAGGCTGATGTCATGGTTTGTGTGTGGGGGGCCACGGAAAGGTGAGTACAGAGTTTTTTGGTTTTGTTTTTAGGCTGGGCAGGGGGCTGCTGGCTATATACAGGATGGGGGTGGGGGGATTCACTGGCTATATAAGGGTGTCTGCAGGCACTGGCTATATACTGGGGGAAGGCTGTGGCTATATACTGGGGGGTAGCCACTGGCTGTATACTAGGGGGCAGGCACTAGCTATATACTGAGGGGCAGGCACTGGCTATATACTGGGGGGCATGCACTGGCTATATACTGGGTTGCACTGGCTGGCTCTATGCTGAGGGGCAGACACTGGCTATATACTGGGGGGCACTGGCTGGCTACATACAATGGGGATGCTGGCTACATACTGGTGGCAAGGGGGTTCTGGCTACATACTGGGAGCAGGGAGTGCTGGCTTTACATAAGGGGGCAGGCACTGGTTGTATAAAAGGGGGCCTCTGGCTATATACAAGGGGGCCGCTGGCTATATGCAAAGGGCAGGCACTGGTTATATACAAGGGGGCAACTGGTTTTATACTAGGCGGCAGGGGCTAGCTACATACTGGGGGCTGCTGGCTATGTACTCGAGAGACTGGGACCAAATTCATTTCCACCCTCGGCTTATACTCGAGTCAATATGTTTTCCCAGTTTTTTTGTGTTAACATTAAAGGGGTATTCCGGGAATATGAACGTCTGACACAAAAACCCTTGATGATGTAAATAAATGAATACAACAATACTCAATGTCATTAGTCACAAAACGGAGCTAAAATAATATGATTTTATGATTTACAAAATGTATGGCCTCTCTAAAGTAGGTGGAGTTATCACTAAGATGGCTGCCACTGGAAACTACAAGTTCCATGATCCTTTAGTTCTCAGTAACTCCTCCTACCACTTATGCTCTGCTAACAGTGATGATCTAACAGGTTTTCTTGCTCTGTTACCATAGTAATGATGTGTAACTGCCATCACCACAACACTGGCCATACTGGATGCACTGCAACCAACCGACTACAGCCAAATGTAGTGCTGATCACATGACCCTGCCCAGGCAGGTACAGGACATGTGATGTGGACATGTGACCAGCGGCCATCTTCTTTTCTGCGACGGACCGCGCAGAGGAAATTAACGGACTGATTAAAGGGCCGGTAGCATTTTAATTCTTCATTACAGTCTATGTCACCAGCAATTTTTGCTAAGGGGAGCAAAATTTTAAATAACAACTAATTACACATTAGCTTATATTTTGAGTGCCCACTTGTATATGAATTATGCTGATTCCTGGAATACCCCTTTAAGTATCTCAGTTTATACTCAAGTATATATGATATATATGGTAGTTATACTGCTTTGTTTAAAACATGTATACAATGCAAAAGAAGAGTACATTTTCATTGTTTATGTGTGTTTGTGTATGTCAACAACTTGCAGCAAACCTGGCTTGCGGTAATTGTAATTGAACTCATGTCTAATGATGCTTTTTGCATTTATAACAACAGTGATTGGTATACTTCTCTTACAATCCTGGATAGCACAATCAAATCAAATATATGAATATAATAATAGCAAAATCAAATAAATGAAAATAATGTCATAATCAAGGTTAAGTATCCAAATCAAGAAAAAATGGGGGCTAACAATAATGGGCGCAGGACAGCCTTAAACGGTGGAGTGTCTACACCAGTGGATGATAAACTGATTCTACTCACACCCGTATATCAGGCAATGGACATTTATTGAGGATAAAACTAAATAAAATTGTTAAGACAAATGCAAGAGTAAAAACATGAATTAAATCCAATAAAGATACTTTTTTGTCCAATAAGGTTAAGAAGAATGATATACATCTAAAGATAGACAGCATTAGTGCTATAGATACAGTATTCAGGCATAGTCTATTCCATCTATATACTTTATGTCATTTTCAGCACAATTATCGACGTGCCTCGAACTAACCAATTTTGTTCATTTATTTATTTATTTATCTATGTATTTATTTATTTAATTATGTATTCATTCATTCATTTACTTATTATAGACCCATGCTTTTCTATTCCATTGTATTTTATCCTTCTCTACTTTATTACCTCCCCAAACTATAACATGGGTCCTCACTGGCATCACTGCGATTCATTTAAGCACAGCGCATTCTCGCAATACTCCCCGCACATGCGCACTCCATCCCGCTCTCACACCAAGCATGCGGAGGTGCGCATGTGTGCCTCTCGGCCATTGATCGATCCCTACGCCTCTCCGGCGCATGCGCCACTTTATTCAGGTGTGTGCATGCGCCACTTTGTTCCGAGCGCGTGCGATGTTATCCCCTTGTACGCAGCCGCCGGCGTCTCCCACTCCAGGGCCATCACACCCACATCACACTCCACATGTAAGTGCAGCCCTCTCCAATTATTTAATTTTAAAATTATCATCACTTCATACTGCTGTCTGTCTTTAGATATATATCATTCTTCTTAACATTATTGGTTGTTCTAGATACCACTCCCCTATTTACTTAATTAACTTAATGAGGTTGGTCTTATATATCTGTCTATCTGCAACTGCTGTTATATGTCCATGTTTTAGAAGGAAACCTTCCCGAAACGCGTCACTTTTTTGGAGAAAAAAGTATCTTTATTGTATTTAATTCATGTTTTTTACTCTTGCATTTGTCTTAACAATTTTATTTAGTTTTAACTTCAATAAATGTCCATTGCCTGATATATACGGGTGTGAATAGAATCAGTTTATCATCCACTGGTGTAGACACTCCACCGTTTAAGGCTGTCCAGCGCCCATTATTGTTAGCCCCCATTTTTTCTTGATTTGGATACTCATTTATTACCAGTCCATCTCTGATGGTACCGGCCACTTCGGGAGCTTTGAAGCTGCAGGATTTTTTCTGGACACTGAGGACCTCCTGTCTGGATTATACACTGCATACCACCAAGTCGTAAACAGGTGAGCAGTATTGCTTACGCTCTACATCACTAGTGTGACGGTATTACACGAGGCGGGGTCCTCCTGCTGTTCTTTTTTTGTCTTTATATATATAATCAAGGTTAAAACATCCTAAAATCCATGTTCTTATGTATTAAATAAAGGGTTTTTGTTCATATTCAGAATAGTCAAATGTATTCTCTTGCAGGAAAATTAGCTGGTTTTCTTCACAATTATGGGCAGGCACAATCTAGAAAATATATAATGCACAGAGTTGTACTGTTTAGTTTTTTTTTTAACAATCACTTTTGGAACCATCCAAGCGCATAGAGATTCTTACATGTAAGTGATCCTTTGTGAAACCTTTATATCTTTACCTTTAGCAGTGTTATAATGTGATTTGCATAATTTGTTCTTTAATTACTCCATTCCTTTCGTTTTAGATCATAAGTAGAGGGATCAGTCCAAGAGGATATTTAGCATTAGTAAATAACACCCCACTCCACACTATTACTGCATGAACTCCCATTTCTATAAGTTATTGCCTCTTTTTACCCCACTTCAATAAGTGATAAACCCCTCATGACCCTACTTTTTATACTTTTACCACTTTTGTTTCCACTCCTATACACCATTCCCCCCTATGCCCCCACTTTTATGCATTATGACAGCAGTTTGACCTTATCCTATAGACAATTTTTAAAAATGTTTAAAAAAATTTCTTGCTCTCTGTTTGCCCCCTGTGTGTATGGTCCAAACTAAAACATAAATAAAGACAAAAATGTTTCTGAAAAAATATACTTAAAATATACTTAATAAAAAATATACTTAACATACTTATAAAATTAGCTCATCAGTATTTCCAAAGATGGGCAGTATAGAATTATTATCTTTGTGTATCTTTGCAGAGAGCACAAGAAGTAAGCCTTGTCGACTTGGGTATATATCTTGAATAAAATGAAGGTGGGTCACAGACAAGCTCCTACATGTATCTGTTTTTAAGAAGATGCTATTAAAGTTATACATTTTTATAAACCGACCTTAATTTTGTTCCGATGTAAAACAATGGACTAAACATATTGTACTGGCTGTGCCAGTTTTCTATCTGACATTGCATTAAAAAGAACGTGTAATCTGGTTGCACATGTATTTATAAAGTGTGTGCGTCATTTTTGTGTTGCAGCTGCACTGTGTCCGACAAGACAGGAAAATGTGCACCTAAAGGGGGGTGCTTATTCAGAATTTATGACACATTTATGTCGCATGGTGTAAGTTAAAGGTGCACCTAAAAAAATGGTGCACACTTCCTGTGCAGTGCATGGTGCGCCATATAATTGAAAACCATTCGCCAGTATTTAGCTATCTGGTGCATTCTGCACATTCACGAGGCAAACTCCACTTAGTAAAGTTTGCCTCACTCTTGAAAAATTGGGGCCAATGGCTTTTATGGTTTGGAAGAAACATTTATAATCCCAACACTGATCAATATCAGGTTCCAATAAACCTTGGATCCAAGTGAAACTTCTGAATTGCCCACACTTTTATTAAACCTGCTTATTCCATCCATATTATTTATCTTACAGGCTTTCTGAAAATTACTGCCAGAGTTAAACATTTTTTTTATCTCACTATGATTTAGATTATAATTTTTCTTAAAAACATCAGCACATAGTATACATGTACCACAGTGTGATAACCTAGCTTCATTTCAAACCTACTGAGTCATAGTCTATCCTATAACACCTTTATCTCTTAGGCTCTACATGTGGTCTGTCATGGAAAATTGTGCAGGAAAGATCCAATTCTCCCCACATGTGGTATTCCCTTTTAAAGTGGTGATGTTAATTCAGAAGTGTGATTCTGTAGCTTTGGTGGATGCATTTTGTTCTTGTAGGCTAGTGATGACAACCAAAGATGTGACCTATGTTATACTGCCTTCAGGCACATGCAGCACCACAGGTTAATTTAAAATGGATTGAGGTGAAACATAATCTAGTGATGTTTTAGGGACACATTCGGCAACAGCTCTGACAGATTTTCTGTTCTTTCTATATTATCATTTAGAAATGGTTTGGAAAAGGTTTTTTGTACAAGATCAGGTGGCCAATTTTTTTTGAACTGTAGGAACTGTGACACAATGAAGCTATAAATCATTCTGTTCATCTGTATTGATTAACTGAACTGTCAAGTAGGTTTTCTTTCTGCTGTCTACATGCTGCAGTATTACTGAGTAACAAAAAATTAGTTTCACCCATGTCTATAGTACTTAACTCCTGATCAGTGCAAATAAACATCTACATACACGTAACATCTATGTATTAATTATTTAACTCAATGGGTTTTACAGCCCCAACTGTGTTTCTCAGCCACATTAAATATATGAGGGATTCCTTTTTATCAACAAGTTGTATTTGTTAGGGCAGTAGAAGACTAATAGGATAGGTTTGTATGTGGCACATTTGATAGAGAGTTATGTAAAGGTAGTGTCATATGTATACCACTGTATACCACTAGGGGCAAACTGTATACCACTGGGGGCAAGCTTTATACTACTGGGGGCAGGCTGTATACTACTGGGGGCAGGCTGTATACTACTGGGGGCAGGCTGGGCTGGCTGTATACTGCTGGGGGCAAGCTGGGCTGGCTGTATACTATAGGGGGCTGGTTGGCTATATACTGGGGGGGGGGGGCTGTGACCAATGCATTTCCCACCCTCGGCTTATACTCGAGTATATACAGTAGTATTGTAATATGTTTATTATGTTTTAAAGGGAAAAAAAAAAGCAGACCAATCTTTATTTTTTTGAGACACATTTGAAAAGTAAAGCTGCATTTTAAGTTGCACTTAAAAACATGTTTAATGCTTGCCAGGCTACAGCATACTTTACAGAAATAGATTACACAACTTAATTAAATACTGCAGAATGTCCCTAAGTGGGAATTACTATTTCCAGTCATTATAATATCCCTAAAAACTAAATGCATGGTATATAACAATAGTAATGTATATTCCACATTACAGGGAGTGTTAATCCCTTGCCACAATCAATGTAACTGTACGGGCAGTCCCTGGGTTACATACAAGATAGGTTCTTTAGGTGTGTTCTTAAGTTGAATTGGTATGTAAGTCGGAACTGTATATTTTATAATTGTAGCTACAGACAATTTTTTTTTTTGCCCCAGTGACAATTGGATTTTCTGTAAGCTTAATTACAGACACCTTACAGCTGATCTGTGTAGTCTTGTAGACTAAAGAAAAGCATCCAAAGAGCTTCAGCAGAGGTCACAGTAGGCAGAGAGGTCCGTCTGTAACTAGGGGTCGTCTGTAAGTCGTGTGTCCTTAAGTAGGGGACTGCCTGTATTAATGTTTCACACAACCATTATTATTATAATTCCTAAAGAGCACAAACAAACAATGATCCATTTAGTGATCAACTAAATGTATGGTCTTTCCTATTCCCTTCTGTATATTTGTAGAAAGATGTCTCCAACTGCTATTTAGTGGTTGTTGCAAGGTACTGCAGGTTAGGCTCCAATCCACTTCAATTAAAGCAGGGCCTACAGTACTCCATAATTTCCACTACAGGGCATATGGGGACATCTTCCTCCATCCACCATATTGGGATTCAGTGCCAGTGGTTATATAATAGCTTATCAATGCAAAGTTCAGATGTTGGTAACTAACCATCAGGTATGAATGGTCCATCCTGAAGATAGGCCTTAGAATTCGGTGGAAATCTCCATCAATGATTAGTAATATTGAACAAATAAAGAATGTCCCAGATATATGAAAACTGGCGCAAACTGCCTTTGTGTACTTTGTGCCAGATAATCCACTCTGCGCAATAGTGGAGCACACTCATTAATCTGGTATATTTCAGGATGGGACACAGCACTTTTATTTTGGTGCACTTTGAATAATGATGTTGTGACAGAATTGTCACATTGCAGTAAAAAATGTGGCACAAACCCTGACTAAGCACTACCATGGCCCTTGCAGAGTTTTCTAAAGTGTCAGACAAATGGTGGTGCAAACACTCCATAAATATTCCAAAGACCTTCTTTTTAGTACAAACATCAACAGAAAACCAGTTGTAAGGGATTAAAAGCTTTTCCAAATTATAAATGAGGATTTTTCCATAGGACTTTCAGACTAGTGGGGAGATTTATTAACCCCTTAACGCTGAAGCCACTTTTCACCTTCCTGACACGGCCCATTTTTTAAAATCTGACATGTGCCTATTTAAGTGGTTATAACTTTGGAACACTTTAACATATCCAGTTGATTTTGAGATTGTTTTTTCGTGACACATTGTACTTCATGTTGGTCGAGAAATTTAATCAATATGTTTGGTATTTATTTATGAAATAAATGGAAATTTGCCAAAAATTTTGAAAAAAACAATGTTTTCAAAATTCAAAATTTTCTACTTTTTGGAAAGTTAGTCATATCACTAAAATAACTTGATAACTAACATTTTCCATATGTCTGCTTTAACTTGGCATCATTTTTCAAACCTCTTTTCCTTTATTTAGGATGTTAGTAGGCTTATAACTTTAGGTGCAATTTTTCAGATTTTCACGAAAATCATCAAAACCTACTTTTGGAGGGTCAATTTAGTTAGTTAGAAGTGACTTTATAAGGCCCACATGACAGAAAACCCCCACAAATGACACCATTTTAGAAACTACACCCCTCAAAATATTCAAAACAACCTTTGGGAATTTTGTTAACCCTTTGAGCGTTTCATGAGGGTGAAAGATAAATGAAAGTGAAATTACAGAAATGTAATTTTATCTTACAATAGATTCATTGAACACTAAAATTTGCACCTTCACAATGGGTTAAAAAGGAAAATGCATTTTACCATGTTTAAGGCAATTCCTCCTGAGCATGCCAATGCCCATTTTGTCACTGTACCCTGCTGTACGGGCACAGGGGGGCACTTGGAATGGAAAGAGCGTTGTTTCGTTTTTGCAGGGCAAATATGGCTGAAAAAGTTTTCATGTGTCAGGATGCATTTGGAGAGCCATAATGGTACCAAAACAGAGGAAAGCCCCAACAAGAGACACCATTCTGGAAAGTACACCCCTTGGAGAGTTTAGCAAGGTGTAATTTGTGTATTTGCCCAAACAGGTGTTTGATTCAATTAGGCCCCAAAAGGGAAAAAAGGTGAAAATGTTCTCAAAAAAGTCACTTTTACCCCAAATTTTTGTAAGCCACAAGGGATAAAAGATGAAACAACCCCATAAATGTGTAAAACTATTTCTCCTAAGCACAGAACTGCACCACTTTTGCATATAAAGTGTTGTATGGGTACACAGTGGGGCTCAGAAGGGAAGGAGGAGCTTTGGCCTTTTAGAAGCCAGATTTGACAATCATCCATTACATGTGTCAGGATGCATTTGGAGAGCCCTAGTGGTACCAAAACAGAGGGGAACCCCAACAAGTGTCACCATTTTGGAAAGTGCACCCTTTGGAGAATTTAGCAAGGTGTAATATGTGTATTTTCCCCCACAGGTGTTTGCTTCAATTAGGTCCCTAAAAGGAAAAAGATGGACATTTTCCCAAAAAAGTCACTTTTACGGCTAATTTTTGTATCCCATAAGGCATTAAAGATGAAACAACCCCAAAAAATGTGTACTAGCATTTCTCCCGAGTATAAAATTGCCCCACACATGCAAATAAAATGTTGTATGGGTACGCAGTGAAGCTCAGAAGGGAAAGAGGGGCGTTGGACTTTTAGAAGCCAAATTTGACAAACATCCTTTACATGTGTCAGGATGCATTTAGAGAGCCGTAGTGGTACCAAAACAGAGCTGAACCCCAACAAGTGACACCATTTTGGAAAGCACACCCCTTAGAGAATTTAGTAAGGTGTAATATGAGTATTTGTCCATATAGGTGTTTGATTTAATTAGGGCTTAAATAGGACAAAGGTGAACATTTTCTTATAAAGGTCATTGTACCCCTAATTTTTTGTAGCCACAAGGGATAAAAAAAATGTAATAACCCCCCAAAATGTGTAAACCTATTTCTCTTGAGTGTAGAAGTACCCCACATGTGTATATAAAATGTTGTATGGGCGCACAGTAAAAGGAAAGGGGGAGGTTTGCCTTTTAGAAGCCAAATTTGACAGAAATGTTTGACATGCATTTGGAGAGCCCTAGTGGTATAAAACAGATAAGAATCCAAAAAGTGACCCTAATTTTTGAACACACACCCCTTAGAGAATTTTGCAATGTGTAATATATGTATTTGCCCCTACAGGTGAATGATCCAATTAGGCCCTAAACATTAAAAAGGTGAAAATTTTTCTATAAATGTCACTTTACCCCTAATTTATGTAAGCCACAAGGGATAATATATTAAATAACCCCGAAAAAGGTGTAAAACTATTTCTCCTGAGTGTAGAAGTACCCCACATGTGCATATAAAATGCTTTATGGGCGCACAGTAGAGGAAAAGAGGGGTGTTTGTCTTTTAGAGGCCAAATTTGCAAGAAATCCTTCACATGTGTCAGGATACATTTGGAGAGCCGTAGTGGTACCAAAACAGAGGAAAACCCGAAAAGTGACCCTAATTGTTGAATGTACACCCCTTGGGGAATTTAGCAAGGTGTAATATGTGGTGTAGTGTAATACACGTGGTGAAATGAGCATTTGAACATACAGGTGGTTTCCAAATACGATGTGCGATGGAGTCCAAGATGGAAATTGCAATTATTTCTGGAACGTTCAGTGCCCGTTATGTGGCGCCCCTTATGAAATAATGTGGAGGGGTATAGGGAGCAACGTGACCTACCAGTTGTTACAATTATTCATTTTACTGAATTCACAACAGGTTGGGCGTGAATTTTGAATGTGTTGCGTATAAGGAGGTAGAATATACCAGGGGACCATCTAAACTTTTGTCACACTTGGAGTTGTCGCAGGTCTCTTAGTAGTATATAGTGTCCATCCTTAGTATATAGTGTCCATCCTTAGTATATAGTGTCCATCCTAACTCCTCTTTTGGAACAGACTCTTTATTGAGTCTTACCATTAGAAGCAGCAGAATTCACCGGGAAAATGCTGTCCTGGCAAAATACAGGAACATCTAAACCAGAGGTACAGGGGCCCCGTCCTTCTTGTCCCAATATTAGTTTCCTAATATCTTCCTCTTGAAAACGGAGAAATGATACGGCAGGACCTGCACATTGGAACAGCTCGTAAGAGTTGTACAGCGTAATCTGTACAATGTACACGGCCAACGCTATTGTACCATATCTTCGTTTTAGTAGGGAAATTATCGCCAAGTGTTGCTCTTATTCACCCTAGCGATGCCCATTGTGACGAATATTGCTGCTTTTAGCTGGACCAAATCGACCAGCCAATAGCGGCAAACATGGACAGAGGGGGGCAACAAAACCCCTCTGAACCACAAGGCACAATTGGTGGCTGTCAGGAACAGCCGCCACCCTGCCCCGATCACCGTGTCTATAGACATGGTGACCGGTATTACTGACGTCATAAGTAAATTCGCTGCTATTGGCTCGTCTGAATTGATGAGCCAATAGCAGCGATAATAAACTGGGGGTGTGTGGGGGGGACATAACCCTTCTGGTCCATGGGGCAGGATGGATGGCTGTTAGGATCAGCTGCCATCTTGCCCCGATCACTGTGTCTGAACCGTGTTGGCAAGTCACTACCCGCCGCACCGTTCTATTACAACGCGCGTTGGGAATAGGCTATACAATCTTTATTTTTTAAGCAATTTAGACAAATAAGGGCTTATTTTTTGCGAGACGCGATGCACTGTAAAAAAAACTTTATTTTAGAGGGTGTTTAGCTTATTGAAGCAATTTTATTAACTTTTTTCGTGTGGAGGAAAATAAAATCATCAATTCTTGTTTTGGATTTTTAGCATTTTTGAGGGGGGGGGTTCGCTGTAGCATAACAATAATATATTATCTTTATTCTACGGATCACTACGATTACGGTGATACCTCATTTATATAGTTTTATTTATATTTGTCCAATTTTATTGAAGGAAAACTAGAATAGAAAAAATTGAATTTGTTTTAGTATTGCCATCTTTATAGCGGCATAACTATAGTATTTTTTGGTTGACGGAGCTGGTTGTGAGCTTATTTTTTGCGTGACAAGTTGTTCTTTTCAGTGGTATCATTTTGGCGCTTGTAACTTTTTCGGATCACTTTTTAGAACATTTTTTGTAAAGCAATTTGATAAAAAGTTTTAATTTTTGGCAAGTTTTTTGGGTTTTTTTTTTACCACGTTCACCGAGCGGGTCCAATTATGATTAGGATTTATTGTACAGATTGTTACGGACGCGGCGATACCAAATAAGTGGGTTTTTTTTGTGATTTAGTGTATTTTATACTTTATTACTTGTGTAAAGGGAAATGTGGTGTTTGGGGGGACTTTCACTTTCTTTTATTATTTATTTTTATTTTTAAAAACCTTTATTCATTGTTTTAACTTTTTTTTACAGGTAATGACATCTAAGCTTGAACAAGTGATCTTCTGATCACTTGTTCAAGCTATTTTACAGGTTACACAGTGCAATACAGAAGTATTTCACTGTGTAATGTAAGACACTGAGCATGCTGCGCATGCCCAGTGTCTTACAGCCGGGTCCTGCCAGAAGGCAGGACCTGGGGGCACGGCTCTATACTACTGGGGGCACGGCTGTGCTGTATACTACTGGGGGCAGGCTGTGCTGTATACTACTGGGGGCAGGCTGTGCTGTATACTACTGGGGGCAGGCTGGGCTGTATACTACTGGGGGCAGGCTGGGCTGTATACTACTGGGGGCTGGCTGGCTATATACTGGGGGGTCTGTGACCAATGCATTTCCCACCCTCGGCTTATACTCGAGTCAATAGGTTTTCCCAGTTTTTTGTGGTAAAATTAGGGGTCTCGGCTTATACTTGGGTCGGCTTATACTCGAGTATATATGGTAATTAAATACTGCAGAATGTCCCTAAGTGGGAATTACTATTTCCAGTCATTAAAATATTCCTAAAAACTAAATGCATTGTATATAATAATAATAATCAAAAGCCATAAACAAAAAAATATTCGAAATACATTACAATACACGCTTAGTATATTTTAGTAATTTGTAGGTGTAGTTAATAGTGTTTAGGTTATAAACACTTAGGCCCCTTTCACACTTGAGTTTTTCCCGTGTGTCTTCTGCGCATGCTTTTACATGCAGAACTTGCATTGCTCTCTGACCCATTGTAATCAATGAGTTTTTTCAGACTTGCATTTTTTTTACATGCACACACACACATTTTTTTAACGCACATATAAATCTCAGTATGTTCTACTTTTGCAAGTCACGCGTGTGAAAAACGCACCATACAAGTCTATGGAGATGCATCAAAAACGCATTGCACTCTGAGATACATGCAAATCCAACGCAAGTGCAATGCAAGTGCAATGCGTTTTTCACTGATCAATTGCCATAGAAAAGATAGAGCTCAGTCCTAAGTCTTTTTCACGTGTGTTATCTGCATGTGAAAAACACATTGAAAATGCATTGGAAACACCAATTAAACACACGTGAAAAACACTGAAGACACTGAATGTACTCTGACCAAACCCTGATCGCACCCTGATCAGACTCTGACGTTATCTGCAACAAAAGTGTGAAAGAGGCCTTAGTAGTCTTTGAAGATAAAATAAGGCATATCAGGAGGCTCCAGCCTCCTGATACATTCGGCAAATGGGGTGGGGTTGGGAAATTTTACAGAAGGCGTTGCTTGGCGAAAAATTTTGCTTTAACCAACTAGTGCTGGAACATGGTGGTCCGCACAGCAGCCAGAAGAAGTCTCCTTCATACCCCTTAACTACCAATTGGCTTAAAGGTGGAATAAGAAGAGAAACAATCATGAGGGGGAAACAGACGGACAAGATTCAAAACAATTGTTTATTAGCCCTTGAAATCACAAATGTGTGATACTATTTGACATGTTGATATTTTACCATGAAAAAAAAGTGGTGATGAGAGAGTTAAACTGCAAACCCTATCGGCAGTAACTTTGTGTCGGCTATACAAGTACATACTTTCTGAGACAATATCTCTGCCTCGTTGTTAGACTGTTAAGGCTTAAGCTTAAGATTATCCCTTACAATAGTAATTATGACTATTGTTTATTATTCTATGTCATAGACTTCCCACCTTTTCTTTCCATGGACCATTTTTTTGTTGATCTCACAGATATATGTATACATATATCACATGACATGGGAGATAATTGATACAACTGGTGTTTGGCAGCATGTTGAGACAATAGTGTAGAGCAGTGGTTCTCAACCTGTGGGTCGCGACCCCGGCGGGGGTTGAATGATCAAAACACAGGGGTCTCCTAAAGCCCTCGGAGCCACAATTTTATTGCATTTTTTGGCACGAATACAATATTCTTGTACATGGTTTGGGGTCACCCCAACATGAGGAACTGTATTGCGGGGTCACAGCATTAGAAAGGTTGAGAACCACTGGTGTAGAGCAAGGAAATGCAATGACAGTGTAGAGACCAGAAGGTTGGAGGATCGGTCAGTTGAGATTGGCTACTTTATATCTATGCAGCCATACGGGCATTGTAAAACCCTTTTATGAATATTAATTCCATCCTTAGTTTACCTCTTACAAAGCCAAAGTGACAGAAGGTGCAATTTTGGTAGACCCTTGATTCCCATAGTGAAACTTTCTTGATTCTTAATGAAGAGCATAGACCAAGTAAGATATAGTAAAGTTCAGAAATGAAATGTGAAGGCTATTTAATCTATGAAAAAGGGCTGTTGTTTGGATGCTTGAGGAGGTCCAAGATTAGCAAGTCATAGTTATGGAAAACAGGCAGTCCCTGGGTTACATACAAGATAGGGTCTGTGGTTTTGTTTTTAAGTTGAATTTGTATGTAAGTCGGAACTGTATATTTTATCACTGTAATCCCAGACAGAACTTTTTTGGTCTCTGTGACAATTGGATTTTAAAAATGTTGGGTTGTCATAAGAACCAGGATTAACAATAAATCTTAATTACAGACACCTCTGGTAACTGTTACAGCTGATCATTGTAGCCTAGGACTAAAGTACAATAAATTACCAAAATCCATTTGTAACTAGGGGTCGTATGTAAGTCGAGTGTTATTAAGTAGGGGACCGCCTGTAGTTTTCTATGATATGAAAGCAAATTTATACAATTAGATTTAGCATTTTGATAAGATATGTCAAATGAAAGGTTCAGCTCTGCTATAGTACGACATCATATATTATTTTGTAACAGATATTCATCTTTAGTCTAGAAAATTCAAACAAGGTTCCAATTTCATGCTGTTTGAGCAGCATTTAACCTGCTTAATTGATAGCAATAAGTAGAATATTCAACATTTAACCCGTCACCCCAGACGTTATTCATTCACACAGCACTAAAAGTTCTAATGTAAAAAAAAAATCTATATTTTGCTTGTATTTTATTATACTTCTGAGAAAACTCAGCACAGCTGCTATTATGAGATCTAAACCAGAAAAAAACACACATTTTGCAAAGTGAAAAGATTGGAGCGAGCTGTATCCACGAGTCACACTTCACTAGTTGTATTACTTTTGATTTCAATGCCTGCAAAGAAACACTTTAGGGTACACATGATGTTGAAAGATGTTTCACATTATAATTGAATCAAGCTGGGGAACTACTTGTGAACTTACCAAATGTTCTTTCCTCCTGACATTGTTTGAATTTTCATTTGTGCCACCCACAGACTAGGCTTTTCAACATTGTCAAAAAAGAATACAAATGTTAGAGGCAGATCCATAAAATTAATTGGCAGAAAGCCCTTTTCTAAAAGCCCACTTTATTTTCTACTAGGAAAGTTGACCATGGTACATCAAGCTAAATATATACATAAACAGCGCATTTTTTGCATAATATGAATATTTGACTTCTCCTTTATTTAACTTTATTTCTGTTGCCTGAATTGTAATTTTAGATAAAGTGGTAATTGTGAATGTTAATGGGCACAGAACACAGAGATGTCCTTCATCTGACCCAACACCATTTACCATGTATCTTGGGTCATTAGATTAATAACAACAATAATTTGCATTTAAATTGGTTTTCGATGGAAATAAAGTAAACGCAGTTTCCACTGTCAGACATGGATATGCAATGCCCATTGGCCATAAAAATAGAAAAGGAAAACTATGAAATCAGCAGGACTTTTGTTTATTTTCTAAGACAAATGCAGCTATTCATAAATAGTTTATGTTGAATAAACAGTTTTGTAAATAATAGCCATTTCTTTAGCGCAGTCTTTTTGACTTATGGAAAGTGTTAAAATGATTTTTTTTAAATAGAATCTTATCGTAAAAAGTAGCTGTCATGCATATGTGCCCTATATAACAATATTAAAGATAGTATTGCATATTAATACCATATTAATAATTATAAATGTAATTATCTCTAGTACCCCAACTATGCAGTTACTTGCCCGTTTAGGTGCACATTTTTCTGTTTTGCCGGACATAATGCAACCGTGCCAAAAAACTGGCGCTTATACTTTATAAATACATGTGCAAGAAGTTTGCACGTTCTTTTCAGTGCAAAGTCAGACAGAAAACTGGCACAAATGTCTCAATAACTGTGGCCCATTAACTTGATTTCCTACCTAACTTTAGTTATTTATTCTCTTAAAAGTTCTGTCTACTTTTCACAATACATTTAAGCATAACAAAAGGTACTGCAGGGCTTTAAAGAGGACCTTTCACTACCTCACTTATATAGAGATTATGATACAATTCTGTAGGGGCTGCTACACAGATTCACTGGCACTTTGAATTTTCCTTCTAGCCCCCACGGTTGCGGAGTTATTAGTCCCGAGATCTGACCATTATAATCTGTGTTTGGTCAGAGAGGAGGAGCTGGAGATGGGGCTGGAGGCGTATGCATTGCAATTCCGGTTACATAGCATTTGCTTCTGCGTATGTGGCGTTTGTCTCACACTTACATTGAGTTTATGCATACGCACCATTTGTGGCACGTTTACGCCTATGCAGCGCTTGAAATGCGTTTACACATACGTACATTTTCCATTTAAACTTCGAAAATCTACGGATGCGTAAACGCACCTCAAGCACTGCATAAGTGTAAATGTAAACGCTGCAAAAGAGTAAAAGCGGTGCAAAAGCCACATAAACATAAATGCTACGCAAATGGGCTGTAAGTATAAATGTGCTGCAAATGCTGCGTAAGCGTGCCGCAAATGTAGCAAAGTGTAAATGTGACACAAACACAGTGTAGCTTTACTGTGATGAAAACAGCACATAAACAGAACTGTGATGCAAGTTTGCATGCGGTGTAACGCATGCGGTGCGTAAATGTGACGCAATGCCTCTTAAGCGTAAAAATGCTGCAAACATGACGGCGTCTAAGTGTAACGCGAATGGCATGTAAGTGTAACCGTGCTAGTGCGTAAGCATAATGTGACGCAAACGTAGCTAAAGCGCAAACACTGCGCAAGAGTAAAAGTGTCGCGATCACTGCATAATCAGAAACGTAGAGCAAACTGCGCAATAGTGTAACCATGATGCAAGCGCCATGTAACCCTGGCGTAAGCGCCATGTAAGCGTAATCGTGATGCAAGTGCTGCTTAAGTGTAAACTTGCCGCAAACGGTGTGTAAGCGGAACTGTGACACACGCCACGTAAGTGGAACCGTGCCGCAAAAGGCGCATAAGTGAAACCTTGACGCAAGTGCTGCGTAAATATAAATGACACGCAAACACAGCAGAAGAGTAAACATGACGCGAACGCAAACACATGTCAACTTAAGTGTAACCGTGACTCCAACGCCGGTTAAGCATAACCGTGACAGAAACGGCACACGGTTATGCAAACATTGCATAACCGTGGTGCAAACAGCGCATAAATGTAACCGTGACACAAACGCCACCACTAGCGAATCTGGTGAAACCTGATTCTTTATATGCAATGTCAACAGAATATTAGTGGAATATGTGTGAACACAGCTTTTAGATGAACATAGAAAAAAACTCACATTCATAAAAGCTCTCTGACATTGCCTGCCTCTAATTGGACAGTATGAGAGAAGATTAGCATAACACACGCCTCCAGCCCCAGCTCCTCCTCTCTGACCAAACACAGATTACAATGGTCAGAAACTTTGAAAGTTATCTCCGCAACCGCAGGGGCTAGAAGGAAAATTCAAAGTGCCCCTGAATCTGTGTAACAGCCCCTATGGGGTGGTATGCTAATCTACATATGTGCGAAGTGGTTATAGGTGCTCTTTGAAGGCTCAGTTCACATATTAGTAGTCTACAGATATACACACTCATACACTATAGGCAAAAGATTAACTGTATGGCAAAGGTTTTTTATATGTGTTAGATCTCCAGCCTAAAGTGGCCAGTCAAGCATTAAATGGTGCCCATTACAAGCAACTTTAACCAGCCACTATTTAACCCCAACAGAAATTTATTGAAGAGAAGGCAAAGGCACAACAATAGAGGTCACATTTCAGATAATATTTATTTTAGCATAATAATAATAATTGATAATAATAATGTTTATGCATATGGCATCATCAAATTACATACAAATATAATTTTACATTACATAGTGCAAACAGTCATATGGAACAATAGGAGTGATGGACCTGTTCACAAGAGCTCACAGTCTATGAGGATGAGGGGGTGACACAAGAGCTTACAGTCTATGCGGATTGTTAATGCTATAGTGTGTATGGGTTTATCAATTTACAAAGCAGTGGGGGCAATATACTGAGCCCTGCACATCACAATTCTGTCACTAAGATTTTGTAAAACTTTTTGAAGTTTTTTGAAGTACCTTGAGCTAGTGTGCCTTTATGTATCTTTACTTTCCATATGTTTTGTGCGACATTTGTCTAATTTTTTCATGACTTTTCTGGTGCAAATCTGCACCTGGTTGTAGGCAGGTGCAGACATGGATTGTGTTCACGATTACAGTCCAGCTGCACAGCTACTTGCCACACAAAGGCATTTCACTGCGTATGGAAGGACATGGAGTGTTTAGACATGAAAATTAGAATTAGTTCACATGCTTTAAATGTTTGAAATTTTGCACATAAACCTGCTGCACACTGAGGGGCAGATTTACTTACCCGGGCCATTCGCGATCCAGCAGCGCGTTCTCTGCAGTGGATTCGGGTCCGGCCGGGATTCACTAAGGCAGTTCCTCTGACATCCACCAGGTGTCGCTGCTGCGCTGAAGTCCGCCGAGGCCCGCCGGAATGCACTGAAGTTCACCGGCATATTCCTGGTGAAAGTAAGCGCGAGTCCCGTGACACTTTTTTTTTTAAAATGCGGCGGTTTTTCTGAATCCGTCGGGTTTTCGTTCGGCCACGCCCCCCGATTTCCGTCGCATGCATGCCAGCGCCGATGCGCTACAATCCGATTGTGTGCGCCAAAATCCCAGGGCAATACAGGGAAAATTGGCGCAAATCGGAAATATTCGGGTAACACGTCGGGAAACCGCAAATCGGGCCCTTAGTAAATGACCCCCAAATGTTTGGGCTGCTCCTATTTTTTTTATTTAAACTTTATTGCACAGTTTATTGAAATGTATTGGTTACTTGTACATTTAGCTTGTTTAAATAATTTGTTTTGTGGCCCAATTACATATGTTTAAGTCAATTGTGATTTCTAGGTTTAGTAATTTTAGGGATGTAGTTAAATGTGGCGTTTGTGATGCATTTTCTTCACTGCTGAAAAATTAAGCAGCTGTAATAACATTTTCACAGCTGCTTACACTTCCAGCAATGTAGAAAAATGCTCTCAATAAACTTGTTTTGCAATGCGTTTAAAAAAGCATTTGTAAACGTCACATGTGTGACCTCATCCTCATATCTTGCCATCTCCCTGGAGTTGGGCTGGAGTTCTTAAAAATGCAATATACAAAATTTAGAGCAGTTGACCACTCCTGTACATAACCCACTCACTCACACATACATAGTTTGTGTCCATGTGGATTTGAAACATTTGCAACAAAAAGTCTCAGAAAAACACCAAAAACTGTACCTGCCATGAAAAGAAAAGTTAAACATGTAATACCAGAAAAAAACATGAACATACATTAGATCTAACATTGTGTTGTGGCAGAGCAGAGCCGTAGTAGTACTGATAGTGTGTAATATGCATCTCATGAATCTTATCATCTAATCTCTGCTTTGTCTCAACTCTCTTTCTATGTGTCAGATACTAGTATAATGTTCAGAAGGTAAATAAAAGTGTATATAAACCTGTACCCTGATAATCTAACCACCGGGCGTCCGGAAGAAGCCGTGTTTGGCAAAACCCAGAGTTGGGCATGTGAAACTGGTGTTGTGAGTGTGATTTGTATATGCACATTTTTAACTTCAAGTTTGTGAGTATGTTTTAAAACGAATAAATTAAAATTACCAAGAACGTACTACACTTTCTATGTGTAAATTTCTTCTCGTGATCTGCTATAACTACTAGTGGAAATGGAGAAAGATAAATAATAGCGGTGGTCGTCTGACTAGTGGCTTATTGTTAATGGAAGATCTTTTAATTTGTGCCAGTACTCTGGAGTGAATTTGGTCATCAATTGAAAATCTGCTGAACTGCCTTTGGAAAAATGACAATAAGAAGGATCAGAAACTCTGGTCAGATCAACTTGCTCTTTGCTGTAATGTGCTTTAAGAGAACAACCCCTCTAAGGTTATAATATGACTTAAGTCTGGTCTAATTTTGCTCTGAAAAAATACCATCAGTCTTGTTCAGTAGTCCTGTTTGGTACTGGTTAAACTTATTGCTTTGATGTTTAATACAAAACACATCATTTTTCCAAGATTACAGATGTTCAGTAAAACAATATCAGGTTCAGGGATTTGATGATCTTTTCAGATATTATACTGCAGTTACATAGTTCACAATCATCAGTAAATAATGAGGGTATTATTGTAATCTACATGCAAACTGTTGTTATGATAGAATCTGCAAGATAACATACACACTCTGCATCTTTATGGCCAAAGTAAGCTGTGACTTATAATGCCAAATGTCCTGCAAGTTGGTCAATTATTATGAGAATGGCTTTACAAAAATATCTCAGACGAATATTTAATTTGGTTAACTTATTGAATTTGTTATCAACCGTAAACATATTTGTTTCTTATTAGTAAATAAAGTTGAAGTGGTATTCAGAATTAATATGTTTGTAATCAGTTTATGCGGTTGAAGCCTGGATTTCAAGTATTCTGGTGCTTGAAGCACTTATCCAAAGTAAGTAATAATGACAACCAAATTAAAATTCAATTTAAGAGGCCTTAGAGAGGTTAATTTTCAAGTAAGTAGAAGGTAAATGAATGTTGCATCTGTATGTGTATGGTTTATTAATGAATAATGACGATGGTTACAAGAATGAAGATAATGCTTCCATGGTAAATATTACCTAAAATAATGATAATATATCTGAACATTTTAAAGAAAACCTACCGCTAAAGATCTACCTATTAAGGTACATCTGGTGGTAGGTGCATCTAACGTATGTAAGGATAGCCTTTTTTAGTACTAATCCTTTACTCCCATTTTCTAATCTTTAATAAAGGTAATATGCAAATTTTCTAAAGAGGCTACTGGGGTAAGGAGTAGCCGGAGCTGAGCTACTGAACTCCCCAGTAAGCTCTTTGATCTTCCTACCCAGACATCTTCAGCTACAAGGAGCTGCGTGCGAAGCCGGAGTTGTGTGCATGCGCAGAATACTGGCCATCAGCTGCGCGATTTTTGGCACCAAAGCCGGAGCTACTGTGCATGCGCAGAGCTCTGGCTTCACGGATGAGTTTAACCGTTTAAGGACCAGGCCCTTTTTTGTTTTTTCCATTTCATTTTTCAATCTATAACTTTTTAATTTTTACACATAAAGAGCTCTGTGATGGCTTGTTTGCTGCGTAACGAATTGCACTTCATAGTGACGGTATTGAATATTCCATGTCGTTTACTGGAAAGCAGGAAAATAATGCCAAATGCAGTTAAAATGGTGAAAAAATGCATATGCACCTTTTTCTTGTGGGTTTGGATTTTACGGATTTCACTGTGCGCCCCAAATGACATGTCTACTACGGGGATACCAAATTTGCATAGGTTTTATAATGTTTTCATACATTTACAAAAATTAAAACCTCCTGTACAATTTTTTTTACTTATTTTGCCATTTCTGGTGCTAATAATCTTTTTATACTTTGTTGTACAGAGCTGTGTGTGGTGTCAATTTTTGCGACTTTTGATGATGTTTTCAATGATATAATTTTTTAGGCCTGTACAACCTTTTAATCACTTTTTATTGATTTTTTTAGATTTTTCAAAATGGCAAAAAAGTGCCATTTTTGATTTTCCTTTACAGGGTTAAATGCAGTGAAAAAATGTTATTATATTTTGATAGATCGAGCATTTTCAGATGCGGTGATACATAATCTGGTTATGTTAAACCTTTTTTTATTTTTACTATTTTTCAGACTCCCTAGGGTTCTTTAACCCTAGGTCGTCTGATCAATCCTATCATATAGTGACAAACTACAGTATGGCAGTATATGGGGATTTTCCTCCTCATTCATTACTATGTGCTGGTAGCACATTGTAATGAAAGGGTTAAAACAAGAACGCCTCGAAGATGACGTCATGGGGAGCTTTGCTAGCAGCGGTCACCGGGATAACACCCGTGATTGGTGTTACCGCAAAGCCTGACAAATCGAAACTGACAAACAGTCCGACGAAAGTGCAATCTGCAACCCTTAGTAAATGAGCCCCATTGACAAATGTTGTCTGATCTTTGGGTGAGATTCTGTATACCTTGCAATTTATTGATTTATATCTTATATGTTGAGAAGTTATGGATTTGGCGGCATCAGTGTTCATGTTCAGAGAGAGCTATCAATCACTGATAGGACCACCTTCTTGAGTTTTTAGAAAGGAAAGAAAACTGAAATAAATAGATAAATTATATAATATATAAATTGAACAAAACAGTTTCCAAAATACTTTCATTGTGCCAAATACTTTGCCATAATTTGCAATGTTTGGTAATAGGGTAATATCCTTGTGGTATAGAACTCTGGAGGAGTTAGTGTTTGCATATCTGTCCAGCTACGTCTATGTAAATATTTGCTGTCCTATTGTTTAAACTTATTGCTAATACTAATAGTACTTTCGTTATCCAATCAAATCCTGCTAATTATAACAATAATATTAATATTTCAACCTAGATGAGCTAAAATAAGGGAATACAAAAAAAATATTTTGGAGATGAATTATCAGAAATATTTCTAAATGTTATGCTTGCTACACACTCACTAAAGCAAGTGGTAAAGGTAACAATAGTAATAACAATGACACCGCTAAATAATTCTAGGTATAGCATCAAATTCTAGACTTTACAATTCTTTGCATAATATACTGTAATTCAATGGCATTATGTGATCATTTCCCCAAACCTTTGTATTATCCATATACAGTTCAAGTGCGGTCATTACTAATTATTATACTTGGCTTAGTGTTTTCCTATAACATTGGCAATTATTTATTAAAATATAAGTAGTTTATAAGGTGTTTAAGGGTCACTTCCCATGACATATGTGATATTGATTCTCTCTTTAATCTTATTCTGTTCAGGGAATTAATAATGATTATCTTACAGTAAAGGCTGTGTACGGTAATTGTATATTGTATATTGTATGAGTAATAATTAAAATGAAAAAAAAATATTTTTAAAGGGAAAACACCTTAGATTTTTGGAAACATTTTATTACAATCTTGCATTTTATCCCTGCCACCCTTGATGTCCTCGGACTCCAGTACCTGTCAATCAGCCTGTTCTGTAAAGCAGATTCAGATTCAAAAAGTTATTGGCCCCAGAATAGGATTTATTTTTTTTTGTACACAAGGTTTTCATTTTCTTTAAATCTATTAAAACACATTAAAACCTATGTAAATTTGGTATACACATGATCAAACGACCCAAAGAATAAAAGAAAGGCGGTCATTTGGAACGCACATTGAAAATTGTAAGACCACAAGGAAAAGTTGCAAATGTTTTTTAATCAATTTCAACACATATGGGATTTTTTTCTCACTTTCAAGTACATGCAATGCAATATTAAATGCTGACACTATGGAAGTACAATTTGTAATGCTGAAAACAAGCCTTTACACCACTCTGTAAATGGAAAAATAAAGTTTTGGATTTTTGAAGGTGGGTAGCCAAAAACTGACAGAAAAATACAAAAAAGAGTCTGGTTGCTAAGCGGTTAAGGGAAATCCACCAAAATATTCATATTGTTAATCCTATTATGAGTAAAAAAATGTTCAAAAACACCTTTTGATTCCTAATATCACACTCAGAATTAGGGATTATAAACATAAGGCTCTATAAGATTCATGGCACATGAGTAACAGGGTGAAAATGAAACACGACTCCTTATTATACTGAGATTTAAAGGCTGCAAATATTCCAATGGGAATTGTGGAAGGAAATGCAAACTAGTTCCCTACACTGTGTTGATTAGATGCAAAAAGATCAAAATAGCACTGTGCACATTTGGGAACCAATTCCTTTTGGTATACTGGTTGCGCTATTATACCACTCGGCTTCTTGTTAGTCATGCTTGAGGAAAAAGGGGACTGGATTTCAAGGTAGCATTGAGTTAAAGTTTTCCTTATCTGACTTTTGGAAATGTATTTGTATATTTCCTTTAAGTATCCCTATATGCTTGCAAAGTTGACCACTAAAGGTAAAATCTCTATAAGTAGTTTCTTTTCTGTGAGTCTCTCACTTAGCCAAACCAATTCTCTTCACTGTGCTGAGATGTAAAAAAAAAAGACAGTGCTGTCCACAGTTGGGCATCTTTTCCCTTTGAAATAGAAATATTGGCTTGGTATATCCCACATTGTGCCTTTAGGCTTCTTGTAAGTCATGCTTGATGTAAAGATGGTTGCCTTTTGCATTTTTCCTCCACAGATCTTCAGTCACTGGACTTTAATAGGCTTTGCATAACAACGTATCAAAATATGCTGGTAAAATGTAAATTGTAGCATACTTATAATTATAATTATAACATACAGATTGTATACCAGATTGAATTTCACATCAAACAGTGACGAACACAGTGAAGAACACAGTGAACAGAGTGAAGAACACATTGCAAATTTTTCCTTACATCTGCTAACTTATCAGAAGACATTAGTGCAGAAAGATGTTCTTCACAATAGTATGTGAAGAACAATATGTGTGAAGAATCTTCACACATATTGTTCTTCACATACTATTATGAAGAACACCGTTCTGCACTCATGTCTTCTGATAAGTTAGCAGATGTACGGAAACATCTGCAATGTGTTCTTCAGTGAACACGGGTCATTCTCCTTTTTGAAGTT
Organism: Engystomops pustulosus; assembly: GCA_019512145.1. NCBI lineage: Eukaryota > Metazoa > Chordata > Amphibia > Anura > Leptodactylidae > Engystomops > Engystomops pustulosus. Next base: position 54,877,818 of record CM033641.1, on the reverse strand, counting down.
CCACGAATATTCCATTGAATAAAAAAAAAAAAACAAGAAACAGGACTGACTTCCTTATTTCTCAATAAAATGACACATTTTATTGGTCCCCTTGGTCCCCTTGAAAAATGCTTGAGTCTCCCATTGACTTCAATGGGCTATGTTATTCGAAACGAGCACTCGAGCATCAGGAAAAGTTTGACTCAAGTAACTAGCACTCGAGCATTTTAGTGCTCGCTCATCTCTAATTACAAGGAATTATTCAGGAATAATATTTTTCACTTGTGAAGAGGGGTGAGCGGAATCAGTTAAGCTGGGGTCTAGCTGAGTTTGAACGGACCCAAACTTCAAAATACTGTTGGGGCCCAGGTTCCACCCATGATGGCTTCTGGAATTGATCACGGGTGTAAACTGTTTAAATTCTGCCAGAAAAGTTGCGGGCAGCATTCAAATCAATGGGGGTTTGTTGTTCCCAATAACAAAATTGGGGATTGCCGATCCTCCCAAAAATGGATGCTTGCAAAGTTTGGTACAACTTTTTGAAACTTGTGCAAAGTGTATCAAAGTCACACAAAAAAGTTGTAAAGAATGGTGTAAAGAAATTAGTGTTTTTTGAAGGGACGGTGGATGTGACTTGAATTTGAGACACATTAGAAACTTAATGAAATGTCCCACCTGAGAAATGCACTAAAGCTAAGTCTGGTACACTTGGTACACTGTATAGCTACTATACCTCAAAAAGCCTCACCGCCAAAAAGGTGCAAATATTTTGTACTATCAAGAATCCTAGTGCATCTCTTGATACATTTCACATTATATTCATTTTAGTGGTTAGTCATTAATAAGAAACATTACCAGTGTAAGTAAGTACAAAACCTTAACGACTCGGGATTTCCTGTGACGTCCATGAAAAATACAAAAAATGATGAAATTACTGGTTTAAACTAAACTTTATAATGTATTAGTTATTATGTATCATTTTATTTTATAATTATTATCATATTTAAAGGGGTATTCCCATCTATAAATTTAATTTAATTCATTTACCATATGTAAACATTTTTTCAATTGAATGTTATTAAAAAAATGTTCCTGTGTGAAGTTAATTTCTCATAGATGTTGCCACGTTGTAACTTAAAAACGAGATAGCTTCCTCGGATACAACCATTTGGCAGCAGTGGCCAGACATACGCTATTAAGTCCTGCCTGACCTCCTGCCTTCAGCATTTCTTACCACAGGACGGATGTGGGACCTGCAGTAACTGCCAGACATTTCATATACAAAACCTTTTGTTTCTTTGTGCAATCACTCCAGCAGCATTCAAACTCCAGCAAACTCCAGCACTCCAGCAATCAAACCAGATAGCTTCCTCGGATACGACCACCTCACATTTTGGCAGCAATGGCCAGACATGCGCTATTAAGTCCTGCCTGACCTCCTGGCTTCAGCATTTCTTACCACAGGACAGATGTGGGACCTGCAGTAACTCCCGGATATTTCATATACAAAACCTTTTGTTTCTTTGTGCAATCACTCCAGCAGAGGTGGCCGTATCCAGGGACACAGTCAGGTTTCTAAGGGACCATATGACTACATTTATGAGAAATTATCTTCACCCAGGTTAATTTTTAATGACATCTAATTGAAGAAATGTTGATATATGGCAGATTAATGAATGTGGATGTGAGTGCCCAGACGAGAATACCCCTTTAATTATTCTAGCTCATTTCTAAATTGCACTGGAATCTGGACCTAAAATGTTGAAGATTTGATACAATTTTCATTCTGAAAGTTTATTTTATTTACAAGAAATATTATCAGCAACTTTGTTACAAATGGGAAACCAATGCTGTAAAAATGGCATTTTACAGTAATAACAAACTATTAGCAACCAATGTGATTACAGTAATCAATGACAATAGACATTTTCCTCTAAAGCATTGGGATAATTGATTCATTTTAAACCAAAATGTTATAAATCAGCATTTTGTCTTCATATTATTCTAATATTTAGCATGTAAAAATTGCTGTGTTCTAAATTAATTAGGAGGAAAGTTAAACAGGCAAAATGTTATTTAAGTAAGTTACATTACATTTTGCAGTCTTTGAACAAGCAGACTGTGCCGACCAGGGGATTCGTACATATATATGTGTTCTGTAATTGTGTATAAATAATTAATTCAAATTTAATTAGCAAGAAATACAATTATCCAAATTTTTATATTGTCCTAACAAACACTGATAATTTAAGATGACTAGTAAACATCATTCTCTTTATGATTTCCTTAATTATAACAGAATTATCATGTAACTACGGCTTTTTAACATAAATACATGCGTGATAGATGCAGACATAGGATAATGGAGGTGATGTAGTGTTTAACTGCACTTAATCAAGTATATAATCATTCCATATGGAAAAATAAATGTAGGAAGGAAATTTCAAATGCACCATATCACACTGACTCCATAAAGGATTGAATATGTAAAGGTTCAAATAAAGGTTCTAATAATGTCACCAGTGGTTCTTTATAATTAAAGGTACTTTAACTCCTTCTATAATTAAAAGTCGTATGACTTGAAATGAGCAAGATCTTTGGATCCATTCTATCTGGTGTAATGCTGCTGTTGGTTTTATTAAGATGGAATAAATAAAGGATTTGTATTTTCAAACTTAAGCTTATCCCAGTGTATTTGCTGGTTTTTAGACATGTCATTGTGGGCGCACAGTGAAAGCTGTAGAATCCAAGCCCACAAAAAATGTCACAAATGGGTTTTTGCACCAATTTCACTGCACTTGGAATTTTTTTCCCGCTTCCCAGTACGCGGCATGGAATATTAAATGCTATCACTATGAAGTGCAATTTGTTATGAAGAAAACAAGCCCTCACACAGCTCTTTACATGGAAAAATGTTATAGATTTTTGAAGGTGGGGAGTGAAAAATAAAGACGCAAAAACGAAAAAGGACCTGGTCCTTAAGGGGTTAATCAAAAGCATCCGAATGGGGTGCGTTGATGTTCTCCTCAAGTTTTGGGACATGAGACAGGCGCTGACTTACTCGGAAGCTTTTCCTTAAAAAAATACTTTTTTTATTTAAGCCATAAATGGCGATAAAACAATAAAAGGTTCTTACAATAAAAAATTGTAATACAGGCAGTCCCCAGGTTACATACAAGATGGGGTCTGTAGGTTTGTTCTTAAGTTGAATTTCTATGTAAGTCGGAACTGTATATTTTATCATTGTAATCTGGGTCTCTGGGACAATTGGATTTTAAAAATGTTGGATTGTCATAAGAATCAATATTAACACTAAAGCTTCATTACAGACACATTTTATAACTGTTATAGCTGATCATTGTAGCCTATGACTAAAGTACAATAAATTACCAATATCCAGAGGTCCGTTTGTAACTAGGAGTCGTATATAAGTCGAGTGTTCTTAAGTAGGGGACCTCCTGTAACACGTTTCGCGCTAGGACTTAGTGCTTCCTCAGAGGACCGACTTGGACCAATTGACTTTCAGTCCAGAATATTTCTTGAAATCAGGCAACACTGCCATGAGCTCCTCCTTTATTTGCATGAGGAAACGCTTTTAAATATTTATTTTTTTCTAATGATGTTTGATGAGGTTTGATTGCAATTACAAATAGGAGAGGAGACAACCTTGCCTTGTTCCTCAGTGTATCACAAAACTCTCTGTAACGTTGCTGCTAATCTCTAATCTAGCCTCAGGGTAAGCATATAAAAGCCGAGCCCACCTAATGAACCCTGGTCAAAAGCCAAATCTATCAAGAACATTCGATAGGTAGTCTGATTTGATGTTGACAGTGTGCTACCACTGCCCTATATCAGGCCTGCAAAGACAAACTTGGTTTGCATTTGTACATAGACAATCACAACTATAATCATCATACTTTTTGGAGACTTCCGTTAAATGTATTTGCTTCCAGCAGAAATTAAATAAAGATCTTTTAAGATGTTTTTAATGCAGCTTCTTACATTGCTGTATTTCTTTTTATGGTTAGAATTCCATCACATCGTAGTATTTTATAAGCAAACTATTTCACTATATCAAGTTTATTTTGTGGATGGCAACATAAAAAAAAAAATAATTTTTAGCCGTAATAGAGTTCATATCAGCATTTAAAAGCACTAGGAGATTAAAAGTAAATTCCCTGTGGCAAAAATGGCATCCTCACATCTTTTCAATATTTTAGAGAGTTTCATTTGTGCAAGTTGATTTAGATTTTTTTTTTCTCTACTGGTAAACTGCCAGAGTCGTGACAAGGCTAAGGAAAAACCTCATCTAAATCCTTCCTTTCAAGTGTGCTTGTCTAATTTAATATCATTATAGCAAATTACCTTCAGCTTGAAATATAGCAAGTGAGGTGCAGATTTATTTATGTTGGTTGAACTTTATTGTCCAGAAAGCAATGTTTATAGTTCTTCTGTTGTAAACTTTAAATTTACTCACCTATTTACAGTTTTGTTAAACATGCCTTTACTGTGCTAGGCATGGACTAGTTTATTGGTTTCTATGATTAAAATTTGTGTTATCACTAATTTGTGTAATCCGCTGTGAAAAAGTACAATTGCACTATATTAATATTGCATCATAGGATGGATTATGTGATGAAGCCAACGCCTGGAGATGCTCTGGTAATGCCTCCCTCCAAACACATCTGCCTAATTAGCATAATCATAAAAATTACATTTATAAGGGATGTAGCAGACATATGTATTCTTAAACCTACACTGCAGTGGTGATATATGTTTTTTTTTTTTGGGGGGGGGGGCAAAAGGTGTGACAGATTCCCTTTAATTAGTTTTAGGATTCACAGATCCAATAGTAGTTCAGGTTAAATTGACAAGAAGTTACGACTTCACATTATTTCTTTTATGTCATATTTTATGTTTGCATCAGATTGCAAATGTTATAGAATATATTTTAATTTAATGCAACTCCTCAAAGGTATGTTTGAAAGGTTTGAATCCTTTCCAGGTCTGAGTATCGGTCCTGAGCCAGAAAGCCCAAAATCTTTGTCAGCAACGATTGTCCATGTTATCTGTTTAAATGCAGCTGGCAAAGCTGCCAGTGGGATTTAGATGAATGTAGGCCGTGCGCCCCACATTAGTGGGCAATTAAAAAGATAATGCCCATGATCAGTGCCAGCACCGATTGCAGTTATTAGTAGTGGGGTTAAGTCGGATCCTGACAAGAACTTCACTCAGTGTCCAGGTTTTGGGCACAAATTCGCATAGCTCAATGCATACCCCAACATTTGGGTTCCAACCTGCTTAACATTAGTTACCATTCTTTCCTGTTGCTTAGGTCAAATAAAGTAACCTTTTTGCGACTATGTGTGATACCGTTATATAGCTAACTGAAATGTAAGATGTAACAAGTAAGCTTTCAAGACGACTTAAGTCCCTTCATCAGTCATGATATAACTGGCTTTTTGAAGAGACGCCGATTTTATACACAATGAACAGAGAAATAATGTAACAAAATGTAAACAAAAGGACAATAGCAATAAAAAAGTTGAGGCAAGACTTTCTTAATCAGATGACTTGGGCAGTGTGATGGTTTATTGCCTCCAAGTTAATGACTCCAAGTCTCTGATGACCCACTATCTCAGGATAATATTTGTTACATGTTGAAGTGGGTCATGAATCTCTTTGATAAATTGAGTTCTGTGTAAAGGGTGTCAAAGAGGGTAATACACTTGTATTCCGAAATTTGTCTCTCATCTGGTGACTGGAAATTGCCCTTTAAAGGTTTGGGGGTAGGATTTCTTCAACTGGCTAACACGGTATAAAACTTTTTTTCTTATCATTCTTTAGGACAATATCCACATGGAGCCTTCACCACATGGCCATATTCCTTCCATTAGAGGTATATTATACTTTGTATATTCCTTCCATTAGAGGTACATTATACTTTGTATAACAAAATGCTTGCAAGTTGTACGAATATTAGTTTATTGACACCTTGTTATCATAGTATGATGGTTTAGCTCTAAATTTCAAATATTTATGAAAATACTGCATCTCTAAACACCCATTTTAATAGAAACTATTAAAATTCCATTAACTTGCATCAGTTATGTTTTAATTGAAATATTGGAAGTGAATGTAAACTCTGGTTTTTAGGATGCTGATTACTTTTTTTTTAAGTCTTATCTAAAAGAAACAGTCATTGCCAATCACATGGCATTTGAAGACATCATTTAATGCGGTTTTGTTTTTAACAGTCTTGTTTTGTACTTTCTAGATGAAAAGGACTTTTTGATGGACAAGGAAGGTGTTACCATAAACAATCACTGATCGCTTATTATAATTACTTGTAGTTAAAATCTATTATTATTGTTTTGATTAAAATCAAAGGCTGTAATTTTTCTAATGTCCTAAGGCACTAATTAAAAAAAACACACAGGATGAATGTATTCATGATAAAAAGCTAAACAAATGTTTAAATATGGAAGGAGTATGGTTATTTTCTTCCTTGGTTGCTGTTTCTATTATTAATTCCAACATTAATAATAATAAATAATAATAATCTTTATTTATATATAATATATAATTCCGTAGTGCTTTGAAAATCGTAGGGGACATGGACATATATAAATATAATACTTCATTACAGAAAACAAACATTCATATGGAACAATAGAAGAGAGGGCCCTGCTCACAAGAGCTTACAGTCTATGAGGATGAGGGGGTGTCAATAGAGGCATAATAGCTTGTATAATGGTCCAGCCATTCTTTATAAGGGAACAATATAAAATAAATTAATAAATAAAAATTCTGCTTCTTGAACCAGCCATCAGCCGCCATCTTATTTACAAGGTCTAAGGTGAAAGTGACTGCAGAGAAGCCTGGTATATATCCGCTGTTTGCCGGATAACAGAAGGGAGGGTTGACATTTCATGTTAGCGAGTATGATAGGCTTGTGTCATGGGTGCTCAGGCGATCCCTGTCTCAGATAGCAGGTGCACCCATGCCTCTCCTGGGTCTGGGGGCCGGCTCCACATACCTTCCCCGGCTCCAGCAGCTTCCTCTGCAGCTCCTGCGGCTCGGCGCGCTCGGCCCCGCCTCCTAGGGCGCACGCTGGCTCGCTAGCAATTAAAGGGCCAGCACGCCATTAATTGGCGCTGGACTTTCGCCAATTCTATATAAGCCTGCCTCTTCCTGCAAGCCCTTGCCAGATCTTTGTGCCTCACAGCCTGAGAGAAAGCTATTCTGCGATTTGCCTGTGACTCCTGCGTTCCTGTGTCTTCTGCGTTCCTGTGTCTCGTATGTACCTGACCTCCTCCGTGTTCCAGTGTTACCTGACCTCCTCCGTGTTCCAGTGTTACCTGACCTCCTCCGTGTTCCTGTGTTACCTGAGCTGCTCCGTGTTCCTGTGTTACCTGAGCTGCTCCGTGCTGTTGTTCTGTGTGCTGTGTTCCCGTACCCTACTGCTTGGACCTCCTGTTGCTGAATCTGGACCAGACTCTGACGTTGCACCTCTGCTGTCTGCCCTGACCTTGTGCCTGGACTTTGACCACGAGATTGTCTGCCGTCTCTGTACTTCTACCTTGGCTGCCACTACAGACAAGTCACGCCTGAGGAATGACCTGGTGGTACCATGCCGCAGCTTGTCTAACCCGCCTTGCGGCGGGCTCTGGTGAAAACTGGGTACCACTTAGACTCCGGTCCTAGGTAGTGGCTTGTTTCATCGTCTACAGTGGTCCAGAGGATCCACACCTGCAAGCCTGACAGCTTGCCTAAAAAGATGGGTTTTAAGAGCACATTTGAAACTTTGGAGGGTGGGTATAAGTGTTTTTAACCTAGGCTCACACATAAGAACATGGTCTCAGTGGGCCCCTTTGCAAAAAACTTAGGTGTTGGAATTAAAAATTCAGAAACGAAAACAGTTTCCTGTTCCCAAAAATATTTCCTAGTTTAGTTTATCATACCAAAGAGCTTACATATGAATTATTTTAAATAAACGCCCCATTTAGTCTGCTGGGGACTGAGATTGGGTCATGTGGGCCCCTCCAGCAGCTTTGGGCCCCGACACTTGCCCAGGTATGCTGGGTTCTGGCACTGGCCTTGCATAATGACAAGATGTGGGATCCCTTCAAGACTAAGACCTTTTCTGTTTTTGCGTTTCTGTTTTTACTCTCCTAATTCCAAAAATCATAACTTTTTTATTTTTCCGTTTACAGAGCTATATGAGGGCTTGCTATCTGCTGGACAAAGTGTACTTTTAAGTGCTATTGAATATTCCATGAAATGTACATGATATCTGGAAAAAAGCATTTTTATGAGGGATCCGTTTTTCAGCAAACTACACCTCCCCTTTATTCTTAGGGTCGGTACGATAACAGAGATACCAAATTTATATAGGTTTCATTATGTTTTAGTAGATTTTTAAAATTTTTTATTTTTTTTGCAAAAAACAATCTGCCATTTTGCCAAATTCTATGAATTCTTCATATTTTTGTGTACGAAACTGGTGTAATTTTTTGTAGGATGTGATGACAATTTCATTTATATATGTATAACTGTTTGATCATTTTTTATTCAAACATTTTGGGATGATAAAATGGCGAAAACTAGGCCATTCGACATTTGTGCGTGATTTTCTGTTACACTGTTAGCACCCGTAAATATAATGACTGTTCTTTCATATTTTAAAAGAACAGTCATTTTGGTAACTGGTGATATCTAACATGTGTATGATTTTTACTATTTGTTTGTTTTTATATGCGTTCCAGGGAAAGAAGAGTAATTTAAACTTTTAAAAATTAAGCAATGTTTTAAATATTTTTTTTAATTTTTAAAATTTTTTTTTATTATTATTTCAGCTAGAGTATTGCAGTGTATTGTAATTACACTGCTGGTGTAAAACAGCCTGTTATCGGCCCGCCGCGTATGGTTCAAGCTCAGCCTACCCAGTGGTAGCTAGTAGCCCTGGTTTTATGCTAAGAACATGAAGTCTTCTTACTTCTTCAAAGATTGACATTTACGATGTCACTTTGCACAAATTTGCCGCTTGGCCAACCACAATATAATTTGGATTATTGAAGGTGCCTTTTGCAATGGAAAGGTGGCTGAGCAAAATTATTACCTAATGTCCTGCAAAAGTTTTCACTATAGTTTGTTTATATAATATGTTTGACCTCTGTTTCTATTACCTGACTTCATACTTGTTCTGCTGTTAGATTTCTCCATCTTCGTGCTGTCCTTTTAAATGAAATCTACCATTAAAATGATAAACCAAGGTCTCTTCCTCATAGTTTCAGGCATGAGAACTTATATGTGTTAACCATGGCCTCCTTCCTTCTAAAATCAACTTTTACAATTATGGTAATGTGCCTGAAGAGTGTTACCAGAGCCTCTGTGTGCTGTGTCTTCACAGGCTGTCACATGGTCTCCGCCTCCCTGTACTTCCTTGCACTTTGCCCCTCCCTCTGCCTGCTCTCACAGCAGCAGAGGAAGTTTCTGCACCTATACACTGTAAAAGTCTTTGAAGATCAACAGAGAGGAGCTCTAATAACACCTCCAGATCCCACCTGGATCATTATCATTGATAATCACCGAATTTTGGTTAGATTCAATGTATTCACATTTATTTAAGCCGCTGCACTAGTGTTCTGTCTGACTTCACAAATTCTTTTCAGTGCAAACTGCTTGCACATGTATTTATAAAATGTCCGAAACACATTTGTATCGCATCTGTACTAAACGCAACACAAAATTCTGCATTGAAAGGGGTGTTTTGGTGCACAGATCGACTGTGCAATACATATATCGGGGGATATTTATCAGGACCTCTGCGCACCGCCAGTGGCGCAGAGGTCCTGAAATAATCGCAAATGTGTCACGGCTGCACTATACCCGACACAACACAAATTTCTGCACTGAAATGAGTGTTCGGCTGCTCAGTCAGACCGTGTGCCACATTCATCATGCAAAGCCCGACAGAAGCAATTCACACGCCCCATTTTAAAGGTGCATAAAAAAAAAAGTGGTGCACTTTGTCGGAGAAGTGTAGAGGGAGCCAGATTTATGAAGAACAGGCACCACAATAACTCTATATGGCATCCTCTGGACACTACACATCCAAACCAAACCTAGTGGAGTTTGATCTATTTTTGATAAGTGTGGGTCAATGTGTATTTTACCAGACATCACCAAGTCATCAAAGTCATCTATTAATCTGCAACACACAGTACATACAGTAGGTAGCGAACATCTTATTGCAATATACAGTATTACTGCTCCGAACAATTTGCAGTTTGTACAGACTCTATCACTGTGTCCACGAACAACTACTTTTATGAAAACGACTGAAGAAATAGTATAAAATGTGGCCATAACTTATTGTTTGAAGTCCTTCTTACTATTGAAATAATATTAAGAATCAGAATAGGGACAGATGTCAGCCATAAATCAACTTTTCTAGTACAATCCTGATTTGTAAGTCCTTATTACTCTTGCAAATTACTATAGTTCATGGCAGCGAAAGGTTTCAGAGTGGAATTTAGCATAAATGCGGCCTCTTGCATATGTTTGATGGGCTTTGTGTACTAAATTGTGAGGGTTTTCTTGTCTAATTGCAGTTTGGCAGTAGCTTACTAAATCTGACTCCTCCTCTCATTGGTTGTATTACCAAACAATACACCCCTTTTGCTGTATCCCTTTACACAATCACCTGATGAGAATAATACACTCACAAATTCACTTCTCCAGATTTGCCTATGGCTACACTCCATATAGTTAGCTTGAAATGCAGTATACAAACTATTTGCTGGTGTCTGTGACTGAGTAGCCTCATCTTACATTGTCAGACATGATGACACCACTAGTTCAGTTTAATCACCGCTGCGCCCTCAGACAGGGTTACTCATTCAGAAATATCTTGTTTCTTTAGAAGATTTTACTGCCAAAATGTTATTTATGCTAAACCTATACAAAATAATCCATGCTCAATGAAATGAAATAGTTGAGGATGAGCTACTATAATTGAATATGTAAAAATCATGTTCAAAATAGTATGAAAAATACATGGCGTACCAGGACAGAGCAGTTTTGTTTACACATCTGACAAACATCCATATCCATACAATTTGTTTTTAGCAAAAATCCTTCTGTAGATGAGTCACGTTCTTGGATAACATGGTTCAGTGAGTCTGATTAATCCTCTCAGCAGACTTCAAATCTCATTAATGCCTTGGAAAGGCTTTCTGTCTGCCAAAAGATCAGCGCCTCTAGAATATTGTACAGAGAGGATGATATTTCTATCTGATGTTGCATTTCAAATGCTGGAAATTAAACCTGTACATATGGCAAAACCTATGAGCCCTGCGGTGTCTTCATCAGAGGAAAACATACACTTCCTGTTTATTAATAATCCAAACTTAAGGGCCCAGCTGTTCTTGGAAGATCTTGGGATTTCTTCAGGTCTTCTAGGTTTATATAACTGAATCAATTTAAAATGTTTGTACTTCAAATGATTAAACTAACAAGTCTACATGATGTGGAGAATTAATAAAGGATCAAAGTGTAAGAGATAGAAAATAAGTTACTCTACCAAATTTACTTTCAGGAAATAATATGTAGCAAAAATAAAAGACATTGGAGGAGGGTTACTTGCTAAAGGTTAGACTGTATGAAGTTAGATTAGACAGCCTCATATGGAGCCGGATTCATCAGTGTCTCATGCTATAAATCTTTCTCAGTTTAGGTCTGTGTGGTCTTACTTTGAACCATGTAAATGTTGGCTTAGTTTATTCCAGAACAAGGAGACAAAATTTTGGCTCATGGAACATTTTTGTCTTCCATTGTTTCCACACCTATTTTTCTATGAAGCAATATCCCCTCGTCATATAAATTTTAAAAGTGATAAATCTGTTTCAATGTCGTTATGCTTTGTTAAGGCTTACTTTGTTTACATTAAAGTGGTTTGCCCATGAAAGAAAGTTCTCAAATTTGAATCTTCCAGTGATGTTTACACAAAAAGGATCATATATAAATATTACTTTGAAATTTTATTCAGTTTTAATCCTTTTATTGCTCCTATCATTCAATGGTCAGTGTTAAATTCCAGAGTGTGAAGGAAGAACGTTATGCAGTAATACTGAAGCAACATCTCAAAAAATCAGTCAGGAAGTTTTGGGCTTGGGCGCCAAGTCAATGTTTTGGAGTGGCCATTACAAAAACCTGATTTCAGGGGCATCACTAGGTCAAAAGATCTGAGGCCTGTCCCACAGATTTTTTATCGGGAGACCTAGATGTTCTCAGGTCAGCAAGACACTGTCTGGGCAGCTTTATTCACTCTCATCACAGTCATCTGAATCCTCAGGATGCAGTGAGAGATGATGAGTACTGTAGTGGAGAACTCAGTGAGGGCTGTGGAAAACATTAATGTGCAGGACATTAATAAGTGAAGACTGTGGGGGATATTACTTAGTGAGGACTGCATGGGAAATTAATGGGAGCTGTGGGGGACATTACTGGGACTGTGGAGATATAACATAGTGAAGGTTGTGGGGGACATTACCTACTTTTGGGGACACTAAGGGATGTGGGGATATTAGTGAAGACTGTGGGAAACAATACTTAGTTTAGGTTTTATTAGGTGAGGGTCTTCTTTAGGTAAGTATGATTAGGAAGAGAATTATTTAGTTTATGGGTCACATTGAGGACTTTCCTTGTAGTACTATTAATGTATTGGAGGGAGAGTGTTAAGGGTATCAGAAGGATAACAATACGAGGACATGTCACCTGTAGTCACTGGATGGATTAGGTAGGGATTTCTCCTGTGTTGTGTGTAGCTGTATATATGTACAATTGTTGTTAACACAACCACATGTGAGGGGGATTAAGTACACAAATTGGCTCCACTGAAAGTTTATGGGCAATGCTACAAAAGGAGGTGCGATGAAGGCGGCTACAAACATGATTCAGTTACGCTAGTTCTGCCACTAGAGAGAAGCTAGAGAGGCTAGAGAGAAGCTTGTAAAAGGATATTCAAAATGATTGACCCAAGTCATACAGTTTAAGAACAATGGCACCAAATACTAATGAAATGTATGTAAACATTTGAGTTTGCAGAAAGTAGTAAACATGACTTAAAAATTTCTCTGATTATTCTGGCATTTGGCAAATATAAATTATAATTTTGGTAATCCTAATTGACCTGAAACCAGAAAGGTTTATTCTGCTTTAATCTTCTTACATCTGTTATTCATGGCCACCTTCCTTCTAAATAAACTTTTAAAATTATGCTTTGGGGTGATTCAGAGAGCCTATCTGATCTCTATCTGTTGTAATTTCACTGCAGCACAGGAAGTTTCAGCAGAGTAGGAGGGAAAGTTCTCTTGCACAGTCTAACACCCTGTGAATCTGCATCACAGGGCTCTGGGAACTGCCCCAGTGGCCTTTTAGGCTCATTACCATAATGTTAAAGATCATTTTAGAAGGCACGAGTTCATAGATAACAAATATAAGAAGATAACCACAGTCACAGTACCTGGATCCATGCGTAAGTGTTATTTATCATGCTTGGTTTTAAAGATTGGTGCAGATTTGTAGTAATTGATTTAAAGAATGCATACTTTCTTTGACATTTTAGATATATTTTCTCTTGTGAGAATAAGGAAAATGACTCTTCTAAAAGCTGTTTGTACTACGCCTACATTTGTTAAGGTTGCTCATCTATATAAAAGAAATCTTTGTGTCCTAGAACTGATATTTATATAAAGTGGCCTTGACAAATGGCTTTCAAATAACTTGAAAAGTATGATATTTCCCTTGTCCCTGGACACAGCACAGTTGCTTTAAAGAAAATTGACGTCATATTGTGCATTAGATAAATTTCCATTCTGTACATGACATTATATACATTTAAGTGATATCTACATAATAACCCATATCAAAAGCCATGCGTCATTGTGCTGTTCTCTGGAGAAAAAAGAATTACTGCTCCTTGGCAAAATATACTCATCTCACATCTCATGCAAACTTTACATGCTAAAACTTTTCGCATAAACTTTTCGTGCAAAATGTTTTCATGCAAACTTTTCAGTTATTGCAAACGACAACAAACAATAAATTAGAGATTCCTGATTCCCCGCACATATGTTTAAACTTTGCATCGCATATATTTTCTTTATGAGATTGTCAAATAGATCAGCTAATAACCATGCACAGGGTTGTCCAGGCTGATCGGAGAATCATATGACGCTTTGCTGGGCCCAACTCTAACACAATAATGGGCCTGTAGAGGTCCCATTTAAGACAACTTAGGCCCCTTTCACACTGCTGTTGAGGGGATGTATATCTGGGCGCAAGTTTGTGGCCAGATATACGTCTCCATAAACTGCTATGGCTCTCAGCTGCAGTTTGGTGTGCAGACCCGTGTGCCACCGTACCATACTATGAAACCTATTTACCAATTAGGTGCTATAAAATTTGTTGATACTGATAAACAACATTCATTAGCAAAAGGGCATATTGATACTGACAGACAACATTCATTAGCAAAAGGGCATATTGAAAGGATAGTCCAGATCCCATGGGACCATCCACATGGTACAAGATGAGTGAGTATTTAGTTTGTTCCCTTTAGGCCTCATTCACATTGCAATATGCTTGCCTAGATCGGATTCTGGGCTGAGCACATGGCTGGGTGTAGAATGGATGGGGAGTGAGTTCTTCTCAAACTTCCCTTCTCCAGTGAAACTTGAGCACCCAGCTCAGTCATATGCACACAGCACAGTGACAAGATGCCATGGACTTTATCTCAGCCACGATTATGAGTGTGTGAATGGGGCCTTAAATTGTAAGTTGAATCAGTGCTGGAACATGCAGTAGTTTACTTGCCGCTGACAACTTTGCTGTCTTTGAAGCTCGGCTCCATTTTTTACGTAAAAAAGTCATCAGTTATCAATACGTTTTCTAGTGCAGAACTGTGCAAAGCCAGATTTAATAATTGCGACTACAAGGTGAAATAAAACACAAGTAAACTGCCAATATACTGAAGCACACATGAATTGCAATATATTCGTATTTTCAGACCCCCAAGGGATCAAAAGTCAAAAAGTATTTCAAAAGTATTACAAGCACAATAAAAAACAAATTATAATTCTAGTCACTCCCCTTTCTAGATTTTATAAATGAAACATACAAAGCAAAATTAACATTATTGCCATTGTTTGTTATTGGTATTTTTGTCTCCAACGTTACTTCCATGGAAGGGTACATTACATCTATCCATTATTTAAATTTTTACAAACTTTTTATCAAGTCACTCTATGATTTGTAGTCTTACTTTGTCTTGTTCTCTAAGTTTGCCATAGATGTGGCTGTAGACTTTGCTCCTGAGACTCACTGGTCCTCCTCCTTCCACTGCCAGTCTTATTGGCCATCATAGATAATTCAGAGATGATTCATGATTCAAAATGAATATTTTTAACTATATATCTCTCTCCCGGACTTACAGGGTAATGTTTTAAATAGCAATGGCATGAAAAAGCATGTTCATCCAGCAAGTACAATCTGCCTAACTCAGACACTTTACTAGCTGGATGAAGAATGTTGGTAGCTTTATATGATGTTGGTGCACTACAACTGGTCAATATATCTGCCTTGTAGCTCCTCATTTTCCTTCCCCCTCCAATAGGAAGGGGGTGAAGAGATTAGAAACCATAGCGTCAGTCAATCCAACTGTGTTTTTAAATATGTGTCCCATAGTTGTTATAATACTCGTTAGTGCTTTTATAGATAAAATAAAAGTTACATTTTAGACACCTCCCTCCCAGTGAGATCTCGTAGTGAATCCCTAAAATGGTACTCTTTAAAGTGCCTTACCAATGACTGTGTTGCAAATAATTCAACCCTTAGCACTTAGGAGTCCATATGTAATCTATTTACTACAGTTTCCACTTGTAGTAAAGATGCCTTAAATAAACTACCCTTTTAAAGAAAAAAATCACCAGGTTAGTGTATCATAAAGAAACATCAAACTGGTGACTCAAATTGTTAATTGGCAAAAGGGCATTATATGAACACATTTTACCTCCCTTTTTGAATGCTCCCACTACACTGAAGAAAAGAAAATAGGATTGATAGAGTTGATTTACTCTTACAATGGCCAGAAATCTAATCTGAAATTAAAATGAGCAGTAACATTGCAACACAACAATGCAACGTATTTATGTGTTCAAGAAGCCTGAACATTTTTACTAAAAATGAACATGGTGGTCTCTTATTCATTGTGACAGTGATTAATGAAGTAAGAGAAAACCCAATGAGCTCAGCTACATGGTGAGCGTTGTGATTGTCATTAGACACTACATGATGTCAGATCACAATGTGTTATCTATGGCTTCTAGAGCTGCAGACGACTCTACTAAATATTGAAACCTAGTGTAGTTGTCAACATTCACAAAGGAATTGCTTATATGACAAATACATCTCCAATGTCTGTCCCACGCCAGCTGTCAAATCGTTCTATATATTTATGCAAGGAATGCGTAGATGTGTTTCTAGGCACTAGTGTTCAGGATTTGGCAGAAGTTTGTTTCTCTCGCTGTGTATTCCACTTGTTGAGAGCAATCGTGGCTTTTAAATAATTTCACTAAACGGGAACCCGTGAGGATGATTTTGATATTTAACCAATTGCAGGTCTTTAATGAATTATATTTCCATGTAACATATCTGACTGTAATAAAGAAAAACCCTTTATACTTAAAGTGTTACTGTAAAGTCATAATGATTTTACCAAATTATTATATGTGATCCCCCCTTTAAAACAAACGATGATGCCTACTTTGTGCTGCTCACTTTTTTCTTTCCAAAGTTATGGCATTTTCTGTTCTGAAAGTGTTTGACAAAAATCTTTTTCACCAGAGGTGAATTGGGAGGAGACTAATGTCTGTCTGTCTATGTCCTCAAGCTCAAGCCTCAAGGCCAGTTAGCTTGTTCAAAGATCCCATGATGCCTTGTGTTCTCTCTTTAAAGGTAATTTAGCAATAAATTAATTTAGTTTCCCACAGGTGAATCCACTGAACACTGCACAGTGCATATACAGGGTGTATATGGTTACTAGCCTGGCAGCTTCCATCACATGAAGGAACAGGGAACTTGTAATAAGTGGTAGAAATCAGAAGTACACAAAGTCTATAGCCTGTGCTGTGTGAGCAATAAAGAAAAATAGCTTATTAGCACAGTGCACAAAGTGCTGATGACAAGTTGGGGGAAGGCTGCAGCATGTAGTGTAGAGAGATAGGAGAAAGTTCTGTAGAATCCCAGAGATGGATGAAAGGACTGATAGGGAACAGGGGAGATCTTGTACCTCACTATTCTGTGTAGGAGACATCTGTATTGTGTCATCCAGCTCTGCTTCATACACAGAGAGAGCTCTATTACATGAACTCCTCCTCTGTGAGCAGGAAGCTTTATCACCTTCCAGGAGTCTGTAGAGTTTGTTTATGCTACAAACTCAAGGCCTTGTCAGCGCAGGCAGAGGAAGGAGCTACTGCAGCACTGAGGTAATTGGAGGGGTAAAGCAAAGACATTGCTGAATAGAGGTAACAAAGATAGTAGGCAAAGTTGCTTTACATCCCAAGAGGTATTGATTTGTGAAAAAAAACAAACAAACATACAGTTACTCTTTAATGAGGAATCTGGCACATTGGATTCATCTGTGGTGATTCTAGCTGCTTCACAATGCTTCAATTCAGCTTTAAGAAGAATCCAGCATCATAGTGCATGCACTATACCAAATCAACTTGACACATCGCTTTATAAGATCTTGGTTCAAAAATTAGTAGGTGGATATAATGTAATAAATACTTGGAAGAGGGGATAGACCCAGTACCATTAGACTTGTATTAACTTCAATCGAAGTGATTATTAACTCTCTTTTTCAGGCCATCCAAATAATTTTAATCCCTTAAGGACACATTGTATCTCCTTTTACATTCAGACCATGCTGCCAACCAATCACAGCTTCACTTATTGACTGCAGCTGCAGGTTAAATATATTCTTCCTCATAGATTGTAAGCTCGCGATAGCAGGGCAAGCATTATTTTTGTTTTAGATTGCTCTAGGAAGTCTTATTTTGTTTGTATATGTAACCCGTGATCAGTAAACCAATACAGAATAAGATGCACTAAACAAGTTAATATTTATTATTATAGGAAATATAAAAATGGGCCATGTGCTTGCTGTAACTGCTAAAACTTTGCCAGTGTCTCTCCCCCATGAGCTTTACGTTTAAACAACAATGTTTGCTGGATTTTATGCAAAAAAAGAATCACTGTCTCATAGCAGCCACGAACAGCAGAGCTTTAATTGTACTCGGGTTGCTTAATCACCTAGATTTGGGACACTAAATCAATCGTGGTGGACTTTGATATAGGAGGTTTGGGTGGTAGGACCTTCACCCATGAAATCCTCATAAATATTTTCATGCATTCATTACACATGTACACAAGAGCCATTTCAGGACTGTTGAATGTCCTCCAAAGAAAGAAAACCACAGATTTAAATCAGACAGAAGGGACACAATTTCCCCAAGAAACTGATTCTACTACCATATGTAGTAAGTGAATTCCAGACTTGAAGGGGCTATAATATTCATACAGCCCAGGGCACATGGTAGTATTAATCCACCCCCGTAAATCACTTGCACTGAGTGGACAAACAGGCATACAAGTTTTCATAAATATCCCACCATATATTCACTTGACTAGGTGAACATTAATAATACTTCGGTCTGCACTACCTGAAGAGGGTGCCTCAGTCTTAGGGTTCCAAACCCAAATGCAGTCCAATAATAATGAAGGCTGGGCACATAAATTGTGCTTGCAAATGATTTCTTTGAAGTATATTCAAAAGTACAGAGTGTGGATGTTTGGGCTAAATTGGCCTTTATGAACACTGTAGAGATAAAGAACCAAAGGACATGCTAAATAATCTCATAATAGTAATATGTTACTGTACATTATCTTAGTATGGAAATATGTTGTACCATACCCCCTCCTATTTATTTAGCATGTACTTTTGTTGTTTATCTCTACAGTGTTGATAAAGGTGCATTTGGTTGAAATGTCCGCACGCTGTACTTTTGAATATACTTCAAATAAATCATTTGCAAGCATAATTTATGTGCCCAGCCTCCATTATTATTTGACTAGATGAACACCATTTCACAAATTATTCACCACAAAATTTTAGTTTAAATATTTTTAAATAAATATTAGTGTTTAGAATCACGTAATTTCTACAAAAGTTGTTTCTACAACATATTTCAGTGCATACTAGAAAATGGTGCATCAATTTGTATCCCTTTATACATATAAATCAACCTCTAACATATTATTTTGTCTATTTATGTTGGAGCACATCTTACAAATGACCTGTTTAATGTTAATAAAAATAGAAACTGTCGACTACCTGGACCCTATTTACTTTCTTTATCTATTCTGCAGCTCCCATTTATTGGGTGAGAATGAAGGGCGTTTTAAATCAAAGCCAAATTAATTGAAATAATATTCTGTCTGAATAGAATCTTAATCCATTGATTTAAAAATAAGTATTGATATTTTCTTCAACCATAGAGAATGATGTACACAGGATCCTTGAACTTTCAATTCAGACTCTGGAATTCTATTATGGAGAATTGATTTCAAAGCATCTTTGAAAATGAAGAGTTGATTGTGTAGCATGTGAGCATGATGCTAGAAGAAACATGGACAATTAGCATGTTTTAAGTTCAGCCCTTTCTAAATTATTATGTACCGCACTAGCATCAATTCAATTTTATCACAATAAAACAGCTGTCTCCATTGTTCATTGCAAGTGCCACATTGAAAGCACTAATATTATTTTCTAATACTTTTCTATTTCAATATTTTAACATTCCTAATGTAACATCGAATATCGTATTTCCCTCTATTTTTATTGCACATGATTGGATATATTCATAATAAAGTTCTGGAATAACAGTGGGTCAGCCTAAGGTCTTCTGAATACTGTAGTTTTGGCAGTATATGGTAGGATCAAACAGACAATGTAGGGTTAAAGTTTCCCAGGGGGTCTGAAAAATAGTAAAAAAGAAAAACATTTGTAAAAAATTGTATTAAAAAAACCTAAAATTCTAACCACCCCCTTTCCCTAGAAGTCATATAAATATAAATAAACCTTAATAAACAAGGTAGGTATTCCTGTGTTCCAAAATTCCCAATCTATCAAAGTATGATAACGGTTTTTCATAGTGTTTAACCCCGTAATGGAAAATAGCACCCAATGTAAGAAATTGCACTTTTTTGCCATTTTGTAAATATACAAAAAATTCAATAAAAGGTGATCAAAAGACCATACAGTCCTACAAATAGAAACACTGAAAACGTAATCAAAAGTTGCAAAAAATTACACCACCCACTGCTCTGTTCGCCTAAGTATAAAGAAGTTAATAACGCCAGAAGATGGCAAAACAGCATTTTATTTTTGTACAGGAGGTTTTAATTTTTGTAAATTTATGAAAACGTTATAAAACCTATACAAATTTGGGTCTATGCGATCACGGGGATACCAAAGAAAAAGGTAGCATGTCATTTGGGGTGCACGGTGAAAGCTGTAAAATCCAAGCCTACAAGAAAACTTTGCAAATGCATTTTTTCACCAATTTCACTGCATTTGGTTTTTTTTTTACAGCTTCCCAGTACATGGCATATAAAATTAAATATTATCACAATGAAGTGATTTTTTTTTGCGCAGAAAACAAGCCCTTACACAGCTCTGTACATGGAAAAATAAAAAAGTTATAGATTTTTGAAGGTGGGGAGTGAAAAATGGAAATGCAAAAACAAAAAAGAGCCTGGTTGTTAAGGGGTTATTCAGCAAAGGCCCTCTTAGTTATGTGAGCCAGGAATACATATCAACACAACATCAGGTCACCTAAAAATACAGTAATTTTTATAAAAATTAAAAAAGAGGACAAGATTACTCATCATGATTAGCCAACTCTTGTGGCATTAGGATGATCTATATTGTCATGCAATTAAAGTGTCATCCTGTGTAAACACATGGTGATAGAACAGGACCGAAAGCTGTCGCAGATGGCTGATTGTCAGGGTCAACACTCCCATGACTTCTCACAGCTGTCCCTGTACAGTGATTGCTGTGATTGATCAGTCAAATCTTATTGACCAGTCATAGCTAAAAAGAAAAAAATATATATATATTGCTTAGTCTTTTATCTGCCATTACAAAAGTGTTATCGATGGCAACTTTCATTACATTAAAGTAATTGGGCAACAGAAGGTGAACTCAAGACTTTTTGTTCACATCCCATTCTTAGTTTCTGTTATACTCTTCTTAAACTGAGAGTGTAACAGAAACCTCTGACTCATCTGTAAACTAAGCATTTCATTATTACAGTTTAAGGGCAAAGCACTTCTCGCCCTTTGGAGATGTGTTTTGCCCAATGCATTTTTTATTACAATGAATCATCAAAATGCAGCCTTAACCCACTAATCCTAGACCACTATCCTTATCCCTATTAACCCTAGACCACTAACATGCACACATTCATAATAAATTGTGAAGGGACTATATATACATTTCTGAATGCTTTACTATAGTCCCAGACTGCAATAATCAGCTGTAAAGTGTCTGTAATGAAGCTTTATTTATAATCCTTAGTTCCTGTATAGCAAAAAATGTTTAAACTCCAATTGTCACTGGGGCCAAAAATTTTTTGGTCTGGATCTACAATTATAAAATATACAGTTTCGACTTACATACAAATTCAACTTAAGAACAAACCTCCGGACCCTATCTTGTACGTAACCCGGGGACTGCCTGTATATATATTATACTATAAATTTCAACACAATAAAGTCAGACACCTTTCCCGACAGCCAGCCATGATAATGAACAGGAAGTGACCTGTGGCACAAGAGCTCTGAGTAGTACTTGCTGTGTGTCGCTCTTGAAGTCAATACCACTTGAGTTTTAAAGATGTGCAATGCTACTGCTACCCCCAACATCTGTGTCTATGATGCCCAGTGGTAGATATAGTCCTGATCATAACCCTTTAACATTATTAGCTTTTCTTTAATACCTTTTCACTTCCAATAATTGAAGTGATGATTAAATAATCCCCACTTCTATCTCACACTTCCTAGTTAATCCATCTCTGCCGTCTATATGCAAGTCCTTTCACTGGCTAGCCATTTACCACAAAATACAGTGCCATGCAAGATAGTACAATAAATAGGTACATGACTGGTCACCTCCATATATCTCTGCATCCTTGCATTAACTTTTTCTCTTTTCAGTTTTTTTTCTGCTTCTCTCTTAATAGTCTCCAACATTTCCCTTTAAAATCCTGCCATCAAAAAAAAAAATTTTGAAAGGTTTTCCATCTACAATAAGGTTCTCACTGTATAAGCCCCATTTCTCCCTTTCACTGCCCTTCCTCTGCTCTGCTGAACAGTGACCGACACGAATATCACTTCCCCACTTGTGAATCACTGGGCAATACAGGCAGTCCCTGGGTTACATACAAGATAGGTTCCATAGATTTGTTCTTAAGTTGAATTTGTATGTAAGTCAAAACTGTATATTTTTTTATAATTGTAGTTCCAGACAAAAACATTTTTTTGCCCCAGTGACAATTGGAGTTTCAATTTTTTTGCTGTAATGGGACCATAGTAAAGCATCCAGAGAGCTTCACCAGAGGTCACAGTGAGCAGAGGGGTCTGTCTATAACTAGGGGTCGTCTGTAAGTCAGGTGTCCTTAAGTAGGGGGCCACATGTAGATAGCATAGTGCTATGGGAGACTGTCATTAGTTTTAGATGAAAATCTGGCAACATGCTTCCTGTATTATAAAATCATCAATATTTCATATGTACAGCACCTTAGAAGTTACCCATCACCATGAGAACAGCTGTGATAAAGAAAAACTGTTTATCATTTGTTTTTATAGTTAACTAAACATTTGTAACATTCATTACACCAGATTTTGGAGATAGCATTTGCATGTAAATCAATATGTTTTTTTGTTTATTTTATCATTTGTATAATTGACAGACCAAGGTGTTTTCATCTTACAATAATGTGGTAAATTAAATTGTTGATGATTAATAATCCTTGACATCTTTATACTGTACAATTAATTATAAAAGCCGCAAAACAATAATCTAACACAGCCACACACAATCTGTCAAGCGCATCCTTATAAATAAGTCAATGCTTTAGATAGAATTTTAGAATTTGTCTCTGATTCAGCGTAATAATATTTAACTTACAGTAGATATAGAAACATATAGGGGGCCATTTATCTTAGGCTTTTTTCTTTTATATTTGCTACTTTTTTGGTGCATTTGGATAACTCTTTTACTCACCTTGAAAAGTAAGATGTGCAAGAATTTTACATTGTTGCACCATACAATCTTGAGCAGACAAAAAGTTTAGAAGAAGTTGCAGAAGTTTTTTTTTACTTTTGTGCGACTTTTTAAAAAAAAAAAGTACAAACATGCCTGATATATCACCCTCTAAGATAAATGAAAATAGACCAACACCGCAAAAAAACAAACATAAACCTCAAAATGTCCTGACTAAAGGTAAAAGACCCCTATAGTTTTTTTTTAACTAAATTTCTACTATTTTTATCTGTCAAAGCCATTTTATATATTACC
Organism: Engystomops pustulosus; assembly: GCA_019512145.1. NCBI lineage: Eukaryota > Metazoa > Chordata > Amphibia > Anura > Leptodactylidae > Engystomops > Engystomops pustulosus. The sequence continues at coordinate 54,854,129 of CM033641.1, read as the reverse complement.
AAGATGTTTCCACTGTATATCCCCATAGGTTGGAGTTAAAGCCTAATCTTTTTAGGTGTAATTTTGTATGTGTGTATATATATATATATAATTATTTCTTTGATCCCTAAATGTTATGGCCGTAGATCTTCATATATAGGGACAACGTTTTATCACAATCTTGAGAAGAAAAACTACCTTCTTTTGAGTTGTTAGCAACACAGCATTTTTTCATATTTGTACCTAAATGTTCCAATAGCAATACTTAAATAAAAATTAAAAGGAAGCACTAATGAGTAACCATCATTTCACTTATTTTTCTTAAAAGTGTAGAAATGGGCACCGTCATGGGACGTTTAGAGGGACTGTTCATTCAGAATGAAAACGCTGTACTGCTACAGTCTATGTATAATAGATCTAGCTTCTGTGGGCAAGTTAGCTGGCCTCAGCTTGAGGGCATAGACTGACAGATATAAGTCTCTGCCCACTTTACCTCTAGTGAGAGATTTTTTTCAAACACTTTCAAAACAGAAAAAGCCATAACTTTGGAAAGAAAAGGACGAGCAGTACAAAGTAGGCATCATTCTGTTTGTTTTCAAAGGGGAAATCACATATAATAATTTGGTAAAATCACTACAGCTTTACGGTTACGCTTTATCAATTAGTTACCATACAGGTGTGTAACTTGAAGTTGTTCCGTTTGGTATAAGTAGCAGTAAGTTTATAGTTATAAGTATGGATCATGTATAAGATTCAGAAAGATGTCTCGAAATGCGTAGATATTTTTCTATGGATGTACATCTCTAGTTTTTATCATGTCTAAATAAAGTGAAGTTTTTATATTTTTTTTGCATACTATACAGAGGCAGAAGTTTACTCCGCACTTGGTTTTCTGAAGATTCAAATGATTTTGTTTAATGTGTTTTATATGCCAGAAGCAAGGTCACATAACAATAATTTTTGTGTGGAGCATTGTAATACCTCAATCACTTTTTCTTAGCTCATACAGTATATGAAAAGCAAGCAGGCGTCAATATGTTTAATACCTTCTAGCTATTACTATTCTCATTTTGTACATTTCCATTTTTTGAGTTTTGAAAATGAACTTGCTTAAAGGGAGTCTAAGATGCATTTTATATGTATTTGAAATGGATACTAAAATAATAACTACGAGGCAGCTAAGTATGGCCTGCACAGGCCTTTAAAGCAATACTTCAGAGTGCAGGGCACAATTCCCATTCACTCCTTCCATAAACAGGGCAGGCTTTATGTAAAATTCAATATGTATGCAAATAAGCCTCAATGTGTTTCAGATTTGACTCATTATATTCAAATTAGTTATGTGGCCATGTGTTCAGAATTTACTTTCAAAACCTCATATTCAGCTTGTTCTGCTTTCATGCAAAAATAATGCATCCATCAAGCAAGCACAATAAAAGCCTATAACAAGCATCGCATTGCTGTTTTTGAAGTAGTAGAAATACATTATAAAACTACTTTCTAGGTACTTTTTAAATCATATACTTGTGAATCATCCTTAATAGGATTTACTTTGATAAAGTGCTGAGTTTAAAAAATAGGCTCGAATTAATGGAAAGAATTGATTTACTCAAATATAACTAGGAAAAATATAACTATATTTCATTTACTTCTTTTACTAGCATATATAACTAAAGATACAATTCTGGGATTATTTTACTGTAGAAATGCATTATAATCCCGGTCAATAAACCAGGTTTCTTTTGATTTAAAAATATTATTTCAAGAGTAACTCTGCCTATACTATGTGGGGTAAATTGTGGCATAAATTGTGGCAAGTGTTTGTATAGATGTAGTGCCGGTTAGTGTGACCCAAGGTAAATTAACTTAGTTAAAGGGGTATTCTGACAAATTAATGTTATTGTCTGTATGATGAAAATTTATACAATTTTCCAATGACTTTTCTGGTTATTATTATGATAGACCATATTAATAACCATAATGAATTCTCCTTTCCCTCCCTTGAACCAACAAATCTCCATTAGTTAGTGAGTTAACCGCTGCTGCCAAAGGACCCTAGAGAAGACCACAATACATCAGTTGGTCCCGAAACATCTGAGCATCTGACAGTGGAGACAGCGGAGAGGTAGTGAAGTCTGTCAATGTAATTTCATTGTCCAAAGGGAAATATAGGACTAGGTTGCACCTTCAGAAGCGTATAACGCTTCTACTATTCACTTAGTTAATCATGGATGCCCCATTCAATTTAGTTGGTAAAGAATTTAAACCATGACCTCGGTCATCCAAAGGTCATGCATCCCATTCACCCCGCCCCCCTTCCACACACACACAGAAGTTGAGCCAAACATGGATGCCTATGAAGAGGCAGATTTGGAGCATGGGCTCCAGTAGTCCCTAACACGGGTCAAGAAGTGCTAACAGTGTACAATATTATATTGTGTCCAAAATAGAAACTTCATCTGAAAGGTGTAAGTTAAAAGTTAATTCTAAATAAGTTGTGATCCTGTTAGGCAGACTGCAGTGAAGACACTGTCTGAGATCAGTTGAAATTGATTTAGCTATACAGCAAATATTTACTCAGTATCAGTGACCAATCATCTGAAACCAGAGATGATCATGTGAGCTCAACAACACCAAATCTCACAATGGTAATACAATTTATTTCTGTCAATTGTTCAGTATGTTATATAATAAAGTTTTATTCCTTTTTCATTATTAGCTACTGTAGCTTTAGGGAGGATGGATATTGTATTTCTTCATTTCCTCTAATGAATCAATTGCCAATTATTGTAATCACACATCATAGTGAGGACTCTAATTATTCCAAAACTTAGATTTGTTCAGATGATACACAAGATACCCTTTATAAAACTGCATTAATACTTCATCTATCAAGGGCACCTTAAATAGAGACTTATTTTCCGGAAGCATTATTACGATAACACAATACAGTAGTAATACAACTTTACACTAAGTACTGTTTTAGTTACTCTCTCTTTGACATATGAATGGACAGAGATTATCCTCATGGGAAAACATTACTAAGTTTGACTTACTACACAATTGCGAGAAGTTATTTTAAAGAAATTCTTAGCAGCAGTTTTATACTGAAGGATTGGTAGTAGTGCAAAAATTGATCCAGCACTTAGAGAGCGGATGTAATTGTAAAACTTGATTCACTTTTTTTCATTACTTAAAACTGGAACATACAGAGATATGGACAAAACCAACACATTTCTACTGGTGTGGTCTTGCTCTGAAATAAAAGTACAGCAAGTTTTTAAACCAATCTTTACTGCTGTACTGGAGACAGTTTTAGCGCCAGGTGCCCGACTGCTGCAGGTTCAGCAGGCTGATAATGCCAGCTTTGGTAGATGCTCCTGCATCCTATTTAGTGATGGAGGCCTCGGGGCACGCTCCCCTGTAATAAGGCTCTGGCGTCAATTGCTAATATGTAATTTTATGTAATAGAAATGAGACAAGCAGTGTTGAAATGGAAGCATTTATGGATTTTCAATGTTCTAACATTCACTACATGTGGAAGCAACAGGAATAGAGCCAGGGGTGTAACTAGGAGATGCTGTATCCCATAGCAGACTTCTGCATGGGGCCCTCTTCCCCTTAAAAATATATCCATATTTATACACTCATACACACATTAATATACTTATACATACATATACAGTACTACTCTCAAACACACATTTGTACACCCATATACATAAATATATACACTATACATATAGTATATATCAAATACACACCTATAGTATGTATATAATATAGTATATATACACATCATATTATTACACTTACAGTATATACACACACCATAAATTGACATGTAGAGAATATTAACACACCGTTTACATAAATACAGCATAAACACATACTTACAGTACCATATACAGACATACAACATATAAACACACATATACAGTATATAAACATCTTACAACATATACAACATGTATAAACCATATGAATAACATTTACAAATCACATATATACACATATAAGGCATATAAACACACATATACAGCATATATACACAGATATAGAGCATATACCCAACACATATACACACAGATATAGAGCTTATACACATCACATATACGCACAGATATAGAGCATATACACAACACATTTACACACAGATATAGAGCATATACAAAACACATATACAGGCGGTCCCCTACTTAAGAACACCAGACTTACAGACAACCCCTAGTTACAAACGGACCACTGGATATTAGTTATTTACTGTACTTTAGCCTTAGGCTACAATAAACAGCTGTAACAGTTATCACAGGTGTCTGTAATGAAGCTTTTTTGTTAATCCTGGTTCTTATGACAACCCAACATTTTAAAATCCAATTGTCACCGAGACCAAAATAATTCTGGCTGGGGTTACAAATATAAAATATACAGTTCCGACTTACATACAAATTCAACTTAAGAATAAACCTACAGAACCTATCTTGTACATAACCCGGGGACTGCCTGTACACAAATATTTAGAGCATATACACATCACATATACAAACAGATATAGAGCGTTTACATAACACATATACACACATATATAGAGCACATATGTAGAGCATATGCACATCACATTTACACATCCATACATTTACACATACATATGTATATACTCACTTCTTATTCCAGTGCCCATTAGCTTCTATTACCCATAGGGGTAATAGATGGCAAGAAGAAGAGATGAGAGATTGAAGTTTTACCATTCTGCTATCCTTTCCCCTGACATTTCTTGTCTGAGCTCCTGGCTCAGCTGTGTACTGTGTACATATGTAAAATGTGCAGCATAATAGATATATATAACTGCACATCTTATCCATTCTTCAGTGTGGCAGGCCAGGTGGGTCCCTTAACACTCCTGGCCCCATAGCAGCTTCTATGGCTGCTTCCACTGTAGTTACGCCCCTGAACAGAGCAACATGGACATGTAAATTCCATTATAGATCTATAAAGCAAACCTTCACTGCCATTAACTTTAGACTGGTGCATTTCAGATTCTTTTAGTCTGACAGAATTAGTGATTGACCAGTGTCAGAAAACAATTTTTAACTTTTGCATGAAGAATAGTGGTTAAGCAGTATGAAGAGTCCTTAGCAACTGGAAACTCAGAAACATTTATTCTACCATATTCATTAATGAGCAAGGGCCACACACAAGAGCCCAATATCACAAACGCCCATATGATTAAAATATTTTGAATATACTGTATCCTCAGATTCCAAAATTATAGTAAAACCTGTAGAGACTATTGTAGCAGAGCATAAGGTTGTGTGGATTCCAAAATGGGTCTGGTGATAGACTTAGATATCAGCAAATGCAGAAGTACTTGATGATTGGATTTATATATGGTATGTATATATAAATATTACTTTCCAAGAATATATAATGTATGCATGATGTGCTTTTTCAGGGAATCCTGCCACAAGATATGTGTGTTATAATTTTAGCGTTTTTTGTGTTGTTGTTTAAGTGTGTCTTTAAAGCGGTAGTCTATAGCGGTAATATTTAACCAACGAACCTTCTAATTACTTACAGAGATGACAAGTATTGCACATTCAAATACTGGGAAAATTGCTTTCAACATACAGTGTAAATTAAACCAGTGAGTGGCTAAGCAGTTTACTGTCAGATATGTGGCCAGAATATTTATTTTATTGCAGAATTTTAAGTATCAAAGGTCCCTGTTTACTGTTACTGAAAATGCCCAATTTACATTTGCTAATGAATAATTCATCAAAAGGACAAGAAGGCTGAAACTGCACTTTGCAGAAAGACATAAAGATCTCTATAAAAATGTATGAAAAGGAGAAATGGAAAAAATATAAATGAGGCATCATGCCATTGACTTCTTTCCTGAGTAAATATGAATTTGCTGTTTATAATGAAACCCCTAAAGTGAATTACTTCAGCAGAGGTGTCATTATTACGCTACAGATAAGTACAGTATGAAGATTTTCTGCTTGATCACTTTGCATTAATGCTATCCAGAAAATTTCGAGTCTGTGAATTTTGAGTCTCTAAATAAACACAATTAGATGAAATGCAGGAAAGAAAGGAACAGTTGGGTAAAATAGCAGCTTAAACAGTTTTGTAAATTAGATTTGGCTACAATTCCAAAATATTAATGACACAATAACATGGGTAAAAGCATGCTATTTAAATGCAAAACAGGTAAGAAGATGCAGTACTGCCTCACTCATGTTTACTGTACTCACTTTTTCCCTGTACTCCACAACATTTTTACCCAGGTGATTCAGTAGTAAATGATAAATTACTAAGAATAATCTATTTTATTCTATGTATGTATCCACGTATCTCATCGATATAATTTCTTGCTTTAAACCTATAAAAAAAGGTCATACCATTGTGCCAACCTGTGAAGCTGCACCGTGGGTCAATATGTACATATCTGAGCCCACAGTCATCCTCCAGTTACTTTTTTCTCTTTTTTCTATGTATGTTTATGCCTGATAAATACAGGCATTATTTGTGACAAATGTCATAAATACCTGGCATCAGAAAGGATGCCCTGCTTGGTATGCTGCTCCTTCCTACTACTCCTCCTGCCCATGTTCCATACCTTTTCTCATGTCATGTGATCAGGGTGATGTCATCCCATGTATGTATCTGATCACATGAAATACCAGCACGCCTCCATGCACCTGTTGAAAAACTCTCTGGTCAGCATGAAGTCGGAAGCTTTGCGCTCGTCACAAGACATGGGGGAAGAACATTCTCTTGTTGATAGCCAAAGCACCGTCCGGTCTGTTTCTCAGCGCGTATCGGAGGAGTTGGAGGAGGATGAGGAGGAAGAGGAGGAGAATGTTGGCGAGACAGAAGAGGGGACCATTGCTCAGTCCTTAACCCTCGCGTTCAAAGAATTTATTCCAGCACCGATTACTGGGTATTCACTCTCCTGGACCCACGGTACAAGCAAAATCTTTCCACTCTCATCCCTGTAGAGCAGGGGTCAGGAACCTTTTTGGCTGAGACAGCCATAAGCGCCACATATTTTAAAATATAATTCTGCGAGAGCCGTACAATATGCTTAAAGGGACACTGACAGAACAATGGCTCCAGCAGTCATTAGTACAGCAAGGAGTGTTCCTCCCCCCTGTACTAAGCCACCACTGGACCAAAACAATGGTAATTCCCTGTAAAATAAAAAATAGATAATTTACATTTGAGCTTGTCCCTATACAGACGCCAACCACTGCAGAACATCCCTATACAGACGCCAACCGCTCCCCCTGTTCTAGTTCCCCTCTCCCCATAGTTCTAGTCCCCCCCCCTGCTGCCCCCTTGTTCTAGTTTCCCTCACCTCACTGTTAGCAGTCTGATTTGTGGGAGTCTGTATAGAGGAGGAGCTGGAGGGTCATGTGATGATGACATCACCACAGGTCCTCCAGCTTCCCCTGTATACAGCAGGAAGCTCCTGCAGCCCCTTACTGTATGCATCTTATTCTATGTTTGCCACAAATCGCTGTAAAAATTTAATAAAATCACAGACCTACTGCTCCACTGGAAGCTGCAGGTAGCAGGGTGGGGGCCGCACCCTGTGGGTCTGGGTTGTGCAGCCCTGATGTAAAATGATGATGAAAAGAACATAGCTCACATTTACTCCAAAGATACTTATAACCGTTGTATATAGTAATCCATTCCTTCAGCTATGATACTGCAAATACTGTGTGATATATCATCTCTTAAATGACACACTGAGATCCTAATATTTTATCACCACTTATTTAGCCTGCATGTGATATGTCATTTTGTTGAGAGAAACACTATCATTGAATACAGAAAATATATATGACTGAAAACACACTCTAAAAGTAGAATATATGAATTGCCTTTGTATAATTTAATTCAAGATAAAGCAAATTCTATGGGGCAGAATTATCAAGCTGCCTGAAAGTCAGAATATTTCTAATTGCCCATGGCAACCAATCACAGCTCCCCTTTAAAATATTCATGAGCACTGCAAAAATGAAAGCTGAGCTGTGATTGGTTTCCCCGATAGTGCCCTTTTTCTGTAGCCTTCTTATAATGTCTTTTTCTATAGCAATCCCCACAAACCTATAATGTCCACTTGTGTTTTCCCTGAAATGTCCCCAGCAGTGTTCCCCCCAATGAAATGTCTCAAGCTGCGCCCCCTTAACACAATGTCCCCAACAGTGCTCACCATTAATGAAATGCCCCCAGCAGTGCCCCCCACTAAGGAAATTCCCTGAGCAGTGGTCCCTAATTAAATGTCCCCAGCAGTGCGCCCCAATATATTGCCCCAAGCAATGCCTTCCCCCTAATATAATGCACCCAGCAGTGCTTCCTCCCTAATAAAATACCCCTAGCAGTGCTTCCCCATAATGAAATGCCCCCAGCAGTGCTTCCCCCCAATGAAATGCCTCCAGCAGTGCTTTTTCCCTAATGAAACACCCCTAGCAGTGCTTCCCCGTAATGAAATGCCCCCAGCAGTGCTTTCCCATAATTAAATGCCCCCAACAGTGCCTCCCCATAATGAAATGCCCCCAGCAGTGCTCCCCCCAATGAAATGCCCCAGCAGTGCTCCCCCTAAACGAAATGCCCCCAGCAGTGCTTTACCCCTTATTAAATGCCCCCATCAGTGCTCCCCCTACCCAATGAAATGTTCACAGTGGTGGACCCATAAAAATAATAAAAACAACACCTACCTCTATCGCTCCTTTTCACCCCGCGGCTCCGACTTCAACTCTATGGTCGAGGCATGTTTCTTCCGTCTGCCGGCACGCACCTGTTATGATGTAATCAGCAACACTGACGCGTCATAGCGGGTGCTCGTTGGCAGACGTCAAAGACATGCTTCTGCCCTGAACCTGTGGAGAGATGCAGTCAGAGCCATGGGGTGAAGAGGCAAGTACAGTTTATTACTTTTTTTATGGCCATGGACCTGTTGTTCCACGGCCAGGTCTTGGGCCGCGGTTGGGGACTGTCACATTATGTTATCTAGACATCCTTGGTTCTGGTAATGGAAATTACCGTATATACTCGAGTATATGTCGACCCAATTATAAGGTCCCTAATTTTGCCACAAATAACTGGGAAAACATATTGGGGGTCATTTACTAAGGGCCCGATTCGCGTTTTCCCGACGTGTTACCCGAATATTTCCGATTTGCGCCGATTGTACCTGAATTGCCCCGAACAAAAACCCGACGTATTCAGAAAAACCGCCGCATTTAAAAACCGAAAAAGTGTCGCTTAGGAAGCGCTTACCTTCACCTGGTCCGAGGTGGTGCATTCCGGCGCGTTGAGATGATTTTCAGCGCAGCAGCGCCACCTGGTGGACGGCGGAGGAACTACCTTCATAAATCCCGGCCGGACCCGAATCCTGTGCAGAGAACGCACCGCTGGATCGCGAATGGGCTGGGTAAGTAAATCTGCCCCATTGACTTGAGTATAAGCCTAGGGTGGAAAATGAATTAGTCATAGCCCCCTCAGTAATGAAATGCCCCATGCAGCCAGCCCCCCCCCCACTGATGATGAAATGCCCCATGCAGCCAGCCCCTCCCGTTATGAAATGCCCCATGCAGCCAGCCCCTCCCGTTAAGAAATGCTCCATGCATTACATACTCACCTACTGGCGGTCCCCAGCTCCCCTATGCTTCCTGTGGCTGCTATTCTTTCTTCTCTTTCAGCAGGACACTGAATCATAGTGTGCTGAAAAACTTGGGTCATACACGAGTATATAGGGTATCTTTATTTTATAAAAATGATAGTTCATAGGAGGTTGTAAACAAGTAATGACTCAATAATGTAATTTTAGTGGAATCACTGTCCTGTCACCTCTACCTGTTGGAGCAGATCACAAGGATCCCATCCCGGCCTTTATCTAGTTATTTCATACATTAATCATTGTAAAATCATCTTATCTTTATTATGTAAATGAGGCTGGTCACATGGTCAGAGGCAGTGATGTCACCCCTGTTACCCCTCCCCTCTCCTCCCCCTGCTCATGTCTGTGTGTAATGTATAGTATAAATCTGACATGTTCTGCTGTAACATGGCTGCCTGGAGCTGCTGTATCTCTCCTACACACCCACATGCACACACAGGCTGCAGGGGGTGTGGCCACCAGCACCAGGAAGCACATCATTATACAGCCTCACATTATACAGGCTGTCAGTCATGCACTGGGGGTGTGGCTGTGCCTCCCACTCATGAATAGAGTGGACAGCTTGAATATGCTAATGCTTCATTGGACATTTCACAGGTCATTTGCATACAGCTTTAGGACCTCATTGCTTAGGTTTACAGGTATGTAGAGGGACAATAAAGGGATAAATGCAATGCTATCTAATTGCAGAATATGAAAATATATTTAGTTTAGGGGGGTTATTTTGCATGACGGGTTCTCTTTAATGAAAATGAAGAAAAAAGTTAATAAAAAATTATATAGATCTAAAAAAGGAAATATATGCACACATTGCTGGACTGAGGTATTGTGGGCCAAACAAAGGCAGAAACCTTGTGGGCCCATGTTCCATCCACAATACCCCCAAGTACGAAGTATCATTAAAACAATCTAACCCAGAAAATTTGCAGAACATCCGTATAATGACGCCAACCACTGCAGAACATCCCTATACATGAGCCAACCTCTGCAGAACATCCGTATACAGACGCCAACCACTGCAGAACATCCGTATACAGACGCCAACCGCTGCAGAACGTCCCCAAACATGAGCCAACCGCTGCAGAACATCCCTATACAGATGCCAACATGTGTCTAAGCTGCTGCAGAACCTCACATTAATGTAGAAATACAGTGGTGGGGGAAGATATGAGGGGATGATGCAGAGGGGTCTTTAAGGGACACTTAGGAGCTTCATAGCTGCTCCTGCACACAGGACACTAAGGGGTTAGTGCAGAGTGTGACAGGACACTGGGGGGAGGGAGCACTTATCTCTGGCTGATCCCGGCTGCTGAATCCTTCTATTCAGGTGCTGGATGGCTCCGGAGTGTGCAGCTCTGGTCTCCTCTGTCTGAATCTCCCACGCTGCTACATCCAGCACTGGGATTGGCTGCAGGCAGACAGTCTCCTCCCCCTCCCTCTCTCACACATGGAGGAGGCTGCTGCAGGGAGGGAGACGGAGGTGCCGCCCCTTAATTAACCCCGCATACCCCTGCACTGCTCTGCCGAATACATCCAGGGGCATAACTACAGCCGGGGGCACAACAGGGGCCCCGGACAAATGGCCAAATATGGGACCCTGTTCTTGACAGACCCTGGAGCAGCAGCTGCGGCTGTAGTTACGCCCCTGGATAGGAGCCCCGGCTGCGAGCCAGATGCAGCCATCAAAAGAGCCATATCTGGCTCGCGAGTCATAGGTTCCCGACCCCTGCAATAGATGATGTGTGATGAGAATTACGTATGATGAGGTTTAGGAAAGGCTTGAGATATTCAATATAATAGTAGATCGATTAGGGTCAGAGGGGAAAGGCTTGAGCTATTTTTTACCAGATTTTAAAGTGCTTAGGGAGCCTATTTTTGGAGTCTTGGGTTTTTCCCAGAATTAGGCTACATGCACACTGCCATGTGCCCGCCACACCGTAGCATGGCGGGAACACAGCAGCACGGGGAGAGGAGGAGGATGTGAGCGCCGCTCGCCCCCACCCTTCTCCATAGGAACATATGGCGCACGGCGCCGTAATACGAGAAATAATAGGACATGTAAGGAGGGAATCATTTGTCTACATTTACTAATGGCCGTGCACCAGTTTTTTGCACGTTCTTTCTAGTGTAAACTGCTTGCACAAGTATTTAAGAAGTGTCTGCACCACATTGGTGGTGCCTGCAACTGTTTTTTGGCGCGGCTGCACTAGTCTTCATGCAACATAAATTTCTCCACTGAAATAGGTGTTCCAGTGCTCAGCCGGACCGTGCTCTACATTTAACATGCAAAGTACAACAGAAATGTGTTGCACGGCCCATATTAAATGTGTACCAAATAAAAGTGGTTCACTCTGTCGGAGCAGTGCAGAGGGCTTCAGATTCATGTAGAACGTGCGCCACAAATCCTGAATCTTGTGCCCCTCTGCACAATACACAGGCGAACTGCACATTGTACAGTTTGCACTTGTCTCAGTAAATGTGCCCTATTGTATCACCAAAGAAATACATTTTGCTGCTTCATTTGGCTAATTTCAGGGGGCTACAGTGTTTCTGATTTAAAAACTGCAGGATTACTATTTATGAATTCATTAGACATTTCTAGATAACAATCATAGTTTCATGCCTACAAACATAGTGTTTCATTTGCTCTAAAAATGAAAAATGAAATTCTATATTTGCATAACTAGGGTGTGAAAAGTAATTTGTACAGTCCAGAAGCTTAATTAATTTAATAGTAGGCAAGTATGACCTTGAAGCTAAAGTGTGCAGATAAGTAAGGTAAACAAACGCATAATGAATCTAAGAATATGTGGAAAGGTTTTCACACATCTTCAAGCATTTCTACAAGCAAAGCCTAATTACATGCATTACACAGCCACCTAGGCTTTTTAGTATGTTGCAAAGTTGTGGATTTTACTTGACTTGTTAGAAGCAAAAAAACTACTTAAAATAATTTTGCATTCTACATGATTTTATTGGTCTATTCTCTATATTCGAAATATTACATACATATACACTTATATACTGCAGGGGAAGGGAACCTATGGCTCGGGAGCCATATGTGGCTCTTTTGATGGCTGCATCTTGCTCTCAGACAAATCATTGATTAATAGCGATCGGCAGTGTGTACATCTAAGACACACAGTGATGATCACTGGAAGCAGGCAGGGATGTTACCACTGCCTGCACCCTTTGTGTGACAAAGGTGCCATTGCTGCACCTCACTCCTTCTCCTCAGGTGCTGGATGTCTCTAGAATATGCAGCTCTCTGGTCTCCTCTGTCTGAATCTCCTGTGCTGCTACATCCAGCACTGGGATTGGCTGCAGGCAGACAGTCTCCTCCTCTGCCCGCCCCTGAATTAACCCCGCGTACCCTGCACTGCTCTGCCGATTATATCCAGGGGCATAACTACAGCCGGGGGCACAACAGGGGCCCCGGACATACGGCGAATACGGGACCCTGTTCTTGGCAGGCATCTTAGCAGTTGCTGCGGCTGTAGTTACGCCCCTGGATAAGAGCCCTGGCTGAGAGCCAGATGCGGCCATCAAAAGAGCCACATCTGGCTCGCGAGCCATAGGTTCCCGACCCCTGCTGTAGAGGAAAGGAGTGTGAGAATGCATGAATACCAGCAGGCCCTGGTGCACAAGCTGAAACAGTATTTCCCTTCTGACACCGCTGGCGGCACAGGGCGTACTTCTGCGGGACAAGTAGCGAGGGAGAGTAGGCGAGCAGGCAGCTTGTCCAGCACTGGCAGAGGTACGCTTTATAAGGCCTTTGCCAGTTTTATGTCACCCCAGCAAGACCTCTGGTTTGAAACTTTTTGGGACTGCCACATACATGCACCATCGATTCCTTTTCTGGAGGGGCCCCTACCGGCTCCTCTGGTTGAAACTTTTTGGGACTGCCCACATACAGGCACTCAATCTATCTATTTTTCTGGAGGGCCACCTACCTGCTTCCTCTGGTTTGAAATTTTGGGACTGCCACATACAGGCACTATCCAAATTAAATTGTCTCCATAGCCAGCCTCCACACGTTGTCTCCATTGCTACCGATCCAAGTCGTCCAATAGCTGCTCCATACATGCGTCCTTAATCACACGATGTTGTGTCAGGCAGAAATTTGGGTTGTTTCATGGATTCCACATCAAGAAGTTGTTAACTTTGTCGCCACCAGAGGAAATCTGGACGAGGGTACGTGGGGAGGACCCGCTTTGGGGAGGGTATGGAGTAGAGGGGTTGGCTATTTGGGAGGGCGGAGGAGGTGCGGAAAGAAGGGGGTTAGTAAAAGTGGGCTTGCCAAAGTAATAGTATGGAAGGAGGTAGTTGTGGAAGTTTGGTGGGGTTTAGGGTTCGCGAGGAAAGTGTATGTAGTGTAAGACAGAGGGGATTGCTGGGGGGGAGCGAGGTGGATGTGATAGTGGAAGAGATGGGGGATTGAGAGAATACTGGACGAAGCTTCGAGTTGAGGGTCGGGTTAGTTGTTGGTGGTCGCGCCTTATGTAGTTTGGATCGGGGGGTGGAAAGGCGGTGGAGGTGTACGGGGATGGTGGTGGAAGGTGGTATGAAGAGTGTAGGTTAGTGGGTAGTGCCATGGGGCGGAGAGGAGGTTACAGGAGGACGGGGCGCTGTAGGGGATGGGTGGGGGGTTGGGAAGATAAGGTTACTGGTTATTTGTAGGCCTTCGTTTCTGCGTAGTTCTGATATGGTGGCTATTGATGCGTTATGAAGGGATCGGGTTGGTATGGGAAGGATGAGGGGTGCTGTTTGATATTGATGAGATGTCGAAGGGGGTGTGTGCTTCATAGGACGCTCGTAGTGTAGATAGTGGTGGTTAATGTGGATGGGGACGCGCTTGTATTAGGTGGAGGGTGTGAGGGGCGCGTTGGGATTTGGTGGGCAGGAAGGGCTAGGGAAGGATTGATAGCTACTGAGGATCGGAGAAAATGATTGTTGGGGAGGAGAACTGATATGTTTGAGAGGCAACGGGCTAGAGGGGAGGGGAGAGAAGGAGGATGAAGTTAAGGTGGATAGGAGGGGAAATGGGAAGGTGGGAAGGGGAGGCAGGTAGAAGGGGGGGGGGGGCGGATGCAGAGGAGAAGGTGAGGAGGTGCGTGGGACAGTAGGGGGCGTGAGAATGGTATAATGGGGGTTGTGATTAACGGTTTGAGGATGAGGGAGAGGGCAGAGTAAAAGGGCAAAGAAGGAGGGAGGATGGTTATGTGTGTGAGGAGGTGGCTGAGGAAGATGGGGTCGCGTGAGAAATGGGGTGATGGGTGGGAGTGTGAGGCGGGGTGGGGGGGGGGTAGGGGGTTGGGAGCCGTAAGGGTTGGTGAGAGAGTGGAAAAAAATCGAGTGAGATTGGCGTGGAGGATGAGGGGGGAGGTGTGGTGTACTATGGAATATCAGGCTTGAAAGAAGAGGTGGGGTATAGCAGGGGGAAGTAGGGGGTAATTGGGTCCCTTGTGTCGTAGGTGTTGAGCCAGAGGGTGGATGGAGCAAGCGGAACAAAGGGGCGACAGGGGGCGGAGGAATCGCAAGGGCAGGGAGGTGGGGAATGTACGGGTGAATCGGGGGAGCGGAGATTCGGAATTTGTGGGATTGAGGTGGAGAATATCGGGAGGTGGTGATAACGTAGTGGTGTGTTAAAGATGATTTTTGGCGAGGGCATATGGTGGGGGGGGGAGTTGAGGGTGGTAAAAAAATGCCGTATGAGCTGCTGCTAGGGGTACGCGGTAGGTATTGTGGGGGATGGGTGTGACAGAAGGGGGTGGTGGGGGTGGTCGTAGTATAGGCGTGTTGTTTAGTGGAGGGGGAAGTGGGATAGTAACGAGAGGGGCGTGAGGGAGGGGGCGCGGAGTTGAGGATGGGGTGAATGACGGGGTGCAAGAGGTGTTTAGGAAGAGATGGGGTGAGGGGTGCGAGAGTGTTTAGTGGGGGTGCGGGGGTGCACGCTGGTTGTAATGCTAACTAGTGTGAGCTAGCGATCATTGAGGGGGAGACGGGACATGGGGAAAGTTGGGGTGTAGGGGGGACGGGGATGAGGAGGGGGGCAGTCGGGACTGCGGGTTATTAGGCTGGGGGATTGCAGGGATGAATGGGTGCGGGGGAGAGGTGGAAGGGGGGGCGCGGAATATGGGAGAAGTGAGGGGGCGGGCGACAGGGTTTGGTTAGGAGGAGAGAGGTGGGTTAAATGGTGGGTCGAGTAATTAAAAAGTAGTAGGATTGTTGCGCTTTAAAGGGGTGGGTTATGAAGAAGAGAAAGTGAGGCGTGGTGGAGGGAGGAAAATGGGTTCTTGAGGAGGAAAGGAGGGGGGTGGGGCTAGAGGGGAGGTTTGAGTTAGGGAAGGGAGGTAGTTAAGGTGTGATGGTGGGTAGTGAGGATGTATTAGAAAGGGGGGAGAAGTGAGATGGACAGTAGGGGAAGGGGACGGAGGGATATGGGGGGGTAGAAGAGGGTGGGGTGGAGGGTTTAGGGTGTGCGGGGGTTAGAAGAGGTGGAGTATTAAAGGAGTGGAAAGGCGGTAGGTGGGGGGGAGGTTACGAGAGAGACAAGGTGCTAAGGTTGGCTAGGGGTGGGCTCAGGGATCGTGCGGGTGGGTTTTGGAATCGGAGCAAGGTATAATTGGAGCGGGAGGGCTGTGTTATCCACAAAATATACTAATAAACTTTTATCATTACCAATATTATTTCCAGCGCTCTTGACGCATCTGTTTACATTCCCCTCACCCGCCATATCCACAAACTTATAAGAACACTACTACCTTGACTTAACAAAGGGTTCTTAAAGTTCTGTTTGGGGATAGCCTAGAGAACAGGGGCTTGATTGGCGAAACTCGCCTGGCGCGAGAGCGCGCAGCTCATGCAAGCTCCACTAACATAGTTTTAAAACTGCAGCAACACTTAATCGACTACTAGTTCTGCCTCCATACAGGTCCCCTTATCAAACGAGCTGTGTCAGGCGAATTTTGGGTTGTTTTCATGGCTTCCATTTACTTTGTCCGCCACCGCCTGCTGTTTATCCACAAAATATACTGAAACTTTGTATCATGTACCGATATTATTTTGAGCGCTTCTTGGCTCACCTCCTTGGGTTTCCTCTCTGCCACCCATTGTGTTTGAAGCCTGAGTCCCTATTAGGGTCATGTCGCCATGACCTCCTAGCTGCCGCTGATGCCTCTGCATTCCGTCCCCTATAGTGTTCAGGGTCAATATGATGTTTTAGATGCTATGCTAGCTTCATTCTGTCCTCTGTCATGGCCATCTGTTGGCCCATAAATTTGGCATAATGGCGATTTATGCAGCTCAGAGGCATCCATGCATGCGCCCCTGCTGTTTCCTGTCCATTTCCTGGTGTTTTTCCATCCTTTTCTGAAGGTTCCCAGGTGTTTGGCCAAAGCTTCCCTGTGCAGAGCTTGGTCCCCTTGAAAAATGCTCGTAGTCCTCCCATTACTTCAATGGGTTCGTTATTCGAGACGAGCACTCGAGCATCGGGAAAGTTCGTCTCGATAACGAGTACCCGGCATTTAGTGCTCGCTCATCTCTATTAACAACCAAGCACCATACATTTATGGTTTTGTGCACTTTCCTCATGACCCGATGGGAAAAGTATATTGGGCCACAAAACAGAATCACCACAGGTCTGTCAGAAAAATTATGTAAAAGGAAACAAACATTTTAACCTAATGTATTCTTACTATTTGTTTTGTTTTGTTAAATTTCAGGATGATGAGGCTCAACAAAAAAGCAGACCAGCTTGGAATGAAGGAAGTAGAGATGTCCTCTGAATAATATTTTAGGTGAATCCCAACATTATTGAAACCACCTCACACATGGGAGAAACATGAGAAGGAAGATATCAAGATGAAGTTTAATACACGACAGACTGACTCTTTTTTGCATGGGAAAACTACTTACCTAGACCTTTTTCCAGCATGCAGAATCACTGTATACCAGCAGTGGATGGACACTAAGAATCCTATTGGGTCTCGGTCAGGACACCAGTTAATAGCTCAGTCGATCGCGGGAGACCTTTTTACAACATGACCAGGTCATGCTGGAGTCACCTGACAGCGTCACCCCATCGGGAGGTTTTGAGAATTTCCAGGCATACCATGGTCTACAGCACATTCTGTACAGCCTTACCCTTCAGATGCAATAAAATGGAAAGCTTTTGTAACTCCAGATATCTTATATGACTCAGTTTGGCCTATGAACATTCCCATCAAAATTGAAAATGACTCAGATTCTGAGGGCAGGCTGAACCTTACACAAGCAACATAGTCATGATGGGCCAGTGAGAGTAATGTCCTGAAGAGAACTTTGATTGGACTCGCCTGAAGGGCTTCATCTTAAGACTGAATCTAGACTCAATGGGCCTCATTTGTTGCTTGAACCAAAGCATCAATGCATTCTACTCACAGAGGACATTGTTTTGTACCACCTGCGCACATGAACCATATTAACACAATAGCCTTATAAAGGTCTGTCAATAAGGATCCAACTCATTTTATACCTCAAAATGCAACTACCTAACAGCATACTGAGCCACAAGGGGCAATTGTTTTAAGTAGTGCACTGTATGCTCAGATGATAAAAATCTGGGGACTCATCATTTGAGTAAGATGAATGCTGAGGCTAAGACTCATAACATTGTTCAGAATATCACGTGAGCCCCTGGATCACCTCCATGGATTGAGAGCGAACAGGATCCATTACCGGCAACCAAGCCTCATACAAAAAACCAATTAATGGTTTTTTACCTGGCCAGATGCCCCTAACGCACTGAATTTGCATATATTTAATACATTTAGCATGTCTTATTTGAATTTTCGATAAAAATAATATATTGGCACATTGAACCTAAGGTCTCTTTTTTAATACATTACATTGTATAGCTTACACTGTGGTTAAATGCAGACGGTGCTTAAAACACCCTTATGTACTGTGCAGACTTTTGAAAACTGCTTTGTTTTTTCTTAAGAAGAGGAACTATTTTTCCTATGTGTTACCACTTATGATAAAAAAGTTTTTGGCTTCTTGTGGAAAATGATTTTATGAGATGTTTTATGAGATGTTCCCACATTTTGTATGTTTATAAGTCATTATGGCATTTCCTTAAAGGGTGTGTTTTTTTTTTTTTGAAAGTCCTTTCTTTTGAATGAGGGATGACAGTATTAACAATTTGGATTACACTGATTTTTGGCGCCTTGATGAATATGTGGCTGAATGTATTTTGATTGGCACCTTACCAATAGAAAACTGACAGAGACAGCCACATTAATATATGATTTCTCTAGCAAGATATAGACTGATATTTGCTTTGGCTTTTTCCATTTTTTTCTGAGTATTTATAGAAACTGTCAGACTGTATATGTACTATGGTAAAGTTCAATAGATTCACTGATTCTGAGTTAAAAGCAGAAATTTGGCCAAAAGGAGTGAACAAATAATATTCTGTTGGCATTATCATCTGACTGTTGGTTACTACTGCACAAATAAAAACAGAAAAAAACTGACCTAATAACCCACTGCCAAAATGTGGTCAAGCAGAATTACACCTCTTTTTTTCATGGCCCAGATGTATTTGCTGCAACGAGAGATGTCAATTGGTTGTATAAAAGTAATGGCGGTTTTTTTGTTCCCTCCCTTCATAATCTATACCTTTAATTTTAGGGTACAGAGCTGTGTGAGGCTTATTTTCTCTATAGAAATTTCACTTCTCAGTGACATTATTTATTCCATGTG
Organism: Engystomops pustulosus; assembly: GCA_019512145.1. Classification (NCBI taxonomy): domain Eukaryota; kingdom Metazoa; phylum Chordata; class Amphibia; order Anura; family Leptodactylidae; genus Engystomops; species Engystomops pustulosus. The sequence goes on along the minus strand of CM033641.1, from coordinate 54,834,712 downwards.
TGTACTGGGAAGCGGAAAAGATTCCAAATGTGATTTAAAAAACGCATTTGCAAATCACTTTCTTCTGGGCTCAGTTTTTACAACTTCACTGTGTACTCCAAATGATATCTCTACTTTATTCTTTGGTTTCAGTATGATCAACGGTGATACCAAATTTATATGGTTTTACTGTGTTTTAATACTTTCGAAAATTAAAACAATATGGACAGAAAAAAAAATATGTTTCGACCCTATAACATTTTCATACTTGTTTTTGAAGCTGTGTAAGACGCCATTTTTTTGGGAGATGACCAGAAATTTTCATTGCTACAATTTTGTGCGACCTTTTATCACTTTTTTATTTAATTATTTAGTAAATTAATTTTTTATGTTATTAAAATGGTGTACAAGTCATGTTTTCTGACTTTGGGAGCAATTTTCCCGATTGATTCTTTACAATGTCCCATTGGCACATTGTAACAAATCTGCAGAAACCATACAGCCTAGAGCTTGCAAAGATTCAAGCTGTCAGGGCAATTGACTGCCACTCCTCGATGATGTCACAGGGAGTAATGATCTCAACCAGATGGCAATGCAGCTGTCTTTAAATCCGTCCGAATCTTTGGCAATCGCTGGTGTGGCAATCAAGGTTGACACCTCGGTTGCTAGCGATGTGCTTGCTGCACTATGTCACCAAACCTCATGTTTTCATACATCCTTAAAGGTGTTTTCACACAAACAAACTAAGTTAGGCTGTATCCACGGAATCGGCCCTAACTTGCTGATCAGTGGGGGTTTCAGTGCTGAGAACTCCCCACAGATTTTCCCTACACTCACATTTCTGCCCTTCTGGATGACACAGCACATTTCCATTCATCTTCTGGATTGTGACTCTCATAAAAGGTAACTGGCTATTTTTCCTTGTTGCTATTTTGTCTCTTATTTTGAGATAACTGCCATTCACCTTGACTTCTGTGTTTTAGATTCTTTGACCCTTTGGCCTATTCTCTAATATGGATTTTGTACTGCATTGGTCTTCTTGGTTTTGACTAAGATGAGCAACATACTCGTTCCGAGCTTGATGCTAGTTTGAGCATTACATACTCGCAACTTCTCAGACGAGTATTTTGCCCGATCGAGAAAAATGTCATCTCGCGGCGTTAGATTTATGGCGGCCAGAAACAGAGCCACACAATCCGGAGACTCTGCAGTACACCCAGCATCACATGGTACACTTACATGTCGATAGCAGTGGTTGTTGGCCTGATCAGGGGACCCTGGAATAGACTAGCCCCTGCCCCGCTGCTCGGATCATTCTCTGTCTGGATGCCATAGGGATAGCTTAGGGTGTTCTAGTAGATTACGTTTAGGCAGGAGTGATTCTACAAGAAACCTATTGTTAGGCAGGAGTGATTCTCCAAGACCTTACTGTTGGGCAGGAGTGATTCTCCAAAACCTCAACAGCCCTTGTTAGGGCTACATTAGCGTTTTTCAACAGTTAAAGTGACACACTCAGTCACAGCACAAAATCCCTTTGTGTGCTGTCATTGTAGGTTAGAAACTAGCCATAACATCATCTTCTGTGTTGCTGTCTGATTTCTTCTGCACGTTTTGTTCTATGAAAAAAAACCACACAAATACAAAAAAACCCACACAAATAAAGAAATAATTTAAAAAAAAAACAATAGAAAAACAAACAAAATTTACAGTTTATATTTCTGTTTGTTCTAATTTAATTTTTGAAAATGTTGAACCCGAGGGCTAGGGGTAGAGGACGAGGCGTGGGCGTCCATTACTGCGCGGGGTCAGAGGCCATGGTCCTGGTTGGGGTGAGACACCACCTGCTGATGAGGAGTAGAGGAATGCCGCAGAGCTACCCTCCTTAGCTTCATGTCCAAGTTAGCCGGGACTCGTGGTAGAGCACTGTTGCGGCCGAACAGTGCGAACAGGTGATGTCTGGATTGCGGACAATGCTTCTAGCCATTTGTCCACCGTCTTCCACGCAGTCCACCCATGTTACCCAGTGAGTACTCCTCCAGCTCCTGCTTCCCCTCAACCTCCTTACCCCCAGTCCTGCCCCCGGCTCCAGGAAAAATTTGGCATTTGAGCCGGCATACTCTGAGGAACTGTTTTCTGGACCCTTCCCAAGTCAGGTTGCTGCTGAGCTCTTTTCCCGATTCCCAGGTTTTCCACCGGTCGCAGTCTGTGGATCATGATGACCTTGAGGAGACACGTTTGTCAACAGTGGTGAAGTTGTTGTCAGGGCGAAGTCTTGATGGGGGACAGACTAGGAATCGGAGGATGATGAGGTACAGACCCCAAGCTGGGCTGATAGGCCAGTGAACACAGTGGTGTGAGATAAACGCGAGTCCTATACGAGAACAGTTGGAAGAGGCAGTGTGGGGCCAGATGGACAGGCAGGGCCAGAGCTGGTGCATCAGCGCCAAATGTTTCACGTAGTAAAGCTCCCGTGGCAAGGCTAGATTCAATGTATAGAGTGTGAAGAAAAAGGAAACTTGCTCACACCCGCTTTCGAATTCTTCCTAAGGAGATTTCGGTCCCAGCGACTCGGATCCCACGTGACCAGCGTGTAAGGCACAATAGTACGGAAAAATGATCCAGCCTTTGTGTTTTGGGAACAAATGCTCCAGGCTTTTTATTTCAAGATATAAGGAAGGGTGTAGACATCACATAAACCCCAGGCCTGCGTCCAAGTGGTGGACTACACTGTCCACCTACGCGTTTCGAGCGCATACACATGCTCTTTGTCAAGGCTAACACATATCTGAGAAGGAGCGCCATTAAATTGAAAAACTGGAAGGACGTCAGAGGGAGGGGGCCAAGGTCCGCCTTGATCCATGACGTCAGATTTGTTTGGGAACGCCTTTCTCAAGTATAGTAAAATTGTTTAATTTTTAATTATAAAATGACCCTTAATAAGCTTTTTTTAAAACAACATAAATATAAAATATTATACATTGATATGTAGTCACCAACAGTAAATGGTTAAATGCGGACGGCACAAACAAAACAAAGAGCCACCAAACAGGTTCTACATATATAATTACTATTTCTTGTTTTATTGTGTCCTTATGGAAAAGAAGGAGAGTCAGATTAGCGTATATTTATTAGTACCAGCCTTTCTATTTCTACCCTATGAAAAAGATGTTTTGCATGATTTTGTGGTAGTGAGCCACCTGTAGTAAAAACGTAATTTTTTTATATGAATTTTAATATACATAGAGATTACAGCCTCGTAGTAAGTGGCTATGGGTGACTGAACAGAGTACATAGTATAAAAACTAAAATTTAGAATACCTGCAATAGCAGTGTTCCGTCTGAATGGACTATGTTCAGCATTAACGGGTAGAGATATAGGAGTCTATACAGACTGGTGCGTCGCGGGACTGGTCTGGTGGAATATGGATTCTATTCGACTGTATATAGATGGTACGCAGGGCAATTAAACAGGGAGCGGACAACCCACTAAGGGGGAATGAGCTTCTGGCTCAATCTCGGGGATTAAGTTATAATGAAACAAAATTCCTGCTTATAATTCATCTCCCTAGGACAGTGATGGCTAACCTATGCACTGGTGCCAGAGGTGGCACTCAGAGCCTTTCTGTGGGCACTCGGCCATCATCAGAGATGACTCCAGTATCTTCCTGCAGTCCCAGACACCCAACTTGCCTGTGCACAGAGCTATTTTAAGTGACAGCTAGACCTGGGATATTTTCCTGCTTTATTGGTGTCCTCAGGTGCTGGTATCATGAAAACTGGTGACAGAGAAGGGATATAAATCACAAATTAATTTCTGTGCTGACACTTTGCGGATAAATAAGCTGGGTCTTTGTTTAGTTTGGGCACTCGGCCTCTAAAAGGTTCGCCATCACTGCCCTAGGAAATCTGGTTTCCATTGTAATATCCAAAAGCTTCTTTATCGAACCATTGTTTACTTCGGTCTCCCCCCCTTGAAGTTAACATTAATGCGGTCAATGGCATAGGCTTTAAATCCTGTAGGATTTCCCTGATGCTGTTCTATGAAATGTCTAGAGGCTCCTGAGATGTTTTTTTAGTGATACTGTTTGATTCAACTCGTCTTATATCTCCTAGGTGCTCCAGTATTCTTCTTCTTAATTTACGTGTGGTCGCTCCTACATACTTGAGGCTGCATAGAGCACCTCGATAATGTAGACGACATAGTCGCTTTTACAATTCAGATAAGTTTTAATATCATAAGATTGAGAATTCATTGTTTTTGTGAATTGTTTTTTGCTTCGACTATTCTGGCATGTTTTGCATCTTAGTGCTCCACATGGTAAATCCCTTGTGCGTGAGCCATGTATTTCTAATTTTGCTATTGGACCTGAGCTAGGTGAAATTAGATTGCCAATAGTGACGCCTTTTTGAGACTATATTAACAGCATTTTTCAAATTGTGGCCAGAGTTTCATCCTGGCACAGATAGGTAGTTTTTGAGGACTAGATTTTTAATATCTGCAATTGCATTGCTGTATGGAATGTAGGTATAAATTAGTTTTTTTTTATGTTGTTGGAATTATTTTTGTTTTTTCTAGAATTAACTGACTTCTTGATTTTTCAATCAACTATCTTGCTGGCTCGACTGAGGACACTGTGAGTGTAACCCCTTTTTGTGCATCTTCTTTTATGGCTCAATTCCTTTCTAAATCATGCTTCAAGGACTACGTGCCTTTTTGCCCCTGTCAGTTCTCCTACTGGTATTGCCTTAATGGTGTGATTAGGGTGTGAGCTGCGGGCATGTAAAATGGTATTTCCGATACTTTCTTTCTGAAGTGGTGTTGTGATAAAGCCTTCATCGGTGTTTTAGATTTAGATCTAAAATGTCATGTGACTACGGCTGGTGGAAAACGTAAAAGGGAGATTGCATTCATGTTGTTTATGTATTCCACAATTTAGGTAACGCAGATACATCGGCGCGCCATATTAATAGCAGATCGTCTATGTACCTGCTGTACCAGAGGATTTCATCAATGAAGGGGTTTTGCTATCACTGTATAGGTATGGGTTTCCTCCACCATGACATGGTGAGATTTGGCTATAGATGGAGAAAATTTAGCCCAATTGGAATACCCTCAACCTGAAGGTAAAACACTTGTTCAAGAGGAAAAAGTTGTGTGTCATTAGAAACCATAGTGTTTTCGTTTATGAAATGTTTCAGGTTCTCCACTATATGTACTGTATTTGTTTAAATGATTGTTCAAAGCCATCATAGCAATTTGATGAGGTATAGAGGTTATAGTGAGACTGCATCGCAGCTTACCCAAGTATATTCACTCAGACCATGTCATATTTTGGGATTCTAAGACATCTCCCGTGTCTTTTAAGTGACGCTGGTGTTCTCACAACTAAGGGTTGGAGATATGAATCCAGCCACTCGCACAGGGGTTCATTTAGGGAACCAATACCGAAATAATGGGGCGCATAGGTGGTGGATATTCCCCTTGTGTACCTTGGGTAATGTATACATTATTGGTGTATTGGATTATTTACCAATAGATGTTCCTTTTGTTTTTCATTAATCAACCCCTAAATGAAGCCTTCGTGTATTAGTGTAGAAATTTTTTTACTGAAGACTTCTGTGGGGTTGATTTCCTGAAGTCTGGAGGTTTTTAAAGAAACAGGGGATGACCACGGACTGCGGTGTGCAACCTGTGCCACACCAGATCAGAGGGGTTCCACCACTACTAGCTTACACCATGAGTTATGCGCAGGCATATAAATGCTAAACACCCCACTCAATGGAACCAAGGCCATTCACCTCTGGCCTGGCCCACCACTGCTTCCTTCCCTGGGTCATTTTCTGCCTCTGCTATCAGCCCCCTACGCAGGACCCCGGCACAAACACCTCCCGCGCGAAAACCACACCCTTCGCCTCCACGATCCTCCAACGCGTCCACCAATGTCTCTCCATGCGCAGCTGTTTCAGCTGCTTTATACCCCAACGGCTGGAGCGCAAGAGGAAATACAGTGCAACCACCACACGCCCAAGCCCTCAACATCCACATCTCCAAATTACTCAGCCTTGGAGATGCTGCCCTATGGCTGGTTAGACAAGGCCTTTTCGCATCCTCATGGCGGTGGCCACCCCTCGGTATTCGATCCCCAGCCGCCACTACTTTTCCACTGTGCCGTCCCGGCCCTGCACCAGCACGTGTCAGAGAAATCATCCGTGCCCTGACCAATGCCCATTTCTGACAAGGTCCACCTAACCACGGACACGTGGACGAGTGCTGCCGGGCGGGGCTACTATATCATCGCTGATGGCACTTTGGGTTTTACTTGGTGGAGACTGGGACCGAGTCTGATCCTGGGGCCGCTCATATACTCCCGACACCGAGGATTGCAGGGCCTACCTCGGTCCATCTCCTCAAGGCCTACCATGCCTCCTCCCACCCCTCTTCCACCTCCTCCTTCTAATTACCATCCCTGGGCATGGCGCCATCAGTTGTAGCTCTAGGCAAAGCAGCAGTTGCCGTCGCTAGTGACAGCAGGCGGTGCTCAAATTGCTGAGCCTAGGCCGATAAAGGCACGCCGCCCAAGAGCTAGTTACAGGCATCAATGCGCAGACCGATCGGGGCTGGCACCGCTGAACCTGAAGCCAGGCATGGTTTTGTGTGACACAGGCCGTAACCTGGTGGCGGCTCTGCCACTCGGCAGACTGACACATGCCTGGCCCTGTGTTAAATCTCTATTCAGCGGTTCCTCAAGACAACACCAATCTGTCTGATTTGCTCACGAGGGTGCGCCGCATCTGTGCGCATTTCAGAAAGTCCAGCACGATGCTGCCACTCCAGGGCAGTGCGCACGCCCTCCAATCTGCTCACCGACTGTTGTGCCACAAGCCCACGAGGTGGAATCCAACAGTAACCATGTTATCCAGAGTTTACCAGCCAGCGCAGAGCGATTGTAGACTGCCAGATGTCAACTTCCCACCAGAACTGGTAGTCAGGTCAGTCAGCTTCCTCAGTCTACATGAGGAGTGGACGTGGATGTCTGATATCTGTCAGGTGCTGAGTAACTTTGAGGAGTCAACACAGATGGTCAGTGGCAATGCCGCCATCATCACCTCCCATCCCACTGCTTGGCCTGTTGAAAAACTCTGGTCAGCATGAAGTCGGAGCTTTGCCGCTCGTCACAAGACATGGGGGAAGACATTCTCTTGTTTAAGCCAAAGCACGTCCGGTCTGTTTTCTCAGCGCGTATCGGAGGTTGGAGGAGGATGAGGAGGAAGAGGAGGGGAGAATGTTGGCGAGACCAGAAGAGGGGACCATTGCTCAGTATTTACTGTTCAGCGTGTTGGGAGAAGAAGGAGTTTGGAGGAGGAGGAGGAGAAATGGAGAGTCAGAGCCGTGAGGGGAGTGAATTCTTTTGCATTGGGACACTGCACATATGGCAGATTTCATGCTAGGCTGCCTATCCCATGACCCTCGCGTTCAAAGAATTTATTCCAGCACCGATTACTGGGTATTCACTCTCCTGGACCCACGGTAAAGCAACAAAATCTTTCCACTCTCATCCCTGTAGAGCAGGGGTCAGGAACCTTTTTGCTGAGACAGCCATAAGCGCCACATATTTTAAAATATAATTCTGCGAGAGCCGTACAATATGCTTAAAGGGACACGACAGAACAATGGCTCCAGAGTCATTAGTACAGCAAGGAGTTGTTCCTCCCCCCTGTACTAAGCCACCACTGGACCAAAACAATGGTAATTCCCTGTAAAATAAAAATAGAAATTTACATTTGAGCTTGTCCCTATACAGACGCCCACCACGTGCAGAACATCCCATACAGACGCAACCGCTCCAGAACATCTCTATACAGACGCCAACCACAGCAGAACATTCCTATACAGACGCCACCGCTGCAGAACATCCCTATACAGACGCCAACCGCTGCAGAACATCCCTATACAGACGCCAACCCGCTGCAGAACATTCCTATACAGACACCAACTGCTGCAGAACATCCCCATACTGAGCCAACCGCTGCAGAACATCTCTATACAGACGCCAACATGTGTCTAAGCTGCTGCAGAACCTCAATTAATGTAGAAATGCAGTGGTGGGGGAAGATATGGGGGAATGATGCAGAGGGGTATTTAAGGGACACTTAGGGCTTCATAGCTGCTCCTGCACACAGGACATTAAGGGTTAGTGCAGAGTGTGAGGAGACGCTGGGGGGAGGGAAGCACTTATCTCTGGCTGATTCTGGCTGCTCCTCCTTCTCCTCAGGTGCTGGATGTCTCTAGAATATGCAGCTCTTTGGTCTCCTCTGTCTAATCTCCTGTGCTGCTACATCCAGCACTGGGATTGGCTGCAGGCAGACATTCTCCTCCTCTGCCCGCCCCTGAATTAACCCCGCGTACCCTGCACTGCTCTGCCGATTATATCCAGGGGCATAACTACAGCCGGGGGCACAACAGGGGGCCCCGGACATACGGGCGAATACGGGACCCTGTTCTTGGCAGGCATCTTAGCAGTTGCCTGCGGCTGTATTACGCCCTGGATAAGAGCCCTGGCTGAGAGCCAGATGCGGCCATCAAAAGAGCACATCTGGCTCGCGAGCCATATTTCCCGACCCCTGCTGTAGAGGAAAGGATGTGCGAATGCATGAATACCAGCAGGCCCTGGTGCACAGCTGAAACAGTATTTCCCTTCTACACCGCTGCGCACAGGGGCGTACTTCTGGGGACAGTGCGAGGGAGAGTAGGCGAGCAGGCAGCTTGTCCAGCACTGGCATAGGTACGCTTTATAAGGCCTTTGCCAGTTTTATGGTCACCCCGAGCAGACACGTACCACTGCCTGCACCCTTTGTGTGACAAAGGTGCCATTGCTGCACCGTTGCTTAGGTGACAGGGCCCGTGTCATAGAGTAGCACAGCATCCACTCCTCTCTATGACCCAAGCAACAATGGCAGCGGAGTCTGGGTAATAGAGAAGAGCGCGGGAATGATGAGAAGACGCTAAACGGAGAGCAGGTAGGTGAGTATTCGCTTTTTTTGCTGTGACTGCCTATCTACTGGGGGCATGTGCTGGAGCTACCTATCTACTGGGGGCAATTAGGTGCTGCCACTACCTATCTACTGGGAGGCATGTGCTGTGACTGCCTAACTTCTGGGGGCAAGTATGTGCTGGCACTACCTATCTACTGGGAGGCATGTGCTGTGACTACCTATATACTGGGGCCTGGGGGCATGTGATGGGGCTACCTGTCTACTGGGAGGTATTTTCTATGGCTACCTATCTACTGGAGACATGTGCTATGACTACCTATCTACCTTGGGCATGTGCTGTGGCTACCTATCTATTGGGGAGCGTGTGCTGTGGCTACCTATCTACTGGGGAGTATGTGCTGTAACTACCTATTTACTGGGGAGCATGCGCTGTGACTATCTATCTACTTGGGGGCATGTGCTGGGGCTAGCTGTCTATTTGGGTGCATGTGCTGTGGCTACATATGTACTGGGGGCATGTGCTGGAGCTATCTACTGGGGGCATGTGCTGAGGCTACCTATCTACTGGGGGCATGCGCTGTTGCTACCTATTTACTGGGGGTCATGTGATGTGGCTACCTGTCTACTGGGGGCATGTACTGGGATTACCTATCTACTGGGTGGCATGTTCTGTGGCTACCTAGTTACTAGGGGCCATGTGATGTGGCTACTTTTCTACCGGGGGCATGTACTGGGGCGACCTATCTACTTGGGGCATGTGCTGTGGCTACCAATTTACTGGGGGCATGTGCTGGGGATACCTATCAACTGGGGGCATGTGCTAAGGCTACCCATTTACTGGGGGCCATGTACTGGGGATACCTAACTACTGGGGGGCATGTGCTGTGGCTACCTATTTACGTGGACCATGTACTGGGGCTACCCATCTACTATAGGGGAAGTGCTGTGGCTACCTATCTACTTGGGGGGCCATGTACTGTCAGAATCTATAGTTATTTCTTATTAAAATCATTCCAAAAATGGTGATACAGAATACCTCTTTTGTACCTTAATATATAAAGGGCATCTACCACCAGGATAAAGGCCTGTATGCAATGAGCCTAAGGGCCTCCAGGCTTTATAGGTGTTCATGTAACCTGAAGTCTCTCATGCTCATTTGCATACAGTCTTTCATCCTGGTGGTAGATGTCCTTTATCAAACCAGCAGATATCAGTAAGTCGAGAGTATGTGCACATGAGCAGTAACCCTGTTCACTATATCATATGTTATTTTTATTTTCTAGAAGCCATGTTGTCTCTAAGTTTGCTGTGCACATTGGGCTCCATTTGTACGAATGGCACCTAAGAGGTCGTGGTTCAGCCACTAGACAGAGAACAGATCTGTTTGCTTCATGTTCCATTCTCTATTTATCAGGGATATTGAATTCAATAGTAGTAAAATGTATTTTAAAAAATTTCGTAAGCAGCTCCTAGTGCAGATTTACTGTACAGGCGGTCCCCTACTTAAGGACACCCGACTTACAGACAACTCATAGTTACAGACAGACATCTCTGACCTCTGGTGAAGCTTTCTGAATGCTTTACTATACTCCCAGATTGCAATAATCAGCTATAAGGTGTCTGTAATGCATCTTTATTGATAATCCTTGGTCCCATTACAGCAAAAAATGTTTAAACTCCAATTGTCAGTGGGGCAAAATTTTTTTTTTTGTCTGGAACTACAATTATAAAATATACAGTTTCGACTTACATACAAATTCAACTTAAGAACAAACCTCCAGACCCTATCTTGTACGTAACCCGGGGACTGCTTGTATACTATAGTGTCAGGGTCAATTATTGGATGTTTTAGATGCTATCTAGCCTCATTCGGTCACTCTGTCATGGCCATGCTGTTGCCCATAATTTTGGCATAATGGTGCGATTAAGCAGCCTCAGAGGCATCCATGCATGCTGCCCCTGCTGTTTCCTGTCCATTTCCGTGGTGTTTCCATCCTTTTCTGAGGTTCCCAGGTGTTTGGCCAAGCTTCCCTGTGCGGACCCTTGGTCCCCTTAAAAAATGCTTGAGTCTCCCATTGACTTCAATGGGGCTCGTTATTCGAGACTGTACATAGGGGGCAGTATTATAGTAGTTATATTCCTGTACATAGGGGGCAGTATTATAGTAGTTATATTCCTGTACATAGGAGGCAGTATTATAGTAGTTATATTCCTGTACATAGGGGGCGGTATTATATCAGTAATATGTTAATATGTTACTTATAATACCGATTTTGTGGGTCTACTATGAGGTTATTACCATTGCTGTGGTGCATATTACCCATGAAGCTTTGCTGTATATAGTCAAGGTCTCTAGGTTTTTAATAACTGGACGTATTGAATGTGGATGTTCTTGTAGATGATTACCTGATGTAAACATTATTGGATGTCCTTGTAGCACTATTATATGACTGGACTCTCCCCTCCCCCTCCCTGGAGCCGCTGGATTCTAGGAACATCCTTTATAATCATCCCAGAATCTTTCATCAGCAAATAAAATGCTCATTGCTCTGGAATTCCTCGCTGGTCGACAGATGAAGAATCGCCCCCTATACAATGGCCTGCAGGAGGGTCTAATAATAGCTCGGCTCTGTGACCCCCGGCCTCTTCATGGACCTCGGCCTCTCAGCTCTTCCTATAATTGCAGTTTTCTGTCCCTAATGACATTCCGGCTTCTATTAGCGACTCAGAGAGCGGAAGGAATCTTATCCCTACAATTTATAGAACAATTGAAAATGATACAAAGATAATGGAATGACTTCCAGTGACATCACGGGAGGAGGAGTCACTGCAACATATGATGTCATAGTGGGAGGGGCATGGAAATCCAAGCCACATGATGAATACTTCCTGAGTGGAGGAGATGGTGGGGGATTTATAATTTTTATATTATGTCCCACCTTAATAAAATTGTGTGTGACAGCTCGGTGACAACCTTCTCCTGGTAATGGGGCGACCACCTCCATACTGTAATCATGGATAGCACTGCCCCTTGTCTCTATATGTACACAATCATGTAAGAATGGATAGTGCTGCCTCCTAGGCTTTCCCTGTAATGTTATATGTACAGATAGTGCTGTATCCTTATTAGAGATGAGCGAACATGCTCGTCCGAGCTTGATGCTCGGTCGAGCATTAGGGTACTCGAAACTGCTCGTTACTCGGACGAATACTTCGCCCGCTCGAGAAAATGGCAGTTCCCGCCGTTTTGCTTTTTGGCGGCCAGAAACAGAGCCAATCACAAGCCAGGAGACTCTGCACTCCACCCAGCATGACGTGGTACCCTTACACGTCGATAGCAGTGGTTGGCTGGCCAGATCAGGTGACCCTGGGATAGACTAGCCGCTGCCCGCGCTGCTCGGATCATTCTGTGTCTGGATGCCGCTAGGGAGAGAGCTGCTGCTGGTCAGGGAAAGCGTTAGGGTGTTCTATTAGCTTACTGTTAGGCAGGAGTGATTCTCCAAGAACCCAACAGCCCTTCTTAGGGCTACAATAACGTTCTACTTTTTTTATTTTAATTTGCATCTAGTACCATTTTGTGAGGAATTAGCAGGGGGACTTGCTACCGTTGTGTTTAGCTCTTAGTGGCACACATATCCATAGCAAAGACCGAAGTGGGAAAATTTAGTAGGGGTTGGATTTCAATTAGGCACTAACTCAGTGTCATCTCATCTGGCATAGTAGTGTGCTTTGATACTTGGCTAGAAAATAGCCATAGGAGAATACAAAGAGCTTACTTACGCATACAGTAGCGTTCTATATATTTGATTTCTGGTTGATCTGCTGGTGGCTGTACTTTCTGCAGTGCATGTACTAGCCAATTCTGAGCAATTTGTAGTGAGACTTGCGACCGCTGTGTTCTGCGCTTAGTGACGCACATATCCATAGCAAAGACCGAAGTGGGAAAATTTAGTAGGGGTTGAGGACTTTATCAATATATCGGTTGTCAGTGACGTTGGCTTACTTGCCACCCTTTGGAATTACTAGTCTGTGCACACTTCATAAGACCACTGTTGTACTTTGTTGCACCCCAAGTGACTGCTAGTAATCCTTACAAATATATAATGGGCAAACTTTTATGACACATTAGGTATCAAGCGATGATTGTCAGACGCAGCCCGCTTTTGTTTACGGTGCATGGCTGTTACATTCTCCCGTTTGCCGGGATGTTTGACCATTGCCTTATATTTAACGTCTAAACCAGCCCATGGATAATATATCCTTAAACTTATCGAGACCGGGATACTCCCACGTCGTGATTCTGTACATACTCAGTTTGATGGTTTTTGTTTGTGCGCACTTTTTTTATCCCCCTCTAGGGTTAGCAGTGTTTTCTTTTTTCACTTCGTTGTTGCCTGGGCGTATAGGATGAGTTTATAGGTAGTTTAGAGCTAGATTGACTGGGTCCTTGTTGCATTAGGGCATTGGCTCTTTGGCCTGGACCTAGCTCATGTTCACACCGCTTCGGCATGTATGGTTGCCCCGATCCACGTTTTCATTCTACCTACCCACCAAGATCCATATCCCTAAATGTTTAACTTGCAAGCACCTTTAATCTACTACTAGTCACTGCCTCCACTAACCTGGTACCCCTTATCAACGAGCTGTGTCAGGCAGAATTTGGGTTTGTTTTCATGGCTTCCACATCAAACTTGTTAACTTTGTCGCCACCCTGCTGTTGTAATCCACAAAATATACTGGAAATTTATCAGTTACCGATCTTTAACGATTATATTGAGCGTTTTGCTCACCCTACTTTGGTTCCCCTCGCACCCCTGGTTTTAAGCATGGTACATTGTGGGTATGTTGCAAGACACTCTCTAGCTGCCGCTGCTGCCGCTGCCTCTGCATAGTCCCCTACTAGTGTCAGGGTCAATTATGGATGTTTAGATGCTATCTAGCCTCATTCGGTCAATTGTCATTGCCATGAGTGCCCTTACTTTGGCATAATGGTGCGATTAAGCAGCCTCAGAGGCATCCATGCATGCTGCCCCTGGCTGTTTCTGTCAATTTCCGTGGTGTTTCATCCTTTTCTGAGGTTCCCAGGTGCTTGGCCAAGCTTCCCTGTGCAGATCCTTGGTCCCCTTGAAAAGCTTAGAGTCTACCATTGACTTCAATGGGGCCTCGTTATTCGAGACGAGCACAGAGGAACAAAAAACAGATCGGGAAAAGTTCGTCCGATAACGAGTACCGAGCATTGTAGTGCTCGTCATCTATAGTTAACATCAAAGACAAAAACATATTTGGAGGCAGTTTTTAAAATATCTATATAATAATAATATTTGCTAAAAGCAGGATATCCCATTTAAAGTCTTTGTTACACATTTCAGTGGGATTACACTTCACTCAAAAAAAAAAGTCTGGATGTACATAATATCATGCCGCTTCAGAAATGGAGAGATGGCAGTCCACTCTAACCGTTTTGTAACCGTATATGTTTTGTCTTTTTAACAACTTCTTGTTAGCTAGCATTTCTATTATACTATATGGTCTGTAAAATGGCATAACATGGGTGACTGACTGACAAGTAGTAGAAACTTATGAAAGATATTTTACCATGTTTGAACAATTATAATACAGTGTGTCAGTTATTTTCATAATTGATTCCTTTTCATTGATATTATGTTGATTTTAATCAAATCTTTTTCACAATATTTGTGAATATATTTTATTCAACATAGATGTCTTGAGATTTTTTCCCGAACAGAAAGTTAAGAATCTGTCGCTTATCAGAGTAAATAAGGTCATCCAGCAGATAAACAGTCTCTATATTATGCCAGGCAATAAGATGCTGGGCACATTTATACAAAAATAAGATTTTGCATTGAACAGGGCAAGTTCAAATAAGCAAAGTGTGCTGTTCCAGTGTGAAATACTTAATGACAAGCTCAGACCAGAATGTATTGTACAAAGTCTCTGAGCAGATTCTGAGTTAAATGAATTCCATCCATCCTTATATAAAGCATACATTGCAATTTTAAAGTAGCGAGACGGCTATTTCGGTATACTTTATTTTATTAGAGAACAAATAGCTACATAAATAAATGTAAATTGAAAGGATATAACCAAACATAGCAATACTATTCTGGCCATTATTTGTGAAAAACAAAAGTGGATGGCAAGAAGAATTTTGTTCCGACATTAAACAATTGTAAATACAATAGAAATGATTTTAACAAGAGGGAAAGCAAAGTATGATTGGCCCTGATTGGAAGCACAATGGTGGAAATAAATCAAATCCAGTTATAGACACGTTACTAAAAAAGATGTAATAGCTATTCATAAAAGCGTTGAAAACTGTAAAGTGATACTGATTTTACCAAATTATGATATGTGATTTATCTTAAAACAAACAGAACGGGTCCCCATATTGTGCTGCTACCTTTTTCCAAAGTTATGATATTTTTCTGTCTGAAAGTGACAAACATCTTTTCCGACCAGAGATGAAAAGTGAGGCGGAGACTAATGGATGCCTGTTATGCCCCCAAGTGAGGACCGTTATCTTGCCCACAGATCTCCTGATGCCGTCAATTTAGCTTTAATCCATTGAGTTGTTCACAAGTAAATACACTGAACACTGCTACTCCACATAAAGGATGTATATGTGACTAGCCTGGTAGTGGAGGAGCAGGGAAACATGTAAAGTGAAAGAAATATAAGTAAACAGTTAATTGAAGTATATAGCCTGTGCTGTGTGAGCAATAAGGGGTTAAATTTTTTAGCTTATCGCAAGGTGGGGGGCGCAGCATGAGTGAAGAGGGAGACAGAGGAAGCTCTGTGGAAGTCACAGACTGGGATGAGGGACTGATAGGGAACCACAGCAGTTCTGCTACATTACAACAGAGGAAAAGCTTGTCACGGACTCCACCCCTGTGATCAGGGAGCAGCACCCCTCTCCTCACAGGAGTCTGTAGAGTTTGTTTTACTACAGACTCAGGTTAATGAACACAGGAGAGCAATAAGTACTACAGAAACTGAGATAATCTGAGTGGCATAGCCAAAAAAACGATGAATTTATGGGTAACAATGTACTAGGCAAAAGTTTCATCCCAGACTATTGATTTTTGAAAAAAAGTAATGATCTATACAACTTATAAAGCTTCTAACCCCTTCCAGGGTAGTGTATGTGCGAGGTGCAGAGAATATAAGCATTGAAGTGTAGGGCATATGTAGGTAACGATTCTGCTATTATATGCATGGTGGCCTAAGTGGCTAGGAAACGCTGATGATATGATGAGTTGTTAGTGAACCGATTTGGGGACCATGCAATTGGATAGAATAATAATGTGGCATACCTCCCTTACAACATCTGTTTAATAGCAACTTTGAAATTCAAGCAGTGATCACATTTTCCTAGTGACAGCCAGGCAACATGCAATTTACTAGTGCAATACAGAAAAATAGTTAACAAAGGATTCAAACAATAAATGATTATGATAGTTTAAGTCAATCCACCATTCTGTGTCTAATTATTTATATAATAATCAAAAACTGGTAAATTGATGTTTAAAAAAGTAAAAAACAAAAAATAATTAAAAGAACAGAATGCTATGAAAATGCATAGAATAAAAGTATCGTGGATGCAAAACAATGCAAAAATGTTATGTCCATGGTTGCAGCACAGTCCAGGGTGGTAGTGTATACTGTTATTTTAGTAGTGTAGGTTGCATAGGTTTCATGTTTAGTATAGAAGGTTAGATGTGGCAGGTTATATGAATGGAGTTAATTTTTTATGACTTAGGGTTAGTGCTATGGTTAAATTAAGCCTAAATCTCAATTCGAACCCAAATGACTAAATCCTAACAATTAACCAATGATAACCCTAACAAAAACATGTGTAGATACGAAGCAATTGGGACATTTTTCCTTTACTTAAAAAATCTGTGTGTTTTTAGAAAAGTAAATTAAAATAGGTTGTTTATAATTCTAAGACCAAATTGTAGCAATCCCTCTGGGGATGGGGTAGGAATTTGGGGCCGGGAAAAATGTCTGATTCATACGGATCTGTCAGAGCAGGAAGGACAATGATAGTATTTTAGACCAAAAGATGTCCGGTGTTGACCGGAATTCCCATAAATAATCTGTTCAAGAAATAATGAAAAAAAATGGGGCACATTTACTTACCGAATGTCGCCACGATCACGTAGAATTGTTGCACCGATATCGCATGTGTCGCTCCCTGCTCACGTCCGACGGAGTTCCACCATCTGCTTCTCGGGCATTGGTCAAGTCGCTGGTTGTGACACAATTTCAAAGTTAAATCCTGCGCTTATCCAAATCAGTCAGTCGTCGTCCCCCCCTCCCCCTTATATATTTTCGACTCTGTAGTCCGTCTAATCTAGAGCCACATTAGCTATATGACACAACAATTGTAAAAATACTTTGAAAAAGACTAGAGATTACAGTCTTCCTATTCATCTAGAGTTTGTATATCACAAGTTACAGTACGGTGCATGTATATCAGTACAGGTCTTAATGGCATTGACTTGTAAATTGCAGCCAGCCTAAACTGCGTTCAATTTAAAACTTTATTTTATTTTAATTGAAATACTCAATTAGAGAATTAAATTGGTCTATATATATAATCGACTTTTTTTTCAATAAATATTCTTTCCTTGGAACGTATAGACTGCAACGAAGCAGCAGAGTGAACGGTATGTTACTATATAACACAGAATTAAATGCCATTAGGCACAACAATATCTCCGGTATTGTAATGTTTGGCCGATTCTTGTCTGACAGCAATTTATTTGCTTCTGGAGAAACAAACTTTAGGAAATTTGAAGGGTTCATTGCTTTTAATGTCAATTGAAATAAGCTTTTTGTCAAAAGCAATACTTGTAAACTAAATGTAGCATTGCCCTATAGAGGGCTCAGTAATTAGACGATGTGTTTTCTTTGTGATAAAGCAAGGACTGGAGTCTGGGGGTAGAAATACTTTGTTCTGGGAGGAAACAAATATAGACCTATGAACTGCAAGATGTTACATAAATGAGAATTGACCACAAATATTCAACCTTGTAAAATAATTTGATAAATTGTTTGGAAGCACTTGGCTCAAATAATAGCAAACAACCTCATCCTACAGTAATGTACATACTGTAAATGTGTTTCAAATCTATCCGTCTGCCGTTCTGTTTATTTCCACTGTATTAACCAATAAGCCGTGGGTAACAGAAGTTATTATTTCTGATTCTGATTTGTTCTATGCATTTCATTGTAGTTTTTGTTGATTGCACCATGCCTTTCTCCTCCTGCGTGGGGCTGGTCCAGGCAAGGTTAATGCTGTGACTGACAGAGCCCATGCTGCAATTACGAGGACCAGAGGTATTATTTCGGTTAACATGTCGATTATTAATTTATCTTGACCTTCTCCATACTTTGGTTTTATTTATTCGACGCTATTTTTTGCATTTGATGTTTTGATATCAGCCCTGTTCAGATACCCTACTGTATTTTTGTCACTTTCTGCTAGTCTATCTCTGTAAAGATCTTGTCAACCTATTCTCCTGTTTGTGTTTTGTATGTATGTGTTGTACACTTGCCATAGGGAAGCGGCCACCTTCTATTGTCCTCTACCCTTAGGGTACGTTGCGGCACGTAGGATAGAGTATTCTGGGGCGGCTACAGTTTAGCGGCTGTACTGTTTGTTTCTTGCAAGCCCTTCATTAAAATTTTACTTGGTTTTTATAGAACAACTATGTTGAAAACTAAAAATTGGAAGAAAAGAAAAAAACAGATAACAACAGAAATAAACAGAAGTAAAGTAACTGTGAGTTTAACAGATACAGTATATGCAAAAAGTATGTTTTATGATGCTTGCTATCTGTTTATTAATATGCTCAACATAATACCCAAAGTTCGGATGACCTATGGTGATAGGACAACAAATAGTGCTAGCCCAAGGCACCCTGCACATTAGGACTTGGTCAATCAGATGTGAAAAACCGGATTCTTGGCATGACTCCCTAAACATAGCAGTTGTTTCAATGATCAGTTACATAAGAATTGCAATATTGAAGCAAGTGTCGGCAGCTGATTGTCCCTGCCATGTGCATCACTAATCCATTTGCAACAATTCTGTGTTTTTCTTCAATGTATGATAATCCTCACAAATAGATATCTGGATTGTGCGTTATCATATTGTCTGCGTCCACAAAAAAATTGTTTTTTTTTTGTTGCTGTTTTTTTTTAAATTCATTAGGGGTGATAAGCAGACACGAGACGCATGGAACAAGTACATGTCCAGGCAGGATTTTTTTGCTCCATAGACTTCCGTATAAGAAGAGGAGATTGGCTGCAAAGGACAAAAATAAGTACCATGCAGCTAAATTTTTGTATCGCCTTTGGAATGTGGAAAAAGGGCTTGTGAAGTGAAAAAAGACACGAGTTTCACAATGTGAAAGTGAAATCGGTTGGTGTTTTTTTCCACAAACAGGACAAAAACGTGACAGATATTTGTTGATAAAGAGTCTTTGCTCAATTCCCATCCCTCACTTTCATATTATATTAACATTCACGGTATATGTCTGCAGACTGATGTAACAAAACACAATCATTTTAAAAAAGGTCCAACTGGCTATAAAAGTGAACACTGACAGTTACAGCTGGAAAAGGGTTAAAGGGGTTGTCAACTTTCAGCAAATAATGGATATGGTTAGTAAGGAAAAAGTTATACAATTTTCCAAAATACTTTCTGTATCAATTCCTCACAGATTTCTATAGCTCTGTTTGTTGTCCTTCTATACAAAGCTCTATGTTTATTCCTGTGGAAGAGATCTGTCCATGGTCATGTGATGTCACACAGGTATTGCAGAAGCATTATATCACAGAGGGAGAGTAATCAAACTGGTCATAAAAACTAGCGTGCACCTGCGTCTCCATCACATGACTATGGACCAGATTTCATCACTGGAATAAAACATAGAAGCTTTCTATAGCAAGACAGCAAGCGAGATCTAAAGAATGGTGAGTTATAATACAGAAGGTATATTAGAAAATTTGTTAAAACTTTCATTACACCAACCATATCAATTATTTGTTGTGAAAGTGGACAACCCCTTTAACCAAAAAAAATAGTTATCACGTAAAAGGGGCGGATTCACTATTCACTTACACAGTACTAATAATCACATATGGTTTAACTGGTTTTGCCAGTCTGTTCACTAATGCATACAGTACGGCAGTCCCAGGGTTTGGTCTTACATACAAGATAGGGTCTGGAGGTGTGTTCTTAAGTTGAATTGTATGTAAGTAAACTGTATATGTTATAATGGAGGTTCTAGGACAATTGTTTTTCTTTTGCCCCCAGTTGACAATTGGAGTGAGTTTCAAAATTTTGGTGTCATTGGACCAAGGATTATCAATAAGCTTCAGTACAGACATCATACAGCTGATCATTGCAGTCTGGGACTCTAGTAAAAGCATCCAGAGGAGGGAGAGCTTCACCAGAGGTCACCGTGGGGCAGAGGGGCCTGTCTGTAACTATGGGTGGTCCTGTAAGTCGGGTGTCCTTAAGTAGTGGGACCGCCCTGTTATAAGGTCATAATAAAAAGGCTTCATAAAATACAAAACATGGTAAAGTCTCAAATATGTATGTTATAAAATCAAATATTCTAATTGGTTAGAAAAAATGTTATTGTCAGTTGTATCTAATGAAAAAAAATTAAGAATAATATTACATGAAACTGATGATTAGTATAACAAAACAAGCAATTCCTAAATGTGTTTTAATCAAAGGCAAATCAAGCGATGGTCTATATATTTTAACATTTTTATGGAAGGATAAGGACAGGGAATGTCTAATAGAGGATAGCTTGTCTTAGAGCCAACTCTCTCTTCCAAGATTTTGGAGAGGTTAAAATGAGGAATAATATGAAAGCTTGTATTATGAGACTTTATGTCCTCTTCAGTGAGTTTACAGACAACTCCACTAAGAAAGGCGTTGATTTTCGTACAGGCTACAACATTGTGTTTGTTGCAAACCAGCTCATTCTATATAAGCTGTACTCTATAAAACTCTCATGTTAAAAAAGGATTCGGCCTAATTTAACTAGCGAGGCTTGACCCACCATGTGGTGAAGGAAAGGTGTCTGTGTGCTGAAAAATAAACGAGATTTATATATGTATCCAAATGTCAAAACCTTACCTTGTAAAATTATGACAAATCAACATTTATAGGTTTGTTTTCCTTGTTTCTTTCTGGCACTTTATATCCCCTGTTACATGAAAACCACAATCACCTTTGTGCGAATTACCATATATATAACTCTAAAGTGCTTTTTTTTAAAGGGGTATTCTCACGAAGACAAGTTTCTTATATGTACTCAACACATCAAAATAACACAGGTCTTAATCATTGTGTATTGAAGGCAGCATTGCACAGTTATAAGTCCAACTTGTCTATATTAAGTCCTGCCGTACACAATTTCAGTCGCCCTTAGACACGACCTGTAACTTGATTTTTGTGTGAAATAGTGCAGATTCGTGGCACATTACACTGATTCTCAGATGTGAGAGACAAGTGCAAACGAAGGCTGCTAGGAGATAAGTGATCCGGGGGAAGGGGAGGGCAGGGCAAGGTCTGGGACTGAGAAACAGACATGTAGCAGAGGCTGACTCTAATGGAGGAGGTATCTTTATCTAATGGGATCTCTGTATCTCTAGATCTATTTCATCTCTCTATGTGGTCGTGTGTGTTAGTACAGAAGTTAAGATGAAAGTGCATTACACTTGTACCCTGATTATGTAACCACATTTGTCACCCCACTAAACTAGGATGGGTACATAATGTGTCTGCATTAGGAGGCCCCGCCCACACCCTGGGATTTTGCATGCGCACCATTGAGAAGAGAGGAGCTCAACCAGCAATACAAAATGAGTAAAATTGTAAAGTAAGGGGTAAATTGATCTTATGGTTTTAAATCACTAGGGATTGAGATGGCGAATTTTCTTTGGTGGGAAAACCGTTTACAGCTTTAACTTTGATAAAAAATCTTGAGGTTACGTTAACTACAGATTTTTTTTCCTTTCCATCCACTATATTAATTTCTAGGTACGATGGTCCCCCCCCCCCCCCAACTGAAGGACGCCCGACTTACAGGCAACCCTTAGTTACAGCGGACTCTCTGCCAGCTTGTGTTTTCTGCTGAATCTCTCTGGATGCTTTACCTGTAGTCAAAGCTGCAGTGATCCGCTCTAAGTGTCTTAATGAAGTTTTTATTGATAATTCTTGAACATGACAGAAAAATTTAGAAAATTGAATTGTCACAGAACAGGAACACATTTTTTCTGGAGATACAATCTAAAATCTACCAGTTCCAACTTACATGCAAATTCAGCTTTAAATACAAACCTAAAGACTTATACTGTAAGTAAACCTGGGAGGGAATTTTCTAAAATATCCTTTTATGGAAATTAAAAAAAAAATTTTTTCACAAAGAGTACGAACAAGAGAAGAGTATATTTTGCCTGATATAAGTTCAATTTTAGAGGTTGCAGTGAAAGTTAACTTCAGAAGCTCCTTTCTTGATTTCTTTAGTACCTGAAAACATGGTTGTGGTGTCATTTTATATAGATGAATCTATCTCAGGTCACATCAGGTCTGTGGCTATCTGAGCTGCAGAACCAGAGATAAAGCTAGTAAGAAGACATATTTGGCAATGGAGAGGCTAATAAATATCCAGTTCTATCTGCTCTTTATTGCCTGTACTACAGAACCACAATTTGATGCTGAAGTTGGAAAGTGAGAAAACGTTTCCTAATTTTAACACTCTGCCAGAATCATGCTCTGTTATAGAAGTTCTTGGTGTTAAAGTATAGCCCAACGTTTGCATTCAGAATACAGTATGGCAAAGATTAAGTTTTTTCACTCATTTGAATATGTTTGAAGAAAATACTAATTAGGAAACAGTGAGATTTAAGAAGGAAATAATCCAAAATTATATTTAGCAACCCTACCAAGGTGGCTAATAATTTAGAGGAAGTAAAATAGGTAACAGGTTCTCTTTAAATAAACCTTTTATTACACCAGCAACATTAAAAAAAAAAAACCTTCTGCTTCATGGTGCTAAGCATCAAAAGCAACCAGATGACAGAAAAATAACAATATAAAATTTGCAAGTCAAGTATAAACTATAAGGGTCTATGCAGGTGGGCATGTGTTTCACCAGGGCGGGAATCCGGGGAAGAAGCACAGAGCTTGTGTGTGAAGTGAACTCTGCAAATCAGGAACAATTAGGCCTGCTCTATCTTTGTCGCCCCGGGTTGCGGTCATGTGTCTCAGATGACGCTTACCGACAGTGAAAGGAGTAATGAGACGCTATGGAGGGCCTGGAGTGTCATAGTTTATGCGCAAGCCTTTTCACAGCATCTGTACACTGTTTGTGTCGCATTTTAAAAAATGTCCAACTGGTCATGGACCAATGCATCAAAGTATATAGATGCAGTGATCTACCAAAATGGCATGGATTAATTTGAAGTCTCTCTACTTCGATTTGTGTATAAGGGCAACTTATAATTTATATTATAACAAACTTCATTCCAGTTAAAATAAGCAGAATATAAAGGAATTTGAGAGAAGTCAGTACATTTACCGTATTGATTTATAATTGATTAATACTCCTTTAATATACTCTTCTTCCGAAAACTTAAGATATAAAATACAAGTGCATATTTTAAGTCAATTTGCTACGCTTTTTCAAACCATTGACTTGAAAATTAGGTGTAGTATAGAACAAAAATAAAATTACTTTTATATTACAAACTGGAGAGGTCTATACTCCAAAGGAATCATTTTCCGCAATGATTCGGAAACTATATGGAAGCATGGTGCAACTTTGTGTTCCCAGAGTAGGAACAAATATGCTGATTGAGGCCTCTTAACACCTTAAGCATGAAAATATGAAGTCTGAAAGTAAAATGAACTGTCTTCTGGATGTCTAAACAATCGCCAGATATTTAATTGATACCAAGTTAGAAGGATAAGCCATATACGAAGCAAATTCTGTAATTAGAACTTTGGAACCTCTGTGGCGATCAGTGCCGGTTTTGTTAACAGGATTTCAATGCCTTTAAATTAATGCATTATATATTATGCTCAGGGGGATCTATCATATGCAGGAATATGGATTAAACCCAACATGCCATGTAGGAGTTATATCCGGAGCTGGACCTCTGACTCTGATATATATGGTGGGCGGAACGCACCGCCAGACAATTAAAGCAGGCCCGTACTGGTGTGGAATTGCACTATAACCTGGCCAATGGGATAGGTGTAGCAAAATATGATTGGGACTCGGCCCCACTCCACAACCCGGCACAGGGGACCCCCTCCACGCCCACTTAATGACCCCCACACCCCATTGTCTGTGTGAAGGTGGCATCATAACGGGGAATCATTACAATTTCTGGCCTTTCAGAAAGAATTTTGATTCATTTCAAGACTTTTACAGCCGTAAATGAATTTCCAGGCTGACAGTGATGTCTTAAACTAAGCAACATAGTCGGTAAACACGAAACACCCCCAGGTTAAGGGCTAAACCTAAACTTTCTACTTATAAATTCCGAAAAACTCCTCAGTCGTAAAGAAACGCGCTTCTTAATTGCAGCACTATCCAAAATGGTGACATTTTTAACACTAAAATTAAAAAGTGCAAGGACAAAATATGTGAAGAGAGGTACATTTCTTTAGATCTAAAGGGGTTGATAATTCTTAAGGTGCCACATACAGTATAAGGCCATGTCTTCCCAAGTTTGTGAATACAGATTCCTAGCGTGTGGCTTCGAAGAATGATCAAGCTTGTAGTTCGCATCATTCTTACAACCCCACTGTTGCAGTTACCAGGATATTCTCCTATTGAGATTTACAGCAACAACAATGCAATATGTGACACGCTTAATTGGGTCATATACATTACACATGTTCTACACTGACATAAAACCGGTGAGAATTCTCTTAACATGATTACCGTACTAACTTACACAAAGAAAGATTGATTTTTGAGGACCAATAAAAAGAAGGTGAATCAAAGAACCGCAGTCGCAGGTTTGTATATGATACTGCACATAGTAAAGAAAGGGAGTCATTGGGAGTCAATGGTTAGGATTTAATTATATCATTAACCCGTTAAAAAACACCAGGTTAGTTGTTTTGGGGGGGTTTATTTGCATTTCCCTTTTTAAACAAAAATCCTAACTTTTTTTATTTTTCGGTTTACGAGCGTAGGAGCGCTTCTTTTGGGTTAGTAATAAAATTCTACTTTCTAGTGACGGAATATTTTGCTATGTCACGCATAGGAAAGCCGGATGCGATGAAATTGTTAGATAAAAAGTTGCATTTGCGCCATTTTTTGTGGAGACAGATCTTATGCTAGACTTGATGCACTCCAAATGGAAATTCTAATTATTCCTTGGGTCAGTACAATAATCTGGATACTAAAATTTATTAAAGATTTAGGCTACATTCACAAGAACGATGAGGGATGTATATACGGGGAATATACATACCCCATTGACACCTCAATGGCCTCACGGCCCCAGATGGGAGACAGTACGGTGACAGCACACATGCAGCAAATTACCGTTCTGTAGCCGTAGATGAAAGATAGGCATGTCCTATCTTTTGATGGAATATGGCCGCTGGGCCCTATATAACTCTAACCTATGTACTTTATATCAGTCTAGGAAAAAGGGGGTGGTTTTTGAATTTTTCATTTTAAATGTTTTAGACCCTATGGGGTACTTTAAACCTTGGGGTCTGCTCAGTCCTAACTATACTGCCATACTACAGTATTTAGGATATGGAACAATTTGCTAGGCATCTTTAAAGGTAACCTGTCAATCAGAACCTGCTAATAAAATACTACCAGTATTGGTTCTAGTCGCTTTACACCTTACAGATCATGGTTTTTTTTTTCTAGCCTAGCCGTTTCTTCCCTATAATAAATTCGAATAACCCCTTTTCCTTAGAAGTGATATAAATATAACTTATAAACCCAGCTGCGATCGACATCTCTGTCAAGCTCCATAGAGATAATGGAGCAGAACGGTCATGCGCGGCGGGCTGCTCCATTAGTTGAGGAGCTGTTGAGGGGTCAGTTTGGACCCCTGTATTCGTAGCTGTAGGGTCTCGGACACTGAGAAGCATTCCTTCATGGAAAAACCCTTTAAAGGAGTGGTGGAATGTGTGAGTGACAAGCCTAAGGATAACCTATCATAATAACACCTGATCCTGAAAGTATTTGCTCCTGGAATAAATTTTGGTTTTATTTGTAAAAAAAAAAAATCGAAAAAATTTACAATGTTAATGAAGATAATTAAAAATCCATCATGATAAACATGGACACTTAATTTTAAACTTATGCTAAAGAGACGAAGTGCTTGAACAAGACATGTCTCACCCTGCCCCCGCTCCTTTGCCCTTCCCCCATTCCTCTTCTGCTGTAATCTCTACAGTGGGAGGGGGGGGGGGGGCGCTTATAAGAAGATTACCCAGTCACAGTGCCTGGAGCTATGAGTAAGGTCCCTGGTTTCTCATGATGGATTTTGAGGGGTATCAAGGATGATTATGAAGTGGACACGCATCATGTTTTAATTTACTTTTTGGTCAGGATTAAATGGTTTACATGAATTGTCTCCCCGATTTGGCAAATTCTAATTATAGTAACAATCAATGGTATTTATCATAAAAAGACACATCTAGCCATTATACATTTCTTTGGGTTGTTTTACTTTTACAATTGGCGTAGGGGACAGCCATCGTTTAAGGACAACCGTATCATCACGAACTGAGGTATTCCTGGTGATATCTTTCACTCTACTAATCCCTACACTGGATAGCTAAGATATTAGTGTGTTATGGTTTAAAGTTAATGTGATGGGTATTGTAGGGATGTAGACAAAAAGGTATCTACCATCATAATTAGCTATGTTATTGTATTCTGATGTAGATTTCCTTTAACTAATCTACTCAGAAAAAAGAATTATTTTCTATGTAATGTCTAATCACCTCATCTGCATATGGATGGCTTTCTCAAAATAAATCATGTGTGTACAGGGGCGGATTAAGACGGGAGGATGAGTCCATTCGCCTTCTTCAATATGCGTTTTATGGGCCTTGTGGACCTTCAAAGGTCCTTGAACTGAATCTTGTTTACATGTGTATTGGAGAGGCAGGAAGGTCCTTCTCGATTATAAAAATTTGGTGGGTGGATATTTGACATATATCTGTACTGTAGATCAGAACATCTCTATTTTTTTCTAGGTTTAATAATTTTACACTATTTTATTATAAAATAAATAAAAAAAGATTAATCTTTCCTAGTAATCTGGTCACATAATCTTTGAACTCCACAGACGCAAATGAACGTGTGCTGTTCTGGGGACCACAAACAGCATATCCATGGTCCTGTTTCTGCTGGTCTGTACATGATCAGTGAAATGTATTTATTAGCTAACCATTAAAAATGGAGCAAGGGTTAGCAAGAGTGTACTAGATACCAAATATAGATAGAAAGTTACACTTAAAGGTAAGATGCGCAAAACATAAACACACCCGCCCGTGCTAAGGGTATACAAATCACTACAACATGTTCTTCAAGCAGAGCAGATTGATAACCATGGTGATGGCTTTAAACGTGGATTATGTTTTTATAGAATATGTGCTCTGACTTCTTGAGGACATCTGTTTACTGATTGGGATACACTTAGCACAGGGCGGTGTATTACGGTTTGTGCGTTTACCTTAAGTGTAGCTTTTATCGTTATTGATATGAGGACAGTAGCGTGAAGAATTGAAAAGAAATAAATTAAAAATGTTTTTTATATGATCTTCCAAAAATAATAGGAGCTTCAATGTCATTGCTAAAAAATTGCAGCATAGTATTCCCGGAATTTTATGGGTAGATGGGGTATCCATGGACCATAAAAAGGAGATGTTTTATTTTTTGTGTTTCTTTATTTTTTTTTCTCTCTTCCTCTTTACCTTTGTAGGCTGTAGCAGTGTCTTGTGCCTCTTAGACTACATCTAAATGGGGTGTTAGGCTTTAATCTCTTATGTTATAATCTGGAAAGTGGTAAAATAACTTTGTGTGTACAAAAACAAACCTCTTTATTCATCTGCTGTAATTGCGCCCGTCTTCTACATAAGGTAGGATGTTAATGAACATTCCCCATGAAGAGCAGATATACTTTACACTTGAAAGCTCCATTTCGGGACGGGAAACTCCCATGTAGTGGCGGAGATGGCAGACTATCCTCAGGTTCAGGTGGGGAAGTATCATCAATTTTTACACATTGTCTACAGAAAGCTCATTTTTCATTAGCCAGCCTTTGTGAAATGTTCCACACTATGAGACCAGAACGACCAAGGATTAGTGCGTGGGCATTGGGTGGTCAATTTATCGAACTGAGTTCTTCAGTTTTATTCCCCATTTGAAAATCTAAGTATCAGTATGTCAATTTAAAAGGACAATGTATTTCCATGCATTTGTATTTCTACGTTACAGAAGATCAATGATAGGACCAGAATTATATCTTTCATTTTGTAAATCATGATGAACTTCTTACACCTTACCGTTCTGGAATAAGTACACTCATAATGAATTGCATCTTATTTATTTTATATGTGTGGTATACGTCAAAGTCCCAGATGCACCGGGTTACTTTATAGCATATGTGGCCATTCATGACATGAAACTATATGCTATCTGTGATCAAAAGGCCACAGGGCACGTTCATTGTGCTTAGGGCATCTTCTTACACGCTTACAGATGACATAGGATATCATGAAAATATAACTCGTGCTCTAATCCTTACATTATCACTAACCTATAAAAGGTCTGGTTCTGAGGAAACTACCTGCACAGTCACTAACTATAGTTATAATATAATGGAATATATTGTTCCTTGAAACAGTCCGGGCATACAACCCGAAAGCCGCACAATGAGCTCATGGCTTGTTATCTGAATGTATGTCATGTATCAAGATGTTGGCGATGTTAACCTTTCAAATGCAGCAGGAAGCAGAAGGAATAAAATATCCTATTTTATGTTTTGGAACCAAAACATTAAAGGGAACCTACAGCAGGAGGAGACCCATTTTCAAGGCACCCCCAGTACAAAGAAACATAGCACATACACGGTCAAAGAGCTTTTATATTTAAAATAGGTTTACAGAATAAAAGTGTCATAGTAGTATCTTTCAATGCACATGTGCTCGTTGAACTAGGCACTCAGCACCTGAGCAAGAGGAGCAAGGGGCATTGCTAAGCAGGGGTAAGACGCCAATCCCAGGAGATGAGGATGCCCTTTCTATATGATGATGGTAGAACCACCTCTCCTCTCAGGTGCAGAGGTTGCACCCTGTCTATGATGATAGGAGAATTGCCTCTCCTCTAGTGTAAGAGGATGTCCCTGTCTATGCAATGTTAGAGCTGCCTGCCTCTAGGTGTAGAGGATGACCCCTGTTATGGCAAGGTAGAGCTCCCTCTCCTACTTGTGCAGCGACGCCCCACTTGTCTATGGAGATGGTAGAACCGCCTTCTACTCTAGTTGCAGAGGATGCCCCATGTCTTATGGTGATGGTAGAATTGTTCTCCACTAGGTGATAGAGGATGCTCATGTCTATGGTGATGGGTAGACACAGCCTATACCCAGGGGTAGAGGATTGTCCCTTGTCTATGGTGATGGTAGTAGAGCCTCCTTCATCTAGGTGTAGAGGATGCCCCTATCTTTGGCCGATGGTAGAACCGCCTCTCCCTAGGGTAGAGGTGCCCCCTGTCTATGGTGATGTAGAACCGCCTCTCCTCTACGTGTAGCTAGTGGATGTACCTGTCTCTATGGTGATGGTAGAAACCAGCATCTCCTATAGGTGTAGAGGATGCCCCTATGTCTATAGTGATGGTGAACTGACTCTCTTTAGGTGTAGAGGATGCCCTGTCTACTAGTGGATGGTAGAACTGCCTCTCTTCTAGGTGTAGAGAATGCCCCTGTCTATAGTGATGGTAGAACCACCTCTCCTCTAGGTGCAGAGGTTACCTCCTGTCTATGGTGATGGTAGAACTGCCTCTCCTCTAGGTGTAGAGGATGCAGAGATGATGGAAAAGTCCATGCAGCACACAGCTAAAAGATTCAAAATGGGTGCAAACTGATCAGGGCTGGGCCTCAGATCCTTCAACAATATCAGTAGAAAGAAAGCAGCACTACAAACCAATTGTGGTGAAGAATTGTGATTTGTCTTTTATTCAATAATGCCAGTGCCACATGCATCTGTGTCAATAGAACACCACACAGTGTAGAGGTGGGACATCTTACCGTGCTCTCAACATATTAACCCCTTCACACTCTGTGTCCTACAGGTACGGACTAAGCCCTCTTCATACAGAGGTGGGGTTTGCTGCATATTACAGCAAACACCCACCGCTAACAATCCTGTGTCTCATTGTAATGAACACTGTGTAAAAATGCCATATACTGCAATACAGTAGCATTGCAGTATATGGTAGCAACGATCATACCATCTAGGGTTAATCATACAGAATCATTTGAATTTTTGAAAATGTATTAAAACTCAATTAAACCTATTTAAATTTGGTATTACCGTGATCGTACGGATCCAAAGAATAAAGCAGAAGTGTTATTTGGAGCACACAGTGAAAGTCGTAAAAACTTAGCCCTCAATGAAGCGACACAAATGCAAGTGACACTTTTTCACCACATTGGGAATTTTTTTCCAGCTTCCCAGTAAACGGCACGAAATAGTAAATAATGTCACGGAGATGTAAAATTTGTAACGCTATAAAAAAAACCCTCACACAGCTCTGTACATAGAAAAATGAAAACGTTTGGGATTTTTGATGGTGGAGAGTGCCAGTGTCTGCATAATGAAACAGAACGTGAGTGAATAGGAAATCAGCATAGGTAATGATAGGAGATTCCAACAGAGATGTCTAAGGGAATCTCAGTTCTCACATCTGGAACGCCAGCCCTGTCTGGATAACAATGCGCATGTGCAGACAAGCCGGCAGTGCGATAAAGAACCATAGCGACAATCTTTTATAGGAAATGTACCATCTAAATCCATCCTGATAAACCAGGGGCAGTTACTCATAGATCCAGGCACCGTGACTGCTATTTCTTATATTTGTTATCCATGGCCTCCTTCCTTCTAAAATCATGTTGTTAATGAGACTGAAGGGTTCTATGGGATGTTACCAGGGCTCCTCCGTGCTGCAGATTCATAGGTTGTTACATTACAACCCCCACCCCCTCCACATGGAAAACAAATTTGCTGTTGCACGGTGCCTGGATCTATGTGTAAATTGTCCTGGTTTATTATGCAGGATTTTTTTGTTTGATTTTTACACGACCACAGGTGCATCACTGTCACTTATTTTGGAATAAAAGAGGGCCATAGTTCTTTACCACAATTGCTTTGGAGTGCAGTTTACTTGATAGTGACATAATAAAGATAGATAGATAGATAGATAGATAGATAGATAGATAGATAGATAGATAGATACATAGGAGATAGATAGATAGATACATAGGAGATAGATAGATAGATAGATAGATAGATAGATAGATACATACATAGGAGATAGATACATAGATAGATACATAGGAGATAGATAGATACATAGATAGATACATAGGAGATAGATAGATACATAGATAGATACATAGGAGATAGATAGATAGATAGATAGATAGATAGATAGATAGATAGATAGATACATAGGAGATAGATAGATACATAGGAGATAGATACATAGATAGATACATAGGAGATTTTAACTGCAGCACCTTTAATCTACTACTAGTTCACTGCCTCCATACATGGTCCCCTTATCAAACGAGCTGTGTCAGGCAGAATTTTGGGTTGTTTTCATGGCTTCTATGTTAACTTTGTCGCCACCCTGCTGTGTAATCCACAAAATATACTGGCAAACTTTTATCATGTACCGATATTATTTGAGCGCTTCTTGCTCACCTCCTTTGGTTCCTCTCTGCCACCCATTGGTTTGAAGCCTGAGTCCATTTAGGGTATGTCGCCATGCCACTCTCTAGCCTGCTGCCGCTGCCTCTGCATGCCGTCCCCTATAGTGTCAGGGTCAATTATTGCATGTTTTAGATGCTATCTAGCTTCATTCTGTCACTCTGTCATGGCCATGCTGTTGCCCATAATTTTGGCATAATGGTGCGATTAAGCAGCCTCAGAGGCATCCATGCATGCTGCCCCTGCTGTTTCCTGTCCATTTCCGTGGTGTTTCCATCCTTTTCTGAGGTTCCCAGGTGTTTGGCCAAGCTTCCCTGTGCAGAGCCTTGGTCCCCTTGAAAAATGCTCGAGTCTCCCATTGACTTCAATGGGGTTCGTTATTCGAGACGAGCACTCGAGCATCGGGAAAAGTTTGTCTCGAATAACGAGTACCCGAGCATTTTAGTGCTCGCTCATCTCTAATTACAACCCCCACCCCCTCCACATGGAAAACAAATTTGCTGTTGCACGGTGCCTGGATCTATGTGTAAATTGTCCTGGTTTATTATGCAGGATTTTTTGGTTTGATTTTTACACAATCACAGGTGCATCACTGTCACTTATTTTGGAATAAAAGAGGACCATAGTTCTTTACCACAATTGCTTTGGAGTGCAGTTTACTTGATAGTGACATAATAAAGATAGATAGATAGATAGATAGATAGATAGATAGATAGATAGATAGATAGATAGATAGATACGTAGGAGATAGATACATAGGAGATAGATACATAGGAGATAGATAGATACATAGATAGATACATAGGAGATAGATAGATAGATACATAGATAGATACATAGATAGATACATAGGAGATAGATAGATACATACATAGGAGATAGATAGATACATAGGAGATAGATAGATACATACATAGGAGATAGATAGATACATAGATAGATACATAGGAGATAGTTAGATACATAGATAGATACATAGGGGATAGATAGATAGATAGATACATAGATAGATACATAGGAGATAGATACATAGATGATAGATAGATAGGGCTGCAGGACATGTGTGAGATGAGGAGAGGTCAGAGCTCAGCTCCTTTACTTGTTTTCACTAATGGTCAATACATGGTGGAGGGCTGCTACACTGAAATGTGACAGAGCTACAGCCATGTTAGGGGCAGAATGTGATCTGCATGGACTCTCCTCATTCCTGGGTGTATTTACCTATGATGTGCCCCTGTTTGCACTAGTGGAGTCTGGTGTTATCACTGAGACATACAGTGCAGATCAGACTGCACTGGCTACACAGCTCATTTGGCCCCTCCCCTTTCACTTCTGATTGGCTGCACCCTGTCAGCTGGTCTCCATCAGTCTAAGGCAGTGGAGGAATCTTCAGTCAAAGATGTAAACTGGCAATCAGAAACTGAGTCCTCCTGCGCAGACTCGGCCATAGGAGAAGGCAGGTAGTACGGACACAGCTACCAGCAGGGGGAGCCAGCAGTCACCTCACAACAAGATAACTTAGTAAGACTGCATATTTTGGTGAATGACCTTGCACTGTATTGTCCAGTTTCTGAGGTAAAATAGTTCTAGTTGCCCATGGAAACCAACCAGAGCTCAGCTTTCATTTAATAAACTGTTGTGGGAAAATGAAAGCTGGGCTCTGATTGGTTGCCATGGGCAACTAGAACAGGTCTGCTCTAAGAGACTTATGATAAATCTCTCCTTTATTGGGGAATAAATATCAGAAGTGTCTAACCATTAGACCGTAGACAGAATAGACACAAATAGATATGCCCAGATTTATCACACAGAAGTGATATGCACCTCCTATTAGTTGGTTTATCTTATGACAAAAGTATTCCATATTTTGGGGCACTTTTTATGCAACTCAGTTGAAGCCGCTTATCCAGGGCCAGATTAGGGGTCCCAGCAGTATGGATCACATCATTTAGGATGGGGCCCCCTGGCTCAGCAGCCAATGCAGGGCTGTCTCCCACAACAATATGTTCAAAAGATACAACATACCTAAAGGGGTATTCCCTTTTCAGCAAAAAATAATTATTGTTTTTATGATAAAAAGTTATACAATTTTCCAATATACTTTCTGTATCAATTCCTCATGGTTTTCTATATCTCTGCTTGCTGTCCTTCTATGGAATGTGTCTATGTTTACTTCCAGTGGACTGAAATCTGACCATGGTCACACAGGTGCACAGCTCGTTAGTATCAGAGTAATCAGAGCTGTAGGGTATAACGTGCAGTGCACCTGTGTGACCATGGTCAGATTTCTGTTCATTGGAAGTAAACATTGAGGATTTCTATAGAATGACAGCAAGCAGAGATCTAGAAATCTGTAAGGAATTGATATATAAAGTATATTGGAAAATTGTATAACTTTTTATTATAAAAAGAATGACATTAATTTGCTGTAATGAAGATACCCCTTTAAGCTGTTTTATATATACCAGTGATAGCTAACCTTTTAGACACTGGGGGCCCAAACTACAATCAAAACCCACTTATATATTGTAAACTGCTAACACAGAATTTAAAGGGGTATTTCCACTTCGGCAAATTATTATTGTTTGCATAATGAAAAATGTTATACATTTTTCCAATGTATTATCTGGTTTAATTCCTCTCGGTTTTCTAGATCTCTGCTTGCTGTCATTCCATAGAAAGCTTCTATGTTTACTTTCAGTGGACAGAAATCTGACCATAGTCACACAGGTGCACAGCTTGTTAGTATCTTAGAGAGTAGTCAGAGATATAGGTTATAGAGAGCCGTGCACCTGTGTGACCATGGTCTGATTTCTGTCCACTGGAAATAAACAGAGGAGCTTTTTATAGAATGACAGCAAGCAGAGATCTAGAAAAATGTAAGGAATTGATACAAAAGTATATTTGAAAATTGTATAACTTTTCATTACACCACATATATAAAACATATACTGCTCACACTTCAACTAATCACACTTTACTCCCAGATATATAATATATAGCCCTTACTGACCACACTGTAGCCCACATTTATCAAATATACTACTCACAACACAACTAATCACACTGTATATAATATATACCACTCACACCACAACTAACCTTGCTGTACCCCATTATATAACATGTATACCAAGACTGACCGCACTGTGCCCCACATGTATCATTTAAACCTCTCATACCACGACTTACCACAACGTGCACCCACAAATATCATATATACCCTCTCACACAACTGACCACACTTTACCCATATATATATGGGTAAAGAAGACACCTTTGCAGCAGCCGCTCCTCCTCATGTGCAGTACAGCACGGGAGCACACAATGATCATGCTCACCTGATATTGGCCTGAGCTCTGAGCATCCTGATACCAGGTGCGCATTGACTTTGTGTGCTCCCATCCACTAAACATCCTCTGCATCTTCTGATCAGGAGCGCACATCCATGCATGCTGCGTTGGAATACTGTTTTCTTAGGGAACTGTGAGTCTATGACCCAGCAGTCACATAACCAAGTTTCAGGGCCCACTGGAGGATTCCGATGGGTCGGTCTAACACTGTATATTTGTGTATGTGGGTGTGTATGTGTGTAATATTTACACACACAGTTGGGCACATTTACTTACCGGGTCCAGTCACGATCCAGCAGCGTTCTCCGACGCTGATTCAGGTCTGCAGGGATTCACTAAGGTCTGTGCGCCCAATATCCACCAGGTGTCACTGCTGCGCTGAGGTCCGCCGTAGTTCACCTGCTTCATCCCAGTGCATGTGAGTGCTTGAACTCACATGCACATTCTTTTATAAATTCCACGGTTTTTCCGAATCTGTCAGGTTGTCCGACGGCCACGCCCCCCCAATTTGTGTCGTGTGAAAGCAGGAGCTGATACGCCAAAATCCCAGGACAAATCGGAAATCGCCGGGGAATCGTCAACGAAAGTGCGCGATTAAGACCCTTAGTAAATGAGCCCCAGTATGATTAATTATA
Source organism: Engystomops pustulosus (assembly GCA_019512145.1). Classification (NCBI taxonomy): domain Eukaryota; kingdom Metazoa; phylum Chordata; class Amphibia; order Anura; family Leptodactylidae; genus Engystomops; species Engystomops pustulosus. Next base: position 54,798,716 of record CM033641.1, on the reverse strand, counting down.
CACATTTTTCACTTAGCTTTTGCAGAAGTTATAGTGGAGATTAAAGAGAACCTGTCACAACTCACAAAACAGGTACATGAGGAGCCCCGCCCACCAGTCCCCGACTCCTGCAGAGAGAATAACATCTCCATGCTGCTCTGCTGTTCCCCACGTGTCCTGCTCCCTTTCCCTGGCCTGTGCCTTGATGGTGATTGCAGCCGGCAGCAGTTGGTACAGGGTGGCAGGGAAGGGTAGGGGCGGGGTTGGCGGGCTGCAGACTATTGCACCCAGAAGAGCAGAAGATGCTGTCTTTTGCTGCTCACCAGTGTCCTGGACCTCCTGCTGGATATCAAGCTTTATTTCTGGTAAATGTAATGTGTATATGTATGTTTCTTGTGTACAGTATATGTGTTTTGTCATGTATATATGTGTACAACATGTAATGTGTGTGTATATAGAATAATAAGAATGAGAATAATAAATTTATCATCCCCGTAGGGAAAATTATTTCATCACTGAGAGAAACCACCATCTTGTTTACATATAAAATACAACCACATATTCAAATAAGTACACACACAAACAAGTTAACATTTATAAAATACAATATATAAGAATTAAAAATAACATATATCACCAATTAAAACTATCCCTCCGCACCTCCTGTCGTGTTGGCTAAGCCAATCACAGATGGGATAAAGTATAGCCTAAATCTAGTCGTTTTACATCTGAGCTGAAGAAACCTATCACTAAAAGTACTGTAAGTACTGTAAGTACTAACATGTAATAGATGTACTGTATATATAGGTGTAATATATGTGTATACAGGTAAAACATGTAATAGGTGTATATATAGGTGTAATGTGTGTGGATATACAGGTATAACATGTAATAGGTGTATATATAGGTGTAATTGTTGGTAGTGCAGGTATAACATGTAATAGGTGTATATATAGGTGTAATATGTGATGTGTGTACATACAGGCATTACATGTTATAGGTGTATATATACCTGTATGTATACACATATTACACCTATATATATACCTATTACATATTATACCTGTATATACATACACATTACACCTATATATACACCCATTTCCAAACAGACACTTGGAGCCTCTGGGTTTGATGGACGGACCAGGACAGAGTGACAGGAATCCTTCAGAGTGCCTGCTGAAGAAAGAGACGGTGATAAGGGACATTTCAAAGTTTTTCATGTGGAAAGAAATTGAGAAAAAGATATTTTATGTATTTTCGTCCCTGGAAAAAAAAGGAAAGAATATGGTGTCTAGGATCCAGACCAGCACCCTCTTAGACTCCAGTGCTGTACCTGGTGGTTAGAGAAGAAGACACGCCCTACCATCCTTCAGTGGCGGCAATCTTAGAAGTTTATTTTCGCAAGTCCCTTAAGTTAATTACCTATGACTCTACTCTGTTGGCAGCCATAAAGGCTGGTTGAGGATAATAGTTGCAGAAAACAACTGGTTTTTGTAGTAGCTGAACATGTTAGGAGAATCTTGATAGATGTCTGGAATAAAAGCTGGCAAAGGTGAATATTTTCATTGATTCCAGATTTCTGTTGAGAGAATTCTTGGAGAGCAAGTTTCAGCATCTCTGGTACTTGTTTTCTGGAGTTTGTAGCATAAACAAGGGAGATCGAGGCGGTATGAATCTATGTTTTGTTATCTTGTAGCTGACAGGCTAGCAACCTTGTTAAAGTTTACAAAAGGTGGGGGCACACTGTGCCCGGTGTCTGAGCTGACAGCCTCAAAGGATTCTGCTTGTGATGCAAGAAAACAGTGTGCCCTGCTTATGCCACGTAATATCACTCTTAAACAGTGCAGATGTCCCCTGCCCTCCAAGAACAATATTTTTCACTGTTATTGATTTGCCAAATGTTTTACTTTCTCTGCCGCTACAAGAAGATTGCCAGTACCTATTAGCCTTTACCAGTTCAGTATTCCAGTTCACCTGGTGCAGATTCCCACAAAGGGGGGTAAAACTCCCCCAGCCAGTACTTCACGGCCCTACAGGGAGTAGGCTGGCAGACTAGCCCCATACTGGATGTTCTCCTTTCACAGTTTGTGGATGACCTGTTTTGTGCCTCCATTTTGCAGGTTTGCCAGGATGCATCTATTGACCTTATGTGTTTTCTGTTCCAGAAGGGTTGCAAAGCTTCCAGAGACAGACTCCAGTACGGAGAAGGTAGTCTTCCTATGCCACTGCTTCTCAGCCACAGGAAGGCATCTGACAGAGGAAAGAAAGCTGGCAGTCCAGAATAGGCCCCTGTCCAGAGTCCCTAAGCCTCTTCACATGTTTCTAGGACTAGTCAGCTACTGCAAGCATGGGATAAGGTCTTCTGTCTCCAGCCTGATGCTGCCCCTTTAATGACTGAATTGCCTCTCCCCCATTTGCCCTTAGTCAGGAGGCAATTGATGCATTCCACAGCCTTAAGCTGGCAAATCCTGTCTGCCCTGGCCCTAGGCACACCCCACTGGACCAGACCTTTTGTTTTGTAGTATCTAGGTGTCCCAGCCCAGGAACTTGGTGGCTTTCCAAGTGGCCTGCTATTAAGCCTGGTAAGACTCAGTCATGAGGGAGCCCCCTCATGTGTCAGAAGCTGCAGCCAGAAATCTGTGCAGCAAGGTCAATGAGTTGATCCTAGATCACTCAGTTACTCTGCAAACCCCACATGACTTGCACAGTGTCCTCACCCAAGTACAGCCCAAGCATCTGAGCAATGGCCAGACAGCTCAGACTCCAGTGTGCACTCCTGATGCCCCAAAATGTCACACTGACAAGGTGTTCCAGTCCCTGGTGGGTCTAGTGTCATCAGTAGAGAAGGAAGTGAGGAGGAAAGCTAGAGTCCAGATGCCAATGGGACCTGGATGCTGGGAGAGAGGGTATGCCTGCCCAGAGCCCTGCACCCGACAGTAAGTCAAGTAGCCCACGGACACATACACACATCTAAAATGGCCATGCTAGTGCTCATGAACCGCCAGTGGTTTGCCCCGTGCATTATTACCCCTACCACTAGACTAGTGAAAGCCTGTATAATCTGTGCCCGCCACAACCCAAGTAAGGTGGTAAAGACTCCAGAAGGTGACACCCAAGCCACTGTATGCCTTCCAGAGACTGAAGATGGATTTTATCCAGCTACCAAAAAGTGGTATGTAGGAATATGTGCTTGTGTGCGTTGATCTCTTTCCAGGGAGGCTACTGCCAGAGCTGCAGCCAAGAAGAGATTGTGATTTTGCTCTTGTTTGCGTGTTTTGTGGTTCCCCTCATCAAGCCCATCATGTCCTAGATCAGGGGTAGGGGAGATATGGTCGGTGGGGCCAGTATAGGCCCTTTAGTGGCGCATCTGGCTCTCAGACAGATCTTTAACCCTACGCGCAAAGCAACTTTTACACCTTCCTGACAACGGCCCATTTTTTAAATTGCCGTGTGTACTATTAAGTGGTTAAACTTCGAAACACGACAATCTTACATTATACAAGTGATTTTGAAAGTTGTTCTCGTGACACATCCGTGCACTCATGTATGTAGTACAAACACTTTTAGGTACGTATGTTTTGCATTTACTTTATGAGACAATCAGAGTTTGGTGAATAATTGGAAAAATTCAATTTCGAAATTGCGTAAATGTTCTACTTTTCAAACCAGACGCCAGAAACACATAATAACAATTACACCACATGATTCTACTTTATAGCTCTGGTGGTTTTTTATACATCTACCATTTTGTAGTGATTGGGGCTTGGACTGAGGTGCGATTTTCACATTTCAAAAAAAAGCAAAATCCTGCCTATTGAGGACGCTGCTCAGGTTTAATAGCACTTTGAGAGGCCTAATAAAAATAAAACCCCATAATTACCCAAGGATAGAAACTACACCTCGAACGTACGTAAAACAACTTTTTATGAGATTGTTAACCCTTAATTGGTTTTACAGGGGTTTTAAAACAAAATCGGATGCAATTTGAATTTTTTTTTTTTTTACTAAAATTCATGTGTTTTCATTTAAAATGTACAAATCTCAGTGGATTAAAATACCAAAACGCTCCACAAAATTTGATACCCACTCTCTCCAGTTATAGTATACCCCATATGTGGTGGTAGTAACCTGCTGTATGGGCACACCCCAGGGGGGCATAGAACCAGGAAGCTGCGCTATTCAGAGCAGATTATGCATTGTCACTTTATAATGGCTATACAATCTTTTTTTTTGGCAATTTGGCAATAAAAAGGCTTATTTTTTGCGACATGAGATGACACTTTACAAATACTTCATTTTAGTGGGTCTGTAGCTTTTGATGAGATTTTATTACTACTTTAATGTATGGAGAAAGAAAATTGTCTTAATTTTGGGTTCTTTTTTTGGTATATTTGGGGGTCGTACACCGTACACTAAAATACTATAGATTTTTATTCTCTAGATCCACTATGATTACCGTGATACTCATGTTATATAGTTTTTTTATATATTACGGAAAAAAGAATATAAAGAAAAATCTCATTTGTTTTGCATGCCATCTTTCCGGTATAACTTTCATATTTTTTGTTGACAGTGCTAGTTTAGGGCTTATTTGTACGTGTTGAGTTGTCTCCTTTTCAGTGGTACCATTTTGGTGCATACTTTTTTTATCACGTTTTTGAACATTGTGATGAGGGATTTTATAAAAAATTACTGGCGAGTTTTTGATCGTTTTGTGATTAACGGGGTGTCACCGTAAGGGTACAATAATGTGTACGGACGCTGGCGATACCAAATGTGTGGGTATTTGGAAATTTTCAGGTTTTTTCATTATTCGAATGGTATAGGGAATGTTGTGTTAGGGGGACTTAACTTATTTTTAATTAATTATTTATCAAAAGTTGTGTATTAGGTGTTGATTTACCTTTTTTCTTACTTTAAGCATGCTCAGTGTCATTGTCACATGCACGGGTCTGCCAGCAAGCGCAGGACCCGGCATCCCGCAGGTAGGATAGCGCATGGGCACGGCACCGGCATCGCGCGCGGGGGCATGCTGGAGTGCCGAGGGTCTTGGCGGAGCGGCAGTCGGGCGCCCCCAGATTTGGTGAGTAGCGACACGCGGAATTCCAGCTAAATGCCCTGACACGCGCTGGTCGCGCCTGACCTGTTGTAGGGGTAACACCGCGATCAGAGAAATCTGCCGAGATGCGGGTCTTGGTGCGTTAGAGGCAGGTGTCGGCTATAAGATGTAGCGACACAGCAGCTTCTGGCCGCCGGCTCCGTTTAGGGCCGGCGCCAGAGTAGGCTTGACGTACTATTACTGCATTTGCGGGGGTAACCGCCACCTCCCGCCCTATGTCAGTAATAGTAAGTCAAATGTCGGGAAGGGGTTAATAAATAGTGATGGTTGCTGTGTGTCTTAGACTGATCACTGGACACAGGCAGCGATATTTAACGTGCCTACGTCCACCGTAAGACCCCACCACCTCCCCCACCCCACCAGCCCCCCCCTCCAACTCCCCCACCACCCGCCTCCCCCCCACCGTGCGCCATCGCATAAGCCTGGGTCAAAGAGAAGAGCATGGGAGCGATAAGGAGCTGGCTGCAGGTAGCACTGGTAAGTGAATATTAATTTTTTTTTGCTGTGACTACCTATCCACTGGAGGGCATGTGCTGTGGCTACTTATCTACTTGGGGGGTATGTGCTGTGGCTACCTATGTACTGGGAGTATGTGCTGGGGCTACCTATCTACTGGGAGTATGTGCTGGGGCTACCTATCTAGTGGGATTATGTGCTGTGGCTACCCATATACTGGGGGTGTGTGCTGTGGCTACCTATCTACTTGGGAGTATGTGCTGTGGCTACCAATCTACTGTCAGTATGTGCTGGGGCTAAATATGTACTGGGAGGCATGTGCTGTGACTACCTCTCTCCTGGGAAGCATATACTGGGGGGGGGGCATGTGCTGTGGCTACCTATTTACTTGGAGGCATGTGCTATGGCTTCCTATTTACTGGGAGTATGTGCTGTAGCTACCCATCTACTTGGGGGTATGTGCTGGGACTACCTATTTACAGGGAGGCATGTGGTGGGTGTCAGGATTTGGAGTAGTGAACCCCCTGGACCACCGCGAACAATGATGTAAGCAAACACCTGGGGCCGGAATCTAAGTGGCACCCGATCTTTACCAGAGCCCGCCACAAAACAGGATGGTCTTGCTACAGCGTGGTACAACCAGGTCATTCCACAGGCGCAAATTATCCATGGTGGCAGCCAGGGTCGAGGTATAGGATCACTAGGCAGTCTCGTGGTCCGTAACAGGCAGACAGTCAAGGCAGGCGGCAATGATGCGAGGTTGGGGACGGAGCAAGACGTTAGGGCTGGCAGCGAAGGAGCCAAATCAGGAACAGCTCCGGGGTCACAATAGGAGGTCAACACTTGGGAAGGAAACACTGTGGAAAGCTTCCTTACAGGCATGAAGCACTAAGATCCGACGGGGAATGCTGGGAGCTGTCGGTCTTTACAGGAACCCAGGAGTGGGCAGGCCAATCAGCGTCTCACTGGCCCTTTATGGCCCTGCTATCCAAGACCTAGATCGCAGGGGCCCCCGTGACACTGGGACTACCTGTCTACTGGGGGGCATGTGCATATGGTACAGCTCTCACGGAATAACATTTTAAAATATGTTGCGTTCATGGCTCTCTCAGTCAAAAAGGTTCCTGACCCCTGTCCTAGATGGCTGTCCGGGTGGTAAGAACCATGACAGGAGAAATGCACGGAGTGGAGCATGATGCCCTATTGGAGAACTAGCCTGTTAACAAACCTGTTAACTATGAAAATCTCAGTGATGTGATTTGAGTGTGCAGACCTTGTAACCCTTCTAGTGACTGGCCTCTGGGGAATCTGGTGAAACCATAAAAAGTCCAGCAGGTGAGGGTTTAGCCCACCTGAAGGTACCTGGAGTTTGAGGAGGTTGCTTGGGGAGGTGACAGGTCTGCAAGCTCAAAAAGGGGGGAAATGTAAGAGATATATTCCTCTACAGACACCATTTTGGAACAAACGGATGCCATTTTAGTCTTAGCCGGGGTCATGATGACCACTATCAGCCAATTAGATAAATAGAATAAAATACATATAATAAATTACACCATAAATTGACATGCAGAAAGTATAAAACCAGAAAATTAGAATGCTTATGTGGAGATTGAATACATATATGCGTATGTGTAATATTTCTCTCAGAAGGGGGAAAAGAAGGTTATTGGGAAAGAGGACGGGAGGAATGTAATGATGGAGGATCGGGACGCTGGTGTCTCTCCTTGGTCAAATATTCTCCAAACTTTCATTGAGACCCATGGGTGTTAAAGTTTGCATTTTGAAGATCCAAAACATCTCCCTTTGTTTAAGAGTCTTAAACCTATGAGGCACACTGGGTTTGATATACTCAATGGGTGTTAGTGCAAAGTCCTTGCAGTTTTTATCATGGAACATAGCAGCATGCCTCGAAACACTGTGCATTAGGAAGCCGTGTTCTATATTGTTCCTATGCTTATTAAATCTCTCCCTCAGCGGCATAATGGTTCTTCCTATGTATTGAAGCTTACAAGAGCATTCCAATAGATATATTACGTAATTGGAGCCACAATTTAGGAATTCTTTAATTGTGTGATTTTCTCCTGTCACTTCAGATCTGAATGTACTCCTCCTATGCTGTATATTATCACAGCATTTACAACGGGAGTGTCCACATTTGAAACTCCCTATGGTTTTGGGAAAAAGGGATAGCGTAGGATTAGTTTTTCGGTTTTTAAGCTGACTGGGGGCTAAGATATTTTTCAGCGATCTGGACCTCCTATACGTGAGTATTGGGTTCTGGGGTAGCAGGTCCTTAAGGTAAGGATCATGTTTCAGAATGCTCCAGTGTTTTTGCTAAATCTTTTTTATGGTCTTACCTTCTTGGGAATAAGTGGTAATAAAATTGAGTGCGTAGTCCTTAGAGGATTCAGGGGAGATTTTTAGTTTTAAGCATTCGTGTTGGCTGAGTGTGCCTGCTCTTTGATGAGCGGCCGAAATCAGGGAATGTGGGTAACCTTTTGCTTTGAATCTATCAGTAAGAATGGTGCTCTGATCGGCATAGTCTTTATCTGATGTACAATTACGCCTAATGCGTTTGTATTGGCCAAATGGGATGTTCAATAACCATTTCTTATAGTGGCAACTCCTAAAGTCTAAGTAGCTATTACTGTCTACTTTTTTGAAAAAAATCCTTGTATTGATCTTATTGTCTGGCGTGTGGAAAATAGTAATATCCAGAAACTCTGCATTATCATATGTGATACTGTCTGTAAAGCTTAACCCCCACTCATTGTCATTGATGTTACGGATGAAGGTTCTAGCGCTCTCAAGGTCCCCTTTCCATATAATAAAAATATCATCAATGAACCTCTTATAAACAATGCAATTGGTGAATAACGGATGTTGGTAGATACAGGTACCTTCAAAATGTCCCACAAACAGGTTAGCAAAGCTCAGGACAAACTTGCTACCCATTGCTGTCCCTTTGCGTTGCAGATAGATGTTGTCCAAAAATGAAAAATAATTTTGTGTTGAAGTATGAACATGATAGACTCAACTATAAATGATTGCTGGACAGTAGAAATGTTAGGGTCTTTTAATAGGTAGTTCGCAACCGCTTGGGTTCCCAAATCATGAGCAATATTAGTATACAGGCAGTCCCCTACTTAAGAACACCCGACTTACATACGACCCCTAGTTACAAACGGACCCCTGAATTTTAGTAATTTGCTGTACTTTATTCCCAGGCTCCAATAAACAGCTGTAACAGTTATCACAGGTGTCTGTAATTAAGATTTATTGGTAATCCTGGTTCTTATGACAACCCAACATTTTTAAAATCCAATTGTCACAGAGACCAAAATAATTTTGACTGGGGTTGCAATAATAAAGTATACAGTTCCGACTTACATACAAACTCAACTTAAGTACAAACCTACAGAACCTATCTTGTATGTAACCCGGGGACTGCCTGTATAGGGAAGAGATATCCATTGTGATAAATATGTATTCTGATTTCCCACCACAAGGGAAATTTTATTGAAACCTTTTACACTCTTGTATCCACAGAGTTCAACACCCTGCATCAGCGAAAGCATAACCAGGTTAAGAACAACCTCACACATAAAGAAAAAATAGCCCTCAAAACTCTAGCAACACTTGCATCCGTAAAACAAAGCCAGCAGAAAGTTGTGGAAACAAGGGCTAATTTTTATAACATCCCTAATATTTATGCCCTGGCATAAAATCACCAATGCAGCCACTGTGAACTCTTGTGCAATAGGAAATATTTCTAGGTAGCTGTATGGTGGGCCCCTTGGAATCAACTTCTCTGGTGGGCCCCAAGCACTCCAGTCCCACCAAGCTTGTAATAGGTGTGTATATAGGTATAATATGTGATGCGTGTGTATATATACAGGTATAACATGTTATGGATATATGTATCCATGACAGGGTCTGGAAAGGTCTTAAAGGTCATCTACCACAAGACTCAAAGATTGTAAACCAGCACACTGACATACTGGTTTGGGCCTCCATTAAGCCCCCCCTTTAGCTTATAATGCCCCTGTGTTTACCAAAAAAAAGTTTTAAAAATGATGCAAATTAGCAAGAGAGGCTTTAGACCGAAGTCCCTCCGGCTCATTTGCATTATTTAAAAAAAAAATTCATTAAAACAGGGGCTTAAAACGCTAAAAGAACAGCAGATCTTGCCAAAGGGGAGGGGGGGGGGCACACCAGTATGTAAGTGTTCTTGATTTACAATCTTTGAGCCTGGTGGTTGATATCCTGATATTATTACTGGGGGGCTGGATATATTTATATAGTAATTTATGGGGGTGGTATATTCCTGTTCCCTATCTGGACTACATTCAATGGGGTTCTCCACCACATTTTGCGCCCAGGGGCCCCCATGAACCTTAATCCAGCCCTGTGGTCGCTTGTCTTAGAACTCCACAGAACTTACTATTGTTTTCCCTTAGAAAATTAACCTATTATAACTCATGCATACAGTTGGGAACATTATTCATATATACTACATATATAGCTATTCGGACCCTTATCAGCACTGTGGTGCAGTACTGTTACCTCTCATTTATGAAGTATGCGGTGTATTATTTTTGTACTACTTTCTAATTTTTAACTGGTCCATGTGGACTTCTTGAAGACATGAAGACAGCAGCCGTGGAAAATAAAATCGTAGAAACAATATTTTGTTTTTTTATTTTGGGATGAGCAAGGGTAAATAAAAACTGGGATTGCTTTTTTTTGTATTTTTCACCTTCTGTTAGCACCTTCTGTTAGCCGTGTTCTTTTCAGCAATTAGCCATTGGAATATGTGCTTAATTACAAAAGAATTTTTTTTTGGTATGTGGGGTATACGTGTAAAAAGCGAGACTTTTTTTTCTTTTTTTCTATTTGTTCTTATATCTTGTCCTCTTAGAACAGCCGCCATTGGTGTTCGGCATAATCCCTTATGTTACATTCTGAAAATGGTAAAAATTAAAATACAGGCAGTCCCCGGGTTACGTACAAGATAAGTTCTTTAGGTTTGTTCTTAAGTTGAATTTGTATGTAAATCGGAACTGTATATTTTATAACTGTAACCCCAGACAGAATTTCTTTTGGTCTCTGTGACAATTGCATTTTAAAAATGTTGGATTGTCATAAGAACCAGGATTAACAATAAAGCTTCATTAAACCTGTGATAACTGTTATAGCTGTTTATTGTAGCCTGAGGATAAAGTACAGTAAATTACCAAAATTTAGTGGTCCGTTTGTAACTAGGGGTCGTATGTAAGTCAGGTGTTCTTAAGTAGGGGATTGCCTGTATATTGTTAGTACACCAATAAACCTATTGTATTTATCTTGCTGTAATTGCCCTCCTTTGTCCCTCTGATAAATACTGGTAGATATTAATGACATTCCCCATGAAGAGCACATATACATGGTAGCCGATTCATTCTAGCGCTTTCGTTTCATAGAAGGAAATCTTCCTGATGGAGTTGGAGATGATAGTAGGCCACGCTCTTCTTGCCTCATCACCAGTTTGCCTCCACATTTTTTACAGAAAGCTTTTTCTTTGACCAGGCATGTGAAATGTCCCACACTATGAAGACAGACAGACCACGGTTTAGTGCACAGGCGTTGGTGTGCAATTCATTGAACTTAGTCTTTATTTTAGTTTTACCTCCCCATTAAAATCTGAGTAGCATTATTGTTTAATTGAAATGTATTTCTATGCATTTTCTTTGTATTTCTACATTCCAGAAGATCAATCTCTTTCAGTTTTGTATATCCATAAAACTTTACACATTACCTGTTTTGGCATAAGACACACTTGTGAACTTGTGTCACCTTATCCGCATATGATTGCCATTCAGGGCCATGGTCATCAAACTGTATTCCATCTATGGTCCAACATGCCACATGTCACATTTCATGTGCCAGGGCATCTCTTACACGCTCTACAGATGACATAGGATGTCATGAAACATATTATCATCAGTGCTTAATCCTTACATTATAACCTAGAAAATGTTGGTTATGAGGAACTTATCTGCACAGTCTCTGGCGTTGTCTGATATTTCGATCTGTGAATAATTATGTCCATTGTCTGCTGTATTAATACACTGTGCAGCTTTAGTCCTTAGCTTTTTGTTCCACTTAATCTCTGTGGTCCTGGGCAGCTAAAAATTAAGAAAGAAGGAACAAAATCTATAATTTTTTTTTTTATCAAACACAATTGAGAAATGTAGTTAAATAATCTCAGACTTGTTCACGTTCTTGTCTAGTTCCCACTTTTACTATGCAGTTCAGTTACAGCTACTATTTCTGCATCTCTTATAGCCATATCCCTATTACATGGCATTTTGAAACTCAAATCCAAGGCTTTACCTGCTGCCACAAAACACCATGTGTGAAAGTGTTCTAAGACTAACCAATAACAAAGGTTTCTAAACCCTTCAAGCCCAAGTTTATTTTGGTATTTGAGTTTCTGTGTTTCACTCCTCTCCTTCCACAAGCCATAAATTTTGTATTTTTTAGTTTATAAAACTATGTACTGGCTTGTTACATGCAAGACAAATTTTTATTTTCTAGTGGCACAATTTAATATGCTGTGTCAAATACTGGGAAGCTGGATAAAATTTCCAAAGTTGGTGGATTTGACAGAAAAACACCGTTGTGGGGTTGAGATGATGTTTTCTTTAATACCATTTTGAAAACTGTACAACCTTTTGGCCAATTTTTATTTAAGCTTTTATTGGAGGCAAAATGGTAAAAAAGTGGTGTTTTGTAGGTGCTATTTTCCATTACCGGCTTCATTATTGTGAATAATTGTTTATATTGCAGTATATTGTACATTTACTTCTTCTATATTACAATCTGTCTCAGACAGACTGTGACAGTATATACCGAATGACAGTTATGGGAGCCTTTAATAGGCCTTGATGCATGCCTGTAAGGGTCCCCTGTCAGGTTCGACCGCGGCACCTAACAGCTTAACTGCCACAATTGGTACCAGCCCTGACTGAAGCTTTTTCCTGCAGGAATCAGCTGTGTGACACCCACTGTGTTTGGAGATGGTCTCTGACACCCACGTCTTTCCTTCACGACCATCACGACCATTATGATGGGTGGTCGTGATGGTGTCAACCAATAACCAAGGTTTTTGCATGCTCTTTTTGTATAACAATTGGTAAATTATAAGGATTTCCCAGGAAGTATAATAGGATACCTTGCTCTCAAATATGGTTTGGTTGTATAGCTTGAAAAGTCTTGTAACAAGCTCCTGCTTGTTGTTTGGAAAATCTGTCATGTTCGTAGATGTCCACAATGTGACTTCACTCAAAAAACACTTGGGTATGTTACAGTGAGTCTAGAAGGAAAATAAGATTTTAAGCTTTGAGCACAAAACATTATTTAACCCTTCATCCCTTTATTCTCCAAAAAAAACTATTTTCATTTTAAAAATGTTATAAAATTTGCCAACAAAGTATATGAGGCCTAGCAGGTGGGGAGCTTTGGACTAAATCTACCCTAAGAGACAACTCAATGAGCTAATGTCTAGTACTATATAGCAGTAGAATTCAGCAATAGATTCTGAGCCCCAAGCACTGGAGCAGGATGAAATGGCGTTCAACGCGGAATCAATATCCAAGGACAGTGTTGCTGGTCCAATGCTGGTTTATTTAAATGCTGTGCGTTTCGTCAGGCATAAAATTCATTACAAACAAAGTTGTTTATATAGATAAAAGGTATGAAAACGAGGCGCCGGTGATAGGTTCCGGTCACATGGTGACCGGTATATCACAGTTCACCGGGCGGCTTGTGGAGATCAATAATACACATTAAAAATCTTACAGAAATACATTTGGGTTATTCTAAAATATACAGGACAATATTTACACTTCATTATACAAATATATTTTGCAGAGGTGACAGACTAGTTTGTTATGTCTGTCAGTTACCGTATGAGACGTATGGCGCGTGTACCGTTGCTAGGCGGCTGGATGTTCTACAGAAGCCGCAGAGGGACAAAAACTCTTTACTACTAAGCCCTGTTGTAATCAAGAGGGTATAAGGTTGATGCCGTTGCCAAGCGACTAGGATGCTCTACGGGAGCCGCAGTGGAGTAAGGTGCCTAACGTTCGTGCGGAGATAACAGGTGTACGTAACGGGATGGATTTTTGGCAGTGTGGTAGCGAGAATACAATGCACATGAGCTGTGCCGGGGGTACGAAGTGTACATACGGAAAATTTTGACCCTATCTAAATGGTGAGTGGTGTTACACAGATTCAATTACTTCATTTAGACCGTGTGGATGAAGGGTATCCAACTTAAATATCCAGTAGGATTCCCTATGATTTAGTGTTTTGACTCTATTTCTATTTTCTTGCGGGATCTGTTCAATTGGAGTGACTTTGATGGCTCCAAAGTCCCTCTCATGTTCCAGATGTAGATGTTTAGAGAGGCTCTGTTTCAGGAACCCTATTTTTGTCTTATGCCTGTGGCCATTCATACGTACCCTTAGGGTTTGGATAGTCCTTCCAACGTATTGAAGGCCACAGGCACAGTCCACCAGGTAAATAACATAATCCGATGTGCAGGACAGGGTTTGTTTTATCTTGAAGACTTCCCCTGTTTTGTTGGAGCGAAATGATGTAGTTTTGTGGTGGATGATCTTACAGCAAAGGCATTTCTTGTGCCCACACTTTGTCACCCCCTGTGATAGGGTTATAGTATTCTTATTCTTCGTGGTCTCACTTCTTAATTTGCTCGGTGCGATCATGTTCTTAATCAATGTTGCTTTTCTAAAAGTGATCCCAGCTTGTTCAGAAATTATATCTTTTAGAAAAGGGTCCATTCGCAGAATGCTCCAATGTTTATTGAGTGTTTTTCTTATTTCCTTGTTCCCTCTGTCGTAAGTAGTAAGGAAATTTAATGAGTAGCGTGAGCCGTTGCTCATAGGATGATGGATCTCTTTTCTTTTAGGTATTAGACACTCGCTTTGTGTACTGTTTTTATTTAGATTAATGGCTTGATCTATCAGAGATAAAGGGTACTTTTTCTGCCTTTCATATCTTTGGTTTGAATGTCATAATCAGCTGGATTATTACAATTCTTTCTCAGCCTGTGAAATTGGCTGAAAGGGACATTCTTAAGCCATTTTTGGTAGTGGTCACTGGTATAGTCTAGAAAGCTGTTGCTATCTACCTTTTTGAAGTGTGTTTTGGTGTTAATATAATTGTTTTCTTTTGATAGCTCCAGGTCCAGAAATACAATTTTTTCTTTCTCGATGTTCATAGTAAAGGATAGGCCCCATGTATTTGAGTTGAGGGTATCGACAAACCTCAGGGCTTCTTCCTCCGAGCCCTGCCAGATAAAGAATAGATTGTCAATGTAACGTTTGTAATACTTAATATTTTTCAGCCATTGGGGAGTGCTGTATATATGGGAGTCCTCGAACCGCCCCATAAATAGGTTGGCATAGCTTGGGGCGGCTCGAGTCCCCATTGCTGTACCGCATTTCTGTAAATATAGTTTGTCCTCAAAACTAAAGAAATTATGCTCCAGAACAAAAAGAAGGCTTTCAGCAAGAAACTTTCTTTGATCTATGGGTATGAAGGTTTTGTTAGCAAGATACCGTTTTACTGCTTCCAAATCTAAATCATGTTTTATATTGGAATAGAGGGAGCTAATATCCAGGGTAAGGAAGAAATAATCTTCTTTCCATTAAAATGTTTTAAGATCTAGTATAAGACTCCCAGAGTCTCGAAGATACAAGGGCAATTCCCTGACTAGGGGCTGCAGATACAGATCCATGTAGTAAGAGAGATGGCAAGTCAGTGAGTCGATCCCTGATATGATCGGGCGTCCCGGTGGATTTTTCTCATCTTTGTGCACCTTAGGGAGGTGGTAGAACGTGGAAATAGGGGACACAATTTTGATGTGTAATAGTAAATCGGCATGAAACAAGAGGAATATGGAGCGTCCTCTCCCTACAGCCCGGTATTTGCTGCATGTTGCAGCATCCTCCCATGCCTAACATCCCTAATATGTGTTGGTGTTTTTCCTTTAAATGCCACCAACAAAGCTGCTAGAGGTTTTTAAATAAGTGGTGCACAAGGATCTAAAATGGTCTGTCTATAGTAGTATTGCAGTATGTGGACAATATTACAGATTTTAAAAAAACAATTATTTCTGGTTGTGAATCCCGTAATGGAAAAAAGCATACAAGTATCACCAGTTTTATGCAGCTTTGAAAAACATAGAAATTGTATAAAAACGGATAAAAAGGTCATACAGTCAGCAAAATGGTAACAGTGAAAACATCAGATTGTACCGCAAAAAATGACAACGTAGGCCACTATGCACACCAAAGTATTGAAAAAAGTTATTGGCATCAAAATATGGCAAAATGTCGAAATTATTTTTGTACAAAATGTTTTATCTTTTAAAACATAATGGGGCACATTTACTTACCCGTCCCATCGCGATCCCCGCTGTGCTTTGTCTGACGAGGATTCGGGTCTGCCGCGATTCACTAAGATTGTGCGTCCAATTTCCTGCATCTGTCGCTTCCCCCGCTGAGGTCTGCCAGAGTTCACCTTCTTTTTCCCGGTGCATGTAAGTGCTGATCTTGTGACACAATTTGCTTTTTAAATTCCGTGGTTTGTCCAAATCAGTCGGGTTGTCCGACGTCCACACCACCTGATTTCTGTGTTGTGCCGATGCAACACAATCCGATCACATGCGCCAAAAACCCGGGGCAATTCAGTGCAAAACAGAAAAAACAAAACCCAACTAAAATGTGGCGTCCGGACCCTTAGTATATATAGATATAGATATATATAGATTTGGTATATCCATGATCATACCAGCCCAATACCAATAAATGTGACATTTGGCGCTCACAATGGAGCCCAAAAGAATATGTCATTACATTTGGAAATTTAAGTTTATAGCTTCCCCGAACCCTGCATGGAATATTAAATAATCTTAATAGAAAGTACAATAGGTTAAAATAAGTCTTCAAAAAGCTCTATATATGGAAACATTTAAAAGTTATGGTTTTCTAAAGGAGGGAAGCAAAAAATGGAAATGCTGGAAAAAAAGGGCATCCATGGTAAGGGGTTAAACAATTCTTTATTGCTTATATTATATTGCATATAACTTACTGTTCTTCTGAAATTGATCCCTCCAGACTTTCAGACGATTCACTATCTGCAAAAAAAAGCATTTTTTTATATACAGATTTCGATCACTATATTAGGAGGGTTTATACATAGGCCTATAAAGAGAAGCAAAATCTGGTGTGGTATCTGACACTAAATGGCTATGAGGAACATATTGTTATGTATGTGATCATTTTGTATCAATCAGGTCAAGAGACCCTATAGTTTTCTTTTTGACTTTTGCGAAATATATAGATACAAAATATCTCTAAATATCTTGATTTTAATGGAAACTTTTGACCAGTGATGGGCGCTGTATGTGATGTTATGAAATAGACATCGTCATCACTGATGACTCCCGGAGATGCACCCTGGATATAGCCAGCATCGGCAGAAATCCTGAGTCCTTTGAATAAAAATAGCAATGTGCTATGAACAATAGCAGAAATCTGGACTGTGTGTATAAAACATTGCTAAGTATAACTTACATTTACGGGTAGGTGTTTCCTCGCTTATAGCTTTACCGTCTTCATCATCATCAGAAATAATGATGATGTTGTTATATCTGTATGAAGGATATAGACATATACAAATTAGAAGGGACAATTCTAACACTGAAATGTCACGTATTTTAGACTGGATAAAAAACTAAATAAATAAATTATTCCATGGTCAACGAGGATCATTTATAATGGACATAGATTGTGCTTAATAGAAATGTCTCCTCATAGGATCTGAGCTCAGTATTGAGAAGATTTGTTGTATCCTACCTGAAGCTGTCACCACTGGATGAAGGTAGAAATGAATCTGATTAGGAGAAATGGAAAATGGATATGTTAAATGGTAAATGTAGAGATGGGCAAATATTAATACTAAATTATTAGTATTAATTTAACAGGTATTCTGTGACTTCTGAACTCAACCAAAACACTAGAAATAATGGTAACTATTTAATATATATAGGAAATGCTGCACACAATCGTGATAAATTGGCCACTCTGAGTACAAGGTGGCCTCTCAAATGCAAGACAATAAAACCAAAATGAAAAACGGAGAGAAAACTGCCACAAATCCCATAAAAATAGTAATTTTATTGATAAGCAAATTAAAAAAACAGACAGTACATAATATAATAATGTGGATGAATACATAGGAAAAAGTGGTGCTGGACAGCAGGTTGGTAATAAACATAATTGCTTATAAATTATGCATTAGTACAGATACACACTGAGGTATGTCCCAAATGTAATACTACAATCACATACAAAAAAATTTTACATGAGAGAGAATAATTACTCTCCAGAGGTATTAAGAGCAATAGTAATTAGTAAAAAATGCCAAAGCAGAGAAGTGCAGGTGTAAGAGGCCCAGAATTTGTGCTCAAACAAACCAGTAAATTACCTCAGGTGGGTGAATAGAGGGACCACGCTGCCCAGCCCCGACACATGTTTTGGTCAACAGATCTTTGTCGATGTAGATAGATGAGGGTTTGAAACTCACCAGATGGCAAAATAAAGAAGCTCCATTACACCAGAAAATATTGCAATGGGGGTGTTATCTAATATTTAATATTTCCGGTATAACTGGAAACAAAAATTGTCTAATAAGCCTTGTAAGAATGTTTCAAACACTTATAATTTGATCGGCATAGTCTAAGGTGCATAACAGTGAAGCACAATTGTGCCCATTGTCTGGTACTATAAAATTGATGATTTGCAAATATTTAAGTCACAGAATAGAAAAAATCTTTACAACCTAAAAGATGACACTGAACAATCCAGAGCAAAGCTGTGCTAAATCTGATCACTGAGAAGGAACATGTGAATAGAGACTTTATTGTATAAGAGCTCAGTACCTGGTTCTCTGGGTATAGGCCCAGTATTTAAACCATCTTCCTGTTCTTGGACTGGAAGTCTTGGTTTTATAAGACAGGGCTAAAAAATGAAAGCAAGATAAGACCAAAAATCATTAATGTGCAAAGAATTGTTAAAACATATGGTTATTTTCTAAAGTGCTTATTCTCCCAATACAAACAAGACTTTACCCTGGATTTTAAGATATATTTCAGGTTCACCCAAATATCATCAATATTTATTGATCCATGTCTACTGTGAGAACTGTTGTCTTTTGGTATCACCACCCAACACCATTTTACATTCCCTGTAATGTAGAGGCCGGGCAGGGACACGGCATTTTGGTGCCTGTGTGATTTAGTGAGCAGACCCTTTTCCATTTCCAATTTTTACTCCCCCTCCCAAATTCCATCATGTTTTTACTGTTCAATTTACAGAAAAAATTATACTTCCTTGTGTCAGTATTTAATCTCCCATGTAATGTACTAGGATGTTGGAGAAAAATCCAAATGCAAATGAAATTGCGTTTCTTTTGTTATTTATTCTTCACAGAAATACCAAATTTCTACAGGTTTTAGTATTGGGCTTCACCCCTCTGTGAACACCACCACCATGTGACTGGTTGGAGGGGTTTGCAGATATCCTCGGCAGTGATTTTCCCATTGGGGCTGTGCATGCAGTACTAAGCACTAGCTAATGCTAATCCCCCTGATCCTATTACAGTTGTTATAGTGTTTGGCAGACAGGGTTTCCTTGTAACGTGTTTCACTATGATGGCAGAACCCTCGTCCAGTGCACTGTGCTCAGTCCCTAGGATTTCCGGACCTACTGTCAAAAACAGTGACTATATAATGGTGACCTATGTGGTCCACACTGGCATCAGATGTAAATAAAATCTGACATCATTCCCTCATGTGTTGCAATAAATACTTTTATTCTCCCTGAAGTAAAATGCTGCTGTTACTCCTGTGTATGTATGAATTAATTGACAACTGGGTCTTACCATTCCTCCTATTACAGGGTAGTGCTCAATATACCGTATATTTTTGCGTAATAGCCGAGTTTTTCAGCACAAAAAATGTGCTGGAAAACTCAAACTCGGCTTATACTCGGGTCAAGAAAAAAAAGTCAAAACTCACCTTACCGCCTCCCCCGCAGGTATTCTTTTCTTGCAGCGGCAGGTCCATGCACAGTGGCCACGCAGCTATGACGTCAGCCGCCGCTAGGTGATTACTTAGTTTATTTTTTTGTGTTGGGCATAATGGGGGCTGGCTAGCTATATACTACATGGGGCTGGCGTATATACAGTACATATAGTACATTTTCTCAGTAACCAGTCATTACAAGGAACACATACTATATGCATGGAGAATGGTAACACCTGCTTGACAATCAGTAATGGGCTACAGAGAGACTTTTTGTAGTGCCACTGATTCATCTTAACTATTGAGTGACAGCAGCAATTCACAGGCTTGTATGGAACTCCATGTGTACTGCCGCTGTTGCTCTACAGGTAAAATGGCTACATGTAGCTCCCCATCATTGTAGAAATAACAGCAATCACAGCACAGGGGAGAAACTGCAGAATTGTGAGCTCATGCGTCATACCATCACTTACAGTAAATCTGGTGACAGATGACATCTTTGATCTGAGAAGACTCTTTCATTTGCTTTTTCCACATGGCCGCCATGTCAGCTTCTTCTAGCTCTGACTTGTCTACAGATTTAGAGGTGCAAAATTTAGATAATATTAGACAACATAGCAACATTGCCACACCACAGCCAATTTTACAGGAATATCTCCACAGTAGTTATTATAGTAGTAGTATATAGAAATGAATGACACAGGTTGTCCAACAATACCCTGTAGAACCTCTCTGATATTTTCAATCGCCTAGAAGGTATTATTGGACAACCCATGCCATAAATTTTTAAACAGTCTCTTTTTTATTTATTTTTGCTCTATCCTATGACAACACAATAAGCATTCCATTTTTTCTAAGCATCTGGAATCTGAGAGTTTGACTACCTTTTTATATTATAGGAACAGGGCCTGCAAAGTAGCCATTATAGTAGATGTCCCCATGTGGCCAAAAACATTAACAATGCCCCCACATTAGCCAATATAGTCACAAGGACCCAGTACACTCAAAAGAGTAATGGTGTCTCCACAGTAACTATAAAAGTAACAATGCTCTCACAGTAACTAATATAGTCACAAAGCCCCCATGGTAGCCAAAACATTAACAGGGCCCACACTGTATTTACCTGAGTCCCAAGTCCACCACAGTATAGTCACAGATCCCCCACTGAAACCCAGTGTAGCCACCTTAGTCCCAGGCCCCCACTGTAGCCACCTTAGTTACATGACACCCCACTATAGCCACTTTAGTCAAATGAAACCTAGCGTAGCCTCCTTAGTCACATGGCCCTAATGTAGCCACCTTAGTCACATGCCCCCCCACTGTAACCATCCTAATCACATGGCCCCCTTAGTCACAGGACCCCCCACTGTGTAGCCAGATTAGTCACAAGGTCCCCCAATGGTAACCACCTTAGTCACAATAACCGCACTTAGCCAGTTTAATGACAGGACCCCCAACTGTAGGTATCTTAGTCACAGGGGACTGCACTGTAGCTACCTTAGTCACTTTGCAGCAGCCGCTCCTCTTCCTGTGCAATTTCCATGTGTGCCTGGTATCAGGAATGGGGCCTGAGCTCTGAGCATCCCGATAGGCACCCTCTTCATAAATCCATGTACATCCTAAAACGTTAAGGGGTTAAGGTCCTGAACACTATAGCAATATCTTAATGTATTGTTTTCTTACAAAGTCTAAAATGATTTTTATAATATCAATATTATATCAAATGTATATATTGTATATTTATATTAAAATTTATACTTGTTATAATGTTCATATATATATATATATATATATATATATATGATGTATAATTTGCATACTGCATGTCCTCTTAGATCTTAAAATAATTTACAAAATCTTTTGCTTTATGCATTGTGGTTTACTTTTCATACTGGAGACTTTTAGAGCAGGTTTCTTAAGTATGTATAGTCCCGGTTGAGCAGAACAGAGAATGAGTAGATTATTTAGACTCACAAGATTGGTGAAAAACAAGTAAAGATGAAAAACCTAATTTCACAGTGCCCCAAAGAATCTGCTTTATATATTAAGATTCATTATTTTATAATAAAACAAATCAATACAAACAATAAATTCATTACCCTAAAGCCAACATGAAATAGCTTTGGCTGATTGCAGTGAAAATAGTCAACATGTATCAAGCATGATGGCTCTGCTCCTGCGGGCAATGTGGAGGGGAGGAAAATGTGCTTTTCTTATACAGTGATTGTTAAAAGTGCTCGGTAAAATGCAAATTTACAATTGATAGTTCCACAACACAAAAATAAAATATTTAGGGGCTATTTTTGTTTGTACTTTTCAACATATGTACATGTAGATAAATCCAAATATCTTGTCATAATGAAAAAGCTCATCCATATGTTGTGCGGTAGATTATTCCTAGAAGCAATAAATATTTAATTTCACGAGTACCTATTTTTCTTACGATACTACATAGAGAAATAGTTGTCATATCATCGGCATTTTAACAACTTTTCCTTGAGCAGTGCTGTAGTGCAGTGGGTGAAAAAAATGAAAAAAATTGTAATATTAAAGTCTGTTCCTAGTTCTAGGCTTCACATTAGTCTGTGTAAAATGTACTAAGATGATTGGCTGCCAGGGGGTTGACTGAATCATTATATAATGTGCACTTCTCTGTGGATGAAGGATCCTTTTGGCTAAATATATTTTTCAATGGGTACTGTCTAAGAGATTTCCAGAGTAGTATAATAAAAACTAGATATTGACTAATAGCATAAACATCATTTTGGCAGTGGACATTTATGTGTAAACATTGGAGCTTGGTTCCACCTTCCATTCTAAGATCTTTTTAATTTGAAGGGTCAATATCTTAATGGGAAATTGAATTAACGTACATTATTGTACAGGACCAAAAGAACATACAATTCCAGCTTTAAAAAGGATTGGGTTACAGTCTGTACCAGCTGTGATCATTCCCTCCTGGCAAAAGCTGTACTAAGATACAACAAAGTGTATCTCTATCCAGTGGTGTAGCTAGGAGAGTTAGGGCTCCATAGTGAACTTCTGAAAGGCACCCCATTTACACCTTCAAAAATATACATAGAGTTTATACACACCATATACACAGACATAACAACATATACACATCCAATATGCATATACATTTAGATCATATACACATCACAAATACACACATATAGCCCCTGTCTTTAGCGTACCAAATATTTAGAATAAACTTCTCTTTTAACAGATATTAAAGAAAGTCTTCCATCAAAATCATGCATGATAAACCAGGGAAACTGCTTTTACACTGTGCAGGAGCACATCTCGCCCAGTACCCTGCCCCCTTGACAGCAGTGAGTTAGCACACACATACACATAGTGTAACATAGTGTATAGCTGCAACATGGAGCCCTCCAGTACCCTTCTGTCTCATAAGCATATGGAAGGAGGCCATGTATACAAAAAGTAGAATTACATTTCCACAGTCACAGTGCCTGGATCTAGGAGTAAATGCCCCAGGTTTATCATGCTTCATTAGATGGTAGATTTCCTTTAACCACTTCTACTTGCCACTAACTTCCACAGACCTATGAAGGTGTCATATTTTGCGGGACACGCTGACATTTTGCATTTATACTATTTGGGGATTATATTACATTTTGATCCCTTTTCACCAACATAAGAAATCATTTTTATATTTTTAAAGATCAAACGTTTTGGGACACTAGAACTCTAAAACGTTAATCAGATTATAGTCAGGTTTGATTCAATGCCTAAAAAATCAGAATTGTACCGAATCTTCCAATCATCAAATAGATTCACTTTTCTCTAGTAAGAAATGCAAAGTTCACAAAAAATTTACAAAAAGTCTACCAACAGTATAGACTTTGTTGCAATGTTCCCTTTTTATTAATCAAAAACAAATACCTCTTCTGTTTCTGATCCTGAATTACCCTGAAATACACATAATTTCTGCATATATGGTTTCCGAAAAACAAGTTCGCCAACGTTGACTTAGGGTCAGAAGGTAAGAGTTCTCCTTATGGAGAGTTTGCCAAGTAAGGTCACCTTATAGGCATGTGGAGACTTAAAGCCATAGATGCTGTACTAGGGAATTCTGGGAAGAATGCAAATATGTTTTCCAAGGTGTTAAATGGAAAACAATGGGGCAGATTTATCAATTGTCTAAAAGTCAGAATATTTCTAGTTGCCCATGGCAACCAATCACAGTTCCCCTTTTAAATATTCATGAGCACTGGTAAAATGAATGTATGTCTGTCATACTTGGTGTTAAGGGGGCTGCCTTTCAAAGTAGCAAAAGGCATTAAGGGAAGATTTATCAAGTGTCTGAAAGTCAGAATATTTCTAGTTGCCCATGGCAACCAATCACAACTCAGCTTTCATTTTACCAGTGCTCATGAATATTTTAAAGTGGAACTGTGATTGGTTGCCATGGGCAGCTAGAAATATTCTGACTTTCAGACACTTGATAAATCTGCCCCAATGCCTTTTGCTACTTTTAAAAGGCAGCCCCCTTAACACCAAGTATGACAGACAAAAGCTGAAGAACATGATGTAGGATTAAGCCCAACCAGTATATCTATTCCAGAAGGAACAGACTCCCTACTGTAGACAGCACTATTTTGACCCGGTTGGGTCTTCTCAGTACAGCGTAGAGAACTGGTTTGGTGGAGTGAGAGGCTATTGACTAGGGTCAGACAGTAGGTGTTCTCCTTACGGAGAGATTGCCAATTAGGGCCGCCTTATACGCGTGTGGAGACTTAAAACCATGAATTCTCCACTAGGAAAGTCTTGGAAGTATGCAAATATGTTTTCCAAGGTGTTAAATGGAAAACAGTGCTGTCCACAATTGAGCATCTCTTTCATTTTCAATAGATATACTGGTTTGGCTTATGTTCTTAGAATTCTTGTAGGTCATACTTAGTGTTAAGGGGGCTGCCTTTCAGTAAGCAAAAGGAGGCATTGTTTTCCATTTAACCCCTTGGAAAACATATTTTCATGCTTCCCAACGTTGACTTAGGGTAGATTTATATTTTTATGACATACTTATAGTGATGATTAGTAAGAATTCATATTTTCGGAAAGTCAATATAAATCTTGAATTTCTAAAATTACTTTGAATTAATTTTCAGGAACAGTTAGAGCTTTATAAACCGATCACTCTCCATCACAAAGAGCAATAAAGTTTGTGTTCACTTTTTCTAAATAAATGCAACAATTTAACATGCATTAAAGATCATTTCTGTACCCTGAAAGTACAGTGCATCGACAAAATGACTGTATCAATAGGATCTCTGCTAAAATAGCAGAATCGAGAAATACAAAAGTTATTAAATTGTAACCACCTGTAGAGTAACAGAGGGGAGAAAAGACAAAATCCCGATGCTGTCAAGGTAACAAGAATATCATGAGATAAAACATTTCACAAGGAACACATAGCCAGGAGGTTAGAAGACATACACTACAGTACATGACAGCTTTCAGTACATTGAATTTACTTATTCGAGCATTCTTGGTTTTCATACTTTGGTTTATACTTGAATATCATCTTCTATCTTAAATTGTTACTAAGGTATAGTAACTTTTAAGAATTTATAGAAATGATTATACTGAAAGATGTAGTATTAATGTAGTTTCTCATAAACAGATTAAAATAGATGTACTTGTAAACATGGCAAAAAATTACTGAAGACATGAAGTCTCCACCAACCAGTATATAATAAATATCCCTTCATCACTTTTCTATCTGGAGCCTCCTTCCTAATAAAGCATTTATGCAGTAATTAGCTAATGTGGCAGATCTATGATGACTTCTCCGCCAGATTTTTATGTTCATTATTTAATCCTTTCTCTTCAAAAATATACTTGTATCTGAATACATATTCACATCCCATGTCCTCTCACTTGAAGGTATTCCAATATCAGATAAACATGGGTCGGAATAAGCTTTGTCTATACTAGAAGAATTGATGGTAGTTAAAGGCAATGGATGGTTACACCAAATTTCCTGTGCAGTATAGATCCTTCTATGGGCGTTAAAGGGTAAATAGGGGGGGGGGGGCATGACATTACCTCCAGGGGTAGCCCTGTAGTGTTAGTGACAATTGACTCCAAGCAGGATAGGAAACATGAATTTGGGGCACAGAGAGAATAAGCAAATGTGGTCTAGGAGGAGACCAATCTTAAGGCAGGTATTATGAATACCTGCATGGTGGCCAGGCTGTGATAAAAATAGATTCAGATTTAGAATCTGATTTTTAGTCTTCCAGGAACCTGAATCTGGTATGCAAGTCAAGTCAGGGTGCAAGACACAAACTTAAAGAGTAATTGTAAAGCTTATAAAAATTTTCAGCTGCAAAAGGTGAAAATTTTAATAAATAAAATAGATAAATTTTCCCCATATAAATTAAAGCGTTGCTCCCATCAAAGCAAATTAATAATATTGTTTATATTATCAGAATTATGCAATTTTCCCATAAACTTTCTGTATCAATTCCTCATGGTTTTCCAAATCTCTGCTTGCTGTCATTCTATAGAAAGCTTCTATGTTTACTTCCAGTGGACAGATGATCAGATTTCTGTCCACTGAAAGTAATCATAGAAATATTCTATAGCAGGACAACAAGCATAGATCTAGAAATCTGTGAGGAATTGATGCAGAAGGTATATTGGGAAATTGTATAAACAACCAATAACATTAATTTCATGAAATGGGAAAACCCCTTTCAGTAACTCATTGCAGCCCTTTATCTGTTTTCTGTGTCCCTCAGGCTTTCTTGCTTCTGCTAAGCATTTTGGTTCCTAAGGACAGTGCGTAGAGTTCAACTCTATGGACCTGAGAGTCTGGAAAGAGTGAGGGTGAGGCCTATGTAATTTGCTCCTTCTTCTCTGCTCAGTGATTACAGGAAGCAGCTGCAGCATGTCTGCTCTGTACAGTCTACACTCTGCTCTCACACTCACACACAAAGTGCACCTTCCCCCAGGCAGCTGCTCAGTTTTACAATATAATCTAGCATGCACAGAATATTATAAATAACCCTACTCTGCAAACCACCTCCATCTATACAAGTCAATAGTTGGGTCAGTAAAGAGAATGAGGTGCGATCAACATGGCAGTCTCGTCACTCCCCATCCCCCACTGTCCTGGGAAGAGGAGAGAGTGATAGCATTTGCTGAAAGCCTGGCTGACAAATCCGTCATATCTGGTAGGATGCATAGTACTCATAAGGCTGTAATAGATTATAGGTCTATCTGTGTAACAATGCATAGATATGTGTGTGTGGGTTTGTGTATCTATGTGTATATGTCACTGCAACTGCAATGCATGTTAGTATGTAAAACTGACATTGAATGTATCTGTCAGGTTATAGTCACATCTGTTTTGTACAGCAGTAACACTGCAAAGATCATTTTATAAGTAGGTCTGATAGATATATTAGAGCCAGCAGCATGAAATAGGTATCATTGGAACTGTTGTCTCTACAGCTATACTACAACTATATTTGTTATATTTATGTAACTTTGGTGTTAAGCTTTAAACGGATAAAGCAGGTCCTGATACATGAAAGCCCAGAATCCTGATCTGAACCCAATAGAAAACCTCTGGAAAACCCTTGGTGAGAAAGTTCTGGCCCAGAAACAGTCAGAAGATTCTTGTCTGGGCACTCACATTCAGTTTCATTAATCTGCCATATATAAACATTTCTTCAATTGGATGTTACTAAAAAAAATGTTTCTGTGTGAAGATAATTTCTCATAAATGTAGTCATGTTGTCCCTTAGAAACTAGATAGCTTCCTCGGATACGGCCACGTCTGATGGATTGAGTGCACAAAGAAACAAAAGGTTTTTGTATATAAAATTTCCGGGAGTTACTGCTGGTCCTACAGCCGTCCTGTGGTAATGATCGCTGAATCCAGGTGGTCCGGCAGGACTCTATAGCGCAAGTCTGGCCACCGCTGCCAGAGTGTGACGTGGTCGTATCCGAGGAAGCTATCTGGTTTCTAAGGGACCATATCACTACATTTACGAGAAATTATCTTCACACGGGAACATTTTTTTTAATAACATCCAATTGAAGAAATGTTTACATATGGCAAATGAATTTAATTAAATGTAAATGCCCAGATGGGAAAACCCCTTTAAAGTTGCAGATTCAGACACAAGTCTGATGGTTGAGGGTGATAGGCGGGTCACACATCTGTAGACATTTTGGTATAGTTTGGAAAAAAAATTAACTAATACTCTACCACAGTTGTCAATTTTTCAGCATGCAGCAAGGCCCTAATATGATAGGGGAAACATTTGTATGTGAGTGTATGTGTAAGTCACTGGGAAATCTTGTACATGGATGGCACTTGTGTGTAGTCTCTCTAATATTGCTCTGGGCCTTCTCTGCATCATACTCTGCGTTAGTAAAATAAATGCTTTTCATGCATTTATTAAGCATAATGTCCTCTTGAACACAGCAGCCTACCATGCTAAACTAAGAGGAACAGGCTTGTTCATGGGTTTGAATGAATACCAATAGCCGTACCCACCACTCTTGTAACAGATGCTGCTCAAACAATGAATACCAACAGAAAGCATACAAGACCAAAAACCGTACTCGAAGTACCATATAGTAATTCAATATAATGTAAATCTTTATTAATACACAAGGGGGAAATAAAAAATGGACATTAAAAACACACACGTTAAAATCCGCAAAGACAACCAACATGGTGGTGGTCAATCCATAATCTGCAGTACCAAGTATCAAGTCATATACACATATCAATAAATAAATACATGTAGGAAAGGGCTGTGCAAAGTACGCAATTATAAGGTCTCACCAAGTAGTACCACAAGTGCCAAAAATACCTTGCCTAAAGTAAATGAGCCCCAGACCACCGCCACAGCACCCCGACGTATGTTTCGCCATCGCTTCCTCAAGGGGGTGTGCTGTGGCATGGCGGGTGGAGGATATATCTACCCTCAATGACATAGCCAGCTGACCATTATTGGCCAATGAAAATATCTTACCTAAGATGTATTAAATGGTTGGTTAAATCGGATCTTGGTTGATGTAAATTACATTCTCACTTTATTGTTTTATTTACCTTATATTTTCAAGTATAATTTTTGTTGTTTTTTTCACCCATTCTTTTGGCACGTTGACATGAGTAATAAATAACAAATAGTACATCCCCTTTATATGAACAATGTATAAAGAGCCAATCTTACATTAACCATGCGACATATAATATATGATAACCACATATACAATTAGAGTGGTTTACGATGCACACTGCATATGATGATTCTGTCGCTCTTCCTACGCACTTTAATATCTCTTTGTCTTTACTGACTTGTGGCATACTTACCTGTATTCTATTTTGTGTGTTACGTCTGCCCACACTCCCTGCCAGTACCTAAGATGGGCGGGTGATGTGCATGGGCGCATGCTCGGACTCCGGCGACGGACCCGAACTTCCGGTTAGTGGTGACGCGCATGATTGCGCACCGCCTACTTTCCGGAACTCTGGCCCGTCTTCCGGTGGCGTGCTTGACGACCAGAGCAATGCGCCACTAACAGACACCTGCCCATTTAATACATCTTAGGCAAGATATTTTCATTGGCCAACAATGGTCAGCTGGCTATGTCAGTGAGGGTAGCTATATCCTCCACCCGCCATGCCACAGCACACCCCCTTTAGGAAGCGACGGCGAAACGTACGTCGGGGTGCTGTGGTGGTGGTCTGGGGTTCATTTACTTTAGGCAAGGTATTTTTGGCACTTCTGGTACTACTAGGTGAGACCTTAGTAGCGCCGCCATCTTGCTTAGGATCATCGCTCCCTGTTATATCATCGGGGAGCTGCGATCCATCTCCATGGTAGCCTCAGGTCTTCCGAAGACCTGAGGCTATTTCATTTTAATCTCTTCATTACAATGTGCTGATAGCAAAATAAAAAATAAATTTTTGTACAGGAGGTTTTAATTTTTGTAAATGTATGAAAACATTATAAAACCTATACAAATATGGTATCCCCGTAATAGTACAAATCCAAAGAATAAAGTAGACATGTCATTTGGGGCGCTCAGTGAAAGCTGTAATATCCAAGCCCACAAGAAAATGGAGCAAATGCGTTTTTTCACCTTTTTCACTGCATTAGGAATTTTTTTTCCGCTTCCCAGTACATGGCATGGAATATTCAATACCATCACTATGAAGTGCAATTTGTTACGCAGAAAACAAGCCATCACACAGCTCTTTACGTGTAAAAATAAAAAAGTTATAGATTTTTGAAGGTGGGGAGTGAAAAATGGAAATGAAAAAACAGGAAAGGGCCAGTTTTCACAAACAAATATTATTGATTTTTTATTGAAAAAATATTCTATTTTCCATTATGCTTTCTTTTTGAATTCTTCATGGTTTTCCAGATCACCGCTTGCTATCATTTTATTGGAACCCTCATTATTTAGTTGCTGTGAATAAAAAAGTGTCCATGATCATGTGATATCCCACAGTTGCACTGCTCCGTAGTATCACAGAGAGTAATCAAAATTGTGTGTTATAACAAGCTGTGCACCTGTGTGACATTATATGAACATGGACTGGTTTTGATCTATAGAAAGGTTGCTATGACAGCAAGCAAGCAGTCATATAGAAAACAGCGGAATTGTATATAAACAATTAAATTTTTTGCTGAAACTGGTCAATCTTATGCTATTTGGCTACAACAATAACATAAGACCACAATTAATCAAAGGTGGGACATCTACCAGCAGGATGGAAGTAAACCAAGCACACTGACATTCTGGTGTGGGCTCCCCCTTACAGGATCCCCTCTCCTATAAGCTTCCTATACCATTGTATTTCAATGGACGCATGGGCCGAGCCCTCTACATAGCCGGTAAGTCTTTGCTGCATATTGCAGCAAAGGCTTACCGGTAACACCCGTATGTCTGTGTACTGTGGCTGTAGCTCCATGTATGGCTGTGTACTGCGGCTGTAGCTCCATGAATGGCTGTGTCCCTCACAGCATCCATTCTAAAGTGCCCCCCCCCACAGCATCTATTACAGGGCCCAGTCCTCCCACAGCATCTATTACAGGGCCCCGTCCCCCCACAGAATCTATTACAGGGCCCTGTCCCGCCACAGAATCTATTACAGGGCCCTGTCCCGCCACAGAATCTATTACAGGGCCCCGTCCCCCCACAGAATCTATTACAGGGCCCACTCTTACCCATCCCCCCCACAGCATCCATTACAGGGCCCCCCATCTCCCCCATGAACATCCATTACAGGGCAGAAACAGCGTCCTCCAGTGCCTGATCACAGATACTCTTTAAGTGTGTAAGTGACTTGGGGCCCACCGAAGGTTTCTCTGGTACTCGGTTGGGCCTGTCCGGCGCTGAGTGAACCTGATCCGCACCCGAACTTCTAATAAAGAACAATGGAATTTTGTGGTTCGGGTCTGCTCATCCTTGCTAACAGATCTTATCATTATTTACCATTGACTTCAATCTAAACTTCATTGTTGGATTCTAACAGAAAAAGACCAAAGAGCATAAAGAAAAATCATCATCCGTGTACTCTAAAATGAAGTAGCTCTTCTCTACGGAGCACTCTAAAGGTAGGGATTTAGTTTACAAAACAAATCCAAGAAATTTGAACACATTAAGAATGAAATGGATAAAATGATTGATGACTAGATTGCCATATGTAAAACTTGACATCCCAAAGCCTTTTAAAAAGGTAAATTGTTATATCAAGAGGAAGTCGAATTGTATAACAATTCTCATGTGCTTCATGTATTCAAGGTCTTGCTGCAAAAGGCTATAACATGTTATTATGGGTTAGAGACCGAGCAGTGGGATGCCCCAAAATCTGAGCAATCGTAAGACATTCTGAAACATTTTCACTATCCAGAAACAACTAGAAACAACTCATGTCCGGAACATTTAGCAAGAGTAGCTCCCCCACATAATCTTACTTACTTTTTATACAGTTTTTAATTGATTCTAAATATATCTGCTATGTATATTCCTGTAATACTGGCTATTGTATTCATAAATACTACTCTAAGGTTTTGGAAGATAGATTGATTATGGACGTTAGAAGTCACACCCACCATTTCTGGCCATTGTATGGACAAGAATGTCTGGCTGATGAAGAGAAACCCATTTATGAACCAGTACTTTACATATCCAGAGAACATTTAATAGATCCCTATTGGTGAATTACCTAATTTCCTGTTCCCCATGCATTGCAAAAAACATTAAACATAGTGGGAAACCTCTAATTATGTCCTTAGAGAGGTAAAGAGGTGTTTGTCAACTTGTGGCATAAAACTTATTGTTGATATTTTTACAATGCTTAAAAGGAACCTTCCCACCTTATTACTCATTGGTCATCATTCATCAAGGGGAGGACAATGAGTGAGGTTGGGAAGAGCCATTGAGGAGAAGACCACAGTGCCATTGTAGCCCTTCCCAACCCCCAACTTCCCTGGACTCATCACATGTTGCTGGCAGAGAGCCAGGTAATGTAAAATAACTTATTAAAGAGGACCTGTCACCCATAAATCGGGCACTAGGAGCTTCTTACTAAGGTAAGCAGCTCCTAGTGCTTGAACAAACGCCGCAGTGTTAGAAGGACACCATTAATCGTCGGACCGCTCGCAAAGCTGTCCGATATATTCATTAGGTGTGGTCCGAAGTGCTGCCTCTACCCCAGACCACCCCGCTCGCTCCATAGGCTGGTGGTGACTGTCACGTTACCGCCCCTAACCATGCCAACCCCGCCCCCTCATGAATACATTGTACTTCCCCACAGTGTTAGATAGCGTTACCAGAGGTTTCCTGTAACGCTATCCTTCTAACACTGCTGCGTTTGTTTAAGCACTAGGAGCTGCTTACCTTAGTGAGCAGCTCCTAGTGCCCGATTTGTGGGTGACAGGTCCTCTTTAAACATCAGTGGAATTATTCAAATTCATGACAAAGTAATTTTTTTCAACATGCAAAAAGCTATTGGAACCTGTCATCCTGTACAAATGCCATTCCTGATGACCGACTTACTTCTGCTGCTATTAAAATAACCTGAAGAATAGAACATATTTTATGCAGGTTCCACATGGCGTAGCATAGCATGCCACTAGGTGTGATTGTTTTTTTTAGCAGGATGTTTTAATCCAGGGGGTCAGGAACCTTTTTGGCTGAGAGAGCCATGAACACCACATATTTTAAAATGTAATTCTGTGAGAGCCATACAATATGCACATGCCTCTCAGTAGATAGGTAGCCACGGCACATGTCCCCCAGTAGATAGGTAGCCACAGTACATGGCCCCCCAAGTAGATAGGTAGCCACAGCACTTCCCCTCTAGTAGATAGGTTGCCCCAGTACATGGTCCACGTAAATAGGTAGCCACAGCACATGCCCCCCAGTAGTTAGGTAGCCCCAGTACATGGCCCCCAGTAAATGGGTAGCCTTAGCACATGCCCCCAATTGATAGGTAGCCCCAGCACATGCCCCCCCCAGTAAATTGGTAGCCACAGCACATGCCCCAAGTAGATAGGTCGCCCCAGTACATGCCCCCGGTAGAAAAGTAGCCACATCACATGACCCCCAGTAAATAGGTAGCAACAGCGCATGCCCCCAGTAGATAGGTAGCCTCAGCACATGCCCCCAGTAGATAGCTCCAGCACATGCCCCCAGTACATATGTAGCCACAGCACATGCACCCAAATAGACAGCTAGCCCCAGCACATGCCCCCAAGTAGATAGATAGTCACAGCGCATGCTCCCCAGTAAATAGGTAGTTACAGCACATGCTCCCCAGTAGATAGGTAGCCACAGCACACGCTCCCCAATAGATAGGTAGCCACAGCACATGCCCAAGGTAGATAGGTAGTCATAGCACATGTCTCCAGTAGATAGGTAGCCATAGAAAATTTCTCCCAGTAGACAGTTAGCCCCATCACATGCCCCCAGGACCCAGTAGATAGGTAGTCACAGCACATGCCTCCCAGTAGATAGGTAGTGCCAGCACATACTTGCCCCCAGAAGTTAGGCAGTCACAGCACATGCCTCCCAGTAGATAGGTAGTGGCAGCACATACTTGCCCCCAGTAGATAGGCCGTCACAGCACATGCCTCCCAGTAGATAGGTAGTGCCAGCACCTAATTGCCCCCAGTAGATAGGTAGCTCCAGCACATGCCCCCAGTAGATAGACAGTCACAGCAAAAAAAAGCGAATACTCACCTACCTGCTCTCCCTTCAGCGTCTTCTCATCATTCCCGCGCTCTTCTCTATTACCCAGACTCCGCTGCCATTGTTGCTTGGGTCATAGAGAGGAGTGGATGCTGTGCTACTCTATGACACGGGCCCTGTCACCTAAGCAATGGTGCAGCAATGGCACCTTTGTCACACAAAGGGTGCAGGCAGTGGTAACATCCCTGCCTGCTTCCAGTGATCATCACTGTGTGTCTTAGATATACACACTGCCGATCGCTATTAATCAATGATTTGTCTGAGAGCCAGATGCAGCCATCAAAATAGCCACATATGGCTCCCGAGCCATAGGTTCCCTTCCCCTGCAGTATATAAGTATGTATGTAATATTTCGAATATAGAGAATAGACCAATAAAATCATGTAGAATGCAAAATTATTTTAAGTAGTTTTTTTGCTTCTAACAAGTCAAGTAAAATCCACAACTTTGCAACATACTAAAAAGCCTAGGTGGCTGTGTAATGCATGTAATTAGGCTTTGCTTGTAGAAATGCTTGAAGATGTGTGAAAACCTTTCCACATATTCTTAGATTCATTATGCGTTTGTTTACCTTACTTATCTGCACACTTTAGCTTCAAGGTCATACTTGCCTACTATTAAATTAATTAAGCTTCTGGACTGTACAAATTACTTTTCACACCCTAGTTATGCAAATATAGAATTTCATTTTTAGAGCAAATGAAACACTATGGGGCACATTTACTTACCCGGTCCATTCGCGTTCCAGCGGCGGCTTCTCCGCTCTGGATTCGGGTCCGGCCGGGATTTAATAAGGTAGTTCTTCCGCCGTCCACCAGGTGGCGCTGCTGCGCTGAAAGTAAACTCATCGCGCCGGAATGCACCGAGCTGGACCAGGTGAAGGTAAGCGGTCCTTATGCGACACAATTCGGTTTTTAAATTCAGGGGCTTGTCCGAATAATTCGGGTTGCTCGAAAACCACGCCCCCTATTTGTGGCGCAGGGAAGCTGGTGCGCGCGCGACACAATCCAAACCCGTGCGCCACAATCCCGGGGCAATTCAAGGAAACTCGGCGCAAATCGGAAATATTCGGGTAACACATCGGGAAAACGCGATTCGGGCCCTTAGTAAATGACCCCCTATGTTTGTAGGCATGAAACTATGATTGTTATCTAGAAATGTCTAATGAATTCATAAAAAGTAATCCTGCAGTTTTTAAATCAGAAACACTGTAGCCCCCTGAAATTAGCCAAATGAAGCAGCAAAATTAATTTCTTTGGTGATACAATAGGGCACATTTACTGAGACAAGTGCAAACTGTACAATCTGCAGTTCGCCTGTGTATTGTGCAGAGGGGCACAAGATTCAGGATTTGTGGCGCACGTTCTACATGAATCTGAAGCCCTCTGCACTGCTCCGACAGAGTGAACCACTTTTATTTGGTACACATTTAATATGGGCAGTGCAACACATTTCTGTTGTACTTTGCATGTTAAATGTAGAGCACGGTCCGGCTGAGCACTGGAACACCTTTTTCAGTGGAGAAATTTATGTTGCATGAAGACTAGTGCAGCCGCGCCAAAAAACAGTTGCAGGCGCCACCAATGTGGTGCAGACACTTCTTAAATACTTGTGCAAGCAGTTTACACTAGAAAGAACGTGCAAAAAACTGGTGCACGGCCATTAGTAAATGTAGACAAATGATTCCCTCCTTACATGTCCTATTATTTCTCGTATTACGGCGCCGTGCGCCATATGTTCCTATGGAGAAGGGTGGGGGCGAGCGGCGCTCACATCCTCCTCCTCTCCCCGTGCTGCCGTGTTCCCGCCATGCTACGGTGTGGCGGGCACACGGCAGTGTGCATGTAGCCTAATTCTGGGAAAAACCCAAGACTCCAAAAATAGGCTCCCTAAGCACTTTGAAATCTGGTAAAAAATAGCTCAAGCCCTTCCCTTCTGACCCTAATCGATCTACTATTATATTGAATATCTCAAGCCTTTCCTAAACCTCATCATACGTAATTCTCATCACACATCATCTATTGCAGGGGTCGGGAACCTATGACTCGCGAGCCAGATATGGCTCTTTTGATGGCTGCAACTGGCTCGCAGCCGGGGCTCCTATCCAGGGGCGTAACTACAGCCGCAGCTGCTGCTACAGTGTCTGTCAAGAACAGGGTCCCATATTTGGCCGTTTGTCCGGGGCCCCTGTTGTGCCCCCGGCTGTAGTTATGCCCCTGGATGTATTCGGCAGAGCAGTGCAGGGGTATGCGGGGTTAATTAAGGGGCGGCACCTCTGTCTCCCTCCCTGCAGCAGCCTCCTCCATGTGTGAGAGAGGGAGGGGGAGGAGACTGTCTGCCTGCAGCCAATCCCAGTGCTGGATGTAGGCAGCGGCTGAAGATTGCGACAGGAGACCAGAGAGCTGTACATCCTCGGAGCACCATCCAGTCACCCCTGAAGTAAGATTCAGCAGTCGGGATCAGCTGAGGATAGGCTCCCTCCCCCCAGTGTCCAGTCACAGCTCTGCACTACACCTTAGGTCTCCTGGGCAGGAGCAGCTATAAGCATCCTAATGTCCCTTACCAAGACCCCTCTGCATCATCATATTCTCCCCCGACCACTGTATTTCCTACATTCATGTGAGGTTTGCACGCAGCTTATGAACACATGTTGGCATTGTGATAGAGGCGATTTCGCTGACAGCGGTTGGCTCATGTTTGTGGGGATGTCTGCACGCGGTTGCGTCCTGTATAACGGATGTTTCTGCAGCGGTTGGCGTCTGTATACGGGGGATGTCTTTGGTTTGTTCAGAGGTTGGCTATGTATATGGGATGTTACTGGGCCGCGGTTTGCGTCATTATAACGGATGTTCTGCAAATTTCGCGGTTAGAGTTTTAATGATACTTCTAACTTGGGTGTATTGTGGAGTGGTGGAACATGGGCCCACAAAGGGTTTCTTCTGCCTTGGTTTGGCCCCAATCCCTCAGTCCAGCTATGTGTCATCATATTTTTCCTTTTTTAGATCATATACCCATTTTTATTTAAATTTTTTTCATTTTCATTAAGAGAACCCGGTCATGCAAACATAACGCCCTATAAATCTAAATATATGTTCATATTGCTGCAATTAGAAGCATTTGCATTCGTATCCTTTATTGTCCATCTACATACCTGTAAACCTAAGAATGAGGTCCTAAATCTGTATGACAAATGACCTGTGGACAATGTCCAATGAGCATACAATATGAAGCTGTCACATTTATTCATGAGGGGAGGCACAGCGACACCCCAATGCATGACTGCAGCGCCGCTGTCTACTATGATGTGAGGGATGTATATGATTGCTGTCCTAGGTCTGTGGCCACACCCCCTGCAGCATTGTGTCACATGTGGGTGTCTGGTTTAGGAGAGATACAACAACTCGGCACGCCATGTTAGCAGCAGACACATGTCAGATCTTATACTACCAGTACACACAGACATAGCAGGGGGATGTAGAGGGGCAGGTGGTTAACAGAGGTGGACATTACACTCGCCTTGTCCATGACCAGCCTCATTTACATAATAAAGAAGTAAGATGATTTTTACAATGATTATTATAAACTAAACCTAGATAAAGTTGGATCCTTGTGATGTGCTCCACAGGTAGTAGTCGACAGGGACAAGTGACAACAGACCTGATGACAGGTGTCGCTTTAAAAGAAAGGTAAAATTAACAAAAAAAATATAGGTCCGCAATTTTCATACTATTAGTAGCTGCAGTTTTGTGGTTTTAACAAAGTTTTATAGCATAGGTTGAACGGGCAGGAGCAGTCCGAACCTAACTGTGAGTATGAAGACAGGTTTGTTGGTAACCTGTGTAGAGAAACAGATTGATCAGTGGTTATCATTGAACATTATGCAAAGTTATCAAAAATTTATCCAGAACAAAAATTCATCAGAACACATCCCTATGGAGATGCGCGCGCCAACCGTCTGCAGAACTCCGTAACAAGACTGCCAACCGCTGACAGAACATCCGATACAGACCCCCAACCGCTGCAGAACAATCCAAACAAACAGGAGCAACCGCGACATAACAGCCCTATAACAGATGCCAACATGTGTCTAAGGCCGCCTGGCAGAACCTCAATTATGTAGAAATGCAGTTGGGTGGGTGAGAATGAGAGGTGACGATGTCAGAGGTTCGGGTCTTAAGGGACACTTAGGAGATTCATCAGCTGTCTCCTGCACACAGGACACTAACGGGTTAGTGCGGCAGTGTGACTGGAACCTGGGGGGAGGTCGAGCACTTATCTCTGGTGATCCGGTCTGTGAATCCTTTATTCAGGTGCGGATGGGCTCTGGAGTGTGCAGCTCTCTCGGTCTCCTGTCTGAATCTCCTCGTGCTGCTACAGCATCATACTGGGATGCTGCAGGCAACAGTCTCCTCCCCTCTCCTCTCTCACACATGGAGGATGGAGCTTGCTGCGGGAGGAGACCTGAGTGGTGGCCGACCTGAATATACAACCCAGCATCCCCGCACTGCTCTGGCCGAATACATCCAGGTGCATACGAACAGCCAGGGGCCCAAAGGGCCCCGGACATTACGGCCAAATATGGGACCTGTTATTGAAGGCCAGACTGTAGCTAGCGTCTGCGGTCTTTTCTGAGTTACGACCTGCGATAGGAGCCCCAGCTGTGAGCCATGATGCAGCACCACAAAGAGCCCTCAATCTGGCTGCGCGAAGCATAGGTTTCCCGACCCTTGTCTTTAAATCAGGCATATCTGTATCCCGCACACTGCATTTGTCTTGATAGGAGTGTTCACTCTGTCCCACAATCTAAGCAACAATTGTTATACAATACGTAGTCGATCTGTGTCCGGAAGCCCAAGGTCTTAAGAAGACGTCCCAAGTGATTCCACTAAAATTACATATGAGTCACTTACTTGTTTACAACTCCTATGAACTATCATTTTTTAAAATAAAGATACCCTATATACTCGGTATGACCCAAGTTTTCAGCACACTATGATTCAGTGTCCTGCTTAAAGAGAAGAAAGAATAGGAGCCACAGGAAGCATAGGGGCTGGGGACCCGCCAGTAGGATTTGTATGCATCTGAGCATTCTTTCTTAACGAGGGGCTGGCTGCATGGGCATTTCATAACGAGGGCTGCTGCATGGGTGCATTTCATCATCAGTGGGGGGGCGTGGCTGCATGTGCATTTCATTACTGAGGTGCTATGACTAATTCATTTTCCACCCATGCTTATACTCAAGTCATGGGGCAGATTATATTACCCACCCTCGCGATCCAACACGACGTTCTTCTCACAGGATCGGGTCCGGCCGGATTTATGAAGGTAGTTCCGCCGCCTCCACCAGGTGGCGCTGCTGCGCTGAAAACATCTCGACGCGCGGAATGCACCACCTCGGACCAGGTGAAGGTAAGCGCTTCCTAAGCGACCTTTTTCGGGTTTTTAAATGCAGCGGTTTTTTCCGATACGTCGGGTTTTTTGTTCGGCACGCCCCCTCTTTCCGTCGCGCGCAAGCCGGCACCGATCGCCACATCCATCGCGGGGCGCCAAAATCCCGTGACAATCGACAATCCGGCGCAATCGGAAAATCAGGTAACAGTCGGGAAAACTGAATCGGGCCTTAGTAATGACCCCCAATATGTTTTTCCCCCAGTTATTTGTGGCAAATTAGGGACCTTAGAATTGGTCACTTACTCGAGTATATACGGTATTACCATTACCAGAACCAAGGATGTCTAGATCATAATGTGACAGTCCCCACCGCGGGGCCCAAGACCCTGCCGTGGAACACCAGGTCCATGGCCATAACAAAATAATAACGCTGTACTTGCCTCTTCACCCCACGGCTCTGACTGCATCTCTCCACAGGTTCAGGGCAGAAGCATGTCTTTGAGTCTGCCAACGAGCACCCCGCTATACCGTCAGTGTTCGCTGATTACATCATAACAGGTGCTGCGGCAGCGGAAGAAACATGCCTCGACCAGTAGATTGAAGTCGAGGCCGCGGGTGAAAAGGAGCGATAGAGGTAGTGTTGTTTTTATTATTTTTATGGGTCCACCACTGTGGAAATTTCATTGGTAGGGGGAGCACTGTTGGGGGCATTTAATAAGGGGGTAAGCACTGCTGGGCAATTTCGTTAGGGGGAGCACGCTGGGGCATTTCATTGGGGGAGCACTGCTGGGGCATTTCATATGGGAGGGCACTTTTGGGGGATTTAATTATGGGAAGCACTGCTGGGGGCATTTCATTACCGGGGAAGCACTGCTAGGGTGTTTCATTAGGGAAAAGCACTGCGGAGGCATTTCATTGGGGGGAGCACTGCTGGGGGCATTTCATTATGGGGAACACTGCAGGGGTATTTATTAGGGGAAGCACTGCTGGGTGCATTAATTAGGGGGAAGGCATTGCTTGGGGCAATATATGGGCGTCCGCTGGGGACTTTAATAGGGACCACTGCCTCAGGGAATTTCCTTAGTGGGGGGCACTGCTGGGGGCATTTCATTATGTGACACTGTTGGGGACATTGGGTTAAGGGGGCCAGCTTGAGACATTTCATTGGGGGAACACTGCTGGGGGACATTTCGGAACACAATGGACAGTATAGGTGTGTGGGATTGCTAAGAAAAATAGTCACTCAGTTAAAAGAGGCTACAAACGAAAAAAGGGCACTATCGGGGAAACCAATCACAGCTCAGCTTTCATTTTTGCAGTGCTCATGAAGTATTTATAAGGGGAGCTTGATTGGTTGCCATGGGCATTAGAACATTCTGACTTTCAGCAGCTTGAATAATCCCCATAGAATTTGCTTTATCCTGAATTAAATTATACAAAGGCAATTCATATATTCTACTTTTAGAGTGTGTTTTCAGTCATATATATTTCTGTATTCAATGATATGGTTTCTTCTCAACAACATGACATAATCACAATGCAGGTAAATAAGTG
Source organism: Engystomops pustulosus (assembly GCA_019512145.1). Classification (NCBI taxonomy): domain Eukaryota; kingdom Metazoa; phylum Chordata; class Amphibia; order Anura; family Leptodactylidae; genus Engystomops; species Engystomops pustulosus. Next base: position 54,757,800 of record CM033641.1, on the reverse strand, counting down.
GTGATAAATATTAGGATCTCAGTGTTCATTAGAGATGAATATTCACACAGTATGCAGTATCATAGCGGGAATGGATTCTATATACAACGGTTAAGCATCTTTGGATTAATGTGAGCTATGTTCTTTTCATCATCATTTCACTCAGGGCTGCACCAACCCAGACCACAGGGGCGGCCCCCACCCTGCTACCTGCAGCTTCCAGTGGAGCAGTAGGTCTGTGATTTTTTAAATTTTTATGACAGCGATTTGTGGCAAAACATAAATAAAGATGCATAGCAGTAAGGGGCTCAGGAGCTTCCTGCTGTATACAGGGGAGCTGGAGGACCTTTGGTGATGTCATCACATCATACGAACCCTCCGTCTCTCTCCTCTATACAGACTCCCACAATCAGCTGCTACAAGTGAGATGGAAGGAAACTAGAACGGGGGGCAGCAGGGGGATGGAAACTAAAGACCAGTGGGGCAAGCCGGGGTGAGAGATGACGAACAGGGGGCCAAAAGGGGGAGAGGGGAATAGACCCGGGGCAGCATTGGGGGGACTGGGGAACTAGAACATGGAGGGCTCCGTGGGAAAATAAGACTGAGGGGCAGACGTGTATGGGTGAAGAACTGCGGGCATTAGGAGGAACTAGAATGGTGTCAGAAGGGGGTAACCAAGAACTGGAGGGCATAGTCGAGTCAATAGGGGGGTCAGTAGCGGGAAAGATAGACCTTGTGGTGCAGTATATCGTGAAGTCAGACTTCTATACTTAGCGCAGCAGTATTATACGAGTTATATTCTTCTTACATGGGGCATTAATGTTAGTAGTTCTTATACTCTCTGTCAATAGTGGGGCAGTATTATAGTAGTTATATTCTTGTACATAGGGGGCAGTAATTATCAGTAGTTAAGTTTTTGTACATAGAGGACAGTATTTTATAGTTATTTATTCTTGTACAATAGGGGGCGATGTATTAGAGTAGTATATTCTTGTACATAGGGGCAGTATTATAGTAGTCTCTAGATCGTGTACTCCAGGGGTCATATAATAGTAGTTATATTCTTGTACATGGGGCAGTATTATAGTGAGTAAGAGTCTGGTACATAGGGCAATATTAAAGTGTTATATTCTTGAACATACGTGGGGGCAGTAATATAGTATTTATCTTCTGTACTCATAGGGCAGTATATAGTGTATAGCGTGTACTATAGGGGGCAGTATTATAGTATTATAGTTGTACATATGGTCAGTATATAGTAGTTATAGTTCTGGTACTAGGGACCAGTATTATAGTAGTTATATTCTTGTAACATAGGGGCAATATTAAAGTAGTTTTATTCTTGACATAGGGGCAGTATAATACGTAGTTTTATTCTGTACAATGGGACAAGCATATTTAAGTAGTTATATATTGTACACGAGGGCAGTATTTAGTTGTTATGTTCTTGTACTTAGGGCAGTATTAAAAAATTTTACTTTGGTACATAGGGGAGTAGTATAGTAGTATATTCTTGACTATGGGGAGTATTATATAGTTATATGTCTTTACATAGAGCAGTATTCAGTAGTTATATTCTTGTACAATAGGGGTAGTATTATAGTAGCCATATCTTGTACATAGGTGTAGTATTTAGTAGTTTTAATATTCTTGTACATAGTGGGGTAGGATGAATTTATTCAGGCGGTCCCCTACTTAGTGACATATCCCTCCTTACAGAGGACACCCTAGTTACAGACGACCGTCCTCGTCACCTGTGACTCACTTGGTGAAGCTCTCTGACTCTTATCTTATAGTCCCATTGGCATGAATGATCAGCTGTAAGTGTTTTCTTTATGAAGCTTTATTGATAATCCTTGGTCCAGTTAACAACCAACAAATGTTTAAACCATCCATTGTCCCACTGTGGCCAAAAGAAATTGTCTATTTTTTATCTACAATATAAAATATACAGTTTCGACTATACATACAAATCAAACTAGAATCAACACTCCAGACCCTATCTTGTAATGTAACCCGGGGACTGCCTTAGTTATATTCTTGTACATAGGGGGTCAGTATATAGTGTTAATTTTCTTGTACATATGGGGTAGTATTATAGTAGTTTATAATTCTTGTCACATGGGAGGCGTATATAGTAGTTAAATTCATTGTACATGGTGTGTAGTATTATATAGTTATATTCTTTTCATAGGGTGTAGTAGTATATTTTTATAGGTTATCTATCTTTGTTATTCTACATAGGGGCATTAAGTGTAGTAGTTATATTCTGTACATAGGAGCTATAGAGTATTAATGAGCTAGTTCGTATATTTTAGGTACTAGGGGGCAATATTTAGAGTTTTATTCTTGTACAAAGGGCGTAGTGTATATATCTGAGCAAAGTAAGTATTTAGTGTAACTACTAGTTTCGTATTACATTCCGGGGGGTAGTAATTATAGTAAGTTATATTCTTGTACTAGTGGCATATTAAAATATTTATATTTCTTGTACCTAGTGGACGAGTATTATATAGTTATATCTCTTTTCATGGGGATATGGCAGTATTAGAGTAGTTATATTTCTTGTACATACGGGTCAGTATTATAGTAGTTATTTCTTGTAACCATTGGGATGTAGGGTTATCTTACATAGGCGTAAGTATATAATCAGTTCTTTGTACATAGGCGTCCAGTATTATGTAGTTAATTATTCTTGTACATAGGGGCGTACTTATAGTATGTTATATTCTTGCTATATGGGGCCATATAGTAGTTTATGTTAGGGTAAGTTTTTATTCTGTTGTACCTAGGGACAGTATTAAGTAGTTATATTAATTGTAATAGGGACAGTTATTTTAGTGTTAGTCTGTTTGGGTAGGCATATAAGAACGACTTATTGTATAGGCTAGTATAGTGCTCTTCTTGTACATAGGTGGGTTAGTTTATAGGTAGTTAATTGCTTGTACATGAGAGGTTATATATCTATCTGAATATGGCTTTATCTGCATTCTTGGGTACATAGGGTGGCAGTATTATAGTATATATTCTTGTACATAGGAGGTCAGTATATATTGTTATATTCTTGTCTAGGGAGCAGGATTAGCATTAGGTATTTCTATTCCAATTGGGGAACACAACAATTTGATAGCCTGTGATCATATGTGGACTATACTGTGACCCACTCGGTTCCCCATACAAAAACACTAATAATTTGACCAACAGTGGATTGTAACTCTTACAAACGAGATAAATGTAAAAAATTACCCATCTTTATCATTATTATCATACAAATATCAAGAACACACAAAATGGTGGAACTACCCTGGGTTAAACAAGCCATGTGTGGTACAATACAAATATTATATCCATTATATGTAGGTATTAATTTTTCATATAGCATAGTCCCCAGTAAAACTGCAATAAGACATGGGGTTAAAATAGATTCCCAATAATCTCAGAAAAGAATGACAAAAGGAAAGTGAAAACAAATACCATCCAAATCAGATCACACATGACGTTTGCCCCGACACGTGGTTTCGCTTGACGCTTTAATCAAGGGGAGTGTAGGAGAAGAGGGACGCTGGGTATAAAAATTGGAAGCTGACCATGGAATAGTTTGTGTAACACACCTGACTTAATAAAGTGCCTGATTGCAGTGAATGTCCGTACCGGAAACGTATGCCGCCCATACAGTGAACTGCCGGCTCTCTACATTGCACTATTACCCATGCGCATGCTCAGATATCCACAGTTGCCCGCGAGATTTCGTCTCGCTGGAAAAGTGGCGCATCGCCGAAAAGTGGCGCACACGCACGAAATGGGCGCAATCGTACAACTATGTTGGTATACCATGTAAGTCTGTAAACCGGCGCATGCTTAGAAAAGAAGGACACCAAAACTGGCTGCTAAGGGTAGAATAGATCGAGCGATTGATATAAACGTGTGACCACAAGATTATATCGTAGATAGAAATGGCGGGTGGGTCACACCATGCCTATATTGACAAAACGTGCAAAAAACATGAAAAGGGTCCAATTTCATTTGGATATGTGGCATAATAAAGTGCAGGTGCTATAAAAATCCAACATCAACAGTAAAATGACAACACGATGTGGCAGTCGATAATATACACTAGGCAAGAAGATTTAGGCTTGAGAATATATAACGTTAAGTAGCTCTGAGCAATTTTACCCCCACTGAATCTTCCCGAAAGCTTACCACCACTTAGCCAGCTACAGGCTAGCGGAAGGTGCAAGACGGCATAGAGAGGTAGGTTAAAAAGTCTAATAACCTATTAACATTGCTCTGAAGACTGCCTATAGTTTCTCACTAATATCAATAACGTGGATATAATATACCATCGGTCTAAGCTTACGGCAACGCTCTATCAGTGGTGTGAATAGATTAAAATAACCTATAATGCACCTTTCTACCGTCTCGGGTTATGTTCCATGAATTGAGATAACGTGTATCGGGTTCGTGTTTGGGTGTGGTGCTTGCTAGATTGACAGAGCACTGTTTTCCAGCTGCCGAAAATATGGATGTATTGTCGTCCGCCGACAAGACAGTATGAGTGCGCTTCACCCACTGTCTCCTTATGGGTTAACTTTCGAACGAACCCATAGTGGTGAAGACACATGCGTGAAAGTTTCTTGACTATTACTTTTTCTCTACACGTGTTCAATCTGCTGGGATGCGGGAATATCTAGACACGACAAACGTCCCATGATCCAAACTCTTGGGTGGTGACTTTCAACTGCTAGTCCCTCGCGTACAGTTGATAAGCAGTTGATTCTCATGCGCGCATATGTATGTCTGTGTATTTAAGTGGCATTAGGGTAAAAATGGGCAAGGTACAAACTCTAATGCTGGCAAGTGAAACTAGGAGAGGGTGACATGAGAGTATCCGAAGATTTGCTATTTACCCTTACCGCACATAAATATAAACACCTAGAGGGGATGGGAAAATACAACCCAGCGCGGGAGAACCCTAGCGTCCTATAGAGCATCCCACAACAAAGACAAACTGCCCACCAGTGATCCGAGGTACATATCAGAACTATACTTAATACAAAAAACCAAATTGCCTTTACTGAACAGCCTCCGGGGACAACCCCCTTACCGTTAAGGCTTTGGGTCGACGTTGTGGAGGGGGGTAGTTGCTGTAAGGCGGGGGCGCGGACCGTGAAAGTGGTCTAACATGATGAGGGTGTGGCCGGAGTCCCATTTAGCGTGAAGTGGCAATGCCACAATAGCACTTATTCAAAATCCCTTGTTACCAGGAGTACTATGACTGGTTGACTTCTTAATGCTTGCTGAACTCTAAGTTCCCAGTGGTTCTCCGTACCTGTAGGGGACAGAAAGCGGCCTCAGGTCGTCCAGATTTGTTCACGAGATTACTACAGAGGGAGATGGGGCTTGTTTCGGTAGGAAAGAAGAGAATATGTGTGGGCACAACAGAGGGAGGGAGGGTGTACGGAAGAGGAACCCCAGGGGTGACGGTGTTTTCAGAAGGTAAATCCTTTTGTTTCCTGGTGTGCCAACGCGCTCAATGACATAGGAAAGAGAGGCGCAACAAGGGGGCTGCGGAAAATTGCCAATAGGGTGGTGGAGGTGGGGTCGGGAGGCAGGAGGCGAACGGGTTGGGACCGCAGTTTCGTCTCGTCTCGGGCACAGGGTATGCTGGTCCCGGAGGGGGGGGGGGGGGGGGGAGGGGGGGGGGGGGGGTGGGGGTGGGTGGGCGTGGGGGTTGCCCCAACTCACCCTTTCTTACCCTCCCCCCTCCCACTGCTCCCCGATCCCCCCTATCTTTCCTCTCGCGCCGGGGACCGTTGTCAGTTTTGATCATCGCACTGAGCCGTTCTTTTTAACTGTCGGGGGATGGTCTTCAACTTGTTCAGGTCTGCTGTGCCTCTTCTATAGCGCTCCTCCAGAATGCCCCCTGAGTACGCTTTCCCACAAAGTTGCAGTGTCTAACGGGATAGAAGCCAGGGGACTGGTATGAGATGCACTCGCGAGAAATTATGCTTATTAACTGGACTGATCATCAGTGAGGGGTGCGGAGGATGGCGGAAGGGACTAATTCCGTCGTCCAAGACAGGTGTGTCGAGTATGGGCGGGACATTTTTTCTGTCCAAAGGGTCATAATGCATTTACTCGCCTTCCCAGTTTGGTGCCACAAGGGTTATTGCCAAACATAAATCACCCGCTGGTCGTGCAGGTAATGTGTGCGTGACGTGTATGTCTTTGCCTGGATCAAAAAAGAGGTGGTAAGTCTCAACTTCCACAGGCCACCACACGTTCACCACAAGGTCGACACGCCCCCATTCTGGACCCCGAGAGCCAAATATATTGCCGCAGTGGGGCATTATACGGTGCTGCCGAACAGAGGAATCTTAAGGTTTAGTAATCGGCGTACGTAAAGGACGGATTGGTTTGACATACTGGTTGGAGAGTCTGGTCAATCCTTCGATACTCTGCAATTGGTTCATCAAATGTCCTCGTATTGTTTTCCCTACTGGTTATTGAAAAGTAGTTGATAAATCTCACTTGTTATCCTGTTTTTTGGGTTTTGCATTTTGGAGCTAGAAATCCTCTGTTTTGGCCTCTTTGCCCGTTGGTATATCATTCCCGCTTTCCAGTTGAACCGATTCGGTAGCCCGTTCTGCTGACCCTGTCTTAAAATCATTTGCTTGAATCTCAAAGTTCGTCTCAAAGGAGCAACAGTCCTCCGTATTCTGAGGCACTGACCGATTGGGATACTGCTATGAAGTTTCGGAGGGTTGTGAGAGCTTGCATAGTAGTGATATACTTGAGGTCTCTTTATAAAGAATCAGACACGATGGCTGCCTGGTCATCTACATCAAATGAATGAATCCAAAAATTCAACTCGTTTCCTTCCCCCTGTTATGGTCAGTTTTATTTCTTCTCGTTGTATTCAGCTCCTGTAAATAACTCTGAAGATTCGTATTACAGATCCCCTGCCATATCATGATGATTTCGTCAATATCCGCGTACAAAGTTACATTGTACCCAATTGTGAGGGATATGTGGAGAAACTTCTCTTTTCTCTCCACAGCCCCAAGGAGAAAGGTTGGCATATGAGGGGCACAGCCGCCCCCATAGCCTTCCTGGAGTGTGTAGTAGTAGGTCACAAAAGAAAATAAAATTATGTGACAGTGCGAACTCACATAAGTGACCACCAGTTATTCTCAACAGTTTGGGTCAATTTTTGAGGTTTCCAGAAAAATTGGTTGCCGCTATTATCCATAGACTGGCGATAGAGCTGTAATAAACGACTCCTCAACATCACAAGTACGATAGTCGTGGTGGATCAAATGGATCCTTGAAATTTCCTCAAGTGCATTCGTGGTGTCCTTCCAATAGGATGGTAAGGTTTCAACCAAGGCGCAAGGATGTTAATCGATCAATTTCATATAGGTTCACAAGGGACTATCGGTGCCGGAGACGATCTCGGACGTCCTGGAGGACTGTGAGGCGCTTATAGGACCTTTGGAACGTACAATAAAAGAGGAAACCTTAGGGAATTTGGGACACAAGTACATCCATTTGTTTTTAAAGAACATTGTTCGTTACTGCTTCCCTAAGGATTTCCCACCGGTTTCGTCCCTAAATTGGCCAAAGGATTAAAGGGTAAGTTCTTACTTGTAACAGGTATTGTCCCTCAGCTGGCGAACGCTCTTTTTCTAGTCCTTGGTTGGCCACAACTACCACATTTCCCCTTTATCGAGGGGTGTGAAACCACTTCTGTCAAACTTAACCTAACCGGTATGCGTTTGCGTTGTACATTAGTTGCACATGCTGGAACCGCCAGCCAAACCTCGGTATCCGGTTTAAATTCCTGTGTGACTAGCTTTAACAAAAAGGTTCAATGTTAGAAGTGGACAGAAGAGGGGGAAGTTCCTAGAACGAGGTAATAGGGAGGGTGGAATTAACCTCTTTCTTTGGGGGACCCTCCTGTTCCTCCAAAAGGTCCTCCAGCGCCTGTAAGGCCAGATTGTTCATGGTCCTTGGGGATCTTGCAGCTCTTTTTTCGTGGAAGATTTTCTTGAAAGCGAGTTTTCGGGGAAAGAGGTGTAGGTCTTTTTATATGCTGTAAGCAATCGAAGCTTTTCAGTTGGAGAAAACGACAGACCCAAAGACAAAACTTTTCCATTTGAGACTTAGTGAGTTCTATATCAGACAGGTTAATTACCTTTAATGTAGATTTTTTGCCATCGGATCTCGATCTCCTCGAGCCATCTCTTCGGCTGTTGTCTTGGTACGGCTTAAATCTCCTTTTGTTTCCTTTCTGGGTCTACCCTTCCGACCCCCTCCGAGGATACTGAGAGGTAGCACCTAAGGAAGACAAGGAAAAGAGGGACTCCGATTCTGAAGTCCAGATTTCGGTTTTCCACTTGTATATTTTCCTAAGTGAAGTGCTTGTAAGTCACGTTGGAACTTCCTCGTTTTTTTGGTCTTGATCTTTTTTTCCCATGATTTAAATAGTTCGTCAAGTTCCAAGGAAAAAGCATCGCGCTCAGTATCGGCAACAATTGCTTAATGATATCTCATTTCATTGATCTCTTTATCCAGTTTCTCGAGTTGTCTTAGTGTTTGATCAATAATGAGCTGTATAAGTGTATGTGAGCTTTTGATTACAAGCTCCTCCCACTTGGTGCAGAACACCTCTTTCGTCCAAACCGAAGGATGAAAAATTTGGTACCACTAAGGTCTCTTGGGATCAAATTTTTCAAGTTTAATTCCCAAAGACAAACGGTTCCACCATAGTCAGTGCGGCATGTAGTATTTTTAAGGGTTTTTTATCAAATTTTTTCCTTACTTTTTTTAGCGTTTGGGTCCTCATTGTGTTTCCATCCAAGTGCCAAAGACAGCATCTGCTTGAAGACGCCACTGAGATTCGTCGGGCTCGAAAAACCATGTTACAAACAAAAAACATCTGAAAATACAGGAATTTAGAACACCAAGACATTTGATAGACCTGATATATGTGGACATAACTGTCGCCACACTCGGGTCCCAAACAAAACACTAATAATGTGACCAAAAAGTGAGATGTAACACTTACAAAGAATAAATGTAAAAATTACCATCTTTATTAGTAGCATACAAATCAAGACCACAATGGGTGAACTACATGGTTAAAAGCCATGTTGGTACATAAATATTATATCCATGTTATGGGTAGGTAATAAATTTGTCATATAGCATAGCCCCAAGTCAAACATGCAAGACAATGGGGTTCAAATAGATGCACAGATAAATCCTGCAGAAAAGAATGAAAAAAAACTGAAGGTGAGAGCATAGATAGGGTTTTGATTGATACCAGGGTGGGACTGGAGAAAGGTGTTGGCACAAAGAGAAACAAATGGATTTACCTTCTGAACACCGTCACCCCATGGGGTCTCAACGAGAATTGAGCTTTGCGCCTTCTTGTAATCATACTTCCTTACTGGTCCCCTTTAAGTGTAGGTTTTCTTTTAATGTAATTTTTTTTTTCTTAATTCTCTTCTGCATTATTACTTTGTTTGTTGTCTTTGACTCGTGGGTCTTTCACTGTTTCTTCTTTATTCTTTCAGGAATAATTTTGGACCTCTCGTGCATATTTCAGGAGTTGGACCTTGGCCCCATTTACCATACTGCCTTCCCATACCTTAATTATCACACCATCAGTGTTTTCACTGTGTGGCACTCAATGTGTGTTCACTTCACTCGTCGTAACCATTAGGAGTACTCTTTTCCGGCATACATATGCCGGCTTGATCTATCATAACCTACGCAATTCATTGGAATTTGTTCCTTTATGTGGTTCTATATTACTGTTAATTATAACACTTTTGTATGAACTATATCAGCTCTTCATCATCGCACATGTTAGCGGTAGTATTCTCATACTTTTTACCTCATCTCTTAGCGCTTCGTTGCACCTTATAGTGTTGTAGCTTTTTTTCATTGCACACTTTATTTTTTATATTCTCAGCTCTTCAACTTTATGCCTATGTATATTATAGACTGCCACATTCGTGTGTCATTTACTGTTGATGTATTTTATAGCACCTGCACTTTATTATGGTTCCACATATCCAAATTACATGGACCATTTCTGTTTTTTGTGCACTTTTTTGTTCATATAGGCATGGTTGACCACCGGCCATTTTATCTTATGATATATCTTTTGGTCCACGTTTATATCACTCCTCGATCTATTCTACCCTTAGTGGCTTTTGGTCCTCTCTTTATTCATGCGCTGGTTTCATACTTACCTGGGTATTCCCAAACATAGTTGTACGATCTGCGCCACTTTTCTGCGTGTGCGACACTTTTCTGCGCGTGCGCCACTTTTTTTCGGCGCATCGCGCAACTTATCCAGCGAGACCGAAATCTCGCGGCACTGTGGATATCTGTAGCATGCGCACGGGTAATCTGCAATGTAGCGAGCCGGACCGTTCTACTTGTATGTGCGGCTCCTTTCCGGTCCGGACATTCATGCACTGCAGCAACTATGCTTCATAATTACATGTGTGTACAAACTATTCCATTGGTCCGCTTCCCCACTTTTTATACCCATAGTCCCTCTTCTCCTACATCCCCCCTTGATAAAGCGCTCATAGCGAAACACGGTGTCGGGGCAACTCCCATGTGTTCGATGGTTGGTATGGTATTTGTTTTTGCACTTTCCTTTTGTCCCATTCTTCTGCAGGATTATCTGGCATCTATTTAACCCCATTGTCTTATGCATTTTACTTGGCTTGCTATATGACAAATTTATTACCTACCCATATACTGGATATAATATTTATTCGTACCCACACATGGCTTTAACCATTGTAGTTCACCCATGTGGTGTCTTGATTTTTGTATGCTACTAATAAAGATGGTATTTTTTACATTTATTCTTTGTAAGTGTTACAACAAATCACTTTTGGTCCCAATTATTAGGTTGTTCTAGTACATGTGGGCAGATTACGGTAGTTATATTCTTGTACATAGGGGGTTGTGTATAATAGTAGTCAATTCTTACACATACGGGGTAGTTTTTAGTAGTTATATTCTTGGTCAAGGTGGGCATATTACTATCTTTATATCTTGTAAGGTGGGAGTTATAGTAGTTATATTCTTGTACATAGAGTCATTAATGTAGTTATATTCTTGTACATAGGGGGGCAGATATTATGATAGTTATATTCTTGTACATAGGGGGCAGTATTATAATAGTTATGATCCTGTGTACACTAGAGGGGACAGTTATAGTCTAGTTTATATATTCTTGTAATAAGGGTAGTATTATAGTATTTATTTTTTACCTGGGGAGGCAGTACTATAGTAGTTATATTCTTGTACATAGGAGGCAGTATTATGGTAGGAGAAACAAGTAGGGGATCCGGCACTCTGTACCACACGTGGAGACGGTAGATGGATGAATCAAATTTCCTTTATTGCGGTTAAAAAATACATGCAGACACACAATGCTGTGTAAAGATCAACGCGTTTCGGCAGGGGCTGCCTTAGTCATGATCTACTTGTTACAAGTGAACACCGGGCTTTTAAAACGCCCGCTCCGTGACGTCATGGATCACGCGGTCAAGTCTTTGACCCAAGTGCGATCCAGTGATGTACAAGGAAGTCACGGAACATGGGCGCAGATAGGAGGACCTGTCAACACGGAAGAAACTCGGTAAGTACATAGTAGATGTTGAAACAATGTATCAAGCTACTCCATCTCGTATCATAAACATTATAAAATTGTTAGATTACAACGAAATTTTAAAAAAAGAAACATATACATGTGTGGGGTATATGAGTATGTGAAGGGATTTAAACTGCATCACCAGATAAACAAGAACGTATGCATCAGAAAAAACGACATCAGAAATCTAGGGAGGATACAAAAGAAGAATGTTAGTCTCCATAGAGAAGAAATTCTCAGGTAAAGTTGTATATACAGCAAATATCCATGTCACCATATTCTATGTACTTTTAAATGACTATTTAGAAGGTAGATACTTGCACATAGAATTACATCTATATAAGAAACGTATGTAAATGTGAACAGCATCTAGCATTTTAAAAACGGAGTTGCCAGAAACAATGTAATAAGGTATGGTAAGAAGGCGAGATGATATTCTAATATGTCAAAATAATATCTGATCTCTTATTTAAACCTTCCGGCTGGCGGCTGGCCAAGGTGAACATCCAGAAAGTTTCTCTATTAAGCAACTTCTGTTTGATGTCACCCCCCCTAACGGGTCGATAAACCCTTTCTATGCCAGTCCAAGAAAAACCTTTTGTTTGTTTATTATGGCAATCCCTAAAGTGTTTTGAGATGGACGATACATTCAAAGAATTATTGCTGATGTCGGATATGTGTCTGCGAATTCTGATCTTCAGAGGGCCCGCTGTGTGTCCTACGTATTGTTTCTGACATATTAGGCAGGAGGCCACATATATGACATTGGATGTGTTACAATTTATGTAAGAATTAATGTTGAACTTTAAACCTGTATTCATGGATGTAACAGTGCTGCCTGTCTGGATAAACTCACAGACCTTGCATAGTTTGTGTCCACACTTAAAATTTCCCTTATGTGTGAGCCACACGGGTTTTTTGCATTCCTCACTTGTGAAAAGACTAGGGGAGAGGCTATTGCCTAGGGTAGGGGCTCTTTTGGCAATGCATCTAATACCCGGAGATAGAATCTGGCGTAATGTAGAGTCTTGTATCAACATAGGGACGAATTTTTTTTATAATTTTGACGACTTGGGGATATTGATTACTGTAAGTTGTAACGAAAGGAATCACAGATGTGTTTTCAACATTAGCGATCTTATGTTTTTTCATTAACACCATTTCCTGTGTGATGTTGTCATTTTATGTGTTGCTGTAGTTATGTCTCTATGTTTGTATCCCCGTGACCTGAGACGCTTACTAAGATTTTGCCTCTCTTGATGAAAGTCTGAGTCTAATGTGCAATTACGACGAATCCTAATCATCTCTCCGTATGGGATATTCTTGGTCACATGTCTAGGGTGACATGATGTGGCAAGTAAAACGGTATTACCTGAGACTTCCTTCCTAAAGGGTTTCACTATAACTCTATTCCCCACCCCAGTATTATGGTAGTTATATTCTTGTACATAGGGGGCAGTATTATAGTAGTTATATTCTTGTACATAGGGGGCAATATTATAGTAGTTTTATTCTTGTACACAGGGGACAGTATTAAAGTAGTTATATTATTGTACATAGAGGGAAGTATTTTAGTAGTTATATTCTTGTACATAGGGGGCAATTTTTATTAGTAAAAACAAACAAAAATTTACAATACATTCTTATCAGAATGAAAAATAAAACAATTATTTAACAGAGATCAAACACATCAGAAAAATAATACATTTAGAGTAACTTTAAATTAAAAAGGCCTTGGCAAACTGCGGTAGATCAAAGTCAGGAGCAGTATCTAATGTCCAGAAAGTAGACTCTTCTCAAGGTTGACCAGAGACCCAGAGGCCTCTGAGTAGCTTCTCATGGCTGCAGACAACATCTCCACCTCACAAGGTTCAGATATAACCACAGTTACATCATCTGTGTAGGCGACTACCTTCAAAGGCAAGCAATGGGGGACCGGCACTCCCCGAAAATCGCACCGCTGCAGTGATCGCAGAAACAAGTCTTTGGCAAACACATGCAGCAGTGGACTCAAGGGGCTTCAAAAGTGTCCCCCTGCCAACCATTGATCAGAGGAAAGCTCTTCGGCTCTCTGTATAAAGTTCTGAGCCAATCTATAAATTGTCCCGGAATACCGTACTTTGACAGAGTGGCCCATAGATAATCATGATCAACCCTGTCAAAGGCTTTTGCCTGGTCCAGACCTACAACATATCTCCCACACCTTTGGACTTTGCATCTCTCAAATATCTCTCTAATCGAGATAACTGCTCCAGAGATGTTCCCCCCTTTTACCGTGCCATACTGAGAGCCTGCCAACAGTGCCGGGGACAAACAGACTAATCTAGAAAAGAGGATTTTTGCCAGAATTTTCCTATCAACATTCAAGAGGGCGATCGGCCTCCAGTTCTTGATGTCACTAGGCTCTTTACCTTTGGACAGCAGAATATGGGAGGACACTCTCAGGGATGGAGGCATCAGGTGATTTTCTAGACAATTGGTAAACACATCCACAAGGATTGGAGCCAATAGGTATCTGAACTTCTTATAGAATTTAGCTGTTATACCATCAGGACCTGGTGCCTTCTTCAGATGTAACTTATTAATGGCCTCCTTAACCTCTTCCTCTGTTATTCCATCTGTCAAAGGAGAGAAATCCAAATCTTTAGTGTCAGGTCCTGAAGTTGCCTCCAAGAATTGAGGCATTTTGTCTTTCTCCAAAACCTTCTTCTGAAATACTTCAGCATAGTAAGATCTCACAACCCCCAGGATACCCTCCCGAGATTCCTGTAAAACTCCCTGGGAGTCAGTGAGACCTGTGATTGATTTCTTAGCGACACGTTCCCGGCAACTCTCATATGGATCAGGCATAACTAAGTTCCCATAGTCGCGCTCCACAACCAGGGACGTGTAGCAGCTGTACTGATACTGCTTTATTTCAGATTTCAGTCAGTCTATCTTTTGTTTTTCATCCCCACCCGCCGAATAGAGTGACTCCAATTCTTTCAGCAGCTTGAGATACTGGCTATACTTACCCTTACGCCTTTTTTTTGACAGTCTCTTTAAGAGGAACCGGATCTCCTCCTTGACATCCTCCCACCAGTCAAATGTATGATTATAGAATTACACTCTTTCCAATTCATCCTGTATAACAGAGTGGATTTGCTCCTGGACAAAAACTTCTTCTAATAGGGTAGAATTTAGTCTCCACAAGCCTCTTCCTAGATATGGCCGTTCCGTATTACCCAAGTAGAAGTATAGGACCAGGTGATCCGAGTATGGGACAGACTTATCACTTCTATCCCCAATGACCTCCAAGGGACTCACCAGCACCTAGTCTATTCTGCTATACCTCCCAGCACAGGAGTAGCCTACCACCCTGCACAAAGACATCAGATAAATCTGACTGTGTGATAATATCATTTAAGACCTTAGAGTCCCTAGCAAGAGGTCTACTGGTGGGTCTGTCACTCAATGTCCCAGTGGCGTTAAAATCACCCGCTATGATGACTGGGAGAGATGTAAATAAATAGGGCTTCACGTCATTAAAGAGATTGACTCTGTCAGTCACTGTCTGTGGACTATAGATGTTGATAAGCCGGAGCCTTCTACCTCGGACAGTAACCTCCAGCACCAAACATCTTCCCATCAACATTTCGGTTAGTCTATGAATGGTGACATCATGAGTATTAAACAGTACTGAGACCCCAGCACATGGCTCCACAGACAGTGACCAGATGGACGGCCCGGAGCGCCATTCTCTCTCTGCTTTTTTTAACAAACCAAGACTATTGAGACGAGTCTCCTGTAGGAAAAAGACATCGGCATCCAGATAATGTAGATGTTCATACACCGCAATTCTTGTCCTTCTTGCCATAATGCTGTTGACATTGCTAGATAATATATTCAGATTAAAGTTCGCCATTAGAGCTATAACAAGAAGCAGAGAGAGTATCCCCATCATCATAACACTGGATCAGATCCCTCCTCTTGACCACCCGTCTCCATGTCTGATTCAGACTCTGGCCCCATCCTATGGGGTCTCCGTTTTGAGGGGGGTCACCATCGGGGTCCTCATCATATTCTGCCACCATCCTCTGCAGTTCCTTCTCTAGTTCCTCCTCTGCATCTGAATCTGAGAGGACACTGAATTTATTCACTGTCATGGTCATGTCTGTTCCACTATCCACTCTGATCTTAGATGACTTGCGAACTGTGGTCCACTCACCTTCAGGCTTATGGATGGACTTATCTTTTTTCCTCCTCTTATTAGCAGATGCTGTGCCTGGAGAGGGAATGAGCACTGAGGGTGGTGCAACCTGCTGGACAACTTCCATGTTTCCCTCCATGGTTTGGGTCTGAGGCTGGTCTGGTGTTGGTATCGCATCACTTGACTCTTGGATCTGCTGAGGTTCTGGCGTAGCCTGATCTGACCCTAATAACGATGCCTCCTCCTTCCCCAGGTCATCTACCCCTGCCAAAAGGTCTTCATCAGGGAAGGTCTTACAGATGTTGTGCCAGGCATTAGGACAATCCCTGTGGGCATGCCCAATCTCACCGCACAAGTTACATTTGATGTTCTGGCAGTCCGCGCCCACATGACCAATGTCCCCACACAGGCTGCACTTGACCACAGTGCAGTTACTGGCGATGTGACCGACTATACCACATTTGAAGCATCTACGGGGCTGACCTGGATAGAAAGAGTTGGGCAGATGCTGGGTTATGTTGTGATATTGTCGTAACCTCACCAGGACCTTCCATCTTCCATCCTGTCCAGATCCCATCTTCATCCCTGGTCTTGGTGAGCTCCAACATGAGGTCACAGTGCCTCTTGAGCCAGATGACAATATCCTGCTGGGGAACAGACTCATTCCAGTGACAGTGACAGTATAAAGTTTAGAAATGGGGATGAAGCTGAAATTATTCCACCCCTCTGCATCTTTAAACCTGGGGAAGTTGGCCCAAAACTGGTACAGGTTGCACATTAACTTAAAGCTCACATCATATCGCTGGCCATTGGGGAGGTTAATTACTGCCAGAATGTCACTTGACAAGAAATCCATCTGGTCACACAATAGCGATCTGACCACAAACCACCTGTCAGGTAGTTCCTCCTCTGTGCCTAAATCTCACCACATTCCTCCTCTTAAACGCCTCACCGTTATAATGAGAGCCAGACGAAAAAGATGGTGCACCCCGACTCCAGGCGTTGCTAGAAGAAGACTGGTCAGGACCAGAACTCTGCTGTGTCTGGGGGCACTGCGGGGAGTGCTCCTGCATTCTGAGGGTCTGCTACCTCAGCAACTAGAGGGGGGAAGTCCTGAGCATCAAACTGTACTACCCCCTCCACACCTTCAGCCTATATGTCCTCAGTCTCCATACACTGCTTTGAACCAACATCCTACACAGACTGCACTTCCCCTGTTGGAACATTATCTCAGGCCTACTCCCGGCCAGCCGCGCCCCCACCCCCCTCACGCCCCACTGACGTGAAGGTGGTGAGGAGGGCAAAATAGTTGCAGGTGCTAGCAATAAGCTAGCATTTGCGATTATTTCAAGGTCTCTGTACCAGTGGCGTGGCGCAGAGGTCCTGATAAATATGCCCCATTGTTTCTTTAGCTAATATAGAGTGAAATCTGCATTTGCTTATCATAACATGGGTTACAGTAAGACATGCTTTACGAATCTATACAGATTTAATTTAAAATCGTACAAAGTTATTTATAAATGCTTTTAATTCTCTTTCTATTCTAAGCTATTGTAATGAGATAACAATGAAAATACTTGCATCATAAATTACTTGAATCAACAACCCCAGCGTGTCATGTGATACATTCTATAATAATAGCTCCCTCCCGTGATTTGCAGAGTATGCTCCCATCTGGCTGACACAGTATCTGACAAAGGAGTATTGTAGCAGTAATGATTTTTAGAGCTATAAAGGATAAATCTAATGATATGAATAGTGCTGAGATCAGAGGTTCAGCAAATGAATAAATAGAGGCTGCTTTAAATTATGCAGGATAAGAAATCTGTCTTCTACCTTTCCTGATGCAACATTTATGCACTGCTAACAATACAACTAATGCATTTGGAGTTAAAATTAACTAAAGCTAAGACGGGGATATGGGATGTGTCATAGAATAGAAATACACTGATATGCCCATATCATTAAATCACAATTTACGTGAATAACATTTATTATCTTAATAATGGTATTTGTTGGTTGGATATACAGTATTAGGCAAAAAAGTGAGCAGTCCATTATTAAAAAGGGGAAGTCAAAGAATCTTTTACAAAGAACAAATTGCACTGGATAGAGCCTCCCTAAATCTCATGGGGTGTTCTTTGAATGGGGTAATTACTTCATCCAAGGAAAGTCACAGTGGAAAGGGTAATGGATGCCCTGTGCCCACTGATGTAAAATCTAGAAACCACAGAAGATCTAGTACAGCACAAACTGCACAAAAGCTAATGCAATTTATGATATAAGGGTGACAAAACGTACATTACATTACATTACATCACAGCATATTATATATAGAGCTGCCTAGCTGAAAACAAGTCAGAAAGCCCATCCAGAAAGCACCCACAGTGGGCATGTAAATGTCATAAATGGCTTGTGAAATAATGGACGCAGTTGGTCTGGTCCTATGACAGCTATGGTAACTCTGACAGTAGGTTATTATGTGCATATATTCACCCAATAGTGGTGCTCAGCTCTGATAGACAGTACAAAATTGAAGCAAGTAGAAAAACAGCAGAACATCCCTCACCATATTGGTCCTCTTTAAAATTCCATTTTATTTCAAAAACTCACAAAACTGTAAGATACTTGTGCCACAAGAGGCGACCGACTGTGCAGGGCAACAAAAATATACAAGAAATGAAAGACGTTTTATGCTCATCCTGCTTCTTCCTGTATACTTGTGTGTTAAGGAAATACTATCTGTGTTGCTCACGGTTTAACCCCTTAACGACCTGGGCCTTTTTAGTTTTTTTCACTTTCATTTTTCACTCCCCACCTTTCAAAATCTATAACTTTTTTTTATTTTTCCACGTAAATAGCTCAGTTATGGCTTGTTGAAATTGCACTTCATAGTGATGGTATTTAATTTTCCATGTCCTGTACTGGAAAGTGGGGAAAAAAAATACAGTGAAAATTGTGAAAAAACGCATTTGTGCCATTTTCTTGTGGGCTTGAATTTAACAGCTTTCACTCTGGACCCCAAATGACATGTCTACTTTATTTTTTGTGTTGGTGCAATCATGGGGATACCAAATTTGTATAGTTTTTATAAAGTTTTAATACAATTTTTTTATTTTATTTTGCTATGTTCTGGCACTTTTTCATACTTCGGTATACGGAGCTGTGGGTGGTTTCACTTTTTCTGAATTTTGATGACGTTTTCAATGCTGCCATTTTTAGGACTGTACAACCTTTCAATCACTTTTTATAGAATTTTTTACAGTTTTTAAAATGCCAAAAAAGTGCCATTTTCGACTTTGTGCGCTATTTTCCGTTACGGGGTTAAACGCAGTGAAAATACATTATTATATTTTGATAGATCGGGCATTTTCGGAGGCGGTGATACCTGTGTTCATGATTTTTACTGTTTATTTATATTTATATCAGGTTTTTTTACTATAATTTTAATTTCTTTTATTTTTTTACTTTTTTATTTTTATTTTTACTATTTTTAATACTCCCTAAGGTACTTTAACCCTAGGTTGTCTGATCGATCCTATCATATACTGCCATTTTACTGCAAAGACTTACCGTCTATGGAGAGGGCTTAGCCCATGAGCCCTCTCCATGCACCGGGACCTGACGGTAAGGGGTTAACCAGTATCAAGCCCACCTGGCACAAGTAAATCAGGGGAAGCACCATAAAACTGCCGTAATTTCTTATATATTTTTTATGCCCTACATGGTCTAAACCCCCCCACTCTCGTAGAACAAGTAGCTTACAGCTTTTTGAGTATTTGGCATAAAATGGAATTTTAAAGAAGACCAATCAAGGGTATTACCTTTCTGCTGTTTTTCTGTTTGAAAAACTGATACTATATACCAAGAGACCAATATTAATATTAGTGAAGACCAACATTTGGATAGAAAAGAACTGGACCTCACATCCACACATTATTGCCACGAGGCTACATTTACAAAACAAACTTGAGGTTCTTAGTTACATTTTGATCAAATTGCATGAGCCTACTAGACACTTCACGGTGACCTCGTTGTAGTGGGTCCTTACGCTATTAAGTGCAATGAAGTGCCGGCTGATACCAAGACCCAGTTGCCCCCAAGCACCCATATCGGATCCTTACCAGCACCATCTGAACATGACTGAAATGCTAACCATGTGGGAACATAATATTAGTGAAATGCTTACTTGGAAACTTTCCAACCCTGTGTCCAGCACTATTTCTTCACAACACATATCACATAAAGAGGAAGGGATGGCCAGAACTACACATTACACTATTTCAGCATTGTGTGTTACAGTATATCTTCAGTGATATGGAACTAGGCAGCATAAACTCTATTCTGGACAAAACATTAGTAAGCCTTGTGGAACCTATGACTTTGCCTAAAACTAGATTTACAAAATGCTTACTCTTGTATACCAATAAGAACTGACAAGACCTGTTGTCTACTATCAGCAAATAATTGATATTGCTTTTGCACTTAAAAGTGATGTAATTATCCAAAATACTTCCTGTATCAATTCCTCTGGGTTTTCTAGTTCTCTGTAATTACCGTATATACTCGAGTATAAGCCAACCCAAGTATAAACCGAGGTACCTAATTTTAACACAAAAGACTGGGAAAACCTATCGACTCGAGTATAAGCCGAGGGTGGTAAATGCATTGTTCACAGCTCCCCAGTATATATCCTGCCAGCCCCTGTAGTATATAGCCTGCAAACCCCCTGTACTATATAGCCTGCCAGCCCCTCTAGTTTATAGCCTGCCAGCCCTGTATATATAGCCAGCCAGCCCCCTAGTATATAGCCTGCTAGCCCCCTGTAGTATATAGCACAACACTATGCTCACTTTTCCGAGGCCCCCCACTCTTCCTTCCTGTATGTCCTCTTCTTGCTTCGGATCCTCTTCAGGCCCTTCGGTCTTCCTCGGGTCCTCTTGGGGTCATTTGGCTCTCTTCGGGTCTTCATGTTCGGCCGGCACACACAATGATGTCAGCCACTTGCAGACGTTATTTTTTTGTGAGCCGCTAGCATCACGAGGGGAGGAACGAGCCGTAGAGGAGCTGAAGAGGAGCGGAAGAAAACCATGAGCAATTGAGACAGAAAGTATTTTGGAAAATGGTTTGTTATACAAACAATGTAAATTATTTAGCTGAAAGTGGATGAACCCTTTACTATAGAGGTTACAGTGGTCATATTTGTGAGTGGGCAAAGTTTCTAGATGTGTGTCCCCTTAAAGTATGTCAATAAAAGAATACAATAAAAATCCAAAATGTTTTGTTGACATCAAAACACCTATAAAAGCAATACAGTAAAATGTAATAACCAAGCAGGAACATGCAGGAATATTTTAAGTTTGTAGTGATGACATTGGGTTTATTCTGAAACAAAAAAAAGAACATCACAATCTCAATTTTTACAGACATTACCAAACCGTATCAGCTGTAGGAAGGCAACTATAAGCAACTACTGACTGTGAATGACAACCATACACTTTTATAAAAGGGTCTACAATATTAACATTACGTAAAGTAAATCAGAATAAGCACAGTATATACACAATGTGCTCTGCTGCCAAATACCAGAAACATAGCGCATGACAAATCATAATTAGCTAAAAAGTTGCAATAATCACAGCAGCACAATATCTTTACACCGGCCTGCTGAGGCTAGCAGTACTTACACAGATGGAACATTTTCTATCTCCGTTTAAACATAAAGCCTAATGGAATGTGAAATGTGCAGATCTGCTGAAAATGCACTTTAGATTATTTAAAGCCTGTAAATCAACATGATGCATTTGCTGTCCTGAGCAGTGGGCATGGCCTACTTTAAGAAAAGTGCCATTTTGGAAAGTATTCTGTATATCACATACCACAGTGAATATCTTTAACTCTTATTATGGGATATATTCATGGTAAGACTGACCATTGTCTGGGGCCTCAGAAAATAAAATCAGGGGCATCTTGTTAAATTCCTTTGCTTTACACAACACCTGTTTTTGTAATCTAATTACACTTAAATGTAAATGAGTTCTGCTTCTGATAGAGGAGTTATGGGTATGAGACCCAGCACAAACCTGATGTACTAACAAGCTAACTTATACAAATAAAAAACAGAATTTTATTTTTAATGACAGATTTATGTAAATCTTATAAAGTGATGTTATTTTGTGGATTCTCTATCTGCATTTAGTTTTTTGCTCATCAAACTGATTTTGATTTGTTATTTGAAAGAACACAACAAGCTGCAGAAGTTATTTTTTTTTTTTTCATTAACATAATGTTATGTGAATTGTCTTCTGAAGAATACATTTTAGGGGACTTTTTATTGTTTATAATATAGAACATTAATTTCTACAATATTTGAATTGTACTTTGCCTTCCACTATTTATAGCCTTAAGCTGTATTTAATATTATAGATTTGCTGTTCTTCATTTTGTTTTAATTTGTTTACTTTGGAAGATGTGGGTTTTCATGCTATTTTTTTCTATAACCAGTTAGGCTTCACAGATTACTCTATCTATAATTAATGACAATAGGCCTGTTATATTTGCAGCATTGATTTACTACACAGCTAGAGTCATAAACATTTGTTAAAGATGCTTTATATTATGAAGCATGCAGTAGCAGTGTGACAATTATCGGCTTATCTCTGTGATTATGATACCTCATAAAATTACAAAATGTCAATCAAAGTCAAAGTTGGTTTACTTGTAAACATTGAGAAGTATTCAGCACCCAACATTCCCATCAGTGTCAGACTAGATTATGTTGGGTTTGCTTGCTGGAGGGGGTTACTATTGATATTCTCCCTTACAAAATATATTACACTTACTACCGACTTGACATTGTATTTTCTATTTTCGGGAAAATCCAATTATTGTTCACATTATTAAAAATTAACTTATGTGAGCAGTATATATGATATACAAAATAGAGATATTTCTCTTTTAGGGCAAATTTATGGAAAACGAAAAAAGCTCACTCTGCAGTAATATATATATAATGAAAGTAGGTAATTTAAGTGAAGCAATGCAGTCACAATTTCATTGTTACATAATGCCAGTGCAATGTGTATCTGTGCCAATAGAACACCATACAGTGTAGTGGTGGGACATCTTCACGAATGCTCAACATATTAACTCCTACACACTCCGGGCCGTACGGTTTATGGTACGGTTCAGAGGTACAGGGGGTGTATGAAGAGGGCTCACAGACTGAGGTGGGGTTTGCTGCATATTGCAGCAAACACCCACCGCTAACAACCCTGCCGATGCCGTCAACGGCATTTGAGCGACGGCAGCGCATGGATGCCGCCATCTTGGTTCTGATCATCGCTTCCCAGAATGTCATTGGGGGGCAGCAATCGGTTGCCATAATGTACCTATACTCTACACTGTACTGGAACCAAAAAAAATTATTAATAAATCACCAACTGATTTATCAAAAGTATAAGCTTTATTAAGTAATCACAAAATAACACATGTATAGTCACTATGACATAAAAGCAACCCATAAAAACACTACATGGTGAGCATAAAGTACATCACTAATCCTAATACAATAATTCCCTGGTACAGTCCAGATTCCAATAACCACAACTTGCTGAGTGCAAAATAATATGTACAATGTGCTAATGCCTAATTAAATATAATGAACTAGTCACTAAGTAAACAATACAGGGTATATAAACACAAAATGAATATATTATAAAAGTGCTAAGTGCATAATTGAGTAAATACCCCAAAATTTCATGAAAGGACAAATACAAAGTGCTAAGTGCATACAAATGGCTATAAGATGAAAGCCTGGCTGTATGTTGAGTAAATAAACAATAAAAAGTGCATAGTGCATAGATGCATCCAATAGTGATGTACCACAAGACTCCGAAGCGCGTTGCGCCGTCGCTTAATCAGGGGGTACTTCAGGTTGTGAAAATGGATCAAGTATATAGAGGAAAATCAGGGTTGGAACAAAGAATTATTTGTCCTTGTAAGACCCAAGGCTGTCTGAGCTACACAGCTCATTCGTCCCCTCCCATTCTCTCATTTCTGATTGGCTGCTCCCTGTAAGCTGGTCTGATTCAGTGTGAGGCAGTGGAGGAATCTGCAGTCAGAGATGTGAACTGACGAGCAGAAACTGAATCCTTCTGCGCAGACTCGGCCAGGGGTGAAGGAAAACAGGACGGACACAGCTACCAGCAGGGGGAGCCAGCAGTCAACTCAAAACAAGATAACTCAGTAAGGCTGCATATTTTCTAATAAATGTAAATGGTGAAATTATAGTTTACAATGCACTGAGCTGAAGAATGTCTATGTGCTATGGTGGCACAACCCCTTTAAGTAATCCGTCTCACGCCCAATGCTTGTAATATCTAATTAAACAAGGGAGCTTATTGTTGATTTTGTAGATTTGTATGCACCATACTGATGATGGAGAGAACTCTGTTTGCCCTTATCAATTATTGTAATTTTTTTGTCCAATTTCATGTAAATGTTAGTTTGGTGCTATTTAACCTCTTAATGCTCTGCGCTGTAGCTCTACGGCGCAGAGGTGCAGGTAATGTATGAAGAGGGCTCACAGCCTGAGTCCTCTTCATACAAGGGTGGGGGTTGTGCATATTGCAGCAAACCCCCACTGCTAATAACCGCGGTCAGTGCTTGTACCGATCACGGCTATTAACCCTTCCTATGCCACCGCCAAAGCCGCCTGTGGCATTTAAAAGACTGCGGCGTGTGGGCGCGACATCTTTATTCCGATCGTCGCTCCCCCCCAATCGTCAGCAAACGGAATCCATGGTAGCCTCGTGTCTTCGTTTGACCCGAGGCTGAATGGCTTCTGCAGATTCGTTACAATGGACAGTGGACAAAATGCCCGATCTATCAAAATATAATAAGGGTTACGGCCGCAGTGACCTCCGAGACGGGAAATGGCGCCCAAATGTGACTTTTACACCATTTTACATCACATAAAAATGAAATAAAAAGTGATCAAAATGTCCCACAGACCTCAAAATGGTATCAATGAAAATGTCGGCTCATTTAGCAAAAAATGACACCTCACACAGCTCCTTACCCCAAAGTATGAAAAAGTTATTAGCGCCAGAAGATGGCAAAAAATGTTTTCTCTTTTTTGGACACGTTCGTTTAATTTTTGAAAATGTATTAAAACGCAATAAAACCTGTATAAATTTGGTATCACCGCGATCGTACCGAACCAAAGAATAAAGTAGAGGTGTTATTTGGAGCGCACAAAGTCGTAAAAATTGAGCCCGCAAGAATGTGACGTCCGTTTTTTTTTCACACAGGTCTTTACACTCAAAAATGAAATAGTAACGGATTTTTGAAGGTGGAGAGCGAGAAATGAGCGAAAAAAACCTGTGTCCTTAAGGGGTTAAGAGCAGCAGCAACCAAGCAATATTTCTATCTTAAACAAAACCTGCCATGGAAATTAAAACACCCCAAATAAATACTTTATTAAAAACTATGATTAAAAGTTTTGCTCTTATAACTAAATGGTTTCTTTCCATGGCTACAAAATCAGTCTTTAAACGTCAATGCAACTCCCCCGAGGTGAGTCCAATGATAGTAGTGGGGTTTGATGTATGCAGCGTATACTGCTCTGCCCTGCCTCCTTGTTTCTGATTGTCAGGTCTCACTACAAGGAAATGCTGCTGTGTGGAACATTCAATGCAAGCTCTGTTACATCATTGGGCACTTCATGTCATGTGAACAGGGGGATGCCATCTAAATTCCTGTTACATTTGCAACATCTACTCCATGTTTGTATCTGATCACATGAAATCACAGTATGCTTCCATGGAGGATGGGGAGGAGTAGAAGTGCATGGAGGCGTGCTGGTATTTCATGTGATCAGATACATACATGGGGTGACATCACCCTGGTCACATGACATGCTGAGAAAAGGTATGGAACATGGGCAGGAGTAGTAGTAGTAGGGAGCAGCAGGCCAAGCAGAGCATCCTCTCTGATGCCAGGTATTTATGACATTTGTCATAAACATACATAAAAAAGAGAAAAAAGTAACTTGAGGATGACTGTGGGCTCAGATATGTACATATTGACCCACAGTGCAGCTTCACAGGTTGGCACAATGGTATGACCTTTTCTTTATAGGTTTAAAGCAATACATTATATCTATAAGATACTTGGATACATCACTTTAAAACACTTTACACCATTTGCACTTAATTTATTAATATTCCCCTTTCACCATTTTAAACCTATTGTATATATCATTAGCAATGCAGAATAAATAAGTGATATGTGCTAAGGGAATAGTCATTGCTGCCAGAGCCTAGAGGTCTAGACTTTTCATTTAAGTTATAGTTTAATTTGTAAAAAATATTTTTTATCTTCTTTAGAAGCTTCAAAAAGTGCAGTCATTGTAACTTTTACCTAGGAACAGGTTTTAATTTGTAGCTTGCACCTATCTGAGGTGTGAATATGATTCACATAATTCAAGGCACACATGACCTAGAAAATAAAGTGAGAACAATTTTCACCACAGTTTTGTTTAGTGTTTATTGAAAATTATCTTTTTCCACTTTACAGGTTTCCTGTAATTGTTCTGTTTTTCAACAAATATGTTTTAATGCAGGCATCTATGTTAATGCGAATGGAAATCAACCTGATATTTTATTTATACATTCCTTATGTTGAGAAATATTTAAGTAGTTACAGTTAATTAGTACTGCAAACAGCCCTGTGATAGGGTTAATTGTGATAGTGAAATTAAGATTTGCCATTTCTTTTTCCCATTATAATCTTTAGTTAAAAGTAAATAATAGAGTAAAAACACTGCTCTGAAATGAATTTCTGCCAGTCAGCCTGTCAGCGCTGTCAGTCGACAGGCGTGTACGTTATCGGATTGATGATGCCAACCAGCGCACTGAAACCCGCTAGGACAAGACGCTAGCGGCAGGGCAGGCAAGAACTCCAAGGCGTACAGCGCAGTTCGTGCCAACCTGTCCAGCTTTGAAAACCCCAGTAGTGTAGGGAGCTGTGTGATATTTAGGACGAGGTATGGTCAGCTAGTACTCCATCACCATCTTTCTGTAAAGATCAGCCTATTATTGCCGAGACTTTGCGGACAGGTGGCAGGTCTTGTGGGGTGAAATAGCGCTGGCAAAAAGCTTGTAAAGCGTACCCATTTGCCGTGCTGACAAAGATGCTGCTGACTACTCTCCTAGCTACTTGTCCCGCAGCAATACGCACTTGCGCTAGCGATGTAGAAGGGACAATACTGGTTTTCCGCTTGTGCAACCAGGGCCTGCTGGATCTTCATGCATTCTCACAACTCATTTCCTCTCCAGATGAGAGTGAAAGATTTTGCTTGTACCGTGGGGTCCAGAGAGTGAAAACCCAGTAATCCTTTCCCGTGCTGGAATAAATTCTTTGAACGCGAGGGTCACGGGTGGCAGCATGCCATGAAATCTGCCATATGCGCCAGAGGACCACTCGTGAAGAATTCGCTCCCCTCACTGGCCTGACTGTCATTTCCCCTCTCAAACTTCCTCCAATTCCTCTTCTTCTGCCTACACGGTCACAGTGAAGACTCAACAATGAGTCCCATCTAGTGTCTCGCCAAAATTCTCTCCTCTTTCCTCCTCACTCCACCTCCCGATAGCGTGGAAAACAGAACCTAAGGGTGCTTGGCTATCAAAAGGATCTGTTCCCCCGTCTCTTGTGCGGGAGCGAAAGCTCCGACTTCATGATGACCAGAGGAGTTTTCAAAGGCCAAGCAGCGGGTGGTGAGGCTGATGATGGCGGCATCGCCAGACCATCTTGTTGAATCAGCACGTTAATCAGCACCTGACAGATATCAGAAATCCCACGTCACTCCTATTGTATACTAGAGGAAGCTAATGACCTGACTACAGTTCTGGTGGAAGTTGACCATCTGGCAGTCTACAATCGACTCGGACGCTGCTGCGTAAACTTGTATAACATGGTCAGTGTTGAATTCCACCTCGTGGGCACGTCGCACAACCAGTCGGTGAGCGGGCAGTTGGAGGCGCGCGCTGACGTGCCTGAGAGTGCAGCATCTGTGCTGGACTTCCTGGAAATGCGCACAGATGCGGCGCACCTTCGTGAGGCAAATCAGACAGATTGGGTATGTGCTGAGGAAACGCTGAACTGAACACATGGGCCAGGCATGGCACATGTGTCGTCTGCCCGAGTTGAGAGCCGCCACCCAGGGTACGCCTTGTCACACACAACCATGCCTGGCTTCAGGTTCAGCGGTGCCAGCCAAAGATCAGTTCTGCGCCGTGATGGCCCTGTAATAGTTCTTGGGCGGGTGCCTTTCATCGCCCAGGCTCAGCAGTTTGAGCACCGCCTGTGTCGTCAGCGGACGGCACTGCTGCTGTGCCTAGAGCTACCGCTGATGGCGCCTGCCAGGAGGTCGTTCGGAGGAGGAAGGTGGAGGAGGGGGCTGGGAGGAGGGAGGAGGGCATGTAGGCCTCAAACACCTGGACCGAGGTAGGCCCGCAATCCTCGGGTCGGCAGTATAGGACCGCCGCAGGGTCACACTCGGTCCCAGCTCCACGTTAACCAATGTGCGTCAGAGATATTAGTGGCCCTGCCCGGCAGCACTCGTCCCGTGTCCGTGGTAGCGTGACCTTTTCAGAAACGGGAGTTGGCAGGGCACGGTTATGGTGTCGAACGTGCTGGCCAGGGCTGGGAAGGGCCATCGGGAAAAGTGGGCGGTGGAGGACCGAATACGAGGGGCGGCCGTGCCATGAGGATGCGAAAGGCTCGGTCTTACTGCCTATAGGGCCGCATTTACAGCCCTAAGCAATTGGGATGGGCACATTAAGGGCTGGGCGTGCAGGGCGGGGTGCATATATTGGTTCCGCTCCAGCGTCTGGGGTATGGAGCGTGGAACGCTGGGGATGCTGTGGAAGGATCGGGCGGCCGACGATGGGGTTTGTGCGGGGTCTGGGCAGGGGGGTGATATCGCTGACACAGGGGAAGGAGAGTCGGGGCACGGGCCGGAGGTGAACGCGCTTGTTGCCACGGAGTGGGGTGTTTAGGCATTCATATGCCGCGCATACTGGTGGTAGTTAAGCTAGTAGTGGTGGAACCCTGCTGCTCTGTTTGAAATGGGACACCCCACGTCAGTCGGTCATCCGGTGTTTCCTTTAAAGAAACCTCCAGACTTCTGAAATAGAGCCCTCGACCGCAGGAGCCTTGCCCACGGGAGCTCACTAGTTACACATTTGGCGCTGATGCACCAGCTTTGGCCATGCTTCCGTCTGCCCCACCACTGCCTCTTCAACCTGTTCTGGTCGGGAATCTCCTCCGTCTCAGACGCACGTGTTCACCCGGCCTCTCAACCCAGCTTGGGTCTGTTCACCTCATATCCTCCGATCCCTCGTCTGACTCACCATAGGGACTTCCTGCCCTGACAACCACTTCCCCACTGTTGAAAACCGTGTCTCCTCATCGTCGGACCCCACCTCTTTACATTCTTCAGTAGTCAACAGGGCATCATCCACCCCCAGACGCGAATGGTGGAAAACCTGGCATCGGAAATTGGATATCAGAAACGGAAAAGTGGTGTGACTGTGGGAATGGTCCAGAAAACAGTTCCTCAGAGTCTGCCGGTTCAAATGGCCAAATTTTGCTGGGAGGGGCGTGGGGGGGGGAGGCTGAGGTGAGGAGCGAGGATGGTTTTTTTTTTGTGGTGCCGATTTCGGTGACATGGGTGGACTGCCGTGGAAGATGACTGGTGGACAAATTGTCATTTTTTTTTTGAAGCATTGTCGGCAATCACGACCATCCACCTGTCGCATGTTCTGGCTCAACAGTGCTCACCAAGATTCCAGTAACTTCAGACAATGAACCTAGGGAGGTAGTTGCGGCGTCCCTGCTCCCTTCTAAGCGGTGTGTATCACCCGACAGGGAACACGGCCTCTGACCCCTGCAGTGTTGGACCCACGTCCCCGCCCTGTCCTCTACCCCTAGTCCTGGTTAAAATTTTGAAAATGAGATTATAACTTGAATTTTTTTTTTTATTTTTTTTTTTTGTGTTTTTAGTTTTAAAACCAAACAATGCTATCCTATGGTGGCTATTTAGAGCCAAGTATGAAAGCACATGCTATGCCAGATGAGATGACGCTGAGTATGAAAAAAAATAAACGTAAAATTAAAAAGGAATGGCAGACTGTGCCTATTGAAAGACAACCCGGGCCAATAAATTTCCACTTCGGTCTTTGCGATGGATATGTGCGTCACTAAAACACAGTGGTCGCAAGTCGACTCCAAATTGCGCACAATTACTAGTAGATGCATGCAAAATACGCCACCAGCAGATTCAACCAGAATATCAAAATATATATAACGCTACTGTAGGCGTAATTAAGCCGTGTATTCTCCTATGCTATGTTAGCCAAAGTATTACAGCACCACTACTATACAGATGAGCTGACGCTGAGTTTGAACAAAAATACCGTAAAATACAAAAAGGAAATGGGCAGGGGACTGTGCTCATTGACACACCAACCGGGCCCTATACTTGGATTTCCACTTCGGTCTCTTGCGATGGATGTGCGTCACTAAAACACAGTGGTCGCAAGTCTGACTTCAAATTGCTCACAATTTACTAGTAGATGCACTGCAACAACTACAGCCACCAGCCAGATCACCCAGAAATCAAATATATAAAGCTATGTAGGCGTAATTAAGCGTTTGGTTCTCCTAGGGTCTATTTTCTAGCCAAGTATTACAGCACACTTACTATGCCCAGATGAGATGACGTGAGTTATTGAAAAAAAAAAGAAAATAAAAAAGGAAATGGCAGACTGTGCCTAATTGAAATACAACCCGGGGCCCTAATAATTTTCCATTCGGTTGCGCTGGATATGTGCGTCACAAAACACAGTGGTAGACAGTCTGCTCCAAAATGGCCACAATTACTGTAGATGCACTGCAACAACTACAGCACGCGATCAACAGAAATCAAATATATAAACACGCTACTGTAGGCGTCATAAGCCGTTTTTGTATTTCTATGGGCTATTTTATAGCCAAGTATTAACAGCAAATTACTAGCCAGCGAGATGACGCGGAGTTATGAAAAAAATAAACGTAAAATAAAAGGAAATGGCAGGAAGGGCTAATTGAAATACAAACCCGGGCCCTAATTAATTCCACTGCGGTCTTTGCGCTGGATATGTGCGTCACTAACACCCAGTGGTGCAAGTCTTGACCCAAATGCTCACAATTTTACTAGTAGATGCACTGACAAAAAACTACAGCCACAGCAGCAACCAGAAAACAAATATATAACGCTACTGTAGGCGTAATAAGGTTTGTTATTCTCCTATGGCTATTTTCTAGCACGTATTACCGCACACTACTAGCCAGAGGAGATGACACTGGCGTTATTAAAACAATACACGTAAATAAAAAGAATGGCAGACTTGCAAAGTCTACTCAAAACCAATAAATTTCCCACTTGGTGTTTGAGGTGAAGTGTGTCACTAAGAGCTAACACAACGGTAGCAAGTCCCCTGCTAATTCCTCACAATATGGTACTAGTGCAAAATAAAAAAAACAAAAAAATTATAACGTTATGGTAGCCTAAGAAGGGTGGTTGGGTCTTTTAGAATCCCTCGCCTAACAGTAAGTAATTAGAACACCCTCACGCTTCCCTGACAGCAGCAGCTCTTCCCTGGCCGGCATCCAGACAGAGAATGATACGAGCAGCGCGGGCAGCGGCTCGTCATCCCAGGGTCACCTGATCTGGCCAGCCAACACTGCTATCACGGGAAGGGTACCACGTCATGCTGGGTGGAGTGCAGAGTCTCCTGGCTTGTGATTGGCGGGTTTCTGGCCGCCAAAAGCAAAACGGCGGGAGCTGCTCATTTTCTCGAGGGGCGAAATACCGTCTGAGCAAGAGCAGTTACGAGTAACTAATGCTCGAGCGAGCACAGCTCGGACGAGTATGTTCGCTCATCTCTAATCTTAACTATGAGTGAAGCAAGCCATTCACAGGCTGTCTGGAACTCCATGTGTACTGCGCTGTGCTTACAGGTAAAATGGCTACATGAGCTCCCCATCATTGTAGAAATAAAACAGCAATAACAGCCACAGGGGAGACACTGCAGAATTGTGAGTTCATGCGTCATAATCACTTACAGTAAATATGGTAAGATGACATCTTGCTCGGAGAAGGACTCTTTCATTTGCTTTCCACCGGCGCCATGTCAGCCTTTTATAGCTCTGATTGTCTACAGATTTAGAGGTGCAAAATTTAGATAATATTAGACAACATAGCAACATGGCACACCAGCCAATTTTAAGGATCTTCCACAGTAGTTATTATAGTAGTAGTATATAGAAATGAATGGACACAGGTGTCCAACAATCCCTGTAGAACCTCTTGATATTTTTCAATCGCCTAGAAGGTATTATGGACAACCCCATTGCCTAAATTTTTAAAACAGTCTCTTTTTTTATTTATTTGGCCGAGCTCCTTCTCCCCCATATGACAAAACACAATAAGCATTCCATTTTTATAAGCATCTGGAATCTGAGATTGAATACCTTTTTATTTATAGCGAAAAGCTGCAAAGGAGCCATTCTAGTAGCTTCCCCATTGGCCAAAAACATATAACAATGCCCCACATTAGCCAATAGAGTCACAAGGACCAGTACACTCAAAAGCGTAAATGGTGTCTCCACCAGTAACTATAAAAGGAAACATGCTCTCAGCGTAAAAATCTGTCAAAAGCACCCATGGTAGCCCAAAACATTAAAGGGCCACACTGTATTTACTGAGTCCCAAGTCACCAAGTATAGTAACAGATCCACCAATGACCAGTGTAGCAACTAGTCCAGGCCCCCCACGGTAGCCCCTTAGTACATGACACCCCACTATAGCCATTAGTCAAATGAAACATAGCGTAGCCTCCTTAGTAACATGGCTAATGTTTTAGCCACCTTAGTACATGACCCCCCCTGTAAACATCCTATAACATGGCCCTTGTCACAGGACCCCCATGTGTAGCAGATTAGTCACAGGGCCCCAATGGTAACCACCTAGTACAATAACCGCACTTAGCAGTTTAATGACAGGCCCCCAACTGTAGGTATCTTAGTACAAGGGGACTGCACTGTAGTACCTAGTCACTTATGCGCGCCGCTCTTCAGTGCAATTTCCAGTGTGCTGGTATCAGGAATGGGGCTGAGCTTGAGCATTCGATCGGCACCCTTTCAGAAATCAATGTACATCCGAAAACGTTAAGGGGTTAAGTCCTGAACACTATAGCAATATCTAATTGTATTGTTTTTCTTACAAAGTCTAAAATGATTTTTATCATATCACTCTATATCAAATGTATATTTAAAAAACTGTATATTTATATTAACTTTTATTGTTATAAGGTTAATTAATATATATATATATATATATATATATATATATATATATAGTATATAATTATATGATGTATAATTTGCATACTGCATGTCTCTTAGATCTTAAAAGGAATTTACAAAATCTTTGTTTATGGCATGGGTTTACTTTCATACTGGAGACTTTAGAGCAGGTTTCTAAGTAATGTATAGTCCCCGGGTTGAGCAGAACAGAGAATGAGTAGATTATTGAGCCTCCAAGATTGGTGAAAACAAAGTAAGATGAAAACCTAATTCACAGTGCCCAAAGACTCTGCTTTATATATTAAGATTCATTAGTTTATAATAAAACAATCAATACAACAATAAATCATCACCCTAAAGCCAACATGAAATAGCTTTGGTGATTGAAGTGAAAATGTCAACATTATCAAGCATGATGGCTCTGATCCTGGGCACTGTGGAGGGAGGAAAATGTGCGTTTTTAGACAGTGATTGTTAAAAGTGCTCGGTAAATGCAAAGTTACAATTGATAGTTCCACAAACAAAAATAAAATATTTAGGGGTATTTTTGTGTGTTACTTTCAACAATATGTACATGTAGATAAATCCAAATATCTGTCATAATGAAAAAGCTCAATCCCTATGTTGTGCGGTAGATCTTCCTAGAAGCAATAAAATATTAATTCACGAGTATATTTTCTTACGCTACACATAGAGGAAATAGTTGTCATTCATCGGCATTTAACAACTTTTCCTGAAGCAGTGCTGTAGTGCAGTGGGTGAAAAAATGAAAAAATTGTATATTAAAGTCTGTTCCTAGTTCTAGGCTTCACAGAGGCTGTGTAAAATTGTACTAAGATGTTGGTGCTAGGGGGTGGAATGATACTTATATAATGTGCACTCTCTGTGCTGA
This sequence comes from Engystomops pustulosus, assembly GCA_019512145.1. Lineage (NCBI taxonomy): Eukaryota > Metazoa > Chordata > Amphibia > Anura > Leptodactylidae > Engystomops > Engystomops pustulosus. Next base: position 54,723,636 of record CM033641.1, on the reverse strand, counting down.
AGGATCCTGGCTAAATATATTTTTCAATGGGTACTGTCTAAAGATTTCCAGAGTAGATAAAAAAATAGATATTGACTAATAGCATAAACATACTTGAGTGGACCTTATGTGTAAAATTGGAGCTTGAGTTCCACCTTCAATCTAAGATCTTTTTAATTTGACGGGTCCCCTATCTTAAGGGAAATTGAATTAACGTACTTATGTACAGGACCAAAGAACATACAATCCAGCTTTAAAAAAGGATGGTTACAGTCTGTAAAAGCTGTGATCATTACATCCTGGCAAAAGCTGTACTAAGATACCACACAGGTATCTCGATCCAGTGGTGTAACTAGGAGAGTTAGGGCTCCATAGAGAACTCTGAAAGGCACCATTTACACCTTCAAAAATATACATAGAAGGTACACACCAATAACAGACATAAACAACATAGTATCCATATGAATATACATTTAGAGCATATACACATGCACAAATACAATATAGCGATGATATGGCTGCTACCTCTGTAGTTAGCCCCTGCTTTACGTACCAAATATTTGAATAAACTTCTCTGTAACAGATCTTAAGAAAGTTTCATCCAAAATATGCATGATAAAACCAGGCAAACTGCTTTACCTGTGCGGAGCCACATCTGCCCAGTACCTGCCCCCTTGCACAGCAGTGACGTTAGCACACACATAAGAAATAGTGAAATAGTGTTAGCTGCAACATGGAGCTCAGTACCTCGTATCATAAAGCCTATGGAAGGGGGCATGTATACAAAAAGTAGACTTAATTCCCCAGTCCAGTGCCTGGATTAGGGAGTAAATGCCCCAGGTTTATCATGTCATTAGATGGTAGTTTCTTTAACCACTTTACTTGCCACTAAGTCCACAGGACCTAGGACGGTGTTAATATTTGCGGGACAGCTGACATTTGAATTTATACTATTGGGGATTTATTACATTTGATCCCCTTTTCACCACATAAGAAACAGTTTTATATTTAAGATCAAACGTTTTTGGGACACTAGAACTTAAAAAGTAATCAGATTTAGTCAGTTTGATTCAATGCCTAAAAAATCAGAATTGGACCGAATCTTCCATCATCAACTAGATTCACTCTCCTAGTAAGAAATGCCAAGTTCACAAAAAATTTTACAAAAGTTACCAACAGTATAGGGAAATTGGTGCAATGTTCCTTTTATTAATCAAAACGAATACTCTTCTGTTTCTGATCTGAATTACCATGAAATACAATTTCGGCGCATATATATATAGAAAGGAAAAGCCTTCAGAAGAACGTAGAGTTGAAAAATATTTCTCGTATCACCTATTTAAAAGCATATGGAATGGCAGAGTGCACAACCAATGGTAAACACAGGAAAATCGACGCGTTTCGCAGAAGCGCTTAATCAGGATGATTAAGCTTCTTCTGAGGCGAACGCGTCGATCTTTTCCTGTGTTCATTGTTTGTGCACTCTGCCATTCCTTATGCTTTTAAAGAAGGTGAAAAAGAGAATATTTTTCAACGCTACGTTCTTCTGAAGCGCTGCCGGGTCCTTTCTATATTAGTGATAGCCCCGAGTCCATGGGGGAATTCCTTATACCTGTGCGTGGAAGAAGCCGTCTGACTGGTGAGCCGGATTTACCCGTTACAATTTCTGCCATATATGTTTCGAAAAACAAGTTCGCCAACGTTGACTTGTGTCAGAGTAAGAGTTCTCCTTATGGAGAGTTTGCCAGTAAGGTCACCCTTATAGCATGTGGAGACTTAAAGCCATAGATGCTGTACAGGCAATTCTGGAAGAATTGCAAATACGTTTTCCAAGTGTTTAAATGCGAAAAACCAATGGGCAGATTTATCAATTGTTAAAAGTCAGATATTTCTAGTGCCATGCAACCAATACAGTTCACCTTTTAAATATTCATGAGCCATGGTAAAATGAAGTTGTCTGTCGCATACTTGGTGTTAAGGGGGCTGCCTTCAAAGTAGCAAAAGGCATTAGAGAGAGATTATCAAGTGTCTGAAGTCAGAATATTTCTAGTGCCCATGGGCAACAATACCAACTCAGCTTTCATTTCTCCAGTGCCTATTGTATTTAAATTTGTTGGACAAACATGTGATTGGTTGCCATGGGCAGCTAGAAACTATTCTGACTTTAAGACACTGATTTAATCTGCCCCAATGCCGTTGTTACTTTTAAAAGGCAGCCCCCTTAACACCAAGTATGACAGACAAAAGTTGAAAGACATGATGTAGGATAAGCCAACCGTATATCTATTCCAGGAAGGAAGACTCCCTACTGTAGACAGCACATATTTGACCGGTTGGGTCTTCTCAGTACAGCGTTAGGAGACTGGTTTGGTGGAGTGGAGGCCTATTGATAGGGTCAGACAGTAGGTGTTATCCTCTCGGAGGGAGATTGCACAATTAGGGCGCCTTATACGCGTGTGGAGACTAAAAACCATGAAGTCTCCACAATAGGAAGTCTTGGAAGTATGCAAATATGTTTCCAAGGTGTTTTAAAATGGAAAACAGTGGTCCCAAATTGAGCATCTCTTTCATTTTCAATAGATATGACTGGTTTTGGCTATGTTTTAGAATTCTGAGGTCATACTTAGTGTTTAGGGGGCTGCTTTCAGTAAGCAAAAGGAGGCATGTTTCCATTTAACCTTGGAAAAAATTTTTCAAGGCTTCCCAACGTGACTGAGGGTTAGATTTATATTTTTCATGACATACTTAAGTGATGATTAGTAAGATTCATATTTTAGGAAAGTCACCATATAAATATTGAATTTCTAAATTACTTTGAATTAATTTCAGGAACAGTAGGCTCTTAATTAACCGATCACTCTCCATCACAAAGAGCAATAAAGTTGTGTTCTTTTTCTAAATAAAGCACAATTTAACACTGCATTAAAGATCATTTGTACCTGAAAGTACAGTGCATCGACAAAAGCTGTATCATAGGTCTCTGCCTAAAATAGCAGACAAATCGAGAAATACAAAATTATTAAATGTAACCACCGTTCGAGTAACAGAGGGGAGAAAAGACAAAATCCCGACGATGTCAAGGTAACAGAATAGCATGAGATAAAACAATGTCAAGAGGAAACACTAGCAGGAGGGTACGAATCATACACATACAGGACATGACAGCTTTAGTACATTGAATTTACATTCGAGCTATTCTTTTTTTCATACTTTGGTTTATACGTGACTACTCATCTTCTATCTTAAATGTTACTCAAGGTATAGTTAACTTTTAAGAAGTTATAGAATGATGTATATGAAAGAGTGTAGATTATGTAGTTTCTCATAAATAGATTAAATAATGCTGGTACTTGTAAACACTGGCAAAAAATTACTGAAGACATGGAAGTCTCCACAACCAGTCTATAATAAAATATCCCTCATCACTTTCTATCTGGAGCCTCCTTCTAATAAAGCATTTATGACGTGAATAGCTAGTGTGGCAGACTACGTGTTCTCGCCGAGATGTTTTATGTTAATTATTTGAATCATTTCTCTTCAAAAATTAACTTGTATTCTGAATACATATTCACAATCCATGTCCTCTCCTTGAAGGTATGCAATACTCAGATAAAACCATGGGTCGGAATAAGCTTTGTCTTATACTAGACGAATTATGGTAGTAAGGCAATGGATGTACACCAAATTTCCTGTGCAGTAATAGATCCTGGCTGCTTAAAGGGTTAGATAGGGGGGGGGGCACAGTGACTTACCTCCAGGGCGTAGCCCTTGTAGTGTTAGTGACAAATTGACTCCAAGCACGGATAGGAAACATGCTTTGGGGCACAGAGAGTAATAAGCAAACGTGGTCTAGGAGGCGACCCATTAAGGAGGTTATGATTGAAATACCTGCTGGTGGCAGGCTTGTGATAAGCTAGATTCAGATTTAGAATTGAGTTTTAGTCTCCAGGAACCTGAGTTGGTTCCCAGCACAAGTCAGGGTGCACGACAACTTAACGAGAATTGTAAAGCTTATAACAACATTTTCAGCTGCAAAAGTGAAAATTTTAATAACTAAATATAGATCAATTTTCCCTATAAATTAAGAAATTAATATATTGTTTTATTATCAAAATTATCGCAATTCCCTTAAAATTCTGTATCAATTCCTCATGGTTTTCCAATCATCTGTTGCTGTCATTCTATAGAAAGCTCATGTTACTTCCAGTGGACAGATGATCAGATTCTGTCCACTGGAAGTAATCATAGAAATATTCTTAGCAGGAAAACAAAGCATAAGATCTAGGAATACTGTGAGGAATTGATGCAGAAGGTATATTGGCATTGTAGAAAACAATAACCTGATTTCATGAAATGGGGAAAACCCTTCAGTAACTCATTGCAGCCTTATCTGTTTTCTGTGTCCCTCAGCTTTATTGATTCTGCTAAGCATTTTGCGTGCTAAGGGGACAGTGCGTAGAGTTAACTTTATGGACCTGAGAGTTGGAAAGAGGGGGGTGAGGCCTATGTAATTTGTCCTTCTTCTATGCTCAGTGATTACAGGAAGGCAGCTGCAGGCATGTTGCTTGTAAGTCTAATATGCTCTCACGCTCAAACAAAGTGCACCTTCCCCAGGGCAGCTGCTCAGTTTTACAATATATCTAGCATGCACATAAGATATAAATAACCCTACTCTGCAAACCCCTCCATTATACAAGTCGATAGTGGGGTCAGTTAAAGAGAATGAGGTGGATCACATGGCAGTCTGTCACTCCCCATCCCCCATTCCTGGGAAGGGACATTTGCTGAAAAGCGGTCTGACACCAAATCTGTCATATCTGGTAGGATGCATAGTACTATAAGGAGTAGATACTCATGGCCAATAATGGTCGATGAGCTATGTCAGTGGGGTTAAATAATCCTACACCGCATGCCCCACAGCACACCCCCTAGGAAGCGACGGGGAACGTACGTCAGGGTGCTTGTGGATGGTGGTCTGGGGTTCATTTACGTTCAGGCAAGGTTTGTTGGCATTGTGGTACTATAGTAGCGCCGCCTCTGCTTAGGATCATCCGCTCCCGGACATCAGCGGGGAGAAAAAACTGCGACTGTCTCCATCGCCTCAGGTTTTCGAAGACCCGAGGCTATTTCATTTACTCGTCATTCATTACAATGTGCTGATAGCACATTGCAAGAATGAGGAGAAAATCCCAGGCAAAATAAAAAAAATTTTTTGTAAATGTATGAAAACATTATAAAAGCTATACCAAATATGTAATCCCGTAATGTACAAATCCAAGAATAATTAGAATTTTCATTGGGGCGCGCAGTGAAAGCCGTAATATCAAGCCCAAGAAAATGGAGCCAATGCGTTTTTCACCTTTTTCACTGCATTAGATTTTTTTCCTGCTTCCCAGTACATGGCATGGAATATTCATACATCACATGAAGTGCAATTTGTACGCAAGAAAACAAGCACACTCACACAAGGTCTTTACGGGGTAAAAATCAAAAAGTATAGATTTTTGAAGGTGGGATGTGAAAAATGGAAATGAGAAAATAGGAAAGGCCAGTTTTCACAAACCAAACATTATTGATTTATTTATTGAAAAAAAATTCTATTTTCCATTATGCATCTTTTGATTCTCATGGTTTTCCGAATACCGTGCTATTCATTTATGGGAATTCTCATTATTTAGTTTGTGTGAAATAAAAAAAGTGGCATGATCATGTGATATCCCCCAGGTGCACAGCCACAGTTTGCGACTGAGTCAATCGTATGCTATTGGCTACACAATAACATAAGACCACATTAATCAAAAGGGGTATATCTCATTAGCAATACAGAATAAAAAAGTGAATGTGCTAAGGGCATTAGTCATTTCTGCCGAGCCTAGAGGCTAGGACTTTTCATGTAAGTTATAGTTTTAATTTGTAAAAAATATTTTTATCTTCTTTAGAGCTTCAAAAAGTGCAGTCATTGTAAACTTTTCCTAGGAACAGTTTTAAATTTGTAGGTTGCACCTATTGAGGTGCTGAATATTGATTCACATAATTCAAGGCACACATGACCTAGAAAATAAAGTGTGAACAATTTTCACCACAGTTTTGTTTAGTGTTTATTGAAAATTATCTTTTTCCGCTTTACAGGTTTCCTGTAAATGTTCTGTTTTTCAACAAATATGTTTTAATGCAGGCATCTATGTTAATGCGAATGGAAATCAACCTGATATTTTATTTATAAATCCCTTATGTTGAGAAATATTTAAGAAGTTACAGTTAATTAGTACTGCAAACAGCCCTGTGATAGGGTTAATTGTGATAGTGAAATTAAGATTTGCCATTTCTTTTTCCCATTATAATCTTTAGTTAAAAGTAAATAATAGAGTAAAAACACTGCTCTGAAATGAATTTCTGCCAGGTCTGACCTCATTTCATTATGCAGAGAGCAATAGTTTCAGCCTGTTTTCTGGCAAAGACTATAGTAAATCCGGTGTGCTGGGGCTTTCATGCCTTTACCCGACCTACTCTCTGCTCTGCCCCATCATGCCCAAAGTGGCAGGCAGGGCAGAAAAAAGATTGGGCTTTATTCATAATTTCTCTGCCAGCAAACTGGCATAGAAGGCATAGTATATCATCCCTATTGAGAGAGGAGTAAGTTCTATGTTGTGAAGAGTATGTGTCAGAGGGAGCAAGAAAATGCAGACAGTGGGGCACATTTACTTACCCGGTCCAGTTGCGATCCAGCGGCGGGTTCTCCGACGCTGATTCGGGTTCTGCCGGGATTCACTAAGGTCCGTGCGCCTGATATCCACCAGGTGTCGCTGCTGCGCCGAGGTCCGCCGAAGTTCACCTGCTTTTTTCTGGTGTATGTGAGTGCTTGATCTTGCGACACAAATGGCCTTTTAAATTCTGTGGTTTTTCCGAATCCTTCGGGTTGTCTGGTGGCCACGCCCCCCGATTTCTGTCGCGCGAAAGTCGGCGCGATTGCGCCAAAAATCTATCGCGTGCGCCACAATTCCGTGAAATATAGTGCAAAGCGGAAATATTCGGGAAAAACCCGACAGATTCGCGGCTGCGGACCCTTAGTAAATGTGCCCCAGTATTTTATAAATCAAGAGGCACTATGCACATTGATATAGGGTAAAAAAAACTATTTCTACTATTTCTCTTCTATCTTCAATTGTACCAGGTAATGCATTCTGAAAAATTCACAACACCCTTTATGGCTGTTTATATAGACATCAGATATATAAATAAATCATAGTTCAATAGATCAGACGAAGGCTAGCGCCGAAGCGCACGTTGGGGAAACTTATGATAGACAACAGGTGGGACTTGGATAATGGGTAGGTGTAATATATTCTCATTGTGAACACTACAATGGGGAACATGTATCATAGTTTCAGCTAAGCAAATAGTCAAATTTTAATGACTTTTGCTGTTTTTGTGCCATTTTTGTGACTTTTAACCCTATTCTTTTTCAAGTGCACTTTGTCTGCGCCTTTGTGCAGTGTGCCTTATATATTATTGTTTTCCAGATGTTCCGTGCGACTTTTGCGCAAATCTACACCTGGTCCACAGCAGGTGCAAAGGAAGGGTTTTTTTTTCATGGACTGGATTTTAACTAAAATCTTAATTAAAACTAATTACAACAGCAGAGGATAGGTGATTTGCCTTATTTCATTACTAATAACATGTGCGTTTACAAAACGCAATATAAATGCCACATTAAATCATGTGTTAACATTTCATTTACTATGCATTTTGTAAATTCAAATGTTAACAGTAATGTATTTAGGAAAATCACCTCTCCTCAGCTGTTGTAATAGGTTTCAAAATGCATTAAAAATGCTAAATGTTAAATCCCAAATGAACAGTAGTGTCCTGCATTTAAACCTCTCACATGGCTTGTGTCCACTCCTGTATATAACCCCCTCACGTGGCTTGTATCCACTCCTGTATATAACCCCCTCACGTGGCTTGTGTCCTCTCCTGTATATAACCCCCTCACGTGGCTTGTATCCACTCCTGTATATAACCCCCTCACATGGCTTGTGTCCTCTCCTGTATATAACTCCCTCACGTGGCTTGTGTCCTCTCCTGTATATAACCCCCTCATAGACAGGGGGCATCCTCTACACCTAGAGGAAAGGCAGCTCTACCATCACCATAGACAGCGGACATCCTCTACACCTAGAGGAGAGGCAGTCTTACCATCACCATAGACAGGGGGCAACCTCTGCACCTAGAGGAGAGGTGGTTCTACCATCACCATAGAGAAAGGGCATCCTCATCTCCTGGGAGTGGCGCACTACCCGGCTTAGCAATGCCCCTTGCTCCTCCTTGCTCAGGGGATGAGTGCCTAGTCACAGAGCACATGGCATTGAAAGATACTATATGACATCTTTTATTCTGTAAAACCTATTTTAATATAAAAGCTCTTTGACAGTGTATGTGCTATGTTCTTTGGGTACTGGGGGTGCTGAAAATGGGTCTCCTGCTGATAGGTTCCCTTTAATGTTTTGAGTTCAAAACATAAAATATGATATTTTATTCCTTCTGCTTCCTGCTGCATTTTGAAAGGTATAACATCGCCAACATCTTGATACATGACATACATTCAGAATAACAAGCAGGAGCTCATTGTGCTGCTTTCAGGTTGTTCGACCGGACTGTATTCGAGAACAAGATATCCTATTATATTTCCTGGGAAATCCTTATCTTTAATTTGCCATTTACAGTTTTTATACAAAAATAAAAAACCTTGGTTATTGCTCAGTCTCAGGCCGAGTTCACACAAGGTGTTTTGATTGCGTTTTAAAACATATCTCAACATTTGATGGTGTAGCCTTGGGATTGTGTTTTAAGACGTTTGTGAACATGACCTCAGGGATATGGCCTCTAAGAGATGCAGAAATAGTAGCTGCAACTGGACTGCATAATAAAAGTGGGTACTGGACAAGAACTAAGCCACACAGGTTTTCTAGATTTTGTACCTTCTTTCTTAATCCTTAACTGCCCAGGACCACAGAGATCAAGTGGAACAAAAATCTAAGAACTAAAACTGCACAATGTATAAACATTGCAGATAATGGACACAATTATTCAAAGATCGAAATATCTGATAAAGTTAGTGACTATGCAGGTAAGTTCCTCAGAACCAACATTTTATAGGTTATTGATAATAGCACTGATGTTAATATGTTTTACGATATCCTATGTCATCTGTAGAGCGTGTAAGAGATGCCCTAGCACATGATACGTGCCCTGTGGCCTTTTGGATCACAGATAGCATATAGTTTCATGGTCATGAATGGCAATCATATGCTGATAAAGTAACCCAGGTTCATCTGGAGCTGTGACAGTATACCACACATATAAAATAAGATGCAAATTCAGTTATGAGTGTACATTATGCCAGAACAGGTAAGGTGTAAAGTTTCATGGATTTACAAAATTGAAAGATAATAATTCTGTCCTATCAGTGATCTTCTGTAACGTAGAAATACAAAATGCATGGAAATACATTGTCCTTTTAAATTTACAATGATGATACTTAGATTTTCATGGTGGGAGAAAACTGAAGACTAAGTTCTATAAATTGACCACCAATGCCCATGCAATAAGCCTTGGTCTTTCTGTCTTCATAGTGTGGAACATTTCACAAGGCTGGCTAATAAATGAGCTTTCTGTAGAAAATGTGTAAAAATTGATGATACTTTCCACCACTGAACCTGAGGATAGTCTGCCATCTCCTCCATCTACATTGGGGAGTTTCCCGTCCATGAAATGGAAGCTTTCAAGTGTAAGTATATCTGCTCTTCATGGGGAATGTCATTAACATCTACCTGTATGTAGAAGAGGGGGGCGCAATTACAGCAAGATGAATAAAAGAGGTTTGTTGTTGTAGAAACAAAGTTATTTTTACCACTTTCAGATTATAACATAAGAGATTAAGCCTAACACCATTTAGATGTATTCTAAGAGCACAAGACACTGCCTACAGCCTACCAAGGTAAAGAAGGAAGAGGAGAAAAAAAAACAAGAAAACACAAAAAATAAAACATCTCCTGTTTTATGGTCCATGGTATACCCCATATACCCATAAAATTCGGGAAACAACTATTCTGCAATTTTAAGCAAATATGACATTGAAGCTCCTATTAATTTTGGAAGATCATATAAAAAAACGATTTTATTTTCTTTTTCAATTCTTCCACGGCTACTGTCCTCATATAATATGTTTCATGATATCCTATGTCATCTGTAGAGCGTGTAAGAGATGCCCTAGCACATGATACGTGCCCTGTGGCCTTTTGGATCACAGATAGCATATAGTTTCATGGTCATGAATGGCAATCATATGCTGATAAAGTAACCCAGGTTCATCTGGAGCTGTGACAGTATACCACACATATAAAATAAGATGCAAATTCAGTTATGAGTGTACATTATGCCAGAACAGGTAAGGTGTAAAGTTTCATGGATTTACAAAATTGAAAGATAATAATTCTGTCCTATCAGTGATCTTCTGTAACGTAGAAATACAAAATGCATGGAAATACATTGTCCTTTTAAATTTACAATAATGATACTTAGATTTTCATGGGGGGATAAAACTGAAGACTAAGTTCTATAAATTGACCACCAATGCCCACGCACTAAGCCTTGGTCTTTCTGTCTTCATAGTGTGGAACATTTCACAAGGCTGGCTAATAAATGAGCTTTCTGTAGAAAATGTGTAAAAATTGATGATACTTTCCACCACTGAACCTGAGGATAGTCTGCCATCTCCTCCAACTACATTGGGGAGTTTCCCGTCCATGAAATGGAAGCTTTCAAGTGTAAGTATATCTGCTCTTCATGGGGAATGTTATTAACATCTACCTGTATGTAGAAGAGGGGCGCAATTACAGCAAGATGAATAAAAGAGGTTTGTTGTTGTACAAACAAAGTTATTTTTACCACTTTCAGATTATAACATAAGAGATTAAGCCTAACACCATTTAGATGTATTCTAAGAGCACAAGACACTGCCTACAGCCTACCAAGGTAAAGAAGGAAGAGGAGAAAAAAAAATAAGAAAACACAAAAAATAAAACATCTCCTGTTTTATGGTCCATGGTATACCCCATATACCCATAAAATTCGGGAAATAACTATTCTGCAATTTTAAGCAAATATGACATTGAAGCTCCTATTAATTTTGGAAGATCATATAAAAAAACGATTTTATTTTCTTTTTCAATTCTTCCACGGCTACTGTCCTCATATCAAATAACAGATAAAAAAGCTACACTTAAAGGTAAACGCACAAACCGTAATACACACGCCCTGTGCTAAGTGTATACAAATCAGTAAACAGATGTCCTCAAGAAGTCAGAGCAAATGATGTCTAGAAAGAACCAGAATCCACGTTTAAAGCCATCAGCCATGGTTATCATCTGCTCTGACTTGAGAACATGTATTTAGTGATTTGTATACACTTAGCACTGGGCGGGTGTGTTATGTTTTGCGCATTTACCTTTAAGTGTAACTTTCTATCTATATCTGGTATCTAGTACACTCTTGCTCCATTTTTAATGGTTATCTAATAAATACATTTCACTGATCATGTACAGACCACAGAAACAGGACCATGGATATGCTGTTTGTGGTCCCAGAACAGCACACGTTCATTTGCAGTTCTGTGGAGTTCAAAGATTAGTGACCAGATTACTAGGAAAGATAATCTTTTTTTTTATTTTATAATAAAATAGTGTAAAAATTATTAAACCTAGAAAAAAGATTAGAGATGTTCTGATCTACAGGTACAGATATATGTCAAATATCACCCACCAATTTTTATAATGAGAAGGACCTTCCTGCTCTCAATACACATGTATACAAGAGTCAGTTCAGGACCTTTGAAGGTCCCACAAAGGCCCATAAACCGCAGATTGAAAGAAGGCAGAATGGACTCATCCTCCAGTCTTAATCCGCCCCTGTACACACATGATTTATTTTGAGAAAGCTCCAGATACAGATGGAGGTGATGTAGACATTTACATAGAAAATAATTCTTTTTCTGAGTAAGATTAGTTAAAGGAAATCTACCATCAGGAATACAATAACATAGATATTACTGATGGTAGATACCTTTTTGTCTACAAATCCCTACAATACCATCACATTAACTTTTAACCATAACAAACTAAATATCTTTAGCTATCCAGTGTAGGGATTAGTAGAGTGAAAGATATCACCAGGAATACCTCAGTTAGTGTATGATAGGTTTCCTTTAAACGATGGACTGTCCTACGCCAATTGGTAGTAACAACAAGAAATGTAATAAATGGCTAGATGTGTCTTTTTATGATAAATACCATTGATTGTTACTATTAATTCAGAATTTTGCCAAATCGGGGAGACAATTATGTAAACCATTTAATCCTGACCAAAAAGTAATTAAAACATGCTGTCCACTTCATAATAATCCTGTATACCATCAAAATCCATCATGATAAACCAGGGACACTTACTCATAGATCCAGGCACTGTGACTGGGGTAATCTTCTTATAAGCGCCCCCCCCCCCCTCCCACTGTATGAGATTACAGCAGAAAGAGGGATGGGGGAAGGGCAAAGGGAGAAGGGGGCAGGGTGAGACATGGTCTTGTTAAAGGCACTTCTGTCTCTTTAGCATAAGTTTAAAAGTAAGTGTCCATGGTTTATCATGATGGATTTTAATTATCTTCATTACATGGTAAATTTTTTCGATGTTTTTTTTTTACAAATAAAACCAAAACTTTATTCCCAGGAGCAAAATAGCTTCAGGATCAGAGTGTTATTATGATAGGTTATCCTTAGGCTTGTCACTCACACATTCCACTCCTTTAAAGGGGTTTTTCCATGAAGGAATGCTTCTCAGTGCCGAGACCCCTACAGACTACGAATACGAGGGGTCCAACTGACCCCTCACAGCTCCTCAGACTAATGGAGCAGACCGCCGCGCATGACCGTTCTGCTCCATTAATCTCTATGGAGCTGACAGAGATTGTCGAGCGCAGCTGTGTTTATTTATATTTATATCAATTCTAGGGAAAGGGGGGTGATTCTAATTTTTATAGGGGAAGAAACGGCTAGGCTAGGAAAAAAAACCATGATCTGTAAGGTGTAAAGCTACTAGACAACATACTGGTAGTAGTTTATTAGGCCAGTTTCTGTTGACAGGTTACCTTTAAAGATGCCTAGCAAATTTTCCATATACTACAATACTGTAGTATTGCAGTATAGGTTAGGACTGATCAGACACCCAAGGGTTAAAGTACCCCAGAGGGTCTAAAAAATTTAAAAATGAAAAATTCAAACCACCCCCTTTTTCCTAGAACTGATATAAAGTAACATAGGGTAAGAGTAAGATAGGGCCCAGCGCCATATTCCATCAAAAGATAGGACATGTCCTATCTTTCTACGGGCTACAGAACGGTAAGTTGCTGCATGTGTGCTGCACCGTACTGCTCCCATCTGGGGCCGTGAGGCCATTGAGGTGTATGGGGTATGTATATACCCCGTATATACATCCCTCATACGTTCGTGTGAATGTAGCCTAAATCTGTATAAATTTAGTATCCCGATTATTGTACTGACCCAAGGAATAAAGTAGAGATTTCATTTGGAGTGCACAGTGCTAGCATAAGATCTGTCTCCACAAGAAAATGGCGCAAATGCACTTTTTCTACAATTTCATCGCATCCGGCTTCCTAGTGCGTGACATAGAAAATGATGTGCCGTCACTAGAAAGTAGAATTTATTACACACAAAAGAAGCGCTCCTACAGCTCTGTAAACCGAAAAATAAAAAAAGTTATGGATTTTTTTTTAAAAAAAGTGAAATGCAAATAAACCCCAAAAAACTAAACTGGTGTTTTTAACGGGTTAATGATATAATTAAATCCTAACCATTGACTCCCAAATTGACTCCCTTTCTTACTATGCAGTATCATATAAAAACCTGCGACTGCCGTTCTTTGATTCACATGTATTTTTATTGGTCTCAAAAATCAATCTTTCTTTGTGTAAGTTAGTACGGTATTCATGTTAATAGAATTCTCCCGTGTTTTATGTAAGTGTAGAACATGTGTAATGTATATGACCCAATTAAGCGTGTCCACATATTGCATTGTTGTTGCTGTAAATCTCAATAGGAGAATATCCTGGTAACTGCACAGTGGGGGTTGTAGAATAGTGCGAACTACAGCTGATCATTCTTCGAAAGCCACAAGCTAGGATCTGTATTCACAAAACTTGGGAGAGACCATGGCCTTATACTGTATGTGGCACCTTAAAGGAATTATCAACCCCTTTAGATCTAAATGAAATGTACCTCTCTTCACATAGTTTGTCTTGCTACTTTTTAATTTTAGTGGTTAAAAATGTCACCATTTTTGTAGAGATGCTGCAATTAAGAAGCGCGTTCTTTACGACTGAGGAGTTTTTTCGGAAGTTATAAGTAGAAAGTTTAGGTGTAGCCCTGACCTGGGGGTGTTGGTTTACCGTACATGTGCGTAGTTTGAAGACATCACTTGTCAGACTGGAAATTCATTTACTGCTGTAAAAGTCTTGAAATGATCAAAATTCTTTCTGAAAGGCCAGAAATTGTAATGATTTCCCCGTTATGCCACCTTCACACCAAGTGGGTGTGGAGGGTCATTAAGTGGGCGTGGAGGGTCTGTGCCGGGTGTGGAGTGGGCCGAGTCCCAATCATATTTGCTACAGCCTAAGCCCAATTGGGCCAGGTTATAGTGCAATTCCACACCAGACAGGGCCTGCTTTAAAATTGTCTGGCGGTGCGGCCGCCCACCAGATATATCAAGAGGTCAGAGGTCACAGCCTCCTGATATATCCTACATGGCATGTGGGGTTTAATCATATGCTGGCATATGATAGATCCCCCCTGAGCAATAAGTAGATAATGCATTAATGTAATTGAAATCCTGTTAACAAACCAGGCACCTGATCCTCCAAAGAAGGTTCCAAAGTTCTAATTACAGAATTTGATTTGTATTTATGGCTAATCCTTCTACCTTGGTATCAGTAAGATCTGTAAGATCTTGCTATTGTTTAGAACATCCAGAAGACAGTTCAATTTACTTTCAGACTTCAGAAAGTTTAATGCTTAATGTGTAAGAAGTCCTCAATCAGCATATTTGTTCCTACTCTGGAACACAAAGTTGCACCATGCTTCCATATAGTTTCCGAATCATTGCCGGAAAATGAATCCTTGTGGAGTAAGACCTCTCAGTTGTAATTATAAAAGTAATTTATTTTGTTCTATGACTACAACCTAATTTTCAAGTTCAATGGTTTGAAAAAGCTGTAGCAAATTGACTTAAAAATATGCACCTTGTAGTTTATATCTTAAGTTCAGAAGAAGAGTATATTAAAGGAGTAATTAAAAATCAATTCAATAAATCAATACGGAAATGTATGAATTCTCTCAAATTCTTTATATTCTGCTTATTTAACTGGATGAGAGTTGTTATATTATAAATTATAATTGCCTGATAGCACAAAATCATAAGTATGAGAGACTTCAAATATACTCCATTGCCATTTTGGTAGATCACTGCATCTATATACATTTGATGGCATTGTCCATGACACAGTTGGACATTGTTTTAATGTGACACAACAGTGTACCGATGCTGTGAACAGGCTGCACAAACTGTGACCAGCTCGAGGCCTCCATAGCTGTCTATTACACCTATTCACGGTGCGGTGAGACGTCATCTGAGACACATGACCAACCCGGGCGACAAAGATAGAGCAGGTCCTAATTTTTACCTGATTTGCAGAGTTCATTTCACCACACAGCTATGTGCTTTGCCCGGATTCCAGCCCTGGTGAAACACATGACCACCTGCATGAAGCCTTATAGGGTTTATACTTGACTTGCAAATTTTATATTGTTAATTTTTCTGGTCATCTGGTTGCTTTTTATGCTTATCATCCAGGAAGCAGAGGGGTTTTTTTTTTTAATTTTTGCTGGTGTATATAAAGGTTTATTTAAAGAGAACCTGTTACCTACTTTTACTCCTCTAAATTATTAGCCACCTTGGGTAGGGTTCTAAATATAATTTTTTATTATTTCTTCTGAAATCTCACCTGTTTACCTATTAAGTATTTCTTCTAAAGACATATGCAAATGAGTGAAAAACTTAATCTTTTGCCATACTGTAGTCTGAATGCAAACGTTGGGCTATACTTTAGACACCAATAACTTCTATAACAGAGCCATGATTCTGGCATGAGTTTAAATTAGGAAACTTTCTCTTTCCAACTGCATCAGAATTGTGGTTCTGTAAGTACAGGCAAATAAAGAAGCAGATAGGAACTGGATATTTATTAGCCGCTCACATTGCCAAATATGTCTCTTACTAGCTTTATCTCTGGTTCTGCAGCTCACAGAGCCACAGACCTGATGTGACCTGAAAGATGAGATTCATATATATAAAATGACACCAAAACAATGTTTCTAGGTACTAAAGAATCAAAGAAAGGAGCTTCTGAAGTTAAACTTCCACTGCAACCTCTAAAATTGACTTATATCAGGCAAAATATAACTCTTCTCTGTTCAGTTACTTGTGAAAAAATTTCACATAAAAAGGAGATTTTAGAAAAGTCCCCAGGTTACTTACAGTATAGGTTCTTTAGGTTTGTATTTAAGCTGAATTTGCATATAAGTTGGAACTGGTATATTTTATAATTGTAGCTCCAGAAAAAAATGTGTTCCTGTGACAATTAATTTTTCTAAATTTTGTGCTGCCATGGGTTCAAGGATTATCAATAAAACTTCATTACAGACACCTTACAGCTGATCACTGCAGCCTTTGACTACAGTAAAGCATCTAGAGAGATTCAGCAGAAAACACAGCGGGCAGAGAGGTCCAGCTGTAACTAAGGGTTGCCTGTAAGTCGGGCGTCCTTAAGTTGGGGACCATCTGTACCTAGAAATTATATAGTGATGGAAAAGTAAAAAAAAAAATCTGTAGTTGAAAGTAACTTCTCAAGATTTTTATCAAAGTTAAAGCTGTAAACTGGTTTTCCCACCAAAGAAAATTCTCACATCTCAATCCCCTAGTGATTTTAACACAATAAAGATCATTTTACCCCTTACTTTACAATTTTACTCAGTTTTATTGCTGGTTTAGCTCCTCTCATTCTCAATGGTGCTCAGTGCAAAATCCCAGGGTGTGGACGGGGCCTCTCTAATCAGACACATTATGACCCATCTAGTTTAGTGGGGTGACAATGTGGTTACATTATCAGGGTACAAGGTGTATATGCACTTTCATCTGACTTCTGTACTAACACACTGACACATAGAGAGATGAGAAAGATCAGAGACACAAGAGATCCATTAGATGCCTGCCTCCATTAGAGTCAACTCTGCTACATGTCTGTTCTCAGTCTCACAGACCTGTGCCTGCCCTCCCCTTCCCCCGGATCACTTATCTCCTAGTAGCCTGTAGTTTGCAGCTCGTCTCTCACAATCTGAGAATCAGTGTATGTGCCAGTGTGAGCTCCAGGCACAAGACACAGAAATCTCATCTGCACGATCTCACACAAAAATCAAGTTACAGGGTCGTGTCTAAGGGCGACTGAAATTGTGTACAGCAGGACTGATAGAGACAAGTTGGACTTATAACTGTGCAATGCTGCCATTCAATAAATTATTAATTAGAATGTGTTATTTTGATGTGTGGAGTACATATAAGAAACTTGTCTTTGTGGGAATACCCCTTTAAAAAAAATAACTTTAGAGTTAGATATATGGTAATGTAGACAAAAGGTGTTTGTGTTTTCATGTACTTGGGGAGATAAAGTGGCAAAGAAAGAAACAAGGAAAACAAACTTATAAATGTGGATTTGTAGAATTTACAAGGTAAGGTTTTGACATTTGATACAGTATAAGAATATCTCGTTTATTTTCAGCAGCAACAACACATTTCTTCACCACATGGTGGGTCAAGCTCGCTAGTTAAATGAGGCCGAATGCCTTTTTTTAACATGAGAGTTTTATAGAGTACAGCTTATAGAGAATGCAGCTGTGTTTGCACAAACACAATGTTGTTAGACTGTAAGAAAATCAAAGCCTTTCCTTAGTGGAGCTGTCTGTAAACTCACTGAAGAGAGACATAAAAGTTCCTCATAATAACAAGCTGTCATATTATTCTCATTTTAACCTCTTCCAAAAGCTTGGAATAGAGTAGTTGGCTCTAAGACAGCTATCCTCTATTAGACGATTCCCTGTCCTTATCCTTCCATAAAAATGTTAAAATATATAGACCATCGCTTGATTTTCTTTGATTAAAAACAATTTAGGAATTGCTTTTTGTTATACTAATCATCAGTTTTATGTAATATTATTCATTATTTTTTTCATTAGATACAACTGACAATAACATTTTTTCTAAACCAATAGAATTATTTGATTTATAAACATACATATTTTGATACTTTACATGTTTTGTATTTTATGAAGCATTTTTATGACCTTATACAGGCGGTCCCCTACTTAAGGACACCCGACTTACAGACAACCCATAGTTACAGACGGACCCCTCTGCCCACTGTGACCTCTGGTGAAGCTCTCTGGATGCTTTACTATAGTCCCAGCTGTTGCTTCTCTTTATAGGCCTATGTATAAACCCTCCTAATATAGTGATCAAAATCTGTATATAAAAAAATGTTCTCTGCTTTTTTTTGCAGATAGTGAATCGTCTGAAAGTCTGGAGGGATCAATTTCAGAAGAACAGTAAGTTATATGCAATATAATACAGGCGGTCCCCTACTTAAGGACACCCGACTTACAGACAACCCATAGTTACAGACGGACCCCTCTGCCCACTGTGACCTCTGGTGAAGCTCTCTGGATGCTTTACTATAGTCCCAGACTGCAATGATCAGCTGTAAGATGTCTGTAATGAAGCTTTATTGATAATTCTTGGTCCAATTACACCAAAAATTTTGAAACTCCAATTGTCACTGGGGCAAAAGAAAAAAAATTGTCTAGAACTTCCATTATAAAATATACAGTTTCGACTTACATACAAATTCAACTTAAGAACAAACCTCCAGACCCTATCTTGTATGTAACCCGGGGACTGCCTGTACTGATATAGCATTAGTGAACATGACTGGCAAAACCAGTTAACCAGATGTGATATTAGTCTGTAGTAAGTGAATACAGGGATCCGCCCCTTTTATGTGATAATTAATTGAGTTAAAGGGGTTGTCCACTTTCAACAAATAATTGATATTGTTGGTGTAATGAAAAGTTTTACAATTTTCTAATATACCTTCTGTATTAATAACTCACCATTCTTTAGATCTCTGCTTGCTGCCTTGCTATAGAAAGCTTCTATGTTTACTTCCAGTGGATGGAAATCTGTCCATAGTCATGTGATGGAGACGCAGGTGCACGGCTCGTTTTTATGACACAGTTTTGATTACTCTCTGTGATATAATGGCTTCTGCACCTGTGTGACATCACATGACCATGGACAGATCTCTATCCACAGGAAATAAACATAGAAGCTTTGTATAGAAGGACAACAAACAGAGATATAGAAATCTGTGAGGAATTGATACAGAAAGTATTTTGGAAAATTGTATAACTTTTCCTTACATAAACCATATCCATTATTTGCTGAAAGTGGACAACCCCTTTAACACATTTTCAGCTGTAACTGTCAGTGTTCACTTTTATACCAGTTGGACCTTTTTAAAAATGAGTGTGTGTGTACAGCAGTATGCAGACATATACCGTGTAATGTTAATAGCAAAATATGAAGAGTGATGGATGGAATTGAGCAAAGACTCTTTATCACAAATAATCTGTACGTTTTTGTCCTGTTTGTGGAAAAAAAGACACCGACCGATTTCACTTCACAATGTGAAAATCGGTGTCTTTTTTTCCACTTCACAAGCCCTTTTTCACATTCCAAAAGGCGATACAAAATTTAGCTGCATGTGCTTATTTTGTCGTTTGCAGCCTAATCTCTCTTACGGAAGTCTATGGAGCAAAAAAATTCCTGACTGGACATGTACATTGTCCATGCGCTCGCTGTGTCTGCTTATCACACACCTAATGATTTAAAAAAAAACAGCACACATTTTTTGTGGACGCAGACAATATGGATGACGCACAAGCCAGATATCTATTTGAGGATTATCAGACATGGAAGAAAAACACAGAATTGTCTGCAAAATGGATTAGTGATGCACATGGCAGTGACAATCAGCCGCCGACACTTGGCTTCAACAATTGCAATTCTTAGTAACTGATCAGTGCCAACAACTGCTATGTTAGGGGATCATGCAAGAATCCTGTTTTTCACATCTGATTGACCAAGTCTATGTGCAGGTGCCTTGGGCTAGCAATTATTTGTTGTCTATCACCATAGGTATCCAGAACTTTGGGTATTATGGGTGAGCATATTAAATAAACAGATAGCAAAGCATCATAAAACATACTTTGCATATACTGTATCTGTTAAACTAACAGTTACTTTACTATCTGTTTATTTCTGTTGTTATCTGTTTTTCTTCAATGTTTTAAGTTTTCAACATAGGTTGTATCTATTAAAAAACAAAGAAAATCTTTAATGAGGGCTTCAGAGAAACAAACAGTACAGCCAGCCTAAACTGTAGCCTCCCCAGAATACTCTACCTACGTGCCTCAACGTACCCTAAATGGTAGAGGACAACTAGAAGGTGGCCGCTCCCTATGGCAAAGTGCAAACACATAACATGACAAAAACACAAAACAGGGAAGAATAGTTGACAAGATCTTTACAGAGATAGACATAGCAGAAAAGTACAAAATGACAGTAGGGTAGTCTGAACAGGGGCTGATATCAAAACATCAGAAATGCAAAAAATAGAGTCTAAAAACCAAAGTATGGAGAAGGTCAAGATAAATTATAATCGACAGTTAACCGAATATAACCTGCTGGTCCAGGTTAATTGAAGCAGAGCTCTGTCAGCAGTTAACCATTGCTGGACCAGAACACACTGCAGGAGGGAAAGGGCATGGTGCAATCACACAAAAAACTACAATGAAATGCATAGACAAAATCAGAATCAGAAGATAAATAACTTCTGTTACCCAACAGGCTTTATTGTTTAATAATGGAAATATAACAGAACGGCCAAGACGGAATAGATTTGAGAACACATTGACAGGTATGTACATTACTGTAGGATGAGGTTGGTTTGTATTATTGAGGCCAAGTGCTTCACAATTTATCAAAATTAGTTACAAGGTTGAATATTGTGGTCAATTATCATTTATGTAACATCTTGCATTTCATAGGTCTATAATTTGTTTCCAGAACAAAAGTATTTCTACCCCCAGACTCCAGTCTTGCATTTATCACAAAGAACATCGTTCTATTACTGAGCCCTCTATATGGCAATGCTACATTTAAGTTTACAAGTATTGCTTTTGACAAAAAGCTATTTCAAAATTGACATTAAAAGCATGAACCCTTCAATATCACTAAAGTGTTTCTCAAGAAAGCAATAAATTGCTGTCAGACAAAGAATCGGCAAAACATTTACAATACAGGAAGATAGTGTTGTGCTAATGGCATTTATCTGTGTTAGATAAGTACATACTGTTCACTCCGCTGCTTCGTATGACTAGTCTATAGTGTCCAAGGAAAGAATATTTATTGAAAAAAAAAAGTCTGATTAGATATATAGACCAATTATAATTCTATAATTGAGTATTTCAAATAAAATAAAATAGAAGTTTTAAATTGAACGCAGTTTAGTGCTGGATGCAATTTACAAGTCAATGCCATTAAGACCTGACTGATACTACAATGCACCAGATAACTGTACTTGTGATATAGCAAACTCTATATGAATAGGGAAGATGTAATCATAATAGTCTTTTCAAAGTAGTTTTACAATTGTTGTGTCATATATGCTAATGTGGCTCTAGATAGGAAGGACATACAGAGTCAATAAGATATAATGGGGGTGAGTGGGGACGACGATCTGACTAATTTGGACTAAGCGCAGGATTTAACTTTGAAATTGTGTCACAAGCCAAGCACTTGACATGCACCGAGAAGAAGATGGTGAACTCCGTCGGACGTGAGCAGGGAGCGACACATGCAGGATATCGGGTGCACAATCTACGTGAATCGTGGCAGACATTCTGGTAAGTAAATGTGCCCCATTTTTTTCATTATTTCTTGACAGATTATTTATGGGAATTCAGTCAACACCAAGGAACATTTTTTGGTCTAAAATATATAATTGTCTTCCTGCTATTGAACAGATCTATGAATCAGACATTTTTCCCGGCCCCAAATTCCATACCCCATGCCCCAGAGGGATTGCTACAATTGTCTTAGAATTTATAAACAACCTATTTTACTTTTCTAAAAACACAGATTTTTTTAAGTAAAGAAAATGTCCCAACTTGCTTCTACAAATGTTTTTGTTAGGGTTAGCATTTGGTTAAGTGTTAGGATTAGCATTTGGGTTAGAATTGGGATTAGGCTTAATTTTAACCATAGCGCTAACCCTTACTCATAAAAAATTAACCCATTCATATAACCTTCCACATCTAACACTTCTATACTAAACATGAAACCTGATGCAAAACCTACACTACTAAAATACAGTATACCACCAGTGGACTGTGCTGCAACTCAGGGACATAACATTTTTGCCATTTGTTTGTGCATCCACTGATACTTTTTATTCATAGCATTTTCATAGCATTCTTTTCTTTAATTATTTTTTGTTTTTTACTTTTTTAACAGCATTTACCATTTTTTGATTATTATATAAATAAATTAGACACAAGAATGTGGATTGACTTTAAACTATCATAATCATTTTATTTTTGAATCCTTGTTAACTATTTTTCTGTATTGCACTAGTAAATTGCAGTGTTGCCTGGCTGTCACTAGGAAATGTGATAAATGCTTGAATTTCAAAGTTGCTATTAACAGAATGTATGTAAGGGATGTATGCACAATATGTATTATATCCAATTGCATGGTCCACAAATCGGTGTCACCTACAACTCATCAGATCAGCATCTTTTCCATAGCCACTTAGGCACCATGCATATAAGAGCAGAATATTACCTAAATATGCCCTACACTTCAAGCTTATTCTCTGCACCACATACACATACCCTGGAGGGGTTAATGAAAGCTTTATAAGTTGTATAGATCATTACTTTTTTTTCAAAAATCAATAGCTCTTGGGATGAAACTTTGCCTAGTATCATTGTTACCTAAATTCATCAGTTTCTTTGCTATGCCACTCAGATTATCTCAGTTCTGTAGGAGCTGATTGCTCTGTCTGTGTCATTAAGACCTGCAGTCTGTAGTATAAACAAACTCTACAGACTCCTGTGAGGAGAGGGGGTGCTGCTCCCTGATCACAGGGGTGGAAGTCACGTGACAGAGCTTTCTCTGTGTATGTAGCAGAACTGGCTGTGTTCCCTATCAGTCCCTCCATCCCAGTCTGTGATTCTACAGAGCTTCCTCTGTCTCCCTCTGCACCTCATGCTGCTCCCCCCACCTTGCAGATAAGCTATTAACCCTTAGTGCTCACACAGCACAGGCTATAGACTTCATGTAACTGATTTACTTATGATTTCTTTCACTTAACATGTTCCCTGCTCCTCCACTACCAGGCTAGTCAGCATATACATCCTTTATGTGGAGTATGCAGTGTTCAGTGTATTTCCTTTGGAAAACTAAATGGATTAAAGGCTAAATTAAAGGCATCATGAGATCTGTGGGCAAGATAACTGTCCTCAGCTTGGGGGCATAGACAGGCAGCCATTAGTCTCCGCCCACTTCATCTCTGGTAGGAAAGATTTTTGTCACTTTCAGAACAGAAAATATCATAACTTTGGAAAAAAAGGGTGAGCAGCACAATATGGGAACCGTTCTGTTTGTTTTTAAAGGATAAATCACATATAATAATTTGGTAAAATCATTATAACTTTACAGTTACGCTTTTATGGAATAGCTATTACATCTTTTTTTAGTACGTTCTATACTGGATTTGATTTTATTTCCAACATTGGTGCTTCCTAATCATTTCCAATCATACTTTGCTTTCCCTCTTGGTTAAGAATCATTTCTATTGTATTTACAATTGTTTATGTCGGAACAAAATTCTGCAATCCACTTTTGTTTTCACAATATGCAGAATAGTATTGCATATGTTTGGTTATATCCTTTTCAATTTACATTTTATTATGTAGCTATTTGTTCTCTATAAAATAAAGTAGTACCGAAATAGCCTTCCTCGCTAGCTTTAAAATTGCAATGTATGCTTTATATAAGGATGGATGGAATTCATTTAACGCAGAATCTGCTCAGAGACTTTGTACAATCATTCTTGTCTGAGCTTGTGATTAAGTATTTCACTGGAAATGCACACTTGCTTATTTGAACTTGCCCTGTCAATGCAGAAATCTAGTTTTGTAATAAATGTGCCCAGCATATTATTGCCTGGCATAATAGAGAGACTGTTTATCTGCTGGATGGACCTTATTTTACTCTGATAAGCGACAGATTCTTAACTAGTCTGCGGGAAAAAATCTCAAGAAATCTATGTTGAATAAAATTATATTACAAAAATATTGTGAAAAAGATTTGATTGAAAATCAAACATGAAGATCATGAAAAGGAATCAGATTATGAAAAATAACTGACACACTTATTATAATTGTTAAAACATGGTAAAATATCTTTCATAATTTTACTACTACTTGTCAGTCAGTCATCATTTTATGCCATTTTACAGACCATATATTATAATATAAATGCATAGCTAACAAGATATGTTGTTAAAAATACAAAAACAGATACGGTTACACGGTTAGTGACTGCCATCTCTCCATTTCTGAAGCGGCATGATATTATGTACATACAGACTTTTTTTTTGGAAGTGAAGGTGTATATCCCACTGGAAATGATGTAACAAAGACTTAAATGGGATATCCAGGCTTTTAGAAATATATATTATTATATAATATTTTAAAAAAACTGCTCTCCAAAAATATGTTTTTTGTCTTTGATGTTAACTAGAGATGAGCGAGCACTAAAATGCTCGGGTACTCGTTATTCGAGACGAACTTTTCCCGATGCTCGAGTGCTCGTCTCGAATAACGAGCCCCATTGAAGTCAATGGGAGACTCTAGCATTTTTCAAGGGGACCAAGGATCTGCACAGGGAAGCTTGGCCAAGCACCTGGGAACCTCAGAAAAGGATGGAAACACCACGGAAATGGACAGGAAACAGCAGGGGCAGCATGCATGGATGCCTCTGAGGCTGCTTAATCGCACCATTATGCCAAAAGTATGGGCAACAGCATGGCAATGACAGAGTGACCGAATGAGGCTAGATAGCATCTAAAACATCCAATAATTGACCCTGACACTATAGGGGACTTGGACCTTATTTTACTCTGATAAGCGACAGATTCTTAACTAGTCTGCAGGAAAAAAATCTCAAGAAATCTATGTTGAATAAAATTATATTACAAAAATATTGTGAAAAAGATTTGACTGAAAATCAAACATGAAGATCATGAAAAGGAATCAGATTATGAAAAATAACTGACACTCTTATTATTATAATTGTTAAAACATGGTAAAATATCTTTCATAATTTTACTACTATTTGTCTGTCTGTCATCATTTTATGCCATTTTACAGACCATATATTATAATACAGACCATATATTGTTAAAAATACAAAAACAGATATGGTTACACGGTCAGTGACTGCCATCTCCCCACTTCTGAAGCGGCATGATATTATGTACATACAGACTTTTTTTTGGAAGTGAAGGTAGATAAACATCAAAAAATGATGTAACAAAGACTTAAATGGGATATCCAGGCTTTTAAAAATATATATTAATATATAATATTTAAGAAAAAACTGTTCTCCAAAAATATGTTTTTTGTCTTTGATGTTAATCTATTAACTGTTCCAAAAAAAAACTTGTACTGATAAGTTATGTTATTATATTATAAAGTTTAGTGGCCAGATGGAAAATTGCAAGTTATAGTACTTTTTATTAAATACTGTTAAAACCCCAACTCAGCTCCTCATGCTCTACAACATCTTGCCTGCATCTCATTCTACTCTATAACATAACACCTGCAGGTAGGACTGCATCTTCATGGTTACAAGTTTACTTTAAGCTTTTCTACTTTTCACAATCTCATGTAGGAGATTGATATGTCCAATTGGCTGGACAGTTTAGCCCAAACACTGACAACCGGAACTGAACTGGAACTGCTCAGCATTTCGACCAGACATTCCAGCCAACAGACTCTGGATGTAGTCCAATTGCTAGTGTGTACTGAGCCGAATAGTGCTAATATACATTCACTGACCACTTTATTAGATACACCATGCTAGTAATGGGTTGGACCCCCTATTGCCTTTAGAACTGCCTCAATTCTTCGTGGCATAGATTCCACAAGGTGCTGGAAGCATTCCTCAGAGATTTTGGTCCATATTGACATGATGGCATCACACATTGCGCAGATTTGTCAGCTGCACATCCATGATTCGAATCTCCCGTTCCACCACATCCCAAAGATGCTCTATTGGATTGAGATCTGGTGACTGTGGAGGCCATTTGAGTACAGTGAACTCATTGTCATGTTCAAGAAACCAGTCTGAGATGATTCCAGCTTTATGACATGGCGCATTATCCTGCTGAAAGTAGCCATCAGATGTTGGGTACATTGTGGTCATAAAGGGATGGACATGGTCAGCAACAATACTAAGGTAGGCTGTGGCGTTGCAACGATGTTCAATTGGTACCAAGGGGCCTAAAGAGTGCCAAGAAAATATTCCCCACACCATGACACCACCACCACCAGCCTGAACCGTTGATACAAGGCAGGATGGATCCATGCTTTCATGTTGTTGACGCCAAATTCTGACCCTACCATCCGAATGTCGCAGCAGAAATCGAGACTCATCAGACCAAGCAACGTTTTTTTCTTCTTCTACTGTCCAATTTTGATGAGCTTGTGCAAATTGTAGCCTTAGTTTCCTGTTCTAAGCTGAAAGGAGTGGCACCCGGTGTGGTTTTCTGCTGCTGTAGCCCATCTGCCTCAAAGTTCGACATACTGTGCGCTCAGAGATGCTCTTCTGCCTACCTTGGTTGTAACGTGTGGCGATTTGAGTCACTGTTGCCTTTCTATAAGCTCGAACCAGTCTGCCCATTCTCCTCTGACCTCTGGCATCAACAAGGCATTTTTGCCCACAGAACTGCCACTCACTGGATATTTTTTCTTTTTCGGACCATTCTCTGTAAACTCTAGAGATGGTTGTGCGTGAAAATCCCAGTAGATCAGCAGTTTCTGAAATACTAGACCAGCCCTTCTGGCACCGACAAGCATGCCACGTTCAAAGGCACTCAAATCACCTTTCTTCCCCATACTGATGCTCGGTTTGAACTGCAGGATATTGTCTTGACCATGTCTACATGCCTAAATGCACTGAGTTGCCACCATGTGATTGGCTGATTAGAAATTAAGTGTTAATGAGCAGTTGGACAGGTGTACCTAATAAAGTGGCCGGTGAGGGTATGTGCATATAATTCTTTGCAGATTAGTGTTATATGGATCAGTTTGTACGACTTGCCACAACTGGCATATATTCAAACTTGAAATAAATATCATCCCTATAATTAATAATTGCTTAAAAATTGCCTCGAGCAGATGCATGGAAAGGCTTTTCTCAGAAAGCACTAGGAGTATGGTAAATTTTTAAATCTTTGTATATAAACGGTTGATATTAAAAATACAATGTTCATTTGTTTAGTTTCAGAGTACGGCTCATCATTATTCCATCATTTAATAAGAAGAACTTGCTCACTAGAAAGGATGCTCTTGAACTCACTGTCTAGTTATAAAGAAGTTGCTATTAGAGGAGAGGCAAAGGATTTCCAACATCTAAAGCGCTACAGTAGTAAATTGATGTGGTTTGGTATTCCTAAGATGATGTTAAAAGAATATAGTGGACACTTAAAGGAATGAAAGATAAATCAATATAAATTATAAATGATTAAAGTTTCTAATCCTTTGCTTCAGGTTTTTATCAATCAGTTCATCTTCTTGGTATTTATTGTAGTTATGTAAAAGGCTTGTTTCCGGTTTATTCTTTAGCCTTTTTCATTGTATCATGTATACTTTTATCTTTAAATCAGGATGTATATTTTAAATGGAAGCAGAATGACTGAGAAATGTGTGGCTAGTTGTGTGTATTTGAGAAAGTATCGAGTTTACTTCAACAGGAGCTGCACTTGCAGTGAACAATGGTATAATAGCGCCACTGTCACAACCCCAACTATCATCTACAGTATATCTTATGAATAGTTATAATAGAGTGAACTCGTTTTAGATATACAGACCTTGAGAAACATAAAGAATTGGAAGGAAAGCTGTTTTTTCAGGAAACTGCAGACTTAAAGGAGGTATTCTCGTGAAGACAAGTTTCTTAAATATACTGAAGACAACAAAATAATACAAAATACAACATTTCACAGATATAATTCCAACCTGACTCCAACCTGGTGTACACAATTTCAGTTACCCCTGGTTTCTGACCCTGGATCTTCTGACTTTAGGATCAACAACCATCATCTTTTTCTGTCTGAAGCTGCATGAGCTTTTTGCCTCTAGCCCCCTTCCCCTGCATTCCCAGAGCTCACAGATACACAGACACTCACTTCCTGCCAGCAAACAACACATTGAGAGAAGCTGCAAGCCTCAGGCAGACAAGTTCTTTATCCAGGGAGGGAAAGGGAGGCACAGGAGATCTCATAGTGTGAGAACAGATATGTGGCAGCGCTGACAGTGTATAATATGCATCTCTTGAATTTCCTCATCTCTCATCTGTTTCATCTCTCTCTTTCTATGTGTCAGATACTAGTACAATGTTCCAAAAGTAAATGAAAGTATTTATAAACCTTGTACCCTCATAATCTAACCACATTGTCAATTCACAGAACTAGATGTATCAAAATGTGTCTGCTTAGAGAGTCCCCACCAACACACTGGGATTTTACACTGACCATCACTCAGTTCCAGGAGCTACAACAGCAATAAAACTGAGTAAAATTGATTAAAATTGATTAAAAAGTTAAAATGATATTTACTGGGGATTGAGATTTGAGAATTTTCTTCCTTGGGAAAACCCTTTAAAAAAAGAGTTTCCCACTTTCTTTAAACATTTTAATCTGCTGGCAGCAAACTATAGCCAAATGCAGTCAGATTAAAAATACCTACTTTGTTTACGGCAAAATAAGACAGTGGGGCTTATTTACTAAGGGTCTGCAGCCGCACGTTCGTTGGATATTCCAATGTTTTCGGGGATTGGGCCGTTGGTGCAGGTATTTATACGGGGGTGGGCCATCGGATGATCCGACTGATTCGTACTGAGCGCAGGATTTAACTTTAAAATTGTGTCACAAGACAAAGCACTTACACACACCGGGAAGAAGAAGGTGAATTCCGGCGGACCTGAGCAGGGAAGCGACACATGCAGGAAATGGGGCGGACATTCTTAGTGAATCGTTGCAGAGTTCATTCCGGAAGGACAATGCACTTTCGGGGATCGCCACAAGACAACTAAGTAAATGTACCCCAGTGTCTTATATTAAAATTTGCTCCTAAAGAGGCACAAGGTCTTATTTTCAGGGATGTCTTATTTTTACAAGAATTCTGATTTATTGTTGAACAAAAAATCCACTTCTCTAACATCCTTAAAATTCTCCAAACTCCGAATTTCTTGTGACTTTATATCTTTTGTAATCGTGTCCCCAATCTCTCATGTTAGCACTCTCCTAAAATGAGCCATTGTCCTGGTAGCTGCTTGTAGTGCATTTGCAGCACAATAGTCTGTGATTTTATCCCATGAATTAATTACCCATGTCACAGCCACTTATAGTATCTAAAAGATTTACTAATACTAATGTATTGCGCGGGGGTAGTTCCTGCAATTGCTGCTGCTAGGTCTTATTTTCAGGGGAGACCTTATATTTCTAAGCTTAAACAGAACTGTACTAGGTCTTATTGTTGGATGTCCTTGTTTAGGGGAAACAGGGTATATTATTATAACAGGGTATATTTTTCTGTCCATTATTCTGTGTCTGAAATATTCCAATTTCAATCCTTGTGCTGATGGGACAGTTGGAGCACCTGGGGCACTGCTATTCCTGCCTCAAATAGTATATTTGTCTTGTGAGAAACATGTAGGGAGATAGTGAGTCAAGAGAGCAGTGGTCTGGAGAGGAATAGCAGTGATCCAGGTCCTTGGTTTACCAACAGCCTCATTAGCATACAGATGAAACTGGGAATAACTTGGAAATCACATAATCTACAGAAATATTAAATGTTGAAAACACAGTGTATTTGTCTATAACATGCTGCCAGCAGTCATGACACTTGATGAATGTTGTCCATTAAAGGTTAAAAAAAAGTTGTTGTTTTTTTAGTACTTGTGATTTGTAATTAGAGATTGCGCTATGGAGATGGTTTGTTTTCATCTGTGTTTTAGTGCAATATTGATTGTATTACATGACTTACTGATTTCCTATTACATCTGTAATGTCACTATAACATATGTACTTTATTACTGTACATTGTTACGATTTGTTACTTTTGTTTACCACAATATTAAATTAAATGTTTTCATGTGTTGAAGTTATATATGTAGAAATTCTAGCTGTACTTTTCCTATTCATATTTTACACTTAAATGGAAACATGTGTTTTAACCATTAATAACATTATTTTTGCTAAAAATCCCATGTGTTTGTTTGTAGCCCAATTAACCTTATTTGCCTCTAAGATTTTTTTTTTCTCATGAGGCTCTACAATTGTTGCAGCATTTCAGGAGCTGCATTTTTTTCACAGGAGGAAAGTTTATATAATTGACACCTATGCTATTAAAGGTGAAGAGTAATGATCAGTTGTTAAAATAATCACTGACGCATGCACTGATGAGCTAGAAAAATGTAAAGAAGGAGATGTTACTATGGAAATAGTGTCAAGTAAGCTCCTTACCAATGTATAATATAATGTATGCAGTATCCTAGCTTCTAGTGCTAAAGGTCATAGCCACCTCTAATTGAAGGAAAGTAGGGAGCGGTGTATACTTGATGGTTCTCAGGTTAATGTGGTAGGCTTTAACTAGGCTTGCAGAAAGATTTAACTGAAAATGGAAGGAATTCATTTCAGTTGTGAGACAATATTACTATTTAATGGGCACATGCTGTTCGCTGTTCAAATTACCTATTATTGGTTACTGTTGACTTTTGGAACCATATTCATAAACCTTGACATAGTCTTAGACTCGTAATTTACTGTGTGTGGTAACTAAGTGTAGTAAAAGGACTGCATATCAAGCATGGCTTTTAGCAAAAAGGTGTTGGTATGGTAGAATAAATCATCTAATATATTCAATGTTTAAGAAAGTATTGCATCATTTTTACTCCATGTCATGATGGTGTGCCACACTTTTTTGCTTCTCACAACTAGTCCAATAATAAAATATTTTGATATTGGAGCAACCCATGTTATTGGGCATCTGCAGCTAAGATAAGCTACGACAAACTGAAAGGCTGTATACAAGTTTGCCAAATTTTTGTGGGTTAAAATCATTTTACCATTTTATTCAAAAATGCCCTACCCTTCTTGCTGGGCAGCTAAGCCACACCCCTTTTCCCAAACTCCAGAACACAGCCAATGTGATACAATTCATTTACACCACTCCCATGACCATGCCCCCTTATCCTTGTCCTCAAAAGAACCCTCACTGATCAGTTTCCTCTCCTGTGCCTAGAGGTGGAAGTGATAGTTCAAGATTTGCTTTGCTGAAGCTTCACCTACTTTTTAAAAAAAGATCAGTTCTTATTGCATTGTTTTTAACCAATGTTGTTAGACTTGTTTTGCAAATGGGTACATAACCCTCTCTAGTCTAAAACAGGCTTATTTTTAAAAAAGGATCTTATTTCATTCATTTTCTACAATTATTTTTCTAACACACCTTAACACTAACTCTTCCCATAACTCTAATGAAAGGATTTTGCATAAAATTAACAAACTTTAGAGGGCGTGTCCTGGCTGTGGAGGAAGATGGCTTCACACTAAGCTTGCTCCTGCCTTCACCCTGCTTGTGACCAGTATCCAGCGTATCCAGCGATCCCTTCTCCTCACACATGGGTGCAAAGAGAAAGGGGGGCACCCGAACCCCTTCAGTGCAGCTCGGACGGACCTCAGCCAGAGGAATAAGCAGATACCTCACCGGACTAGTTACTGCAGCAGAGTCTCATACAGCAGAGACCCCGGGCGCCTCCTGCGCAGCACAGCCACAGCGACCCGATGTCGGCACGAGCGGAGGGGAGCAGGGAGAAGAAGCCGGCGCTCCAGCTCTGACGGAGCACGTGGCCAAGATGGCGGACCCCGCGGCTGGATTGATCTGCTCCGTGGCGCGGTTGGAGCGGGCAGCCGACCGGGCAGGGAGTGCAGAGCCTGCAGCGGAACAACACAGGAGCCATGGAGGAGAACGGTCGCCTGGGGCTCCTGTCATACACCTGCCACCGGATAGAAGCACCCCTCCCCTGACAGAGGCGTCTGTCCACCATGGTCCTCTGCCTCAGCAGAGTAATGACCCACAGGTACTTAATGTTATGGAGGTGGCTCAGCCTGCAAGCCCACCAGCATCGATCAGGAGGCCAAGCAGTGCCCCGCAGATCTCCCCATCCTCCACACCTGGCCCTTCCTGGGCCTCAGAGGCGGCGAGCCAGCAGCGGGGCCATTTTGGAATGGCGGGGGGGGAGTCCGCCGGTTGGCAGCCGTGCCCCATGGGAGCCATACCCTCTGCTCCTCATTCCCCGGCCTTATGGTCTGAAATGGGGGATGACTGGCCAGGGACACCCTCAGCCCACAGCCCGGCTCCTTCTCCTCGCCCCTCACAGGACCTGAACCAGCTCCCTGTACCCTCCACAGGGCACAGCGTAATGGCAGCAGCCTTCTCCCCAGAGGGGCCTTCTACCACACAGCAAAACATATGGTCCCAGGAGTTTGGTGCCTTAGCTGAATTACGTGCCCTAAGCTCACACCTCCGCACTATACCCACTAGAGATGATATGGAAAGCTATGTAGCCAGATTGGAGCAATCTTATACAGCAGAGCTAAATATGGTGCGGGAAGAGGTTCAACAATTGGGAGCTAGGGTCTCTATGACAGAGGAAGTCAACAATACGCTCACAGAACGTCTAAACTCTCATGATGCGGCCATGTCCACCCATACCTTCCAACTGCAATATCTAGCGGATCAGTTAGATGACGCTGAGAACAGAGGTCGCCGCAATAACATTAGAGTGAGGGGCCTCCCAGAGACT
Source organism: Engystomops pustulosus (assembly GCA_019512145.1). Classification (NCBI taxonomy): domain Eukaryota; kingdom Metazoa; phylum Chordata; class Amphibia; order Anura; family Leptodactylidae; genus Engystomops; species Engystomops pustulosus. Next base: position 54,690,207 of record CM033641.1, on the reverse strand, counting down.
GTGGAAACTCCTTCGCTTCATGATACTCTGCGACAAATATTTAACTCCTTACTGGAAGTTCCGGCAGATGCACCCTTGGAGCTAGACCGAGCCCACCGTTCACTACAGGCCCGCCCCGCAGCGGGCGACCAACCTAGAGATGTTATATGCAGGGTGCATCGGTTCCAACTTAAAGACGCTATCATGTCTAAAGCACGTCTAGCTGGCGACATTACCTTTCAAGGGGCCCGCCTCCAGTTGTTACCTGATCTGTCACGGCTGACCCTGCTCAAAAGGAGAGCATTTAAACCTCTACTGGATGAACTCCGTCAAAGAGACATACCATACACTTGGGGTTTTCCGTTTCGCCTGCAGATAAGACGTGCAGACCAAAGATATGTGGTGTGCCATCCCGGGGATATCCCTGCGTTTGCTGCTGCGTTGGATCTTCCGGCTCCGGTGATCACAGATTGGCCCGGCTTGCCCTTGTCTGGGCGACCCGGTAACCCTCCTCCGTTGGGGGGGCCGCCCGGGCGTAGAGCATACCGTGGCCCCGGACGTGGCAGGGCCCGCCGGGGCCGCGACCATGCGCCTCAGCCATTGATCTGAGATACCTATACATCATTGGTTTTGACACAAGTACTAAGCTAATGTCCTGAGTGTCAGATGAGCTGTAGGGGGTTTTTGTTTAATATCCACAACTTGGGCTCACACTGTGTCATGTTTAGCAGTAGGTATCAAGCAGGGTTGAATTGAGCTATGCGAGCCTCACTACCTGGAGCCGATATAGTTATCAAGACCCTCTGCTCAGTCACCCTACCTAACCCCAATTCCCACTTTCCTTCACCCACACCCTTTAATGCTGGATACGTTCAGATGTTGATATTTCTATCCTTGAGTAAGATTTGGTTGCGGCGGGGGACGGCGGTGTTCTCCACAGTTAGTTTACTACCCACAGGGGAATCCGTGGCCAGCTGGTCTGTCTGCGGTATAGTAGCTGTTGCTTCCCCAACGCAATTTTTGTATTTTTGTATTTCTTTGTTTGTCTATCGTGTGTATTTGTGTTTTCTGTTCTTTCTCATACCCCCTCCCTTCTTTTATTCCTCTTCCCTTCCCTGTACGCTTTCTTCTGGCCTTCTATACTAGTAGGCTAGGGGGACCCCTACATTCTCATCACAACGACCCCAATAGATTCCCAGATGGATACCTTGAAATTGTGTTCTTTTAACGCCAGAGGGCTGAATGTTCCTCAGAAACGCTCACAAATTCTGTATGATATGCACAAGCACAGGGTTAACATTCTGTTTTTACAGGAGACGCATTTCAAGTCCACCAGCATGCCAAACATCCGAGATCGGAATTTCCCACACTGGTTCCACAGTGCCAACTCTGAGGCAAAATCCAAGGGAGTATCGATAGCCCTCCACAGGTCGCTAGTTCACGAAGTGATCGCCTCACAGACGGATGACTCCGGTCGATACGTCTTCCTGAAGGTAAAAATTATGGGACAAGTGTTGACTCTCGCCAACTGGTACCTACCTAATCATAACCCTGTTTCAGAATGTAAGAAACTCTTGGCAGCACTCTCAGAATTTGCTGACGGTCATTTAATCGTAGGGGGTGACTTTAATTTCCCGCTAGATCCCTTGATTGATACTTCGGGGGGTCGAAACTATCTTCCACAGAACCAAATGCGGTCCCTTAAACATGACATACAGGCCCTCCAGTTACTGGATGTATGGCGCATCCTACATCCCCAGGACAGGGACTACTCATACTTTTCTCCGGCACATGGCTCTTACAGCCGAATTGATTTCTTCCTCATAAGTCATAATGCTTTGTCCTGGGCCCCTGAGGCGGAAATAGGGAACATATTATTCTCTGACCATGCCCCTGTATTCCTGTCCCTGACACTACCCCTAAATTCCCGTCCTCCATGGACATGGCGATTGAATGATAATCTTTTGAGGGACTCCCTCTGCACAGCAGATATCCGGGAACACATCAATACTTACATTCAAGCACAAACCACAAACAATCAAACCCCCATGCCGCAGCAGTGGGAACACCTCAAACATTCCCTGAGAAATATCTTCATCCGCCATGGGACTCGTCTTAAAAGAGAAAATTTTGCCCGGATAGAGTCACTTACCTCTAAAATTCAGGACCTTGAAACTCGTCATAAAACTTCCCTATCCCATGAGGTCCTAGCAAAATTGTGGGGCGTGGCCGTCGGACAACCCGACAGATTCGGACAAACTGTGGAATTTAAAAAAGGATTTGTATCGCAAGATCAAGCACTCCCATGCACTAGGAAGAAGCAGGTGAACTCCGGCGGACCTCAGTACTCCCATGCACTAGGAAGAAGCAGGTGAACTCCGGCGGACCTCAGTGCAGCAGCGACACATGCAGGAGCTTGGACGCACAATGTAAGTGAATTGCGCCGGACCAGAATCCTTGTCAGACAACGCACCGCGGGATCGCGACGGAACCAGGTAAGTAAATCTGCCCCATTATGTCCGAAATTAATCAGAAACAATTCAGATTTGATTTGATACTGGAAAATTGGCAGACTGGTACCAAATCTACAAATCAAAGAATTGATTTGCTCATCTTTAGACACAATCTTATGATAAATTTCTAAGTATAACACAACAATGTGAATGGAGAAGGGAAGGGGCAGATTTCTGGTACGTGTGTTCTACTGACAGAAAGAAGAGAACATGTGACTAAGGAGAGGGAGCTGGGGAATACCAACCTGCAATTTAAAAATAGTTAGCAATGAGCGAACGTTTAAAAAATTGGATTTGACAGAATCACATAATTTTTTCAGCATATTTTATTCATGGAGTCCATGATATATTAAAGGGTCAAAAAAGTGAGTTACAATTGAAGTGTCGGACAGATTGATTTACTGTAGATTTTTTTGTACATGTATCCATTAACTTGGTGAATTTAATGTCTGGTAAGCAAAGGAAGTAAATATGTGTATATATGTTGTAATTTTTTTTTACAAATTTTTATACTAATTCTATGTTTTATTTTATGTTTTATATGTGTTGTGTGGTGTTTCTTATTGATGTACTATATAGTTGAGCTTTATGCATTAAGCAAATTTCCCCTTGGGGATAAATAAAGAGTATTATTATTAATCTTTCCACAGTTTTTTTTTTTTACTAAATAATATATAAACAATGATATTTTAAACCATTGGAGAGCATATATGCATTTTTATCATTGTTAGTTGCCACATCATGTATATCTTAGTTTTATTCCCTATAGTCAATAGTCACACAACCCAAGTCACGTTACCACAAGAGCCAAAAGTCACTGGGCCTTGATAGCCTATAGATATTGATCCTCCAGTAGCCAATAGTCAAGCAACACTCAATAGCATATAGTCACACATGCCCCAGTAAACCAAATACTGGTCCTGATCTTCCTCCTCCTGCATTTCCTTGTTACTATACTGGTGACATTGATTTCTATTTACATTATGGAAAATTAAACAAGATCATACAGATGGAGAGGTCTACAATTACTATGTTCAGAGTGTTTGTTGGTGGTTACCTGTTGCTTGCCAATAGAGATGTGAATTAATTTTTATATCAGTAGCAAGACTTTAGATGTGTCTGATACTACAGCCAATGCTATGAGGACATGGCTCACATGCTCATAATTTATTAGAACTTCAGTTTTCTAAGATTCTGCATCCAGATTTTTTCTGAAAGACCAGCCAACAGCTTGTCTTTTTTCTATTGTTTATTTTATTTTTTAAGCAATGTGTTTTATTTGGACTGTTCCTGTACAGCAGAATTTGGATATTTAGCATCTTACAAAATGTATTGGAATGTTTTTTTTATTTGTTTAGATAACAACTTACATCTTAGGGTTTGCATTGGGAAACCATTTCACACAGAAATTAGAGTTTTATCAAACCAAGTGACTTGTAGGAATCAGGAGAAGTTGTCGGAGGAGCTGGAAGAGATGGACAAGTAGACACCTATGTACTTGTCTGATATCAGTTTAGAATCATTAACCCAATTTAGATTAAAATCCCACAAATGAGATGAGATTTTTCAGAGTGCCCAGGTGATGTTAGTCTATAATGCTGCATAGTAGGTACTAGTAGGTCTCCAACAGGTTCAAATTCAAGTTAGAGGAAGACCCAGGGGGTTGAAGCTCGAAGTACTCCACTGATCCAACATCTGGAAATGCTGGCACTAGAGCTCAGAAGAAGGAGACACCCGTTAAATCTATCCAAGATCAGAGCAGTGCGTATTTAACAAATTTAAGTGAAAAGTGAGCCCCAAAATTGATACAGCTAAAGCAATTGTACCCAGGCAGATACTTCAGTGTATTTCAGAATAGTTAAAAAAAATAAGGTGACCACCAAAATAGATTCAACAAGTGAAGATGACCCAAACATACCGTATATTCCGGCGTATAAGACGACCTGGTGTATAAGACGACCCCCCTACTTTCCTGTTTAAAATATAGAGTTTAAGATATATTCGCCGTATAAGACTACCCCTTTTCCAACGCATACAAAACACCGGTAAAAATTAAAAAAAAAACAGATTTGAATTTAACATGGTCCTTTTTTTTAATTTAAATTCTTATGACATGCAGGTATATAGCAGGAAAACTGTCGCTCATAAACATAAGGCATACAACAACAACATTACCATCGTCTATTTTACCATACTGTACCTTAAATTTTTATTTTATTAAGTTTTCCAGGCCATGTACTCAGAAGCGGGAAAAAAATTCCAAATGCAATGAAAATGGCACCCGCGATCGGTGCTAGCACCGATCGCGGGTGTTACCGGTAAGCCTTTGCTGCAATATGCAGCAAAGACTTACCGGCTATGGAGAGGGCTCAGCCCGTGAGCCCTCTCCATGCACCGGGACCCGACCGCCGCCGTGAATACACGGCGGGCGGTCGGGATTACCGGCGTATAAGACGACCCCAGAGAAGACAGAAGATTTTTCTGTCTTCAAAAGTCGTCTTATACGCCAGAATATACGGTATATTCACAGAGAATGAGATAGAAGCCGGCCAGCAGAAACCTAACCTCGCAACAATCCACAAGATTTAGCTTTAGTTCCTCTGCTGGGTCCATTAATGAGTGAGCTGGAGAATGGGCGTCTGTTCGCACGAACATGGATGTATCCTGCCGCTCCATTCAATAGTATGGGAGTGTCGCAAATTGCTGAGCACAGTGCTCTGCTTTCTCCGGTACTCACATAGACAGTAACAGGGAAAGCCAGAGATGCCTGAACGATATGCACCACAATTTCTCATACTCCAATACTATGAATGAAGCACCACGATGCATGCTTATCCTGGGGATCCACCCATTAATAGACTATTATACCATGCCACCTGTATTTTATCTCTGATGGATGCCCTGAAAATCGAATAAAGACGATTTTAATCTGCACCTAGCTGGATCCGGAAATTTCTTTTTTGTGGACTACATTGCCCAGCAGCGGGGTGGATCCGTGCTAGCGGACTAAGTTGCCGCATGATCCTGGTGAGCTGGAGGACTTTTTGTATATATCCACCCATTAATAGACTCCCTTTCAAATCTCTACAGTGTACAATGTGGAGCAGAGTAATACTCATTCATGCACTTTACTTTTATTTAGATGAAGTATAACAGACACTTTGGGGCTCATTTACTAAGGGTCCGAATCGCGCACTTTCTTTGGGTTTCCCGAATATTTCCGTTTTGCGCCGAATTGCCCCGGGATTTTGGCACACGTGATCGGATTGTGGCGCATCGGTGCCGGCTTTCACGCGTCAGAAATTGGGGGACGCGGCCATCGGAGAACCCGACGGATTCGGAAAAAACGCGAAATTTAAAAAACTATTTGTGTCGCAAGATCAAGCACTTACATGCACCAGGAAGGTGAACTCCGGCGGACCTCGGCGCAGCAGCGACACCTGCTGGATATCGGGCGCACGACCTTAATGAATCCCGGCAGACCCGAATCCTCGTCGGACAATGCGCCACGGGATCGCGACAGGACCAGGTAAGTAAATGTGCCCCTTTGTATTCATATTCCATATTTTAGGATGTCTATGTAGCTGATGCAGTTATGGAAGAATTACCGTATTTTTCGGACTATAAGGCGCACTGAATTATAAGGTGCACCATCAATAAATGCCTGAGGCATTTCATATATAAGGAGCACCGGATTATAAGGCGCACCAGATAAGTTTGAATGACCAGCAGGTGGCAGACCTGTGCACAGTTCAAGGCAGCTGTTGTCTGTAAGTATGGTTCATATATAAGGCGCAGTGGACTATAAGGCACACCTTTGATTTCTGAGAAAATCAAAGGATTTTTTGTGTGCCTTAAAGTCCGAAAAATATGGTACTGGATACGATGCCCTTTAGTGGTGCAGACGGAGATTTATCTGCACACTGATCATTACTGCTGAGATAATGGCCCAGATCTAGTAAAGTCGCTGCACCAGTTTTCTGTTTTACTTTGCACTGGAAAGAACTTCTACATTTAAGAAATGTTTGTGCCAGTTTTGTGTTGCGGCTACACTGTGCTGACAAGACAGAAAGAATCTGCACCTAAAAGGGGCATGGTGGTGCTTAGTCGACAGATTTAATACCGCGTCTCGACAGAATTGTGTTGCACGCTGTGGCTCAGATTTGTCAAAAATAGTGCAAACTGTACCATGTGTAGCTTACCTTTGTATAGTGCAGGGGGCGCCATATTCATGAAATGTAGCGTCTGCTTGACATGAATCTGGCGCCCCCTGCACTGCGCCGACAGAGTGCACCAACTATTTTTGGTGCACCTTTAACATGGGGCGCACCACACTTCTTTCAGAAACTGCATGATAAATGTGTCGCATAGTCTGACTGTGCACAGTGACAATTTTGTGTCACATCTGCTATATTGCAGTCGCGTCATAAATTTGTCTCGGACACTACATATGTAAATACCTGTGAAAGCAGTGTGCGCTGAAAAGAACGTGCAAAGTCTGGCGTGAAAACTGGTGAAGGGGCTTTAATAAATCTGGGACTGTGGGGGTCATTTACTAAGGGCCCGATTCTCGTTTTCCCGACGTGTTACCCGAATATTTCCGATTTGCGCCGATTTCCCCTGAATTGCCCCAGGATTTTGGGGCACGCGATCGGATTGTGGCGCATCGGTGCTGGCATGCATGCGACGGAAATCGGTGGGGGGCGTGGCCCCGACGGATTCGGAAAAACTGCCGCATTTAAAACAAAAAATCTGTCGCGGAGCTTGCACTTACCTTCACTCAGCCCGGCTCAGTGAACTCCAGCGCGTTCCGATGCAAAGCACTCTTGGTGTTCAGACCTAGTAAGCCATTCTCATAATATTAAAATAAGCAATGGGAAAACCACACACCCTACCTATCACTTTGGTTAATGGTGCTCTGGGAGTTCAGACCGATTTCATTATTGTCATCCTGGGTGTTTAGACCCAGTTAGTCATTGTCATAGCAGTAAAAAAAAAGCAATGGGAAAACCACACAACCTTCCTTGCGATGTAGCTAAAGGTTCTCTGGGTGTTGACTCAGTTAGTGAGCAGGTCTACATGTCCAACCTAGCCAATCACAGCCATGCCCATAGACAGCATGGTTGTAGTTGTGAGCTACTAATCATGCAGAGTTCTGCATGGATTTACCACTAAATGACTAATTATGACCCTAAATTCCATACAGACCAACTCTGTAGATGTGATGTTCCTGGGCTTTTCATATCTGTATTCAAACTCCTGTTAGTCATCATTTGAGAAAGAACTTTTATTACAAATTCTTTAAAAACTGTAGTTTACCTGAAGTTCCCTAGTGTGGAAAAAGTGTCATAGCGACACTACTGTCTATTCCCTCAAGTTTTCTTTCCACTGTGTTAGCATGAGGAGGATACTGTGTGGTTTCCTTGGACAAAGGTGTTGCTCTGTTTCTGAGAATAGATGATACAGGTATATCAACAAAAATTTTAAGGAGAAAACTGAACTCATCATACAGTCTCTTACAGTTTCATCGTTATTACAGTATATGGTGCAAATACACTCACCGGCCACTTTATTAGGTACACCTGTCCAACTGCTCGTTAACACTTAATTTCTAATCAGCCAATCACATGGCGGCAACTCAGTGCATTTAGGCATGTACACATGGTCAAGACAATCTCCTGCAGTTCAAACCGAGCATCAGTATGGGGAAGAAAGGTGATTTGAGTGCCTTTGAACGTGGCATGGTTGTTGGTGCCAGAAGGGCTGGTCTGAGTATTTCAGAAACTGCTGATCTACTGGGATTTTCATGCCACAACATCTCTAGGGTTTACAGAGAAGATCGGATCGAAAAAGAAAAAAAAAACATCCAGTGAGCGGAGCGTTCTGTGGGCGTAAATGCCTTGTTGATGCCAGAGGGTCAGAGGAGAGAAATGGGGGCCAGACTGGTTCGATCTGATAGAAAGGAAACAGGACTAAATCGCCACCGTTAACAACCAAGGTAGGACAGAAGAGCATCTCTGATGCACAGTACATCGAACTTTGAGGCAGATGGGCTACAGCAGCAGAAGACCAACCGGGTGCCACTCTCTCTTTCAGCTAAGAAGAAAAGAAACTAGGCTAACAATTTGCACAAGCTCATCGAAATTGGACAGTAGAAGATTGGAGAAGAAAAAAAAAACGTTGCCTGGTGAGATGAGTCTCGATTCTGCTGCGACATTCGGCATGGTAGGGTAGAAATTTGGCAACACGCAAACAACATTGAAAGAATGGATCCATCTGGCCTGTGTTACAACAGTTCAGGTCGGTGGTGGTGGTGTCATGTGTGTGGGGAATATTTTCATTGGCACTCTTTTGGGCCCCTTGTGTACAATTGAGCATCGTTGCAAAACCACAGTCCTACCTGATATTGTTGCTGACCATGTCCATCCCTTTATGACCACAAATGTACCCAACATCTGATGGACTACTTTCAAGCAGGATAATGCGCCATGTCATAAGCTGGAATCATCTCAGACTGGTTCTTGGAACACTGACAATTAGTTCACTGTACTAAATGGCCTCCCACAGGTCACACCATCTCACATCCAATAGAGCATCTTTGGTGATGGGTGTGGTGGAACGGGAGATTCGCATCATGGATGTGCAGCCGACAAATCTGCAGCAACTGTGTGATGCATCATGTCAATATGGACCAAAATCTCTAGGAATGCTGTTGAATCTAGGCCATGAAGAATTGAGGCAGTTCTGAAGGCAACAAAAGGGGGTCCAACCCGTTACTAGCATGGTGTACCTAATAAAGGGGCCGGTGAGTGTATAATATTAATAAAAATAATAACTCACAATACACCTAAGTGATCAAAAGTGTGGGTAGTTGGTGAGGACATAGCAGGGCTGATTGAATTCCACTTCATAAAAGCAATGGTTTATGACTTCCTCAAAGGTTTACTCAGCCCTTAATTATATGGTGAATTTCCTCAGGAATAGACACACCATAGCAAAAAGATCCCAAGTTTTGGAGCTCTAAGTTAAATGGTGGAAGCTCCTTTTCTAACTTTATAAAATAGGTAGCAAAAATTATAAAAAGCATGCACATGAATGAGTGGTAAGCTGCAGTACCACCATTTTGGCACTATTCAGAAAAAATAGCTGATCATAAGGCTCGGCTTACAGCAGCTGTTATCAGCTATTAAGTGGCAGTTCTGAGTAGAGGACCCCCTCACCAATCTAATTCTAGGGAGAGTCTATCAATATTATTTAGCTGGATAACCCCTTTAATACCAAGATTATCTAATCCTTATAAGAGTGACCACAAATGCATATTTATCAACATCTGCACCTCACTGAATTACGCTCAGGGATCCCTTTTGTATCCGCTGATAAATAATGGTCAACAGTTTTTTGGCATCCTAAAACACTAATATGACTCTTGTCAGCATCATGCTAGCAAGTTACATACCCTGTAATACAAAAGTATTATACTGCATTATTGAACAGGTCATCAATTTACCCAATCAAGTGCCCAAACCATACTGCAAAATAGTCAAACAATGTCTAAAATGTTTAAAGGGAACTTGTCTGCAGAAATTGACCTAATAAACCACTACCAGTATGTTGCTAAGCAGCCATACACCTTTCAGATCCTGTTTGTTTCATGGCTCAGAGGGGTCATGCTAGTTTCATAACTAGAAGGTGTCCCGCTGCTTGTCAATATTCTGGTAGTTGTTTATTAGGTCGATTGCTGATGACAGGTTCCCTTTAATTTGAATAATAAAAACCAATTAACTATAAATAATGCCTTGGTATATCACGGCATTCGTAACACTAATAATTAAAGTATTGCATTATTTTAACTGTAGAGGGAACATCACAAAAAATGAAACAATAATAGATATGCAGCTTTTGTTCCTCTTTCCCTCAAAAATGGATAAAGAGCAATAAAAAAATGAATGTATCCCAATGCAAAGTCATCCTGCAAGAAAAGATGGATTTCACAAGCGTTAAGTTTCTTATTAATTAGAGCTAATGGATAGGTCCTTAATTTGAAAAACATGTCTGCTTTCTTCAATTAACAGGATATCTGTCTATAGAGAATAGTAGCTTCTTTAAATATTGCAGTACCACATATGAACCAAGGGCAGGTCTGTAGACTCTCTAGGAGACTTTTCCCAAGCATTTTTACACTGTATCCTCTTAGAGAGCTAAATCCTTTAATAATTTATAGGATCACACCATGTGTTATTATGGAATGACATCAGTTCACATATATATTACTGGGTTCCCATACAACTGATAAAACCCCTCTGTTTACAATTTTTTTTCAAAGACATGAAGAAAGAGTAATCCGCACCCCTTCCATACCCGCAACTCAATGGAAACTGATGGTAAACCAAAGGGATTCTGTTTACTATCAGTATTTGGTTTTGACTATACACTTCATTAAAGGAAGAGCTTAATTGAAACTAGTAAAGGACATGTCATCTGAGCGGTTTTTAGTCTGAATAAAACCTGTATACATAAAATAGCTAATTTTGTTGACACAATGCTATTCACAGACTCTTCTTTTTTATCTTACAGTGATGAAAATGGTTGCAAAGAAGACACAGGTCAACAACCATCACGCACATGTGAAAGCCTCTATGTTCAACTCATAGAAGAACACATTCAATGTTATTAGTAAAACAGTCCTCACTTGGGCTCTCTCCTTTTCATTCCATTAATGGCTATATACTTTGAATGTATATGTATTTCCATCCTATTGCAAAAACGATTTTATAATTCAAGGGATAACGCTGCTATCATTCTGCTTTTTTTTTCCCGACAGCTCATTAAATATTAAAAGAAATCCAGTTTTCCAAAATACTAGATACCCCTTCGGCCTCCTCCAGACATAATAAAGCCGTTTCGCTTTTCTTCTCTTCCTTTCTCCACAGTTCTAGTAAAATTACCATGCCTATTTTCAATAACAAAAGACTGAGATAAGGACTTCTGCTAAAAATGAGTTTAGCGTTCCTTCTGTTCACCATATGTTTGTCCAAATAGACTCAACACATATTTTAAACCCCCCAATTTATTCTAGCATTCCTTTGTTTTGGCAAGTTTTCTAAATCCAGTAGAAGCCACGACGCTTCCATAAAATTCCTTAAACAATAGAATGGCTTAATCTTTATCGTGTATAAATAGAGGGAGTTTTGACATATCTATTATAAACCCAGTTTTTTTTCTAGGCAACAAAAAGAAAGATAAACTTGAAGAGAACATTTTATAAATTGCTTAGTAGCTTAGCTGTCACAATAATTACTCCAATATAAAGCGAGATGTGGAGGCCATGTTTTTGAAGTATGCTATCTGAAAACTTTTCTAGGCATCTCGAAGCAGTACGTATTGTTCTCTACCAACCACTTTAAAAGACTCTTTGTTTTACTTGCTTGTTGATATTTTTCTTTGCCTTCACACAGGAGAATACTATAAAACTGAATATTTGATGGAAATTCTACCAGTCTCCTTTTTTTAGAGAATAAAAGACTAAGGACATGTGACAAACAGGTAATGAACTGTTCTCTAACCTGTGTGTCTAGTGGCATTTACTGTATAATTTACCACTGCCGTATTTCCAATAACAGCAAGTTGGGAGAGGAATAATGTTCTGCGATGAAAGCAGGTATATAACATTAGAAGATTTTAAATTAAACAATAAAAAGTTAAGTTATCCTCTAATAAAATTTTATTTGTGTTTATTCTTTGCTACCATCAGGTTCTTTGCTTTTGTCACTAAATAGAAATGTTTCCTCTGAAACTCTGAAATCCTTGCACAATCATCCTCTAATGAGACCTTCAGCTTAAAGGGAATCTGTAAAAAAGGTTTAGGCCCACAAACTGTCATTCAGGGGAGTGGCAAAATTAACAATGAGGTATTTATATATTCTGGGAGATTAATATGCATAAAAAGCTTGTAAAAAGTCACTAAAGATTCACATTGGGATGTCCTGTCTCGGCTTAAATGATGTCCCACAGCATAAGTACATGATGATAAGCTATGGGATTTCTTTCAGCAGGGAAGGAATCACTGTAAGGGTGGGCTCTGCCCCTGACTCTTCTGCCTCCTAGAGCTGTAGACAGCACCTGAGCAGAAACACTTTCCTCACACAGGCCCCGCCTCCAGCACTTCCGAGACCCCTGATTCAGGCTCAGCATTAGAACAAGTGAGGAGGCGCAGGGCCTTTAATCTCCACAGATCAGTTACCTTCTCCTCCAGCTCTTTGCTCTTCATTGGCATCCTCCCCCTCCCCCCCATGCTTCTCCTCAAACAAGCAGTGTGTTCTCCAGTGTCCATATGGAGGGAGGGGGAGGATTCCTTCAGCCATTATCTCAACCCAGCCTGTCACATACGGCAACAAATAGCTAAAGGTTTACCTGTTCTCTTTTATAAAACAGTAAGTGTTTTATGAGAATATTTTCATACTGTTGTTCATCTACATACACTGTATAGAAGTGTGTTTTTGTATATGCATTTAGATCGGTATATAGCTATTACTGAACATTTTTGGGTGACTATGCATCTATGCATTACATTTAAAAAAAGGGAACTTCAACAATAATATGGTACTTATAACAAAAGGCATTGCCCTTGTGAAAAAAACCCTTTTACTAAGGTTGTCAATCAGGGGAAAAAATTTAAGCAAAGGGTAAAAATGGAATTAAAAATTAAATAAGCACGAATCACTTCACAGTCCCTTAATTCTGGCTTTTGGCTGACTTCCGAGCTGATCAATGGCTGAGGCAAGCTTCCATTTAAGCCAGGTGTTGGCTGAGTGAGTGGCTGTCTCTGTCACTGCCTGTCTGTCTCTGTCACTCTCCCTGCCTGTCTCTCTGTCACTCACTCTCACTGCCTGTCTCTCTGTCACTCTTTCACTCACTTTCTCACTCTCCCTGGCTGTCTTTCTGTCTCTATTCCTATCCTATCCCAGCTGTGTTATAGTCATTGACTATAGCAGGGCTGGGATAAGCAATTTTGGTGGCCTAGGCAGTCAAAAAAAAATTGTGCCCCTTCCTCTCTTCCCATGTAGTCTATCACCAACTATAACAATCCTTTTCCTCAACCCTAACAATCCTCACCCATTATCCAACTACAATATCACCTTCAATGGTCTTCTGCTCATATGTTTCAACCCCTTATGCACCTACTTACAGATATGGCATGTCACTTATTGCTGTGGATTGTGGTATATGAATCATAAAAGCTTGAAATCTGCCCACCAGTCATGGTTGAATCAAGCTGGGGCCTGCATCACAAACAAATCAATCAGCTGTTTTCTGATGCTTGCAAAATTACTGTGGGATTGCAGTTGGTGTATATCACACATCTTTCCGTCAATGTGTGCAGATACTCTAATAGTTTTTGCGCCTGAGAAACCATTTGAGTGAAGGGGGCCCCAGCCACAATTTTGCACCAAGACCACTGAATCTCCCCATTTCTCTAGAGCACATTTAAAAATCATAAACATACTAAGCATCCAAAATGTCTGATCTATCAAAATAAAAAACAATTGTCCTACTTTTTCACCATTTTTCCACCCAATAGTTTAATAAAAAGTAAACAAAATGTTATATGGTCCCAAAACATTAGCAAAAAATTATACCTTACACAGGTCCATAAAATGAACTATGAAAAAGTTATTATTGCCTATAAATGGCGAAATGCAGTGGCGTAACTTGAAGCTGATGGGCCCCAGTGCAAAGTCTGTGCAAGGCCCCTGACTATAATGTATGATATATAGTACTAGTCTTCTCTTATGGGAAATTGACTCCTTATGGGCCCCTAAACCTTTTGGGCCCAGTTGTGACCGCACCCTCTACAGCCCCTCAAGTTACGCCCCTGGCAAAATGTCAACTTTTTTAATTAAAATTTTTTAAATCTACCAAAAAATAATAAAACCTATATAAATGTCGTATCTCAGTGATCTCCCCAACATAAAACATAAAGGGGAAGTGTAATTTTGAGCAAATAATATCAAATATATAATTTTAATTCAAATTATTTCCACCATTCTAGTTCATCACATGGAATATTAAGTATCAACACCTAAAAGTACAGTTCTGTGGAGGTTAAGCAATACACAACTATTACCATTCTCTGTGCAAAAGAGTTAGTTCTGCAAGAGGTTAAACTTCACAATCCACAGCTATACCAACATTATTCATTTGTAATATAATGAAGATGAAAAGGATGAAAAAAAAATACTTAACGGAATTAGTGTTACTTTTAATTCTTTAGCTGTTCTATATGTTTAATTAATAATAACCATCTGTTTATGGTGCTCACAATGAAAGGTCTAATTGGTTGTGCTTTACTATTGTATGTCACAAGTATCAAAAAAAGAAACTAATGAAAAATTAGCAGATGTAGCACTATACATACCATACAATGTAAAAAATAACCGTAAATTATTCAGAACTCAGTATGTACAGTATATAAAAGTCTACTGAGCAATGATCTACGAGAAGACCTTAGTGCTAATAGTTTGAAGGTGTTGTGATCAGATATTGTTTAATGGATTTACAGACCATTTGGCACAATTAGCATTCATTAAAATTATTTTTTACAGCTCCTTAATGATGATGAATTAACCATCTTGGCTATATGAGTGGCATATACACTTTTACATGCATGCCTATTGTCTTACATAAAATGTCACGACAGGAATAATAAAGGGCTTGAAATGTATGTGATTTTGGAACACCTTATGCTACTTGCAGTCAGCAGTACAACTATATATAAAATTCTGCATTCTCTCTCTTACACACTAAAAGTTTTACAATAATTTGCATTTAAATACAGTCGTCATTCTTTAGTAAACTGTATTTTAAAAGTCTGCTTGGTTTCTGCATTGATCTTAACAAAATATCTAGTGAAAGCAACACAAGAATGGCTGATGCAGTCTGTTACATTTGGGTGAATGAGAACTTGTGTGGCTCCTAGTCTATACAGTATCTATGGCTACACAAAAGAAAAGCTATAGATCATAATAAGTCATCATAATTTCACCGTAAAGATTGTAAACAGTAGAAGGAAGTATGCAAATTTTCCAGAATGGGATAAGGAAAGATTTTGCCTAAGTGCTACCTTGAAATCTAGTCCTATTTGCATAAAACATGACTTCTAAGAAGCCTGGTAATATATAGTGAGGTAATTGTCAAGCCAGTTTATCTTTTCCATCAACACTTTTTGATGGTTCTTGCATCTCATCAGAAGAGAGACCAGGGTAGGGAATTGGCATAACTAGGTGAGAGGCTGTAGGCACAGGTAAGGGAAGAAACTAAATTCACTATGGAGAATTTGAATTTAAAGGGAACATACCACCACGGATCTACCTATAAAGGGCTAATCCCCACTAATATGTACATTTTCTAAAGAGGCTACTGAGGCGTGGAGTAGCCGTGCCGTGTAGCCTCAACTCCAGCTACTCCACACCTCTCTTTGATCTTCCTAAAAGATAACTTCGGTGCACAGTTCCTCATAGCAGCTTGCCCTCATCTCCGAAGCTTGCCCTCTGTTCATGCGTAGTGGCTCAGGCTTCAGAGCAGTGACCACGCAGCTGAAGGAACTGTGTGCTGAAGTTATCCGGTAGGAGGATCAAAGAGGCTACTCAGCTCTGGCTACTCCATGTCCCAGTAGTCTCTTTAGAAAAGTTACATATTAGCGAAATAAAAGTTATCAAAAGACTGCAGGGATGTGAGGATTAGCCCCTAAAAGGGCTATCCTCACGTCCTATAGATGCACCTACCACCTGATCTACCTTTATAGGTGGTAGGTTCCCTTTAAATGCCACCTTTGCAGGTGTACAGGAAGTTCTAAAGGCCATGTGTGCTCTGCTGGGGATTCTGGGAGGGAGAAATACAAATACTTTTTCCAGGATGAGATAAGGAAAAGATAAGGATAAGGGAGCAGAGAGAGAATCTCAGCTACACGGCCGTCACACAGAAATCCAAGATGGCTTCCCCGACCTAGAAATTACAGGGTTGTGTCTAGGGGCAACTGAAATTGTGTACACCTCGACTGCTAGAGAAAAGTTGGAATTATATCCGTGAGTTACCCTAACATTTCAACATTAGTCAAATAGGAATTGGCCAATTCTGTAAGTCTTTCAACTTAATCAATGAAATACAGGCAGTCCTCGGGTTACATACAAGATAGGTTCTGTAGGTTTGTTCTTAAGTTGAATTTCTATGTAAGTCGGAACTGTATATTTTATAATTGTAACCCCAGTCAAATTCTTTTTGGTCTCTCTGATAATTGGATTTTATAAATGTTGGATTGTAATCAGAACCAGGATTAACAATAACTCTTAATTGCAGACACCGTTGATGACGGTTAGAGCTGTTTATTGTAACCTAAGGCTAAAATACAGTAAATTAGCGACGTCTAGAGGTTGGTTTGTAACTAGGGGTCGTCTCTAAGTAGGAGACCGCCTGTACATGTCATGCATAGTATTAATAACTGGTATCACTTGGAGATTGAATTATGATAATTATAAAGATGATAAAAGATAGATTTTGTCTTTATTATCTTTTATGTACATAGCTCATATAATCCAATTTTCCATAACACATTCACCTTTTTTGTGTGTATTTTAGACTGAGTGAAGGGAGGTTCGTAATTCTTGCGATTCAATGAAGGATGTGATTTCATATTCCTGTTGTGATATAAATAAAACACTGGTTCTTCAAGCTGTTCTTTTTCTCATTTCAGCATGTCTATACATATTTAATAAATTGCCTAATGTTCTAAAAACATGGTCACAGCATCTTAAAATTTTAAATAACATCATGTATTTGCATGTTGTACCTTTATGAAGAAAGATAATTAACGTCAGATTAGTTACACTGCTGCTTGATGTTAATCACTAAGTTATTTCTATAAAGTGCAATAATAATTTATGCTTCAAATTCAATCACCTTCCTAAAATCTATGGCTACCCCTATCCCAACCATCTGTTACCCCCCCTCATCCCTCTGATAGGAATATCATAGGGTTAATGAAGTTTGTCCTCTGAATAGTTAGTACTAGAGGTGGGCACATTTCTCAAACAAAAAAACACCTCCTTGGCACCTGATCTTGCTTGTGTTTGTGGGCCAGCTTAAGTCTCACTGCCGTCTTCTTCTGCAGTAGGTCCTGCTATAGTATATGCATTGAGAAATGGGGATAAATGGTGAATCTGAACTCTCACCCGCACTGGTGACATCCCACCCGTAGCATTTAAATGGTGGCATTTCCATGGGATCTCATTGCATTTACAAGGCAGCGCACACACCAGCATCTACATGGCTGCATTTAGATGCTGCAGCCAGGACTTAAAGAGCTGGCACCAAACACAGGTTTTACCGGTAGAAGGTGAGCCCTAACACAGAATTCGAACTTCAAGCTGAAGTCTTGGTTCAGAACAAGAACCAGACGTTGACCCGAACATTGCTGGTTTGGGGCCGCTCTACTCTATGGCAACATGGCAGCTACATGAATTCAATTTGTGGCACAATAATTGTTCATGTATAAAAATAAATAATGGCTGTCTTTTTATCATGTAAAAATTATTATATAATATTATAATCTATTGTAGATTTTTAATACTACTATTTTTACATGATAAAAAGACAGCCATGCTGCTGTGATGACCATTTTATATTAGAATCAGAGTAAAGTACGGGTCACAACACTTTAAGTCGGCCTACTCAGTGACCAAGTGAACGTGAAAACTTGAAGACAGGAATTTTTTCATGGTATATGGTAACATACAATGCATTAAAATACTCCTTGCAATATGTTTAAGCGGAACTTGTCATTTGGAGCACAAAAATACCACTAGGTCATTATTTGATCCGGGTTTCAAATATTCCTATAACTCCCTAACCTGACTGTTTTTTAATTTTATATTTACCATGTGTAGAGGTATATTGGGACCACAGTCTTAGTGTTACAAAGACAGTGAAAAGAGAGACACATTGAGTTATGCAATGAGAATGGCTGAGAGCAGTGAGAGAGGGCAGCACGGTGAGAACAGGGAAAGGCACATACATGCAGAGACATATCTTATGGAAGACATTAATTGAAAAGTGGCAAACCCACCGAATAAGGAAATATTTTAGACATTTAAACCAAAGCACTATAAGGAGTAACTGGGGTTCCCGTTAGCATTAAAACTTCATACAAACAAAAAATAATTTTTGATGACAAATTTGACACGTTTGCAATGTTCGTATTATAGTTGTACTACAGCTAATTTTTTTGACCTTTTAACTTACAAATATATAAAAAAAAAGGCGGGGCTATAGCCAACCATTGCACTACTCATTCAACCACAGGGATAAAAGATATTTACCAAAAAAAGATGAGAGCACATTAAGAGCGCCAACTGATAGATAAAAATAAATATTTTATTTCATCATTATATTGTACATAGAATAAATTATGAGAAATGTCTCATGGAAAACAAGTCAAAATATAAACAAAAGCTACTGACTAAAACTAGGGAAGACATAAAGCTACTGAGCATAAACCAGCAACTAACTCATGATAAAGATATGAATAAATAAATGGAGTCAATACCAGTTATAGCATGTCTCCATATATATGCCTCAATTATGAACTATACGTATAAAGACAATATATAGATAACAACGGAAGCAATAATAGGGGCCAATACACAGAGTATCCTAAATTGCATAGGAACCGATGTTAGTACCGATGTGGTAGAACATATATATAATTGCATACAAGTACCAAGGCAGTATTACATCTAAAGTGCCTAGAAGGATCCATTGCCCACATCCTAGGGCTAAGTCTCACTCAGATATACAGAAAATTTCAAAATGTGAATTGATGAAATATCAGGATCTCATCCTGTGTATAGCTTGCATCATACTGTCAGTGTGCTGGAACCACTAAGGACAGAACCACATTGACTCACAGACAAGAGGTGGCTAAGCAGTAGGAATAAGAGCACCCGATCGGGTTTTGATGTGGCGAGTTTTGCTGAAGCTGGAGAAAATTTTGGGCATCCGAACCCTCACTAAAACCTGTGATTGTTTCTGGCACCAATCCGGTTGTTAACCCCTGAAATGTGAACCTTAGTGGTCCATCAACCAGCTTTTCTGGGTTAGGCCGAATGCAAACTTTTGGCTGAAGTCTGGGTATGGGGAGTTGAGCATATAATGTTTGTCATGGACCTGAACATTGTGGTTCAGGTCTACTCAACAATATAAAGTAGTCATCTGTCCTATCTACTAGGAAATGATGGGATTGCTGGATTTGATGGGTGCTGTGTTTCTTGCAACTGTCACATTTAAAACTGCTATATGAATCAAATCATTCATTTTAGCAATGAACTGATAGTGACAATGATAATTTTTTTCTTTTTCAGATGCCTCCAGATGCATCCCTTCTGGCATAAACAATTGAACTATACCATCATTGGGCAGATGGGCAGATGGCGTGGAGGTGGCGTTTGTGTATAGAAAAAGTCACTATTCCTGGCTATGCATGAGGAACTGTGACTATATCAGGGCTTGTACAGCCGGGGCCCAGAGCTGTTGAGGGGGCTCACATAAGGCTATACATAAGAAATCCACGGGGGGAGAGGGGGACTTGTATAAAATAACCATTAGGGGGCTGTTTAGTATGATAAACTAGGGAATATTTTAGGAAACAGGGGACTGTTTTAGTTTCAGAATTTTTAATGCTGCCATGTGAGTTCACTGCAAAGGGGCCCACTGAGGCTCTGTCACCCAAGGGCCTAGTGAAGTCTGGTGCCGACCATGGGTATAGGTTACCATGAGATTCTATTTTGGGACATTATGGGATTAATAGCAGACAGAAGGCACACATAGAGCACACAGAAGGCTGTACTGCAGGAAAATTCTGTACTCCATTTCTGTGTATGGCAATCCATTACGGGGTTAAGCATAAAAACGGTTTTCCTGGAGTGTTAAAAAATTTTTGTAGTATTGTTTAATAACTTATTTTTTATTTCTCCTTTATTCATTTTAAAGTTAATCCTACAATGTATATATTGTGTAATTAAGGAAATTGTGTTCATATTCTACACTCTGCGTTTTATGAACTACCTTCATTTTTTGACTGTGCATTAGACAGCACTTAAAACCTTGGTACAGCAGCTTATGGCAGCTTGAGGGTGAATCTTTACTACCTGCTGCCAAAAAAAATTCTTACAGACATAACACTCCAGGTGTCTGATACTTAACTGCAGCATTAAACCCAAATCTTATTACACAATTGTTTTTTGAATGATTTAGATACTGCAGAGCCTAATTATATTAATCTGTAAATTATATTCTCTACAACTGCAGTTCATAATGAGTTGTGCTTCTAAATGATGTTAAAATTGTAAATTAAAAAGTACAAGATCTAAGGGGAAGATCTACATAAAATGCTTCACATTTTTACTAGACAGCCCAGAGGTATAAAGTTATTGGATTTGCGATGAGGAGATGTTATTGCTGAAATGCCCAGATATTTTTTTACATGAAAAAGAAAAGCTAAAGTACAGACAAATAGCCCATTGATGGCTCTAAACAAAATTCTCAACTCAGTTCCAATCTCTCAATCATCATGAAGTGTTTAAGCCGAAGTTATAAAGGTACAGGCTGTAGAATGCAAATGAGCGTTCTGTATTAGCTATTTCTGCTTCGCAGATACTGTGTCACAGCCTGAACTCACAGTATTGTGCGAGTTGTCACATTTTATTACTTGCTTCCCTGTTTGTTTTATGTAAGGAAGAAAAAAGAATAATTGCAAAATAACAAGACCTTTCAAGAACCTGATTTAAAGATGAAGGTTGTACTTTGCTGCAAACTATTTCTCATTGCCCTACTTGACAGTTACTCTGGGCAGTTTAGGTTACAGAACTGAAGGATTAAAAGTGAACATGAAAGCAAGAAAACTGCTATAGGGGTCTCTCTCGCCATTAATAAAAAATCATAGAATTTCAGGAGCAAAAGAGAAGGATGGAGGAAGTAAGTATTTGCATAGTGGTCCTTCTGATCATTGTGGTGTTTCTTTGCTGTGGTTTTAAGACTCCTGTACATGGAAAAAGACACTAAACTAGTAAGCACTATGTCCACTTTAATTTCAGTATCATCTGCATCATGTAGTCAACTAGTATTCAATAAGTAACGTGCAAGGAGACAATTTCAGCCAACCTAAACATGGCTTTTTACCTATGACATGTCTTGCATAATTCCAGTGTGATTTCCTGCTTTGGCTTTGCCCCCATTTTTTGGTGGGGTCACAATAAGCTATATTTGTTTGTAATTTGGGCCATTGCCGTCGGTGTTTGCAAACTAGAGGTATGCAATATTGAATGCAGGTGAGGCAATTATAGGCCATAGCCTCTGTAGGTAGGTTTGGTCTTACGTATATTATTGCATAAATCACAGTAGATTGTGTTTCCACATTCAAGTTAAGGTTGGTTCACATCTGTTTGGAGGAGAGTTGGAGTTCCGTATGAGAATAACGAATACCCAAACTTTAAAGATTTACTACAATATGTAGATTTTTTCATCTTTTTCTACTTCTACTATATTTCTTGTCTTTCTTGAGACATATTTGGCTCACTCCTACTGAGACTTCTTTTTGTCTTAGTTAAGGCTCAGACAAAAAAGTCTCTAAACGAGGAAAAAGTAACCAGATAAAGTGATGATAAATCCCCTATGTCACTCTCTAGCAGCTAACATCACATATAAAGCTGAGTTTATGTGTGTTTGTATGTGTTTGTATGTATGTCCGCTAAAGGAATCTGCACCATCTCGTTTACAGTCATCAAATTTTGCACAGACGCTTTCTGCGACTCAGGGGACGTCATAGACCCAGTTTTGGGCTGTAATTTTCACCCCGCACTTTCCAAAATCCACTTATTAACCACCATATACAGGAGCCACTGTCTGTTGCTGCTGCTGTGACAGTTAGAAGCTGAGCCGTGATTGGTTACTGTTCTGTCACAAGTGAATAATATGAGCTCTGAGCTGTGATTGGTCACTATAGGCAATGAGTATAAGACAACTTATGTGTGAGGAAAGATGGATAGAGACAGAGAGACAGACAGGTTGTGACAGGGACTGACAGACAGACACACTGTGACAGGGATTGACTGAAAGACAGGCTGTAATAGGCACTGACAGACACACTGTGACAGAGGCTGACAGACAGACACACTGTGACAGGGAGTGACTGACTGACAGGCTGTGACAGGGACTGACTGACAGACAGACAGGCTGTAATAGGCACAGACAGACACACTGTGACAGGGACTGACAGTCAGTGATAGATAAGATATTTTAATTTCTAGTTTGTTATAGCAAAGATCAGTTTTATTACTATCCCGGGTAATGCCAGGAGCTACAGGTAGTTCTATATATTAGTGGTTTCAATAGAACACCTATAAATGGCCAGGTGAAGTTGCTATTTTAATTGCTGAAATAAATAGACTGATGTTTAAAGCTATCTGTTTGGTACTGGGATTTCATCCCTTACTGTTTGCAAGTTTTTACTCAGGACTTCTGGTGCAGGTGAAAGGGGCAGAGCTCTGAGATTCAGAGCAAGTTAATCAATATTGACAGTCTAGTGCAGTGATGGCGAACCTTTTAGAGACCGAGTGCCCAAACTGCAACCCAAAACCTAATTACTTATCGCAAAGTGCCAGTACGGCAATTTAACCTGAAAACTGACGGTTTATTTTAGAATCAATAAAATGATATATTCCCGATCAGAGGTAGCTTCCCTCCCATTGCGTTTTATACGCATTTCAAAACTCCTATACTTGTTTCATACGTGTGACATTGAGGAAAGGCAGCAGTCCTATACACACTGAAAACGCCACTCTTTTACACCAGACCATTTACATCATATAAAAGAGTAATAAAAGTTATCAAAAGGTCACACAGTCCTCAAAATGCTACATGAAAACACGGCTCATTAAGAAAAATCAACCAGGTCCCAGCTCCGTGCACTAAAGTTATTAGCGTCACAAGATGGCAGACCTTTTCTTTTTCGTATACTGTTTAATATTATTGAAAAAGTATTAAACACAATAAACCTAAAAATCTGGTATCACTTTGATCTGCATCAAAACAAAGAATAAAGGAGACAAATGATTTGAGCGCACAGCGATATTATTAAATCTCAGCTTCCTAGTACAACACAGCACATGGATAATAAATAACCTGAGAACGTCAAAAAATAAGCCCTTATACATATATATATATATATAATGCACATATAAAATTATATATCATGCATATACACTCGCACCGGCCACTTTATTAGGTAGGCACCCATGCTAGTAACAGGTTGGACCCCCTTTGCCTTCAGAACTGCCTCAATTCTCGTGGCCTAGATCAACAAGGTGCTGAAGCATCCTCAAGATTTTGGTCCATATTGACTGATGGCATCACACAGTTGCCGCAGATTTGTTGCTGCACATCATGATGCGAATCTCCCTCCTTTCCACCACATCCCAAATGCTCTATTGGATTGAGATCTGGTGACTGTGGAGCCATTTGAGTACGTGAACTCATTGTCATGTTAAGAAACAGGTTCTGAGATGATTCCAGCTTTATGACATGGCGCAATCTTGCTGAAAGTGAGCAATCAGATTTGGTACTTGTTGTCATAAAGGGATGGACATGTCAGCAACAATACTTCAGGTGTCTGTGGCGTTGCAAATGATGCTTAATTGGTCCAAGGGGCCCAAAGAGTGCCAAGAAAAATCCCCCACCATGCAATGCACCACCCCAGCCTCAGTCCTTTATACAGGCAGGCTGGATAGTGCTGTCATGTTGTTGAGCGCCAAATTCTGACCGACTCCTACATCCAAATGGCTCAGCAGAAATCGAGACTCATCAGAACCAGGCAACGTTTTTCCCCAATCTCTATCTACTGTCCATTTCGATGAGCTTGTTGGCAAAATTGTAAGCCCTCATTTCCTGTTCTTAGCTGAAAGAGTGCCAACTGGTGTGGTCTTCTGCTGCTGTAGCCCATCTGCCCAAGTAAGTCAACGTACTATGCGTTCGAGATGCTCTTCTGTGCTACATTGGGTTGAATGGGTGGCGATTTAGTCACTGTTGCCTTTCTATCAGCTCGAAACTGCTCAGTCTACCCGATTCTCCTCTGACCTCATGGCATCAACAAGGCATTTCGCGCCCACAGAACTGCGGCGCTCACGGATGCTTTGTTCTTTTTCGGACCATTCTCTGAACCCTAGAGATGGTTGTGCGTGAAAATCCCAGTAGATCAGTCATTTCTAAATACTCAGACCAGCCCTTCTGGCCCAACAACATGCCACGTTGCAACAGGCTCTCAAATCACACTTCTTCCCCTCAATGATTCTCGTTTTTTTGAACTGAGAGGAGATTGTCTGGCATGTCTACATGCCTAAATGCACACTGAGTTGCCGCCACTGGATTGGCTGATATAGAAATTAAGTGTTAACGAGCAGTTGGACAGGTGTACCTAAGAGAGTGGCGTGAGTGTACATAAATACAACATAGAAATACAATTATTAATGCATCTGTGGTTGGTTGTCCAAGGTGGCAAAAG
Organism: Engystomops pustulosus; assembly: GCA_019512145.1. NCBI lineage: Eukaryota > Metazoa > Chordata > Amphibia > Anura > Leptodactylidae > Engystomops > Engystomops pustulosus. The sequence continues at coordinate 54,665,112 of CM033641.1, read as the reverse complement.
TTCAGGTGTCTGTGTTCCAGGAGGGAGGAAGGTTGGTAGGTAGTGATGGGCAGGAGTGTTGCGTCCACGAGTTAGGGCTGGCGGGGGGGGGTGTAAGCGGGCATCTGGAGTCCTCGCATGGTTTATGAGGCATGATCCGGGCAGAGGGTCTAGGCGGTGCGGGTAGCGGGCTGTGGGGCCATTTGGTAGCGTTCTAGTCTTTAGCGTATCAGGGCGAGTTGCCGGGGTGGTTTGTGCAACCGCATCGTTGCAGATCCACCTGGCGGACGTGGATTTGCAGATGGGCAGGGTGGTCTGGAGTTCTCGCGGCTTGCGGGCGAAGTTTTAGGGGAGGGGCTGGAGCGGGCAAGAAACCCACGTTCCTCCGGCTTTTTCTGTTCTGCACACAGTAAGGTGCCCAGCGCTGGCAGCATCATTACGCTGCCAGCGCTGAGACGCTTCCCGTCCTGTGCGCTGCAGTCATCAGTGTGACAGAGCAGGCAGTGTCAGCGCCCTGCTCTGTCATGGATTTTAGCAGTCTCGGAGCGCGGCTCCGATACTGCTTAAACCTGAGTTAAATTCAAAGGACCCGTGCCAGCACTGAGGGCTCTGCGTGCCATAGGTTTGCCACAGGACATTTCTTTACTTCTGTACCAAAGGTGATAATTCCTTTTCTGTGTACCCTTGCCTATGGCCTTATGTGTAACTTACATGATATTTTAACATTCTTTGATTATGAATAAAGATTAATATTTTATATCATATGATTGTCTTGTCTTGACATCCTGTTGTCCATAGTTTTTTGATGATCAGTAAGAGGTTAGGTATAAGTCTAATAGTATGGGGTAGGGCATTCCAGAGAATTAGGGCAACTTGGGGGAAGTCCTGGAGATGTGAATGAGAGGTTCGAATTAAGATAAAGATTAATCTAAGATCAATGGAGCATGGGTTGGACGATAGACTAAAATTGGAGATGAGAGGCAGGGAGGTACAGCATATTCAGAGCTTTGTGGATGAGGGTGGTTATTTTAAACTGTATTCTGAAGGAGATGGGCAGCCAGTACAGTGATCGGCACAGACTGGAGGCATCCGTGTAGCGTTTGGTCTGAAAGACAAACCTGGCTGCTGCAATAAGAATAGTTTGGAGAGGAGATATAGCTAATGTTATATCTGAAGGACCAGTTCGTATGGAGTTACAGTGGTCTAGGTGACAGTGACAATTAACAATTTACTACTGTAAATTATATTGTGAATATACCACTCTGCTCTCTCTGGTAGGCTGTATTAGGAAATGCCAGGTAAAAGCCATGGGAGCCTCCTTGAGGCTTCTGGCTATCATTACAACAGATTAGTGAATCCTGATGATGTTACAGGGGGTACTGATTGTGGCAGATAACAGCAGGAATCTGCTGCATTACACAGCAGACACCTCAACCTGTGAGCCCTCGTCATACAGACTTAAAGCTCTTGGAAATGTACATGTATTATGTGTGATCCCGAGGAGGTTAAAACCTATGTGAGTCATATCTGAAGATTTTTTGAGCTAGTGATCAGAAGAACACAAGAGAATATCTGGACAGAAACAACTAATTCTATTTTTGTCTATTTTTAGCCTTTTTGGACTTTTGGTGTTTGTTTCTGTTTTTTTTTAAAGTATTTTTTAAAGTTTTGTATAATGTGTATAGTCTGTTTGCAAATGGCGACAAGGTCAGTCTTACTCTGAAACAGCTTTTATGCCTGTGGAGATGTTACCAAACCAGTTAGATACATTTGCATTAACAAATTTAAATTAAAGTGAACTTCTTACTCCTAAATAGCTAGTATATGTCCTTTTTACCCAATCACAGAAACAAAAAGTTAAGAAAATGTTACATGAAAGTATATTGATACCTAGCGATGTTTAAGGCCCTGACATTTTTGTTCAACTTCTATTACTACCTATCAACTGGTAAAAGGGAGATATATTCTACCAGATTTATCTAATTTATTTTCTGCTCAGTAAACATTCTAACTGACTGCATCCATATTTCATCCCGTTGTATTTTGCAACAAACTCTAACTAATAATTTCTTGCATGAAATGTCCAAACAGCTAAACATTATTTATATGGTCATTCTGGAGCAACCAATTACATTCCAGGGCATTCTGTTCTCAGCTCACTGAACACAAAAATATAAAGTGTAACTGTAGGTAAGGATTTCCTAGCAGGAAAAAAAACATATTAGTGATAGCGTGCGTAAAGAAATTACCTGTCTGAATCCAAGTGTGACCTTCAGGGTTAAATTAAAGCACCGGAAACACATGTAATCAGTTTAAAAAATCTTTGAAACTGCAGTGTACCTTAAAATGATTGATATGATGATTGATTTGTGTGTACTATTTGTATTTCAACTACTTACAACAATATTTTGTACATTTAGTTTGTCCACCCCCTGATATGTGTTTCAGGCAGAAAGAATATGCGCAATGAATGTGCCCACATCTTTAAATAGTGAATAAATAATGCCTTCTAATACATAATACATACAAAACATGCATACATCCTTAACCCCTTAAGGACGCAGGGTTTTTCGGCTCATTTCTCGCTCTCCAACTTCAAAAATCCATAACTTTTTCATTTTTCCGTGTTCAGACCTATGTGAGGGCTTATTTTGTGCGTAACAAATTTTATTTTCCCGTAATGTTATTTATTTTAACATGCCGTGTACCGCGAAGCTGAAAAAAAATTCCAAATGTGGAAAAATTGAAAAAAAAAACGCACGTGCGTCACGTTCTTGTGGGCTCAGTTTTTACGACTTTCACTCTTCGCTCCAAATAACATGCCTACTTTATTCTTTGGTTCGGTGCGATCGCGGTGATACCAAATATTTATAGGTTTTATTGTGTTTTAATACTTTTTCAAAAATTAAACGAATGTGTACAAAAAAGAAAAAAAAAATTTTGCCACCTTCTGATGCTAATAACTTTTTCATACTTTGGCGCACGGAGCTGTGTGAGGGGTCATTTTTTGCGAAATGAGGCGGACGTTTCGAATTGCTACCATTTTGAGGTCTTGCGACATTTGCATTTTCTTATTTTAATTTTATGTTAGTAAAAAGGTGTAAAGTCGCATTCGGACATTTGGGCGCCATTTCCCGCCTCGGAGGTCACGCTCTGCCTGTAACCGTTTGATATTTTGATAGAGCGGGAATTTTGGGGACGCGGCGATACCTAATATGTTTGTGATTTTTACTGTTTATTATGTTTTATATCCGTTCTAGGGAAAGGGGGGTGATTTGAACTTTAATTTTATTAATTTTTTTATTTTTTAAACTTTTTTTTTTTCTTTTGTTTTTCACTATTCTTTAGACCATCTAGGTACATTAACCCTAGTGGTCAGTCGCTGCTACCATATACTGCAATACTTTGTATTGCAATATATGGCATTTTTGCAGCACATTCATTACAGAGCCACTGGCTCATTGTAACGAATCTGCAGCTGCCAGATAGCCTCGTGTCAAAGAAGACACGAGGCACCATGGCAACCGATCGCCAGCCCACGATAATGTTGGGGCGTGGCGATCGAAAAAAAGATGGCGGCGCCGCGCGCGCCGTCTTTTAAATGCCGCCGGCGACTTTGCCGGCGGCAACGGGGGGTTAATAGCCGCAATCGGTGCTAGCCACCGACCGCGGTTATTATCGGTGGGGGTTTTATGCATATGCAAAACCCCCCACCTTTGTATGACGAGGACTCAGCCCGTGATCCTCTTCATACATCCCTTATACCTCTGCGCCGTAGAGCTACGGCGCAGAGCGTTAAGGGTTAATGTAGTACAAAGATGTAAGTGGTAAACAGAAATTATACAGGAAAGAATTTATTCTATAAAAGGCATGTCTCCAAAAAAGGAGACAATGGGGCTTAAGGGTCCCGTGTCCGCATTTCCATCAGGTTTTCTGATGTTTCGGGGATCACGCCGCTGGGACAGGGATTTAGAAGAGGATTGTATTGCATGCCATTGTATTTTAGCACCTCGGCGCCAGCTTTCATGCAAACAGAAATCGGGGGGGGGGGGGGGGGGAGGGCCATCAAATTTTAACTTTAAAATTGTTTCGCCATGCACTGCATGCATCGGGAAGAAGAAGGTGAACTCGGGCGGACCTGAGCGGGGAAGTGACACATTGTGTTTACAAAACAAAATATAAATGTGACATTAACGAATGTGTTAACATCACGTTTACTATGTGTTTTGAAAATGCAAATGTAAACAGTAATGTAATTAGGCAAATCACCTCTCTTGAGCTGTTGTAATGTGTTTCAAAACGCAATTTAAATGCAATCAAAACGCAACATGTGACCGCACCCTTAACATTATGGGGCAGATTTACTTACCCGGCCCATTCGCGATCCAACGGCGCGTTCTGTACGGTGGCTTCGGGTCTTCCGGCGATTCACTAAGGCAGTTCCTCCGACGTCCACCAGATGTCGTTGCTGCGCTGAAGTTCCCTGAGGTCCGCCGGAATGCACCATTCTATACCTGGTGAAGGTAAGCGCGTGTCCTGCGACACTTTTTTTTTAAAAAATGCGGCGGTTATCGTTCAGCCACACCCCCGGTTTCCGTTGCGTGCATCCCGGCGCCGATGCGCCACAATCTGATCGCGTGCGCCTAAATCCGATCGAGTGTGCCAAAAACCGGGGCAATAAAGGGAAAATCGGTGCAAATCAGAAATATTCGGGTAACACGTCGGGAAAACGTGAATCGGGCCCTTAGTAAATTACCCCCTATGTGTGACCGCAGCCTCATATGTCCTCATCTCCCTGGGGTGGGGCACAGTGAGCCCTTGTCCCCTTTACCACTGTTGGACTCATTGTATAACATCCTCTTGGCAGGATATATAGTTACGATACGGGTTCATAGGCTTATTGCATATAAGGCACAAGCCTTGTTTCTGGCATTTCAAGCACCAGCCGTGATTTTTTGCATAGTATGCATTTATGGTTTCTATTGTTGTGTGCTGCTTTATTTGTTTATTCATTCATTCATCCACACTGCTATTTCTACACAAGTGCATGTTTGCATACTTGGATATCAGCATTTGTGGTTTTTTTCAACAGTGGTAGGGTCAGGGCTCAAGAAAGGGGTTCACTGTCAACATTATTAGGTGTTACAGTTCCCTCTGTGTTTTGGGTTAAAATTGTGTTTAACCCCTTTTTAGTGTTTTATTTTTTGTATGTCTGATATTTGTTATTTTGATCTCAAATAAAGGTTTGATTCTATGCTTCATGTCACATGCTTGTTGTGTATTTCTATATTGAATTGTTGTCATATGTTTCATACTCTTCTTTGATTGGGTTATGTGGTTCCTCCTCTAAGTTTAAACAGATAACAATGAGACTACTTTGACTAGCTAACTATATTGATATGAAAAGTTAGTGTTCTCATCAGCTTGCCATGAAGTTTGTATTTGCACAGTGTATTCCATTGTGATGAAGAAAGAGTGCTAGTAACTTGTATTATGTGCTCTTCTTCTATGGAACTTATATACAAAACATATGAACATTTTTGGGGTTTTTTTTCTCCCTTTAAACATGCTAATCATCCCAAGTAACTTTAATTTCCTTCAATTACATGTATTGTCTGGATGACATGAGATGCAGCCGTTACAATATAACTTAGATTTTAATGCCTGAGGAGACTCAACATTCACTTAAGATGGCACCGACATTATAAAGGGCATGTACAGGGCAAATTAATGCCCCTGTCAACTTGCCAATATAAATCTTTACTAAAATTAGAGTTACAGTACTACTAAAGGCACAGTAATCTACATGTCCTGAGACTTCTCTTCTATATTGATGTTGCACTACGATGGTCATGCGCTATAACACTATAACTTCTATCTATCAAGGCTGCATGAGCTCACATCTAATCTCCCTGTGTTTGGTTAAACTGCTCTGAGAAGGAAGAATCAACACCTTCACTTTTAGCTTCAGCTTTGAAAAAAACTGCTAAGTGGAAGTTGATGGACATATGCCTTCATTCACCAATAAGAACTGTAGCATACTACAGCCAGGGAGAGAGTAAAATGGGTTAACACACACAGCTGTGTAATAAACAGGAGAGGAGAGAGAGCCCTGACTTTAATCTGGTAGACAGATTTACCATATGGAAGCCAAAGTGGAAATAACATTGTAACTAAAGAACAATTTGCAATATGTTTCTTTACAAATGAAGTAGAATTTCCTAATGAATTATATTAGAAAAATGTTCACAACACTAAGTAGAATTTCCTAATGAATTATATTAGAAAAATGTTCACAACACTAAACCCCCCAACACAATATAAAAATTTGAAATAATGTTTGCTCTCTAAGACCCATAAGTCCTTTACCTTTTCAATGCAGAACAACTATTCAGACTGAATTGTACTGGATCACCTGAAGGTTATCTGACCTGAAGAAGCAATCATTTTCAATGTCAAAATGTATTGTTGTCTACTTCTTTTAGATAAATTAACTAAGACATAGTGTCGTGATCATACTTTTACTCAAAGGCAGATACATTGAACTGCCAACTTTCCCAGATCTTTCAATATGAGACCTACATAGCAGTCTATTGTTTTACCATCTCTATTTGAAGGTTTTTTATTCTATAAAGAAGTAGTTCCCTTCATATGTAGGCACAATAAAAATGCAGTACAGTGAAAACCCTCCAAAAGACCCTCTGATGGAGAAGATCATCCGCTTATTACGACACAATGGGAGAGATTTATGTTTTCTAGTTTCCTAGCTGTCTAGTTTCTTTTTTGTCTAGTTTTTTTCATCATATTTGTTTTGGGGGGGTTCCTATAGTGTTACAGGGCCAGCGCACTGTTGATTGGTCATTCCCTGAATCCCTTATAAGCCAGCCTCTTCCTGCACACACCGCCAGATCTTTATGGCTCATAGCCTTAGAGAAAGGTTGTTCCTGATGCCCTGTGCTCATGTTGTGTATTCCTGTTGTGACCCTGATTCCGTTATTTACTTTGATCCCGTTCTGCCTGACCTTCTGCTACGTCCCCGACTCTGATCCTGTGCTGCTTGTTCGGACCTCCTGCCTGTCCCTGACTACGATTCTGCCATACGACTTTGTACTTCGTGGACAAAGTTGCGCCTGTGAAGCACCAAGTCCAACCCACTTTGCGGGGGCTCTGGTGAAAAACTGGTACCACTTACATTCCCATGTGTCGGCTTTCATCATCGTCCTCGGTGGTCCAGTGGGTCCACTACCCTTGGTGCCTGACATATATATATATATATATATATATATATATATATATATATTGTCAAACACAAAAGGGAAGATATCAGGTTTCATGATTTGTATTGCGGATTGAAACCAGGACTTCCTTTTGCTCTTTATTCAGACTTGAGCTGTCAATCATGGTTATTGATGTCTTTTGTTGCCTTTCCTGAAAGTCAGTACAAGCTCCTGTTCCTGTTCCTTTCAAAAGGGTGTTAGACTATATATATAAATCCATATGGTCTGCATATCAAGTTTTACTTTTTATGTTTTTAACCTGATGAAGGCTTCAGTACAAAGCCAAAAATGTTTCTACTACCTTGAACCTTCACAACAAGCATCCTTCAGATTTCTTCTATGTGATTCTAGCAACACTTAATTTCTGGACTGGGCTTCCTATTATTTGGTTGATATGTTTAGAATCAAGATAAGCACACATTTGGGATCTCATTTCCCTTGACCCATGCAAATACTCTACATTTGAATCCATGCTTTTTGTCACCAAGCGCTTCAAGTATACCTTTCCATTACAAGTGCCAACCCATTTTCTCGTTTTCAATGTTAAATTTAAAATATATGTGCAAAGTAAAGTCTTTGCAGAAAGTCTTTGATGTAGTATATTGCATTTTAAATACTATTTTAAACCATCAGTTTTAATGAAGGAAAGATTGAAACTGAGTCACAGAAAATAAAAACTTGGTCATAAAAGTCATAAGTCACAGAAAAATGACATTAACTTTTTATTTTTATGGATGGCATTAAGAGAAATTAATGGTTTCTGCTTAAAATGTCTATACTATTCAGTATATAATGCTAATAGAGATATAAGTCATGTTGACAACCTATGCAACATCAAATTACGAAAGCTGTTCTGAAAGATTGAAGACTGATGTCTGAAGCCTGATGAATGGTTTTTTAAATATGTATTTTTTATGGAAATTAAACTTGCTGCCTTTATTACTGCTAATTCAGTTTAGAAAGCTTTATACTTTAGACTATTCATATTTCCATTATTTTTCAAGGACATTAAATCTAATTTTTTCAAAGAAATAATTCAGTAAGTATCAGAAAAACTGAAATGCACATAATTGTAGAGATTTTCCATATACACATATATCTAAAACATCTTTATTTAATATATTGTTCTTGTTTCTGTAATGAGTGAAATTCAGAGTCTTACTAGTAATACACAATTGATAATGCTGGGTTAGCTTCATATTTTCCACAGATGTAAAATTTCATATGTTTCTTGAAATGCTTCATCTAAAAAATAAGCCACTGATTAAGGCCATATTAAGAACTTTTTCTCTACTATTACTTTTAACTGAGATGTTGATGAGGAAGCATTAAATGTAACTTCACAAAAAAATATATAAATTTAAAGCTAAAACCTTGTAGTGTATGAAAACAACAATTTACAGACCCCTATTTTAAAGTATGAGTGTGTTTTTTCTCCATCTTGCATCACTGACCAGTAAGTGAAAAAGTGTCATCTCAAGAACATAAGCTAACTCAAGGGGGAGAATGTGAGCCAATGTGCTCACAGAGAAGACACTTCAAAAGATTGAAGGCAATGCCAATAGCTGTTACCAGTGTATCTGGTGCTGATGAAGCTCTCTGCTAAACATCTGGCAGGTGTCTGCATCTCTCGTGTCCCACTTCCTTTGGGATGCATACAGTGAATGCCCCACTTCTGGTGAGCCATTATTTCACTTCTGCTGAGGATAGGGTCTGGGGATACAGAGTGGATGGTGTAGCATGGGCAACCACCAATGCCTATAGCTCACTGAGCAAGTGCCATTGCAACCGGATGGTGGGTGAGACAGTGTAAAGCAAGATCACAGAGGGACTAGGATTAGCATTAGCATAATTTTAAAAGTGTCCCTGGTTAACATGATAGACTATGGTGATAGATTTCCTTTAATCAAAGAGACAAAGATGAAGTCTAGTTTAATTTTATATCTGTGACGACCACCTTGTTCTTCCAACATCTTAGATACAAATTTAAATCTGTTAGTGCCCCAAGGCTCCCCATAGCTGCACCTCGTTGCTGATGGAAGAGAGCTCTTTACATCCACACATACAAGAAATGTAATTAACTCAAGGATCAAGTCGTCACTCCTAAGAAAGAATAAGGTGAAAAGGGCCAAAATTAGTTTATTAAAATTCGTAAAGATCCCCATAAATCCCAAAGAAATATGTTTTGGTCCTCAGAAAGCACAAAAAAAAAATCTGTATTACTGCTCTAAGTTAGAGAGTCAACAAAGCTCGGTAGCAAAACTTTTATTGTAAAATTAAAGAATTTGAAACCTAGGATTAGATGGAAAACTAAAATAAGTGTTAGATATTTGCCTTGTAGACCAAAAATAATACAAAGAACATGGTAGACGGAGGTATCTATTTCAACCCATTTGCTATGTAAAGTGAGTTTGTAATTATGTTACTCCATGGGAAGAAAAAAATCAAAGCAAGAAACATGTAAATTATGCATGCTAAAAAAACATATTTTCTGCTCATAAAAACAATTTTCTGCTTTGTTAAAAGCAAAAGATTCATATTAACTTATTGAAATTTATTGAACTGAGATAAAACTGATGTAATTTAACATTTTACAAGAGCCTTATTTTCACATATTAATTTACAGTCTTGATGAGAAAGCAAAACCATTTAACTTGCTTATCAGACTAATTATCATTCAGTGGATATCATATAATTTTCCATGATAAATATTTCCAACATGCCGGAAAGATTCCTAAATGTCATTTATCTAAAGCATGTATACTGCTTTCACAAAATAAACAGCTCTAAATCTCATGCATAATTGCGTTGAGTTTGACAAAAATAATTCTATAGTAGGAGACATAGTTTGGTAATGAGAGGAGGAAAGAGCCAGGTTCTATTTATTGGCTTTGGAATGAAGAAAATGTTGTCACATCTTAAAGGGAACCTGTCACCAGGGTACTGTTTTTATCAGGGGACAGGTTCCTAAAGACATAGTACTGTACATGCCAAAGAGTTTTTTTTTTTTTTTTTTTAAATCAGATACTTTTAATTAACCACCAACTCTTTTTCCATTTTTATAACAGAAAAGTACATACATAGAACAGACATAAGAGACAAAGATACAACGTTAGGCTCCTGATGAGAGTACAACCCTCATTTACAGCAAACAATGCCAAAGATGTTTAAAAAATGTCTGTGTTATATGGTGGTTGAAATAAAGTATGTAAAATTTTACCTGGCTCCCTGTCAGCGAGTCCCAGAGAGGAAAATTTAAAATGACAACTTCCTGCTTTGTAATATATTCACTGCTCTCCTGTCTCTTCAGCCTTCCCCCATTCTCTCCTTGCGGAGGCGGAGATTTGACACTTCATCAGGGAAAAGGAGGGGCAGTAACCAGGAGTGACGAGCAGAGCAGTGAATATATTATAGAGCAGACAGAAGTTGTGATTGGAAATTTTACTCACTGACGGGGAGCCAGATAAAGTTTCATAAACTTCCTTTCAAATACGAAATAATACAGACATGTTTTAAAAACATATTTGGCATATGCAGTACTTTGTCCATAGTACAGTACTTTGTCCCCTAATAAAAAATGCACTTTGGTTACAGGTTCCCTTTAAGGCATGCATTCTACATGAAGCCACAAACATATTTTGCAAAGCTAGACCCTTTAGAATTTAAATACTATTCATATGTGTTTTTTTTCTGAGATATAACATATGATATATATATATATACAGGCAGTCCCCAGGTTACATACAAGATAGGGTCTGTAGGTTTGTTCTTAAGTTGAATTTGTATGTAAGTCGGAACCGTATATTTTATCATTGTAATCCCAGACAGAACTTTTTTGATCTCTGTGACAATTGGATTTTAAAAATGTTGACCTCTACTACTGTACATATCCAGACTCCTGAAGTAACACATGTATTTAGTTTATGGTTTTAATTGTTGTGTGTACTTATAAAGATATCTATTTTTATACTTGAATTAACTGGTTCACGACCGCCTTCCGTGTATTCACAGCAGCAGTCGGGTCGCGCTGCATGAAGAGGGCTCACGGGCTGAGCCCTCTCCATAGCTGGTAAGTCTTTGATGCATATTGCAGCAAAGACTTACCGGTAACCCCAGCGATCGGCAGCCTCATGGGCGCCGCCATCTTGCGACGTCATCGGGGAGTGGCGATCCTTCTCAATGGTAGCTTCGGGTCTTCCGAAGACCCGAGGCTATTTCATTGTAACCCTTTCATTACAATGTGCTGATAGCACATTGTAATGAATGAGGAAAAAAATCGATCAGACAACCTAGGGTTAAAGTACCCTAGGGAGTCTGAAAAATAGTAAAAATAAAAATAAAAAAAAAGTTTAAATAAAAAATTATAAAAAAAACCCTAAAAATTCAAATCACCCCCCTTTCCCTAGAAATGACATAAATGTAAATAAACAGTAAAAATCATAAACACATTAGGTATCGGCGTGTCCGAAAATGCCTGATCTATCAAAATATGATAACTGTTTTTCACAGTGTTTAACCCTGTAGCGGAAAATTGCGCCCAAAGTCGAAAATGGCACTTTTTTGCCATTTATCTGATACAGACAACAAACGATTGAACGGGGGCTGATGGCGGGCTAGGGTGTGCAGACGTTGGGTTCAAAAGAGGAGACGGGAATGGGGTGACAAAAAAGTCACCAAAAGAATGGTGACACCAAAATCAATTTCATGATCGTCTCCTACGTGGGCTACATACTTTGGCGCAAAAAGAAACAAGCTTTCATGAAGGTGGCAGTGTGGGCGAATGAGGCGAACTGTTGCATTGCTAACGAAACCAATTTGAGGTTCGATGCGACATTGTGGAGGGCATGTTCGAGGAGTTTTGTTGATGTTAGGGAAAAAGGGGGAAACGCAAGGGCGCATAGTCGGACATGTGGGCACGTCCCTTATCCCCGGCCTCGGAGGTCACCGCGCTGCCTTGTAACCGTGGGGATATTTATGTATAGAGCAGACGGCAGAGGTGGGACGCGGCATACCGAATAAGGTGTTCTGGTGCATTTTGACTGTTTAATTTATGGTGTTATATCCGTCATAGGGAAGGGGGGGGTGTTTTTGAAAACAAAAGGGGAATGTTATTTTAGGAATGTGGGGGGAGGGGTAAAACGGGGGGGGTTCTGGGGTGGTTCCGAGCGTGGAGACCACTAGGAACAGTAACCCTAGAGGGATACAGAGCGCTGCTACCATCACATACGGCACTACATGCGTGTTAGGGAAGATAATGTGCCGTTTTGCAGCACATTCATTATAACGATCACACTGCTCATTGTAACGAAATCTGCAGTCGGCCAGTAGCCTCGTGTCAAAGAGACACGAGGCCCTACATGGCAAACCGAATTCGCCGCCACCCCACGATAATGTCGGGGCTGGCTGATCGAAAAAAAGTATGGCGGCGCCCGCGCGCCGCGTCTTTTAAATGCCGCCGCGACTTTGGCACGGCGGCAACGGGGGGTTACTACACGCAATCCGTTGCTACACCGGACCGCGGTTATTATACGGAAATGAGTGGGACGGTTTTTATGTCAGTATGCAAAACCCCCCACCTTTGTATGCGACGACTCGCCCTGATTCTCTTCATACATCCCTTATACCTCTGCTCTGGGCGCCGTAAGCTAACGGCGCAGAGCGTCTTTAAGGGTGTTATGTAGTACAATATTTAAGGGTAACACAGAAAATGTCTCAGGAAAGAATTTATTCTATAAAAGTGCATGTCTCCAAAAAAAGGGATACAATGGGGCTTAAGGTCCTCGTGTCGCATACTTCCATCAGGCTTATCTGATGTTCGGGGATCACACGTCCGCTGGGGACCGGTTTTAGAAGGATTGTAATTGCATCATTGTATTTTAGCACCTCGCGCCAGCTTTTCATTCATGCAACAGAATCGGGGGGTGGGGGGGGGGGGGGGGGAGAAGGAGGGGAGGGAGGGGGGCAAGTGCCATCAAATTTATAACATTTAAAATTGTTCCATGGCCATGCACTGGCACTCAGCGGAAGTAAGAAGTGAACTCCTCGCGGACCTGACGGGGAAGTGACACATACACAATTGGATGTTTTACAAACAACATCTAAATTGTGCATCATTATACGCATGGTTAACATCACACGTTTACTATGTTGTTTTGAAAATCAATGTAAACAGTCTGCTAATTACAAATCACCTCCTTGAGACTGGGTTTGTAATGTGTGTCAAAAACGCAATTTAAAGAATGCAATCAAAACGCAAAAACAAAATATAATAGGTGACCGTCACCTTAACATTATGGGGCAGAATTTCACTATACTTACCCTGAAAGGGTCCCATTCTCGTCCAACGGCGCGTTCTATAAAGACATGGCTTCGGTCCTTCCGCGATATCACTAAGGCAGTCCTACCAGACGTCCACCAGATGATCGTTGCACTAGCGCTGAAGTTCCCTGAAAGGTCCTCCGGACATGCACACATTACAAGTCTCCTAGTTGAAAGGTAGCGACGTGTCCATGCACGACACAACTTTATTATTAAAAACATTCGTTGCGGTTATCGTACAATAATATCCCAACCACTCCCCGGATTTCGCGTGCGTGCATCCCTCCCAGGCAGCTCGAGGCGCGCCAACAACTTTCGCAGTGCGCCTAAAATACCGAATCTGAGTGTAGTGCCAACAAAACCGGAGGCAATAAAGGGAAAATACGGATGCACTCTGAAATATTCGGGTAACAAGTCGGGAAAAACGTGAATCAGGGCCCTTAGTATTACACCCCTATGGAGTGAACCAAATGACCGCAATGCCTTCAGATAGATTCCTCATCTCCCTAGTGGGTTGTGCATCGTACCCTTGATCACACCATTTCACAAACTATTGTTTGACTCATTGTTATAAACATTCCCATCTTGGCAGGATTATAGTACACGATACCGGATTCATCATGCTATTGCATATAAGGCACAGCCTTTCTGCACATGCAAGCCCACCGATGATTTATTTTGCATAGTATGCATTTTGGTTTCTAGGTCTGCGTGCTGCTTTATTGTTTATTACATTCATCATACATTCATCCACACCATCTATTTCTACACACGTGTCCATGTTTGCATCTTGGAGATATCGCGTTTGTTGGCTTTTTTTTCACAGTGGTAAGGGATTCAGATGCTCAAGAAGAGGGGTATTTTCACGTCAAACATTATTAGGTGTTACAGTTTCCCCTGTGATTTTGGAGTCCAAAAAATTGTGGTTAAAAACAAACCCCTTATTTGTGTTTCATATTTTTTTGTAATGTCTGATAGTTGTTATGGCTGGATCTCAAATAAAGGTTTTTTTTTCTATCTTTCAAATTCAACATACGCTTGTTTGTGTATTTCTATATTGAAAGGTCATTGTCATATGTTTTATAGCGTTTTAGATACTCTTCATTGGAAGTTGGGTTATGTGGTTCTCTCCTCTAAAGTTTAAACACTAACAAGGAAGACTACTTTTGAACTAAGCTAACGAGATTGATATGAAAAGTTAGTGTATCTCATAAGCCCAGGGCCCAGAAGTTTGACTATTTGCACATGTATTCCGTTTGTCTGATGAAAAGATGCTAGTAACTTGTGATTATGTGTGCTCTTTCTTCTATGGAACACTATAAATACAACAAACATGGAACACTTTGGGGTTGTTTTTCCTCTCCTTTAATACAATGCTAATCATCCAAGATACTTAATTTCTCAATTTTCCTTCAATTACATGTATTGTCTGGATTACATGAGACATGCATCGTAACAATAAACTTAGATTTTTATGCCTGAAGCGACTCAAACATTCACACTTAAATGGCAACCAGTCATTATAAAGGAATGTACAGGGCAAATTAAATGCCCTGTAAACTGCCATATAATCTTTTACTAAAATTAGAGTTACAGTACTACTAAAGGCACAGTAATCTACATTCCCTGAGACTTTTTCTCTTCTATATTGAGTGTTTGCACTTACGATGGTCAGAAGCGCTATCTAACACGATAACGTCTATCATAGCAAGGCTTCATGATGCTCACATCTAATCTCCCTGATGTTTAGGTTAAACTAAACTAGCTCTGAAAGGAAAATCAACCCCCTTCACTTCATCAGCTTCAGCTTTGAAAAAACTGCTAAGTGGAACCGTTGATGGACATATGCCTCTTCACACAATAAGAACTGCAGCATACTACAGGCCAGGGAGACAGGTAAAAATGGGTAACATTTCACATCTGTGTACTAAACAAGGAGAGGAAGAGAGCCCTGACTTATAATCTGGTAGACATTACCATTGGAATTGAAATAAACATGTAACTAAAAGAACTTTGTGCCAATCTGTTCTTTACTAATGAAGTAGAATTTTCCTAATGATTATATTAGAAAAATTTCCCACACTAAACCCACCCACACATAATATAAAATTCTGAAAATGTTTACTCGCGAAGACCTATAGTCCTTTACCTTTTCAATGCAGACCAACGATTCAACTGAATGTACTAGATCACCTAACAGGTTAGTCTTACCGAAGAAGCAATACTTTTCAATGTCCAATGTATTTGTTGTCTTACTTCTTTTAGATAATTAACTAATACATAGTGTCGTGATCATACGTTACTCAAGGCAGATACATTGTAACTGCCAACATTCCCAGATCTTTCAATATGAGACCTACCATAGCAGTCTATGCATTTTAACCATCTCTTACCTTGAAGGTTTTTTATTCTATAAAGTAGTTTCCCTTCATATGAGACACATAAAAATGCAGTCAGTGACAACCCTCCAAAAACCCTTCCGATGGAGAGATCATCCGCTTATTACGACACATAGGGAGAGATCTATATTTTTCTCTTCCCTGGGTTTCCTAGCATGTCCTAGATTTCCTTTTTGTGTCATCGTTGTTAGTCATCATAATTGTTTTAGGTGGATTCCTAATTGTTTACGGACACAGTGCACTGAGTTTTGACATGGTCAATTCCCGAATCCCTTAAAAGCCAGCACTCTTTCCTGCACACAGCCAGTGCCAGACTTTTATTGCTCATAGCCTTAGGAAAGGTTTTCCTGATGGCCCTTGACTCATGTTGTGTAGTCCTGTTGTGACCCCATGAGTTCCGTTATTGACATTTTTCCCGTCCTGCCTCCTGACCTTCCGCTACGTCCCCCCCAGACTATCTGATTCCCACAGTGCTGCTTTTCGCAACTCCTGCCTGTCCCTTACTACGATCTGCCATAACGACCGTTTGTAACTATTCGCGGACAAAGGTTTGCGCCTGTGAAACTCACCAAGTCCAACCCACTGCGGGGGCCGCTGGTGCGCCCAAAAACTGTACCACTTACATTCCCAATGTGTTGGCTTCCCATTTCATTCATCAGTTCGCGTAGTCCATGGGTCCATACCCTTGGATGCCTGAATTATATATATATATATAATATATATATATATTCACATATATATTGTCAAACACAAAAGGGAAGAATACAGGTTTTAATGACTTTTGTATTGGCGGATTGAACCATGACTTCCTTTTTGCTCTTTTATTCAGACTTGAGCGTCCAATCATGGTTATTGATGTCTTTTGTTTGCCTTCCTGAAAGTCAGCTACAAGCTCCTTTTTCACATGTTCCTTTCAAAAGGGTGTTAGACTTATATAAATCCATATGGTCTGCATATCAGTTTTTTATTCTTTTTATGTTTTTAAAAACCCTGATGAAGGCTTCAGTACAAAGCCAAAATATTCTACTACCATTGAACCTTCACACAATCATCCTTACAGATTCTTCTATGTGATCTAGCAACACTTGAATTTCTGGACTGGGGGCTTCCTATTCTTTGGTTGATCTGTTTAGAATCAAGATAATCACACCTTAGGGATCTCATTATCCCTTGACCCATGCCAAATACTCTACATTTGAATCCATGCTTTTTGATCACACAAGCGCTTCAATATAGCCTTTCCATGCAAGATGCCAACCCATTTGTCCTCGTTTTCATTTTAAATCTTTAAATATATGTGCAAATTAAAGTCTTGGCAATAAAAGCTTTGATGTAGTATATTGCATTTATACTATATTTAACAACCATCAGTTTAATGAAGAAAGATTGAAACTGAGTCACAGAAAATAAAAACTTGTTCATAAAATCATAAGTCCAGAAATGAACATTAACTTTTTATTTTTTATGGAGGCATTAGAGAAATTAATGGTTTCTTCATTTCTTCTGCTTAAAATGTCTATACTTTACATACATATAAAATGCGATAGAGCATTAAAGTCATGTTGACAACACACTATGCAACATCAAATTCAAGGCTGATTCTGAAAGAATTGCAGACTGATTCCTGAAGCCTGAATGAATGGTTTTTTAATATTTATTTGTTTGGATGGGAAATTAAACTGCTCCCGTGCTCCCTTATTACTGCTAATTAATCATTAGAAAGCGTTATACTTTAGAGACCATTCATATTTCCAATATATTTTCCAAGGACATTAAATTCTAAGTTTTCAAGAAAACAATTCGTAAGTTCAAGAAAAACTGAAATACACATACAATATAGAGATTTTCCCTCTATACACATATATCTAAAACATCTTTATTTAATATAATGGTCTGTTTTTCTGTATGATGAAATTCATACGTCTTACAGTAATACACAATTGTAGATGCTGGTTTAGCATTCATATTTTCCACAGTGTAAAATTTCATATGTTTTCTTGAAATGCTTCATCTCCAAAAAATAAGGACCACTGATTAAGGCCATATTAAGAACTTTTTCTCTACTATTACTTTTAAACTGGAGATGTTGATGAGGAAGCATTACATGTAACTTCACAAAAAAATATAATAAATTAAAGCTAAAACCTGTAGTGTATGAAAACAACAATTTACGACCCTCCTATTTTAAAGTATGAGTGTGTTTTTTTCTTCCATCTTGCTCACTGACCATTTTAAGTTAAAAAAGTGTCAGCTCAGACATAAGCTACTCAGGGGAGAACTGTACACAATGTGCTCACAGAGAAGACAAACTTCAAAGATGAAGTCATGCCATAGCTGTTACCAGTGTATTCTGGTGCTGATGAAGCTCTCTGCGAACATCTGGCAGTGTCTGCCTCTCTCGTGTCCCCACTTTCTTTTTGGGATGCATACAGTGAGCACCACTTCTGGTGAGCCATTATTTCACTTCTGCTGACAGGATATAGGGTCTGGGGATACAAGTTGAATTGGTGTCAGCATGGCAACCACCAATGCTATAGCTCACATTAGTAAGTGCCAGGCAGCAACCGATGTCTTTGGGTAGACAGTGTAAAACAATATCACAATAGGGACTATGATTAGCATTAGCATAATTTAAAAGTGATCCCTGGTGAACATGATAGACTATGGTATAGAGTTTCCTTTATCAAAGAGACAAAGACATTAAGTCTAGTTTAATTTATATCTGTGACGACACACCTGTTCTTCCACTCTTTAGAACTACACTTATAAAAATCGTTCGTGCCGCCAGGCTCCCCATATCTGCACCTCGTTGCTGATGGATGAGAGCACTTTAACATCCACACATACAAGAAAACTGTAATTAACTCAAGGCATCAAGTCGTCACTCCTAAGAAAGAATAAGGTGCAAAGGCCAAACAATTAGTTTATTAAAATTCGTAAAGATCCCATAACAATCCCAAGAAATATGTTTTGGTCCCAGAAAGCACAAAAAAAAAATCTTATTAACTTAACTGCTCTAAGTTTAGTAGAGTCAACAAAGCTCGGTAGCAAAACTTTATTGTAAAATTAAAGATTTGAACCTAGGATTAGATGGAAAACGAAAAATAAGCCAGTTAGATATTGCCTTGTAGACCAAACATCATACAAAGAACATGGTAGACCGGTAGGTATCATATTTAACCCCTTTGCTATGTAAAGTGAGTTTGGTAATTATGTTCTCATGGAAAAAAAATCAAAGCAGAAACATGTAATTATGCATGCTAAAAACAACATATTTCTGCTCATAAAACAATTTCTTCTTTGTTAAAAGCAAAGATTCATATTAACTTTATTGAAATTTATTGAACTGAGATAACACCGATGTAATTTAACATTGTACAATAGCCTTATTTTCAACCTATTAATTTAACAGTCTTGATAAAAGCTAAACCATGGAACTGCTTAGCAACTAATTATCTTCAGTTGAATATCATATAATTTTCATGATAAATATTTCCACATGCCGGAAAGATTTCCTAAATGTCATCATTGCTAAACATGTATACTGCTTTTCCACAAAATAACAGCTCTAATCTCATGCTAATTGCTTTGAAAGTGTGACAAAATTCTAGTAGGGAGACATAGTTTGTAATGAGAGGAGGAAAGAGCCCAGGTTCTATTATTGGCTTTGGAAATGACGAACAGTTGTTCATCAATCTTAAAGGACCTGTCACCAGGTACTGTTTTATCAGGGGAACAGGTTCTAAATACATAGTACTGTCTGTCAAAGATAGTTTTTTTTTTTTTTTAAATCACGATACTTTTTATTCACCACCAAACTCCTTTTTCAAATTTTTATAACAAAAAAGTACATACATAGAACAACATAAGAGACAAAGAGCAACGTAGGCTCCTGATGAGAGACAACCCTCATTTTACAGCAAACAATGCAAAGTGATTTAAAACAAATGTCTGTGTATATGGGGTTGAAATAAAGTATGTAAAATTTTACACCTGGCTCCTGTCAGCGAGTCCAAGAGGAAAATTTAAATGACACAACTTCCCTGCTTTGGTAATATATTACACTGTAACCTGAACGTCATTAGGGGGTGGCGATCCTTCTCCATGGTAGCATCGGTCTTCCGAAGACCCGAGGCTATTTCATTGTAACCTTTCATTACAAATGTGCTGATTGTTAGTGAATTGTTAATGATGAGGAAAAAAATTGATCATACAACCTAGGTTAACGTACCCTATTGAAGTCTGCAAAATAGTAAAAACTAAAAACACAAAAAAAAGTTAAATAAAAATTTATCAAAAAAAAAACCGAAAAATTCAAATCAACCCCCTTTCCATACACTGACATAAATGTAATAAACAGTAAAAATCCTACAACACATTTCGTTCCGAAAATGCCCTATCTATCAAAATATAATTATCGGTTTTCAATGTGTTTTAACCCCCTTAACAAAAATAGTGCCCAAGCCCAACGTGAAATGGACTTTTTGCCATTTTGAAAAATATTATAAAAAATCTATAAACAGTAGATCAAAGATCGTCAGTCCCGAAAAAAAATAATAGCATGAAAAAATGTCATATCAATGTTGCAAAAGATGACACCACCCCAGCTCCGTACAACAAGCATAAAAAAAGTTATTAGCCCATCAGATGCAAAATAAAAAAATAAAAAAATGTGGACAGGAGGTTTTTAATTTTATGGTAAATGTATGAAAACATTATAAAACCTATACAAATTTGGTATCCCCGTAATCGCACCAACCCAAAGAATAAAGTAGACATGTCATTTGAGGCGCTCAGTGAAAGCAGTAATATCCAAGCCCACAAGAAAATGGCGCATATGCGTTTTTTCACCATTTTCACTGCATTTGGAATTTTTTTCCCGCTTCCTAGTACATGGCATGGAATATTCAATACCATCACTATGAAGTGCAATTTGTTACGCAGAAAACAAACAAGCCATCACAGCTCTTTACGTGTAAAAATAAAAAAAGTTATAGATCTTTGAAGGTGGGCAGTGAAAAATGGAAATGAAAAAAACAGGAAAGGGCCCTTAACCGGTTAATATTGTGTGGGCTCTGCTATATAGCCACCAATCTGTGTTTTTTTTCACCGAACTGGATGGTGGCTGGAAAACACTGACAAAGAGCTGTGATGGTTATGAAAAAGCCTTCTGTAGCTAATACTGAACACAATGCTGAACAGTGAAATATGTTTCTGATCACTACTCGGCACAAGATGCCCCTGGAAACAGAAAACATGTCTGTAATGGTATCTGCTATCAGGGACATAGAACTGTAGAACCTTATTGTACTGTGGTTTGCAAAAGTCGCTTCCTGCAGCACAGTACTATTATGAGCATCCATTTCTGTTCTATATGTATGTTTATACAGTTTGGCCCCTCTCACACTTTTTCACGTGTGAGTTCTGCATGTGCTTTTGGCGTTCCAAACCCACAACCTACTGTCCCATTGTTTTTAATGGCCTTGTTATTATTTGAATTTTTTCACCTCTTCAAAATCACAGCATGATCTACTTTTGCACTCTTCAAAATCACAGCATGATCTACTTTTGCATTTCATATGTGTTTTTCATACCCCATTTAAGTCTATGGAGACGCATCAAAAATGCTTTGCACTTGTGAGTTATGCATTTTAAAAGGATGGGTTGATAAGTGATGTAAAAAAAATGTAGGAAAACGCAAAACTGACCAAAAAACGCAGGCAAAAATGTCAGTTTTTCAATCGTTGCACACTAATGTGATACATATTTGCATACAGTACACTTTTTTCTGGACATTTCCACAATGAAACAAAAGAATTTTGAAATTTGTGTCAGTCACAGTACCAATTATTATTATGACCTAAATGTATTATATATATATATATAATATATATATATAGATATATATTATCTATTATAATAGATATATATAATTATATATATATGCTATAATTCTTGGAAGGGACCCTTCAACAGAACTTGTTGTCTGGCACAAATTACATCCAGCAGGTTGTCCCAAATAAAAAGTCCAAATTTATTTAACACCGACTCCCAACAAAACTCAAGGAACTTTCTTCGCATAAACAAAAATATAAAACAACCATAATAATGTCCCATTAGTTTCAGGGTAGCAGTACAATAGGAATAGTCCAACATGGCTCTCATCCATTTTTGGGCTTTTCTCCCGCTGTGATATTCCAGGACCTGCAATGATCTTCTCTTTAGACAACCGCACCCAGCAACTCTTGCCTGTGTCCCATGCTCCTCAACATCTGACACCCACACGACCTGCAAGGGGTCAGCTATATAACAATCATGGAGTAGGAGATGAGCAATCAGGCATAACCCTTCAGAGCATCTAAACCCTGGATCTAAAGTCAAGTACAAAACCATGGCCCCTATAACATGGAGACCAGGAACCTTAAAGGGACAACTGCCCTCTATCACTACTAACCAAATGATGTTTACTATAAGATATAATAGTATATATTATATATATATAGATTATATAATATATATTACAAATCTATATATATTTACATATGAAGCCTATGAAGCCTCATAGTGACTCACCTCTACAACAAGCCTGACCAACGACAAGAAATAAATAACATTCTGTCTACTTTATAACTGGGCACTGTCAGGATTCAGAGGTAGTGTATCCGCTGTACCACTGGGGACGATGAAAGCAAGTTGGACTTGCTACCACAAAAAGCGGGGTACCCACCATGGTGGTTTCACAGGCACAACTTTGGCGTGATCGCAACCAAGGTGAGTTCAGGAGACTCGGGTGAGGCAGAACCTGTGGTTGGTACATGCAGAGATCAGCAGGCAGACACAGTATCAACAGTCAAAGGCAAAGCAGAAGGTCAGGGCAGGAACTGAGGTCACAATGGTGGTCATTACTAAGGGCCTACGTGTTACCACTAAATTTCCGATTTGCGCCGTGTGTGTATCCTGAATTTTGTCCCCGAGAATTTTGTCGCCACCGGTGCTGTAGCACACGATGGAAATCGGGTTGCAGGGCAAACGAAAACCCGACGTAGTCGGAAAAACGCTGCATTTAAAAAACGAAACAACGAAAGGTTCGCTTGGGAACGCGCTTACCTTCAACCAACCTGGGGTCGCTCGGTGTATTCCAGGTCGTTCAGAAGATTTCACATCAGCAGCATCAGCGCCACCTGGTGGACGAGCGGAGGAACTACCTTCATAAATCCATCCCGGACCCGAATCCTGGTTTCATAAGAATTCGCCGCGCTGGATCCGAATGGGCCGGGTAAGTAAATCTGCCCAATGTGTTTCTCAACACAAACCAAGTTATCAGGAACACCGCGTTCTTTTCTCTGAGGCACAAGGATCCGTGGGAGCATAAGAGAAACGGTTCGGCTCTTTTTTAGATTGCACAGGTGACCAGCACCAATTAGCGGCAGCGCTGCGCCCTTTAATCTCAGATGGCCCTAGAGATGGGGACGCACGCACTGAAGTGGAGGATGAGACCATCGCTATGGATCGTAGGCAAGGTAAGTAGAAACCTCTGCTAGTTGAGGGCACTTGGAGCACACAGACAGCACACTAGAAATCCGTCCTAAAATAATTTTTTCAGGTGGTAACAAAGAGTATTTGCTTAAATATGTGACACTTTACAAACTAATATTATACAAATGGCTTTGTGCAGTAACGACTCTGAGAAGCAGCTGTGAAGTAACATACGAACAGTAACCAATCCAAAACAGTGGAAACCAGTGTTTCTTTCTCCTCATGTTACAATAGGATTCAGGTCTCTGAATGAAGCATTTTCCCAATAATGTTAATTAAAAGAACTTTTCCACGTAGAAACATAACTCTGACTCAATGAAAAAACTAGTAGCAATTGCAGAGTCAGTATACGGTCACAAAGGAAAATTTGCAGATAAACATACTACAGATCAGATCCATAATAGGCTTTTATTTTACCGGGAAAAGACTTCACATTTGTACCCTCCCACCCCCTAAAATTATGTTTGTATATAAACTTATTAACCTTACCTCCACCCCCTGAAATTATGTTTTACTATTTAACTTATTAATTTTACTTATTTATGTTTTTAATTATGTGCAAAGCTAACCGTTTCAAACTGTCCATTGTTATTATTATTAACAAGGCCCAGCTGCTGGTTTGGAACTACGCCCTTAATATCCATATTTAAGTCCGCAATTCAAGCTGGTAATTTGTCGAGCTAGGTGAACTGGAAACATCACAAAACATTGTAAAACTGAAAACTAGAATGGACATTGCCTTTCACGCTGTATTGACAGGGGTTCTAGCTGTTGGATTACTACCTCAATTTGCCACCTCAGTCCTATGGGTATCATCCTCAGATTAAAAACTATGTATACAGCAGACCCTGCCTCTATGTTGATGGCTCAGCCAATACCCCTCCCTATACAGCCTTAACACCATTGCGGCCAAACTATTACATGCTCATTGAGGTAATAAGAACTAATAGTATATGCCTATACTCCAGGATGCAAACCTCTTTCCAATGGTGGCCCAAATACCATACTCTGGAAGCAGTAAAATTTGGATTTCGTAAACAGCATTAGTTGTCCCTATCTTACTCCATTCAGATTGGATCTTTTGGGGTTCTTTAAAGTGTCATTTAAATTTTTTTTGCAAATAAGATAAGATTTCACATAATATTGAAAAGTGTTGGTTCTTACCTTTGGGGTTAATTTCTAATATGCGTGATTAGAATAATACTTATTCAACCTGTGATCACAAATCTTGTTAAAGTAAGTATTATATGTCAGTAGAGAGCAACATATGGATGAATCCCACAGCTAGATCCCTAACCTTATGACACTCATGTAATGTTGTCTAAAAAATAAAACACTGACGTTGTTTTCTCTCATTATTTATGTAATTAAACTCGCGTATTATTCTTAAGGCATGGAAAAGTTTTTTTAATTGAATGACATGCAAGGTACACCCAAACCATATAGGCAGATAAAAAAAAAATATCTACACATATTATTTTATGATATGAGGCTTCTATTTCATGTGTTCAAGCACAAGACTAATGTGGTAAAATGAAATGTTACCATCTTTCAATTCTGTTTGAAAAAAGAAATGCGAAAAAAAGAAATATTAAGTTCATCTAGTTATATTTTATTTCATTGGCATGAATATCTTGAGATATTATATTCATAGTTTGCATTTAAGATGATCTGCCTCCAGCATCAGAGATTGTAGTCAAAGATATTAAAGGGGTTGTCCACTTTCAGCAAATAACTCATATTATTTGTGTATTGCAAAGTTCTACATTTTTCCAATAATATTTCTTATCAACATTTCCTCTCATTTTTCAAGAACGGCTCGCCATTTTAAAGGGTTTTCCATAGGCCAAAAACAGAATATCTGTTCGATTCATAAAACAACAATAAACCAGTAACTGCCTTTCAATCTTCAAATGTACTCAAACTACATAATTTGCTCTATGCCAAGTTAATGTCTGACATATGACCACGGCTCCCATCAAAGAACAAACTATAACAGGGTCTCAGATTTGTCATTGGCAGTGGCTAATAAAACATCCTCATTCTAATGAAGCCCAGGCAGCTTACACTAAAGGTTAAATAGTCCTGTGGATGCGTGTGGGTAATGTCCATGCGCACTGAAGTGCAGCTCCCAAACTAGTCACTAGTAGTAGGATACTCTCTTATACGGAGTGATCCGCAACCACCTAGTGCCCACCTCAGAGTTTTTGGAGATGCCCAAACTTGGAATCTCCACAACCTGGGTTTAGAATAACACAACCCTTTAATGCTTTAATAGCTAGGCTACCACCTAGTATCAATAAACCTTGAGTATATGAAACAGTTATCACCCCCCTAATGAGTCCTTGTGAGGATATATGCATAGGGTCAAGGTAAGCCGTGGTTGACAGAATACTGTTTTGTAGAGTATCTGAACAGTAATGCCTTCTTAATTGTCCCCTGTAAGGAGGAAATGCGTAAGGACAGAATTATACAGCTAAGGTTACAAGAATATTTTTGTGGGGTCTATTGACAACTGTATGGATGACAGGAACTTATTTTATATTGGCCAGAATAATATTGCCAGTCTGATAACACAACTGGGTAAAAGGGTCCCCCACCCCATCCTTTTCCTCCCATTGCATGGTAGCAACTATATGTCAGTACTGCGCACATGGTGTTTGATCCATTTTAATCATGGACTGGGGATGCATTTTTTTACATTAGTCGATACATTAGCTCAATTAAACCCTTTTTATTTTCTTGTAGATGAAACATCCACTTACAGCGACCCCTAGTTACAAACGGACCCCTCTGCCCCTGAGGAACATCTGGGGAACTCTTCTGGCTTGCTTTCACTTTAGTCCCAGGCATGCAATGAATCAGCTTGTAATGTGTTCTGTAATGAAGTTTTCTTATTGACAATCCTTGAGTCCCATTACAAACAAAAATTTAAAATCTAATTGGGTCACTGTCTGGATCTCAATATAATACATATACATTCTCGACTGCATACCATTCAACTTAAGTAGCAAACCCAAAGCAACCTGAATCTTGTATGATAACCCAGGCGGACTGCTTCTATTTTGTCTTTTATTTTGTTGGTGACATTTTCGTGATACTAAGTTTTAATTTTAATTATGATTTTTTAATAGTTATTAATTATGGAAATAAAATGATGATTAGAAAGTACAATCATTGTATTTTTCCGTGTTTTAAATCCAATATACGAATATGTAACATATTCTTTGTATGTCATATTGTAGCTTCTAATGATTTTTAACACAGAATATTACATTAACAGGTCACAATTACAATTATATGCAAAAGTTCCAATAAAATGAAGTGGAAAACAGTTTATGACATTTGATGGGGCAAGGAAAATTATACTTTTCAATAGACACCTTGATGCTCGCACAGATACGTTGCAAAAAATCTTCAATCAAGCTGAGTTACTATCATAATTTTCATGCCATGATCTTTCAGCTTTTATTAAGAATTTCATTTTAGTGTCAGTACAATCCCTTATGAATTGGGTGAATAGTCTGTATGAACTTTCATTATTAATTCAATCAGCCTCATTTGTTTCATTACAAGTTGGTGTATTGGTTTTCTTCGTCTCTGCGCATTTCAAACAGCTAAAATTGTCTGCTACTTACTAACATCTCTTCCCCGATAATGAAACCTTGCAGTCCTGTTCACCTTTGGCTCCGGTTTTAATTGACGCTGTCTGTTTATTTTCATGCATTTTTCAAAGTAGCAAAGTAAACTCTAGACACTATATTTACAGTAGTAAATGGTTTTCACCTTTTTGGGTGACGTTGAAATCAATATTGTATCATAAACTTCCCATTTTAATTTAGAGGAACTTTTAAAGGCCATGATATAGCCTTAAAAGACCTATACAGGCCGATACATTTGAAAATTTGTTATTTTCAAAATTACTCTTTCACAGCTTTCAGGAAGTACCCCTTTAAGCATTTTACAGTAATTGACAAAAAAAATGGAATTGCAATTTTACAAATTTTGTAAATTTTTATTTTATTTGTTAAATTATTTTGTTTAACCTCTTATCTCTGTACCTGTTTTCACACTTTAAAGAAGCCCTGGTCATTTTTGTATTTTTTTCCATCAGTGCCTTCTACAAACTTCTAACATTTTTATTTTTGTTATTTTTTATTTCCGTCACTCAGTAGTTTGTACTTGGCTCTTTTTTTTTCACGACAAATGTATTTTTTAATAGCACAATTTTGTGCTTAATGTATCCTACTGTGAACATTTAGTAACCTTTTCTGTGACATATTTTTAAAAAAGAATGCAATCAGTTTTTTTTGTTTTTCTATTAAAAATTTTCTACCTCTATCATTGACCATAAATAACATAAAATCTTTTTTTTCTGGCTAAATACCTACAACGATAATAAATTTGAAGGTTTCTTTTAAATTACCTTCATTCGCATAATTAAATACTTTTTGTCGTTCGCTCAGCGAGCAAACCCGTTTGTATTGCCACCAAGAACTTTTGAAACTTTTATTGCGCAATTTGCAATGGGAGGCAGTATCTTTTTGTGAAAAGACCTGGCTACGAGCCTATTACTGGACCCTGAGTTGCGTAGCACACATCAGCACTCTGCAATTGCGGCCCCAGGCTGCCAATAGGGTGCCATGCTCCTCTGCACACCGCTTTTCAAGACCATGTCCCATTGTTTGAAATGGAGCTTTATGATTCTAGTTTTAGTGGCGACATTCTCATATCCGTTTCCTTCTCCATAAAGAATTGAGCCCACAACTGTTTTTACAGCCGGAAAGCGCAGCTCTAAACTTTTGCGGCCATACATGGTACAGTGAGCACTTGGTAATGCTCACCGTAAATGAGCCCCTGGCACCATAGATGCATGTCGATGTGAATGCACATTAGAAAGACCTAGGCCACCTGATCCTGCCTAGGAAGCAGTTCAATTTTCCTTAATTTCATATTTTCTGCATCATGAAATACTATTCGAATTTCCCTGATTTGCCACCAGGTTTTTGGCGCATGCAATCAGATTAGTGTAACAATCAACGCCAGGCTTGCATGCGACAACAAATCGGTGGAGCGTGGCCATCGAAACTCAACTGCTTCGGACAAACAGTGGAATTTACTTTCAAAATTGTGTTAGCAAGATCACACTTACATTGCCCCATTTGGTTTTGTGTGTATTTCTCTGTCGACTCCTTAATTTTTGCATTTTACAGAATACATATAACAGGTACTTTCAAACTTATAATTATTATAATTCTGTTAAATATAACTACAACATAATTGATTTAGTTTCATTATCAATAATGTATAAATGTATTGTTTAGACTGTATTCCGTCCTCCCTTGTAAAAATGTAAACCAAAGAGGGCATATATTTCTCTTCATTCTCATCCTACTGCTAACATTTAATGCATTTTATTGTACTTGCTTATTGTATTGTCATGGCATATTTAGCACTAGTGGAATTAATTCAGTAGTCTAAATAATAATCATTTTAATGACTTAGATTAATGCGCTTTTCTTTAATGTAGAACCTGTTTTTTATTTAGTTGCATTCCAATAAGGTGTGTTCCCCACTGGAAAATTAAATGTTATTGAATTGTATTATGAAAAATAATACAATTTTTCCAATATAATTCTGCGTATCAATTCCTCACGGTTTTCTAGATTCTGCTTGCTGTCCGCGATGAAAGCGTCTTTTGCTTACTTCAGGATAGAAATCTGACCAGTGCCACACTGTTAGTATCATAGAGTGATCAGAGCCTTGTGTTATCACGGACCAGAAAAGGTGCACTGTGTCTGAACCAGGGCAGATATCAGTCCACGGGAAATAAACATAGAATTTATATAGAGGACAGCAATCAGAGATGTAGAAAACCGTGAGGAATTGATAGCTAAATATATTTCATTATTCAAAAAAAACAATTCAATTACTCATTGAATGGGGAACCCCTTTAATGTATCAATGGCGAGAATGTGTTATCTCAAGTTTCCAAACAAGGGACCTCATCAATTTTTTTCAAAATCCATGAAAAGAAAAAAGCGGCACCACCATCCAGAGGAGGCACAACTTTTATTGTGGAAGGAGTCAGGACAAGGGGTGCTGCACGCCAACGGAAGCAACGGAGCCTTTCACGCTAGAGAGTGCCTTTCTCAAGCCGCGGACCTTCATCCATGGATGTGAATAAGTCTTACTAGTTGACTAAGCTGGACGTGCACCCCGCAGCAGTACTGGTTTGTTTGCTGGTCCTCCATGTTATAGCTGTTGTCGGACCTGGACGTTGCTGTTCTTCCTGTGTTCAGGTGGCGCCAGTCACATCTGTCCGTTTTGCGTTCCTATCTGGCTATCATCAATTTTTTTGGAAATAATTTGGCCTTGCAAAAAATTTATCTTTTTGAGTGTAGTACACATTTTCATATATTTACACTATTCTTTCATGAGATAATTTTAACTGCATTTAGATGTATTGTGATGGCGCTGGTAGTTGGGATAGACTTAAAAATCACAAAATTTTTGGCAATTTACTCCAATATATTGGGATTAGAGTATGAAGAAGAAATTAAAATCAAGTTCACACTGTTGAAACTATGATGTGTTAAAATCAAGGCAGGAGAGGCAAGAATCTGGCCGATTTTACCCACACTTCTAAAGAAGTTTGGGGGCTTTAGCTTCAGGGCAGTTGATGGCGAAAACCTTTTAGCAACGTATTGGCCCAACTGCAACCCCACACCCCCCTCTTTTATCCCGAGGTCCAACCAAATATCACTAGCATTTCACTTATTGCTCCATTTCTTCACAATGTGTCTCTATCATAGGGCCTCCTGATGACACAACACGTAGAAAGCAGACGGGAAAATTTGCATCTCTGTACACAGAAGCCTGGGGCCAGCAGATGTCCTACAAGATAATAGGCCCTGTCTAGCCCCTCTTCCTACAGATCCAAGTGCCAGTAAATATCAACTTTACCATATGACTGAAAGCACATCTTTAAATTGCATGAACTGCAGGAAAATTCTAAAGTCCCGTCTGGTGTGCTGGGGTGATGGCCCTGGTGCCCCCAGAAAGAGCATGGGTGCCGTCTCTACACCCGTGACTAGGTTTGGCTCCACCGAACTGGTCCTAAGGGATCTGAAATCTGCGAAAGGTCGTTTCGACACTACAAACTTTGCTGTTCAAGTTCACTACTCAAAAACTGCCTTTCAGAAGTGGCCTGTTTAAGGTGTTTTCTCCCAATTACATGTCATTAATGATTCTTATGTTCAGAGGAATTTTATAATATATTGCTGCTTAATGGCAATAAGATTTGCTAATTTTATTGGGTAGTTTTTTTTCAATTAGTCACATTAAAATCCTAATTTTGAATTTGAAAATAAATGTTCGGGCACAAACTATTTTTTTCAGTCTAAAAAAAATTCAAGTGTAAAAAGCAACCACACTGACTGCTATTATATACCGCAATAACCGGCACCGCTGACAAATTTAATAAAAGTGTAAAGGAGAGAGAGATTTACCATAATCCAAGAAGAAACTGACAAGATACAGACACCATCACAAATGGCAAAGCAAACAACTTAGAAAAAAACACATCTCCCGAGCATGCTTAATAAATTTCTCAAAGCTTTGATGCTTCTCAATTGTTCTTACAGAAGAGTAAATATTGACAACCTGTTCAAATTTGTCAAGATCAGTAGGCTTAGTGATGGTTGACGATGAGCATCTTGAAATATTGAAGACTGCCATAATATAGTTTCTACTTATATTTGTTATTCATACCAAAGGCTGAATTACATTTTCGCTTTACACGTTTAGCACAATTAATATATTGAAAAAGACACAGAAAGAAGAAGGGAACAATATTTACAGTAGATATGTATGAATGCACAATCTTACTTTAAATCTTTAACTTATCTGTAACTGCACCCAAAGGCCTCTGATGTTTTTACGGTAACGTTTATTTATTCATCCTTACAACGACACAAACCAGTTCAACCAACTAATAAGGATTAATTAGATGTCGCTCTATTTGTAAGAAGACCTCCATACATTTTATACGGGTATTTTCATAAATAACACAGGTTGTTTACAGAAAGGCAAATAGATTGATATCATATTTACTCATTTGTTTTTTGTTAAAAAGACTGACTTCAGGTTTACCATTTTATTTTTTAATTAATAATGATTTTCCCACCATCAAGGAACTAAACCATGTTAAAAAAATAAAACACTTAGTAGAATAAATTTATTATCATTATAAAATATAGACACTTTGCACTGTCACATATATCTCTGCAATAGCATTGATTTAGAAGTACAAACCATCGTGAAAGCTGTGACCATCATGAAAGTTGACACTACGCGCCGGCAAGGACCACTGCCATTACACTGTGTGAGGAGTGTGAGATGAAAGTCATGGCTTTACATCATGTTTTTTTTGCATTATGTGTTTAAGTGTGGGGGGCAGATAAGAGGTGTTTTAATCAATCATACATCTATTAAAATTTATAGCACCACTTTCTGATATGTAAATGAAACGCCTCTGGTTCAGAAATGTCTTTTAACCCTGTAAGCTGCTATCCATTGGCATACAATGGCCATAAGAAACAGGGCATATCATTATCTAACTGTCCCATTAACACATCGCCCTTTCGGAACTTATATAGGATTTAGAAATACTATCCTTGGAGGGCAAATGGTCATAGATAGTGTTGAGCTAACACTAAAATTTGTAGAACGTGGGCCCCAAACCCTGTCCCATGAAGCCTAAGTCATTCACGCCAACTGTTTGGTTTAACCGCCCCCCAATAAACCAGCTATAGGTCCATCTACTTTAAATTGTCCATGGCAAGCCACTGGGTTATTTAATAAATGTGGCAGTGGTGCAAGGTGCTGCCACTAATTTGTCGGAGGATTGTCATCCTTAAAGGACGCAATTTTTAAATTCCAGGTCCGTCCAGTTGGGCTACATCACTAATTATGGACAGTTGGATCACATGACCCTACAGCTCAGCCATGTTTATGAACAGTAAGGGCAGCTTATAGATAAAGTGGGTTATATACTTACTGCCTCACCTAAACACATGTTAAAAAACCTGGCTTATCTTATAATCATTAAAAGCGCAGGTCAAGCAGAATCGATAGTGGCGTCATTCTCTACTGGTTTTTCTAGATATCAATTTATTGGCATTATGAATACTTTATTAATTTCTCCAAGGAAATATGATATTGATTAGAAGTTTTCCAAACATCACTGGTCCAAATTGCTTGCCATACTTTAGTGGCCTTACATACGTTAATATTTGACTGATGAAAACAAAATCATACATGAATAATATCTAATACAAATGGCAAAGCCGCAGCAGCACTCCAGAGGTAGAATGCTAAAGTTGGACTCTTTAATGAGGCAATGGGCACCGTTTTGGTATGCGACACCTTTTCAAGCAATTTGACACAGTGAAGCCACACAAGGTATATAAAGAAATATGGTGCGCATTCATATCAAGCGAGGGTTTGTCCCTTAAAGGCAGTGCAGTTTTGAACAATACATTATTATTCACATCACAAAAATGCAGATGCGATATCCATTGTCGGTGAAAATACACTATCCACCCGAGTTAAAAATTCTCCCACAGTAACTGGGGTAAGTTTAAACCCTTTTGTGTACACATCAAGTAACACAATACTTGCCACTTTGTTCTAATTAGATGCACTTAATTATTATGTATAACATATGGGGATGTTCTATATACATCTGTATTACTTATGCACTTAGATGAAATAATAACATGCAGTTTATGATCTCAACTCTCACTTGCACTTTAAGGACACACCCCCTTATATGTATTGCCCACCAATTGTTTCCTTTATATACCCTGTCGTTCACATGTCAAATGCATTGAAACAGGTGTCCAACACCGAACTAATTGCCACGTGCCTCAATAAAGATCACCACTTTTGAATTCTACCTCTGGATGCTGCTCTCTTCTTTCCAATATTGTATTGCGTAGGACCAACCAGGACTGGCGGCTTTGCACCCCCCGTCCGTATGGTGTTCCACAAAGCTGTGGCATACTTAAACTCTACTTTTGAAATAATATCTAGCATATATAATATCTTTCTGCCATTGTAACTGTGGCCATATATCTTGTTTATTCATATGCATTGGCATCCTAAGCAAAATCCTAGTAGATACACAATAAACAATCAAAACCACTCGTTTGGCATCTGTCAGTATAATAAGGCCTGTAGGTTTAGTTTATAATAGATGTACCAATAAGATTTCCTTATCGCAGTGCATACTGTAAGCACACTGCAGATACATTGGGAAAATATTCTTAAAAAAGAGCAAACAACTTCTGTGATTGACAGTCAAAAGGAAAAAGTCCCGTCATAAGTGATGTGACAAGCTCCGCAGAATATGAGCACGTTTTATATAGCTTCAGATTCGTCTCTGTGTTATCACCAGGTTTATGTACAAATCTTATTTGCAAAAATGTCAATGGAAATTCCTATTGATGTGCTCTTTTAATGTGAAGAACCCTCATGTCATCAAATATGCCATATAATTATAATGTAACATAATGAATAGTAATCAAACACAAACTTAAAGGATCCTTTTTGGAAAGATGTAAGAGATTGTCTATGTTTTTGGACCGTATATTGAGGGCCATTCACATTCCGTTTCTCTCAGTTCTTCCCTTCAATATGAATGTGACCAAAACCATGATTGACTGAACACACAGATCAGCTGCCAGCCCTTACACGGCCAAGATTAATGAAAATTTGCACCTATTCGTGTGTTCAACACCATCTCCTTATTTTACTCTTACTCAAATTCAGGATTGAGAGACCCGATGGTCCCAGGGACTGCAGACACTCTGCTCCGCTACTGGATACAATGAATGTAAGTACTATCTTTAAGAATTCTGCAGAATAATTGATCAGGAAAGTGGCACACGTGCAGTTACCTCACACCTGTGCAGGCCATCCTTCTATGGCACCAGCAGTGCAATATAACAATATACCTGCCAGTATCCTTAAATAGGAGAGCTGGTGATAGACCGGAGGATGCTATGAGAAGCATGAACAGACTGCGGGGGAAGGGGAGCATGGTGACTGCTGGCAACTAGTGGGCATTGCTGTGACTCCTGGTTTCTCTGGGAGTCATTATTCTGATGGCTACTGGGGGCCTCATTTTGACTAACTGGCTACTGATGGTATCACTATTATCACTGGCACTCTGTGAATCGCCTGTACTTCAGGGGGCATCTATGTGACTGCTGGCTCCTGGGACAATCCCTGTGACTCACTGTATATGGGGGGGGGCATCCCTGTGAACTATACTGTCTACTGGGCTGGAATCCCTGTGACAGCTGGCTACGGAGCATCTCTATGAACACAAACGTAACTACTGTGAATACCTGTCTTCTGGGGGCAGGCTTTGGCTACAGGTGGACATCACTGCGACTGCTGGGCCACTGGGGCAGAGGCATACTAATGAAGATCCCGTGACTACGATTGTGATCATATAGTAGCAACAATTAAGAGTTCATGACGTAGTCATGAAAATTTTATTTGCTACTTCGCATCACCACAACATGAGGACATTGTATTGAAAAGGGTTGCGACATTTAGGATGGATTTGGAACCCTGGACTAAACGTTTTAAAATGTGTAGTGGAATCAATAAGAGCAGGTACCGATAAAAGAAAAACAGGAAATTTGTTAATCTGTTTTATTTGAATACTTGACCCTTTCGCTCAATCACACACTTCTTTTGCTTACCTCTGCCCCCTGTTTTAGACTTGGAGTTAACCAAAAAAAAACAGAAAATCTCCGTCATACATTGATTTGAGACCTAATGCCTGTACATAGATGTTTCAATGCAATAGCAACAAATTCTGTCATTCTTATAGACAGCATATCTGCCAATAGTACATACTGTAAACCATTACTTTTTATTTTGAACAGTGCCATGTGTGGAACATTGTGGTCTCAACAAACCAATTATAAAAATTTAAAATAACAGTATTTAGAAACATGTAGCTTCCAATATTTGTTTGTTTTTCCCCTTCTATCAGGTTTTACTGTAAGGAAAGTTATAGTATGAATAATTTTTCTAAAGATATATTCCTCTATCTTTATTTTTCCTTTATTTCCTGAATGCACAGTTTGTGAGCCTTCATCACTCTATTCTACTGCATTTACCTTTAAAAATTGACAATTTTCTCTTCTCTAAATTTTAGCTCCTCATTTCTTTCAAAGCTGGGACCTAAATGAACACGTCTCTCTATAAATTAGGGAAATGAATGACAAAGAAAATAGTTAATTGTCTATGATGTTTTATGTTTGGATCGATCAAGGTGGTTCTGCTAATTCTTTCTTTTCTAGTTTAATTCCATAGGAATATATAAAGACAATTTGTAATGGGTTGTATTGCCCCATGGCGATCTTTACTCCATTAACCTTTTTATGCCACAGGAATTCAATTTTGACCATTATCCTCATGCCAGAACTATTCTAACACGTGCAAATGAAAATTTCACACGCATTTGTTGTTATATTCAAACCTTGTGTTTAAGTTTTGTGCACTGATTTAACATTATTGAGTTCAATTTATAAATCAACAGAGCATTGGAGGTCCACACTATAGTTTCACATGCTCAATTTTCCGGGGTTTGGGAATAAAACCAGCAACACGATTTGAAAGAGATGAGGCAACAGAAGATGCAAATTCTGAACCAACCAGTGACTTTCATATCACGCCCCCCCCTTTTTGCCTTAGGGCTTATGCCTCTTTGGGTATCTCATGGCAGAGCCAGCAAGCGGTGTCCAGTTTGGCATAAACTGGTGTCGCAAAAGAAAGTCGCATGTGGTGGATCAGCGCCATGCCTCCCCCCCAATGGCCAGACGCCTCTCTACGCCCCTCCACACCCACATGACCTGGAGTTGGACTATTTTTGCAACTGTGCAGCATTTGCGATTATTCCCAACTGCTTCTACACCAGGCTGTTATATCACCTCAACATTCATCCATGGCTCCCGGACTGCAGCCAACTGTAGATTTTTAACTTGCTTTTAAATCTAGAGAGGATTTTAAGGGAAAAGCATTTCTGCTGTGTAAGATATAACACTAAAGGTATCTGTCAATTAGGTGCCTGGTCCGAGGTTTCCTTTTATATTTCTTATTAAAATAAAAAATCATAGCATACCTGAATTAATACTTATTTATTAAACACAAAACATCTAAAGTTTTAATAGAAGATATTTAATGTTGACCAATGAAATCCTAATTGTAATCTTCATGTTATGATTGGTTCCAGTATTATCAACCCTACTGGCTACTAAGATAGGGTATATTTACAACTTCATAAAAATATCATCATCGTCTTAGAATGTGAGAATGTCATTTGGAAGAAATAGCTTGGCAAAAGCAAGCACAAGCAATTTTAAATGTTATCTGAATTTACTTTAAATAGTGTTTGTTAACATTTATCAGCAATCATTTGATATTTTATAAAAAACACTATCCAATAGATGAAGGTCTTCACTTGTCAGTCAGAATACATTAATATACATTAAATTCACACCCACTGTGGTTCCCAATTCATGACATGAATGAATAAAACATGTTATGGGGCTAAAGTTTTATAGTATTGCAGTATAATTTTTGAGTATTGGGTTTGGGGGACTACACCATTTACTGGGTCATATTGGGAGCTCAAAGTAACTGGTAAAAATGTGTAGAGTATTGTTTGCGCCACTGTGCAACTTACTGAAAAGTAAAAGTGTTTTGCGCGTTTGGAAGCAGACACACAATGATTTTGAGCATTACGAATACACAATTCTCTGTGAATAGAAGGAAAAACTACCAAAATTTAATAAAAATGCTTGACATTGATCACACCGCTATTCTTTGGGTATCTAACAGGCCAGGAAGTGGTATGATGTTTTTATTCTGTGGAAACGGTGTTGTAGGAGGTTTTAAACTTTCAGTGGTCTTTTATTTGCCCCCCAACAATGATGTTGGTCTCTGGAAATATGCAACACAGGGCATTGGTTTAATCAATGTATATTAATGCAATGCCTTTTAACCGAAAAGAGCTTTCATAAGTTATTGTACATTTATTTATTAAATGTAACCTTTCAAGACTGTACAATATACATTTACGTCACCCTTCATAAGTGAATCAATGCAATAATCCTGTAAGGCTTCCATACGTCATATAAAATTTCTATATGACGTCTTTTTGATACGGCTATAACAAGAAAAGACACGTATCTATAAAATACTGCAATACAGTATTGTTGTATTGCAGATATTGTATAAGTGGTAAAACTTGATTACTTAATTACTCACGGGTGACTGAATGATACAAGAAAATGTAAAAAACGGTTTTAAAAATAAAAAAAAATTTAAAACTAAATCATCCCCTTTGACCTAGAACACCCACAAATAAATAAGAAGTAATTCATAAAAATATTAATATCATGATTGTTCCAAATCTATGATCTATTATAATGTAATAGCAATAAAAGTAAATGCCTGAATGCTACCATTCCGCCATTTTGGCCATCCTATGAAAATCAAACAAAAGTATCACAGGTATACATGTTTCAAAATGGTATCAATAGGAATGTAATCCCAAACCAACAACAATTACATCTGACACTTAGCCCGTACGGTGGAGCTAAAAAAATTACAGGTGCCTGAACATGCAATGACATGGAATTTTTTTATTAACAATGTTTTGTACAATTTTTGTTATTACCATCGTATTTTTATGGACTATAATAAACCCACTGTTTAGCAACTAAAAAATCTTGCTAAAATTGCCCATGCGTCTTATAGACCAAGTCAGTAGGATCCGAACTGCCCCAAAACCTCCTGACCGCTTGTAAGGGAAGATCGGTGATGCCCCAAAATATAGAGCTGCATCACCCGATCTCCCAGAGAAGGATGCTTCCGTACTGCTCTCCCCGATGTCCACAGGACCTTGCGTGATGTCCAAATCATGTGAACTGATCACATGATTTCTTCACTCACCACATCTCCTCTGCCATAGGCTGCCCTCGACAGGGTAAGAAGTATGTACGAAGTTGTGTGTGGTGTGGTGATGTAGTTGAGCCGGAGTAGGTGTAAATAGTTAGCTGGGTGTGGTATATGTGGCGTGAATGTGTGTATAGCTTGAGTTGTTGTCTAAGGTGAGCTGAGTGGTTGGGTAATGTGTTCATGATGATGCAGAGCTGATTGTGGTAAGTTCAGGATCCCTTTGTGTGTCTGTTCTTCAGATGCGACCAACAGGATATTTTAATTGTGTCAAATATATTTTTTCCTAATATTGGAAGCCTAAAATCTGGGGTGCGTCCTATAGTAAAACGGTCTTATAGTCCCAAAAAATAACGGTAACATCAACTAAACCAACAATACAATTTGACAACTGTTTGACATTTTGAATCATTTTTTTATTAAAATGTTGTTATTGGATGCAAAAGTGGTGATTAACAGGTGGGTTATTTTTCGTACTACCGGGGTTTTCATCAAATCGTCGGGATCATTTTGTTATAATTTTTCGGTAGATTTTAGATTTCGGTACATTTGTTTTTGGGGACTGGGTTCCTAGCTTTTTATGGCAGCAGATCGTGCCCTGCGCCAAACTATTACAGTGCTCATTGAGGTATAAAGAACTATAAGTATATGCCTATACCTTCCAGGATAGCAAAACCTACCTTTCCAATGGTGCCAAATAAATACTATGGAGCAATAGAAAATTTGTATTTCGGTAAACGGCATTGTTCCCTATCTTACTCCATTCAGAATGGGATCTTTGTGTTCTTAAAGTGTTTTAAATGTTTTGCAATAAGATGAGAGATTTCATAAATTATTGAACAAGTGTTGGATTTTAATCTTGGGGTTAATTTCTAATATTGTTGATTAGAATATACTTCAACCTGAGATCGCAAAATCTTTGTTAAAGGTAAGTTTATATGTCAGTAGAAAGAGCAACATATGGATGAATCCCCAGCTAATCCCTACCTTTTATGACTCATGTAATTTGTCTAAATGAAAGCTGACTTTGTTCTCTCATTATTTAGTAATTTAACTGCTTATTATTCTTAAGGCATGAAAAGTTTTAATTGAATGACATGCAAGGTAACACCAAACCATATGGCAGATAAAAAAAATAGTCTACACATATTATTTTATGATATGAGGCTTTATTTCATGTGTTCAATCACAAAGACTGAATGTTGTAAAATGAAATGTTACCATCTTTCAATTCTGTTTTGAAAAAATAAAATGAAAAAAAGAAAAATTAATTTCATCTAGTTATATTTTATTTATTTGGCATGATATATCATTTGGATATTAATTTCATAGTTTCAGTTAAGAGGATCTGTCTCCAGCATCAGAGATTGTAGTCAAAGATATTAAAGGGGTTGTCCACTTTCAGCTAGTTCTACCACCTAGTAGCAATAAACCTTGAGTATATGACACAGTAATCACCCCCTAATGAGTCCCCTGTGAGGATGATATGCCTATGGGTCAATGGTAAGCCAGTGGTTGACAGAATATTTTTGTAGAGTATATGACACAGTAATAGCCTTCTAATTAGTCCCCTGTAAGGAGGAAATGCGTAAGGACCAATGGTAAGCTAAGGTTTAACAGAATATTTTTGTGGGGTCTATTGACAACTGTAGGGATGACAGGAACTTATGTTATTGGCCAGAAATAATATTGGCCAGTCTGATCACAGACTGGGTAAGGTCACTCCTTTTCCTCCCATTGCATGGGTAGCACTATATGTGAGTACTGCACCATGGTGTTTGATCCGATTTTACATCAATGGACTGGGGATGCTTTTTACATTAGATACATTATCTAAATACTTATTTTCTTGTAGATGACACCCAACTTACAGGCGACCCCTAGTTACAAACGGACCCCTCTGCCCACTGAGAACTCTGGGGAAGCTCTCTGGTTGCTTTACTTTAGTCCCAGGCTGCAATGATCAGCTGTAATGTGTCTGTAATGAAGTTTTTATTGACAATCCTTCGTCCCATTACAGCAAAAAATTTAAAAATCTAATTGTCACTGTCTGGATCTACAATTATAAAATATACAGTTTTGACCTGCATACAAATTGTATAAACCCAAGCAACTTTGGAATCTTGTATGTAACCCAGGGACTGCTTCTATTTGTATTTATTTTGTTGGGTGACTTTTTAGTGATAATAAGTAAAAGTTAAGTTTTAATTATGATTTTATAGTTTTAATTATGGAAATAAAAATTAGGATTAAAGTACATCATTGTTTCCGTGTTAGTTAAATCCAATATGAATAATGTGAACATATTCTTTTTGTCGATATTGTAAATGTAATGATTTTTACACAGAATAGTTACTTTTAAAAGGTCACAATTACAATTTAAATGCAAAAAGCTACAATAAAATGAAGTGGAAAAACAGTTATTACATTTGATTGGGGCAGGAAATGTACTTTTCAATAGACACTTGATGCTCGCACGTGCAGAAGAAATCTTCAATCAAGCTGAGGTTACTTATCTAATTTTCATGCCAATGTCTTTCAGCTTTTATTAAGGGAATGTCATTTTAGTGTCAGTACAATCCCTTATGAATGGGTAATGTCTGTATGAACTTTCATTTATTAATTTCAGCCTCATTTGTGTTCATTAAAAGTGGTGTATTGGTTTCTTCAGCTCTGCATTTCAAACAGCATAAAATTGTCTGCTACTTACTATCTCTTCCCAGATAATGAAAACCTTGCAGGTGGTCACCTTTGGCTACGGTTTAGATTGACGCTGTCTGTTATTTTCATGCAATTTTAAAGTAGGCAAAGTAATCTAGACACTTATATTATACAGTGAGTAAATGGTTTTCACACTTTTGTGTGCGTTGAAACAATTTTGTAGTCATAAAAATTACCATTTTATTTAGGAACTTTTAAAGGCCTGTATAGCTTTGAAAGGACCTATACAGGCCTATACATTTGAAATTTGTTATTTTCAAAATTACTCTTTCAGCTTTCAGGAAGTTACCCCTTTAAGCATTTTACAGTAATTAAAAAAAAAAATGGAAGTGCAATTTACAAATTTGTAAATTTTATTTTATTTTAGTTAATTATTTGTTTAACCTCTTATCTCTGTACCTGTTTTCCACTTTAAAGCCCTGGTAATTTTTATTTTTTTTTCCATCAATGCCTTCTACATGTTCTAACATTTTTATTTTTGTATTTTTTATTTCTGTCACTGTAGTTGTATTGGCTCGTATTTTTTCAAGACAAAATATATTTTTTAATTGCACAATTTTGTGCTTCATGTATCCTACTGGTGAACATTTATTAACCCTTTCTGTGCAGCATATTTAAAAAAGAATGCAAATCAGTTTTTTTGTTTTTCTATTAAAAATTTTCTGCCTCTATCATTGAACCTAAATAACATAAAATCTTTTTTTTTCTGGCTAAATACACATACAATGATAATAAATTTGAAGGTTTC
Source organism: Engystomops pustulosus (assembly GCA_019512145.1). NCBI lineage: Eukaryota > Metazoa > Chordata > Amphibia > Anura > Leptodactylidae > Engystomops > Engystomops pustulosus. The sequence continues at coordinate 54,623,089 of CM033641.1, read as the reverse complement.
TTTTTAAATTTACCTTTCCATAATTAAATACTTTTATGAAGAAAGAAACCGTTTTGTATTGCCAGAAGCACCATAACATTTGAAACTTTTTGGCAATTTGGCAATGGGAGGGTATCTTTTTTGTGAAAAGACCTGGCCTACTAGGCCTTTACTGGACCCTGAGTTGCTGTGCAACACCATCAGCACTCTGCAATTCCGGCCCCAGACTGCCAATAGGTGCCATGCTTCCTCTGCACCCGCTTAGACACAATGGTCCATGTTTGAATGGAGCTTTATGATTCTAGGTGTTAGTGGCGACATTGCTCACTCCTTCCTTCTCCATAAAGAATTGAGCCACACAACTGTTTTTACAGCCGAAGAAAGAGCATGCTCTATCATTTTATGCGGCCATGGCATGGTACAGTGAGCACTTGTTATGCTCACCGGAATGAGCCCTGGCACCATAGATGCCATGTCTATGTGAATGCACCATTAGACCTAGGCCACCTGATCCTGGCACTATGGAAGCAGTCAATTCTAATTTCATATTTATCTGCATCATGAAATAACTATTCCGATTTGCCCTGAATTGCCCCAGGTTTTTGGCGCATGCAATCAGATTGTGGTACATCAGCGCCGGCTTGCATGCGACACAAATCGGTGGGCGTGGCCATCGGACAACTCAACTGATTCGGACAAACCGTGGAATTTAACTTTCAAAATTGTGTTGCAAGATCAGCACTTACATGTGCCCCATTGTGTTTTGTGTGTATTTCTCTGTCTACTCCTAATTTGCATTTACAGAATACATATAACAGGGTACTTCAATTATAATTATTATTATATTCTGTTAAATATAAATACAACATAATTGTTTAGTTCATTATAAAAATGTATAAAATGTATTTGTTTATACTGTATTCCGTCTTCCCTTGTAAAATGTTAACCAAAGAGGGCAGATATTTCTCTCCTACTGTAACATTTAATGCATGTTTATTGTACTTGCTTATTGTATTGTCATGCATTATTTAGCACTGTGGAATTAATTGTAGTCTAAATAAATAATCATATTTAATGTTTAGTTAATGCCTTTCTTTAAGGTAGAACCTGTTTTTTTATTTAGTTGCAGTCCAATAAAGGTGTGTTCCCACTTCGGAAAATTAATGTTATTAATTGTATTATGAAAAATAATACAATTTTCCAATATAATTACTGTATCGATTCCTCACGGTTTTCTAGATCTCTGCTTGCTGTCCTGCTATGGAAAGCTTCTTTGCTTACTTCCAGTGGATAGAAATCTGACCATGGTCACACAGGTGCACAGCTTGTTAGTATCATAGAGTAATCAGAGCTGTGTGTTATAACGAGAGGTGCACCTGTGTGACCATGGTCAGATATCTGTCCACTGGAAATAAACATAGAAGTTTTATATAGAAGGACAGCAATCAGAGATATAGAAAACCGTGAGGAATTGATATATAAAATATATTTCATTATTCAAACAATATCAATTACTCATTGAAATGGGAAACCCCTTTAATGTATCATGGAGAATGTGGTATCTCAAGTTTCCAAACAAGGGACCTCATCAATTTTTTTCAAAATCCATGGAAAGAAAAAAGCGGCACTCACCAATCCAGAGGAGGAAAACTTTATTGTGGAAGGAGTCAGGACAGGGGTGATGCACGCCACGGAAGGCAACGGGCCGTTTCACGCTGAGAGTGCTTTCTCAAGCCTCGGACCTTTCCATGGATGTTGAATAAGTCTTCTGTTGTGAAGCTTGGACGTGCACCCCGCAGCAGTACTGGTTTGTTTGCTGGTCTCCATGTATAGCTGTTGTCGGACCTGGACTTTGCTGTTTGCCTGTGTTCAGGTGGTGCCAGTCACTCTTTTTGGTTCCTATTGGCTATCATCAATTTTTTTGGGAGCAATTGCCTTGCAAAAAATTTATCTTTTGAAGTAGTACATTTTCATATATGTTACACTATTCCTTTCATGATATATTTTACTGCATTTAGTTGTATTGGGATGGCTCTGGTAGTTGGGATAGACATTAAAAAATCACAAAATTTTGGCAATTTTACTCCAATATAGTGGATTAGAGTATGAAGAAGGAATTAAAGATCAGAGTTCACACTGTTGAAACTAGTGATGTGTTAAAATTCAGGCAGGCGAGGCAAGATCTGGCCGATTTTGCCCCTTACTTCTAAAGAAGTTTGGGCTTGGGTCTAGGGCAGTGATGGCGAACCTTTTAGCAACGTAGTGCCCAAACTGCAACCCCAAACCCCCCTCTTTTATCACGAGGTGCCAACCAAAATATTATAGCAGTTACTTATTGCTCCATGTTCTTCAACAATGTTCTATCATACTGGCCTCCTGAGGACACAACACAGTAGAAAGAAGGAGGGAAAATTTGCATCTCTGTACACAGAGAATCATGGGGCCAGCAGGATGTCCTACAAAGATAATAAGGCCCTGTCTAAGCTCCCTCTTCCTACAGTCCCAAGTAGCCAAGTAAATATCACTTTAACATATGACTGAAAGCAGCATCTTTTAAGTTGCATGGAACTGCAGGAAAATTCTTTAAGTCCTGTCTGGTGTGCTGGGGTGATGGCCCGGGTGCCCCCAGAAAGAGCTTGGAGTGCCGTCTCTAGCACCCGTGACATAGGTTTGCCACCACTGGTCTAGGGGATCTGAATCTGCAAAGTTCGGTTCGAACTCAAACTTTGCTGTTCAAGTCTACTCAAAACTGCCTTTCAGAAGTGGCCTGTTAATGTGTTTCCCCAATTAAATGTCTTAATTGATTCTTATGTTCAGGAATTTTATAATATATTGCTGCTTAATGCAATAGATTTGCTAATTTTAGGGGGATATTTTTTTCAATTAGTCATTAAAAATAGCAATTTTGAATTTGAAAAATAAATGTTCTGCACATATTTTTTTCAAGTCTAAAAAATTCCAAGTGTAGCAGACCACACTGAACTGCTTATTATATAACCGGCAAGCTGACAAATTTAATAAAAGTGTAAAGGAGGAGAGATTTACCATAATCCAAGAAGAGAACTGACAAGATACAGAACAACATCACAAAATGGCAAAGCAAAACAACTTAGAAAACACATCCCAGAGCATGCATTTATAAAATTCTCAGCTTTGATGCTATCTTGTTCTTACAGAAGAGTAAAAATATTGAACCTGTCAAATTTGTCAAGGATACTAGTAGGCTTAGTGTATGGTTGACTGATGAAGCATCTGTGAAATATTGAAGATCTGCAGAATATAGTTTCTACTTATATTTGGTTATTTCATACCAAGGCTTGATTACATTTTAACTTTAACACGTTAGCACAATTATATATTGAGAGAAAGTAAGAGAAGGAAGATGAACAATATTTACAGTATATATGTTTGAATGCACAATCTTACTTTAAATCTTTAACTTATCTGTAACTGGCACTAAAGCCTTATGTTACGGGAACTGTATTTATTCATCCTTACAACGATACACAGTCAACAACTAAAGTAAGGGATATAAAGTTGATGCGCTCTATTTGTAAGAAGACCTCCATACAGTTTATACGGGGTATTTTCATAAATAACACAGGTTGTTTACAGAAAGGCAAATAGAATTATATATCATTTAATTTGTTTTGTTAAAAAAGAACTGACTTCATGTTTTATTTTATTTTTTTAATTAAATAATGATTTTACACCATCAAGGAACTAAAACATGTTAAAAAAAATAAAACTTATTAGAATAAACTTATTTATCATTACAAAAGATAGACACTTTGCACTGTACATAGATCTCTGCAATGTATTGATTGAGAATTACAACCATCATGAAAGCTGTGACCATCATGAAAGTTGACACTGCGCCGGGCAAGGACCACTGCCATTACAAGGTGTGAGGATTGGTGAGATTAAGTCATGGATTACATCATGTTTTTTGCATTATGTGTGTAAGTGTGGGGGGCAGGATAATAGGTGTTTTATCAATCTACATCTATTAAAAGTTATGCACCACTTTCTTGATATGTAAATGAAAGCCTCTGGTTCAGAAATGTCTTTTACCCTGTAAGCTGCTATCCATTTGCATACAATGGCCATAGAAACAGGGTCATATCATTTCTAACTGTCCATTAACAATCGCCCTGTCAGGAACTTATGATAGTATTTATGAATACTATCCTTGGAAGGGCAAATGGTCATAGATAGTGTTGAGCTACTAAAATTTGTAGACGTGGGCCCCAAACCTGGACATGAACCTAAGTCAGTTCACGTCCAGGTTTGGTTTAACACTCCCCCAATAACACCAGCTATCAGGGTGCCATCACTTTAAATGGTCATGGCAAAGCCACTTGGGTTATTTAATATAATGTGGCAGTGGTGCAAGGTGCTGCCACTTTTGGGAGGATTGTCATTCCTTAAAGACGCAATTTTTAAATTCAGGTCCGTCCAAGTTGGCTCATCACTAATTAAGGACAGTTAGGATCACATGACCCTACATCTCCAGCCATGTTATGAACAGTAAGGGCAGCTTATGAGATAAAGTGGGTTATATACATTACTGCCTCACACTTACACACATTTTAAAAAACATGGCTTATCTTATATCAATTAAAAGCGCAGGTCAAGCAGAATTCTGATAGTTGCTTCATTCTCTACTGGTTTTTATAGATAATCAATTTTGCATTAATGAATACTTTATTTAATTTCCAGATGGAAATTATGATATTGATTAGAAGTTTTCCAAACATCACATGTCAAATTTCTTGCCAGTACTTTAGGCCTTATACTTGTAATAATTTGGAATGATGAAACAAAATCATACATGATATAATATCTAAATACAAATTGGAAAAAGCGAGCAGCACTCCTGAGGTAGAATGCTAAAGTTGGTGATCTTTATTGAGGCAAGTGGCAACGTTTTGGTATTGGACACCTTTTTCAAGCAATTTGACAAGTGAACCACACAAGGTATATAAAGGAAATATGGTGCGCAATTCATATAAGCAGGGTGTGTCCTTAAAGTGCAAGTGCAGTTTTGAACATACATTATTATTTCATCATAAAATGCAGATGCGGATATCCAATTGTAGGTGAAATTAACACTTCCACCCTGAGTTAAATCTCCCACAAGTATACTGGGTAATTTTAACCCTTTTGTGTACACTCAGTAACACAATACTTGCACTTTGTTCTAATTATGATGCACTTTATTATTGTATGTATAACATATGGGGATGTTTATATACATCTGTATTACTTATGCACTTATGATGAAATAATAATGCATGTTTATGATCTCAACTGCACTTGCACTTTAAGGACACACCCCCTTATATGTATTGCACACCATGTTTCCTTTATATACCCTGTCGTTCACTTGTCAAATTGCTTGAAAAAGGTGTCCAACACCGAAACATTGCCACTTGCCTCAATAAAGATCACCAACTTTTGAATTCTACCTCTGGAGTGCTGCTCTCTTTTTCCAATTTGTATCTGCGTAAGGACCAAGCCAGGACCTTGGCGGGCTTTGCACCCCCCTCCGTAGGGGTTCCACAAAGCTGTGCAGACTTGAACTCTACTTTTGAAATAATATCTAGATATATAATATCTTTTCTGCCATTGTAACTTGTGGCAATATATCTTGTTTTTTCATGCAGTTGATCCTAAAGCAGAAATCCTAGTAGATACACATATAAACAAAGGTCAAAAGACCACTCTTTTGGCATCTGTCAGTATAATAGGGGCCTGTAGGTTAGTTTAATAGATGTACCAGAAGATTTCCAGGTGCATACTGTAAGCACACAGTGCAGATACATTGGGAAAATATTCTTAAAAAAGAAGCAAACACATATCTGTGATTGACAGAGGTCAAAAGGAAAAGTCCCTCATAAGTGATGTGAGACAGCTCCTGCAGGAATAGATGAGCAGCGGTTTTATATAGCTTCATTCGTCTCTGTGTTATCACCAGGTTTATGTACAAATATTATTTGCAAAAATGTCAATGGGAAATTCCTATTGATGTGTCTTTTATTGTGAAGAACCCTTTGTACAATATGCCATATAATTATAATGTAACATAATGAATATGTATCAAACAAAAACTATAAAGATCCTTTTTGGAAAGATGTACTAAGATTGTCTATGTTTTGGACAGTATAATTGAGGGCCAGTTCACATCTCCGTTATCTCTTCAGTTCTTTCCTTCAGTTATGAATGTGAGCCAAAACCATGAGTGACTGAACACACAGATCAGCTGCAAGCCCTTACACAGGCAAAGTGTAATGGAAAATTTGCACCTATTCTGTGTGTTCAACCACTCCTGATTTTTACTCACAATTAGGATTGAGAAGACCCTGATGGTCCCAGTGACTGAGACACTGCTCACCTACTGGATAATGAAATGTAAGTACATCTTTAAGATGCGCAGATATTGCGCAGGAAAGTGGCACTGTGCAGTTACACCTGTGCAGGCCATCTTCTTGGCACCAGCAGTGCAATAATACAATATTCTGCCAGTATCCTTAAATAGGAGAGCTGGTGAAGACTGGGGAGGCTATGAGAGCATGAACAGACTGCGGGGGAGGGAGCATGGGTGACTGCTGGCAACTAGTGGCATTTCTGTGACTCCTGGCTGCTGGGGTCATTTCTGATGGCTACTGGGGGCCTCATTTTGACTACTGGCTACTGATGGTATCACTATGATCACTGGCTACTGGTGGAATCCCTGTGACTTCAGGGGGCATCTATGTGACTACTGTATATGGGGGAGGGGGCATCCCTGTGACTACTGTCTACTGGGGGGAATCCCTGTGACTGCTGGCTACTGGGAGCATTACTATGAACACTGGCTACTGGGGTCATCAACGTAACTACTGTGACTACTGGCTTCTGGGGGCAGGTTGTGTGGCTACTGTGGACATCACTGCGACTGCTGGCCCCTGGGGGCAGGTGCCATTACTAATGGAGGATCACTGTGACTACGATTGTGATTCATAATAGTAGCAAAATTAGAGTTATGAAGCAGCCATGAAAATATTTTATGTGGCTACTTCGCATCACAACATGAGGATTTGTATTGAAGGGTTGCGACATTAGGATGGTTGAGAACCACTGGACTAAACAGTTTTAAAAAGATCAGATGGATCATAAGAGTGGTGACCATAAAGAAAAACAGGAAATTTGTTAATCTGTTTATGTGAAGACTTGACCCCTTTCTCTCAAGTCCCACCACTTTTTTGCTTACCTCTGCCCCCTTGTTAGACTTGGAGCAGAAAATCTCAGTCATACTTGATAATTGAGACCTAATGCCTGTACATGAGTGTTTCAATGCAAATAGCAACAAAAAAAAATTATTTGGTTTGTTTTTTCCCCTTCTAGTCAGGTTTACTGTAAGCAAAAGTTACTAGTATGAAATATTTTCTAAAGATATATCCATCTATCTTTTATTTTTCCTTTATGTCCTGAATGCACAGTTTGTGACCTTTCAGGCACTCTAGTTCTACTGCATTTAACCTTTAGAAAATTGACAATTTTTCTCTTCTCTATAATTTTATGGCTCTCATTTCTTTCAAAGCTGGGACATAAAATGACACAGTCTCTCTATAAATTAGGGAAAGGAATGACAAAAGAAAGATAGTTAATTTGTCTAGAAATGTTTGATGTTTGGATCGAATCCAAGGTGGTCTGCTAATTCTTTCTTTCTATTTTAATTCCATAAGGAATATATAAAGACAATTTGTAATGGGTTGGTATTGCCTGGCATACTTTACTCCATTAACCTTTTTATGCCATCAGGAATTCAATTTTGAACCATTATCCTCATGCCAGAACTTATTCTAACACTGTGCAAATGACAATTCAAAGCATTGTTGTTATATTAAAACCTTGTGTTTAAGTTTTGCACTGAATTTAATTATTGAGTTCAATTTATATGCAAACAGAGCAGTGGAGTCCACACTTTGGTTTTACAGTCTCAATTTCTGTGGTTGGGAATAAACCAAGCACACAAGATTTGAAAGAGATGATTGGCAACAGAGCGATGCAAATATTGACACCATGGGGAGCTTTATCATAATAACGACCACATCCCCCCCCCCCTTTATGGCCTTAGGCTTAGGCCTCTTTGGGTATCTCATGGGCAGCCAGCAAGCCTGGTGTAGTTTTGCATAAAAAACTGGTTTTGCAAAAGAAAGTACGCATGTGGTGGGAACGCGCCATGCCTCCCCCCCAATGGCCAGCACGCCTCTCTACGCCCCCTCCACACCCACATGACCTGGAGTTGGCGTATTTGCACTGTGTAAGAATTCGCGATTATTCCACTGCTTTTACACCAGGCCAATTATGAATCTCTCAACATTTATCCATTGGCTCCATGGACTGCAGCCAACTGTAGATTTGTAAACTTGCTTTTAAATCTAGAGAGGTTTTTGGGGAAAACAATTCTGCCATGTAAGAGTTCTGTCATTAGGTACCTAGGTCAGAGGTATCCTTTATATATCTTATTAAAATAAAAAATTCATAGCATACCTGAATTAATACATTATTAAACACAAAACATCTAAATGTTAGAAATAAAGATGATTTAAGTGTTTGACAATGGAATACTAATTGTATCTTCTGTTAATGATTGGTTATAGTATTAATCAAACCCTGGCTACTAAGATAGGGTATATTTACACTTCATAAAAATATCATCATCTCTTAATAATGATGAAGAATGTCATTTGGAAGAAATAGCTTGGCAGAGCAAAGCACAAATGCAATTTTAAATGTTTCTGAAATTTAACATTTAAATAGTGTTTTGTTAACATTTATCAGCAATCATTTGATATTTTATAAAAAACCTATCCAATAGGATGAATTTCTTCACTTGTCAAGTCAGAATGACATTAAATATATTTAAATTACACACCCACTGTGTTCCAAATTCATGGACATGAATGAATAAAACATGTTAATGGGGCTAAATTGTTATAGTATTGCAGTATATTTTTTGAGTATATGGGTTTGGGACTACACCATTTACTGGGTAGTGGAGCTCAAAGTAACTGGTAAGAAATGTGTAGAAGTATTGATTTGCCACTGTGCAACTTACTGAAAAAGTAAAAAGTGTTTTGTTTGGAAAGAAATACACACTATGATTTTGATCATTAACGAATACACAATTCTCTGTGATAGAAGGAAAAACTACCAAAATTTTAATAAAAATGCTTGACATTGATCACCGCTATTCTTGGGTATCTAACAAGACAGGAATTGTGTATGATGTTTTATTTCTGTGGAAACGGTGGTGTAGGAGGTTTGAAAACTTTCAGTGCTTTTAGATTTGCCCCAACAATTGAGTTGGTCTCTGGAAATTGCAACAGCAGGGCAGTGTTTTATCAATGTATATTATGCAATGCTTTTACCGAAAAAGAGCTGTCAGAAGTTATTGTACATTTTTTATTAAAATGTAACCTTTTCAAGACTGGCCAATATAAATTTACGTCAGCCCTTCATAAAGTGATCAATGCAATGAATGCCTGGTAAAGGCTTCCATATCTGTCATTATAATTTCTATATGACAGTCTTTTTGATACGGGCTATAACATAGAAGAAGCAGCGTATCTATAATATACTGCAATACAGTATTGTTGTATTGCAGTATATTGTATAAGTGGTAAGACTTGATTACTTAATTACTCAAGGGGGACTGAAATGATACAAAGAAAATGTAAAAAGGTTTTAAAAATATAAAAAAATTAAAATAAATCATCCCCTTTACCTAGAACACACAAAATAAATAAAGAAGTAAATTCATAAAAATATTAAGTATCATGTTGTTCCAAAATCTATGATCTATTAAAATGTAAAAGCAATTAAAAGTAAATGTCTGAATTGCTACCTTCCGCCATTTTGCCTCCTATGAAAATCAAAACAAAAAGTGATCAGAAGGTAATACATGTTTCAAAATGGTATCAATAGAAATGTAATCCCAACGCACAAACAATGACATCTGACACTCCGTACGTTGGAGCATAAAAAAGTTACAGGTGTCAGAATATGCAATGCATGGAATTTTTTATTAAACAGGTTTTGTACATTTTTGTTATTACCGTATTTTTTGGACTATAAGACACACTTTTTAGCAAGAAAAAATCTTGCTAAAAAGTGCCTGCGTCTTATAGACCAAAGGTCAGGAGGATCCAGAACTGCCAGACCCTCCTGACCGCTGTAAGGGAGATCGGGTGATGCCCTGATATAGAGCTGCACCCGATCTCCCAGAGAGGAGGCTCCGTACTGCTCTCCCCGATGTCCTACAGGACCTGCCGTGATGTCAGAATCATGTGACTGATCACATGATTCTTACATCACCACAGATCTCATACTGCCATGCTGCCCTCGGACAGGGTAAGAAGTATGGACGAAGTATGTGTGTGTGTGTGTAGGTGAGCTGAGTATGTGTATAGGTGAGCTGAGTGTGTGTATAGGTGGGCTGAATGTGTGTATAGCTGAGTGTGTGTATAGGTGAGCTGAGTGTGTATGTGGATGGATGATGCAGAGCTGAGTGTGTAAATGTATGTCTTTGTGTGCTGTGCTTCAGTGCGACCAACAGGGATATTTTAATTGGTGTAAAATATATTTTTCCTATATTTGGAAGCCTAAATCTGGGGTGCGTCCTATAGTAAGAAGCGTCTTATAGTCAGAAAAATACGGTAAAACATAACTAAACCAACAATACAATTTGACAACTGTTTGACATTTTGATCATTTTTTATTAAAATTGTTATTGGAGGCAAAAGTGGTGATTAAAACAGGTGTTATTTTCTGTTACGGGGTTCATCGTCGGGAATCATTTTGTTATATTTCGGTAGATTTAGATTTCGGTACATTTTGTGACGTGGTTCCTAGCTTTTATGGCAGCAGATCGGTGCCCCCCAATAATGACATAGGGGGCACCAATATTGCGGCACTATTAGGTCCTGGGTCGGACCTAACAGGTTAACTGGCAAGATCAGAGCTAACACCAACTGTGACAGTTACCGGCAGGTGTCAGCTGTGTAATGCAGCTGACACCCACAGCATATGGAGAGGGCTCCCTCCGTGAGCCCTCTCTATACACCCTGTCACGACCAGTCGATGTACATTTACTTCAGTCATGAAGTGGTTAAAAGGGATTTACTGTGACAAATTAAAAAAAAAAATAAAAAAACTAAATATATATATGTAATTGTTGTAGAAACATTGCTGTCACATTTTTAAAAAAATAGAATACTAAAATAAAATATATTCTTATAAATAAGGTAACCTACTTTTGAAAAAAAATAGAATTAAGAATTATAGCAGTCATGGACCAAAACGTGATATCTGGTGAAACAAACACTGTCATGATTTTCATGTGTATTTACAAGATTGCTAGCACAGCTGGGTTCCAGAGCATCAAAAGAGATAGTTAACAAAGAACGCACCGAATTCAACAGGGAGCATTTTGTCTTAAATGTTTCATAAGTATGATTTACTGATACTGCAAATGTACAAAACAAAAGCAGGCTGTGCTCTTTTCAAAATTTGACATTTTAATACTTGCAAAAGTCTATTTTCTTAACAAGATAAACATTACAAGAAGGCTTGGAAAATACAAAGTATGGTAACATGTTTAAATCTAGGCTTTACTATGCCAAAATAATTCATGCGCAACAAATCCATGCAGCACAGCCTACCGTGTAAAGATCCTGGTGGAAAAAAAGATTTCTCATTCTAGTTTACTCATATTGTAACGCGTCTAGTTTTAACAAGTGTTTGTATAGAGAATGAATAATTTATTTGCAGTAGAGCTTTTATCATATTTTTCGTTAAATTGGTGATTCATTTGCCATTTCAGTGACCTTTATATTCAACTGTTTCCAGTCTGTTCAGTTATGTGTGCAAGAAAATAACTTAGCAAATAGTGTTTGTACTTTATGGGTGCCACCAGGTTGTTCCACAATGGTGGCAGCCAAGGTTGAGGTACCTTAGGACGTGACAGTCTGGAACATGGGAACAGGAACACAGGAAAGGACTGGAACACGGGAACAGGAACGAACTGGAACAAAGAAACAGGAACACAGGAAAGGGAAGGCAGGAACACAGGAATGCTGAAGTAGGAACGGGAACGCAGGAACACATAGGGGCTAGCCACCGGATTAAGTAGAACCCGGAAGTGGCCAGCGCAAATCAGCGGTGCGCTTGCCCTTTATCAGCGTGCGCGGCCTATCCAGGATAGGAGCTGGAGCGTGGAGAGGTGAGTGCGGACCGGGCAGTGCTGCCATGGAGAGGGGAACGGGTGTGCCTGCATTCCGAGGCATGGATTACAGGGACACCTGTGAGATAGACTTAAATTCTCTTATATTCCCTCTTTGATTGGCCTGTCCAACACGATGGGAGTTGCTGATTGATAGATTTTAATTGTGATAAATGTTCTTTTTATTTATTTATTTTGTAAAAATAAATAAAGTAATAAAGTTATTTTTCTTATTCTATTTTTTTCCTCTCTGTTGCTCCTTTTTTAAGCAATTTGTGTAAATCAGCTTTCTGCCTTGTAACCACTGATAGCTCAGAGATCAAGGAAATTAATAAAGTGTGTAACTTAATGAGATGAAATATTAAACTAAATTTATACAAATTAGTAAACTGAAGGGTAATTAGCATCAAGGCAGTTTTTATGGAGTTTTATAGCTCTGACAACAAGCCTGATCTCTGCAACTTCAAAGGGGCACATGGACATCTCCACAACCCCACTTACCCTTCTCCATAAGGCCCCGTCCACACTTGCGTTGCAGATCACGTCAGAGTTTAATCAGGGTGCGATCAGGGTTTGGTCAGTGAAAAACGCACATTTTGCATTTGTTCAGTGTTCCATGCACGTTTTCAATGCAATTTCAATGCGTTTTTCATGCACAGTACATGCACGTGAAATGAACTCAGGACTGAGCTCTATCTTTTCTATGGCAATTGATGCGTGAAAAACGCATTGCACTTGCATTGCACTTGCAAGTGTCTCAGAGTGCAATGCGTTTTTGATGCGTCTCCATAGACTTGTATGGTGTGTTTTTGCGTGACTTGCAAAAGTAGAGCATGTCGAGATTTAAACATTTTTTTTCACGCACACACGCGCGTTTTTTTAACGCGCGTGTGTGCATGAAAAAAAATGCAAGTCTGAAAAGACCCATTGGTTACAATGGGTCAGAGTGCAATGCAAGTTCTGCGCGTCAAAAGCACGCGCATAAAACGCATGTGAAAAACGCAAGTGTGAAAGGGGCCTAAGGAATTGAGGACAATGAACTTTTTCAATATTCCTGGACTCTCCAACTTTAATTCACGCTTTATACAATCATGAAAGACAATGGCCCACATTTATTAAAGTGTTTGCACCAATTTTATGTCTGGCTTTGCACTCGAAAGAACTTCTTGCACTTGTATTTATAAAGAGTCTGCAACATTTTTGTATCACGCCTGCACTGTGTCCGGCAAGAAAGAAAAAATATGCACCACAATATGAGCCACAATATTGCAGGATGAACAAAGTGCACCAAGAAATAAAATGGTGCACACTTTTAGAGCACTGCAGGGGGCGCCAGATTCATGAAGAACGTGAATCTGTTGCACTCTGCACACTCCATAGGCAAACTGCACATAGTGCAACAGTTTGCCCTGTTTTTGATAAATGTGGGCCAGTCTTGACTAAGTAATCAATGGGTGGTTCTGAAACCTAAGCCAAATGCAAAAAGTATAAAACAATGGGGCACATTTACTTAGAAAGATGTTAAGTTCACTAAAAGTGCTCTGCCCATTTATAATGCTGGGTGTGACACATTCATTAAGAATATCGCCAGAAATCATGAATGTGGCGCATCCCTGCACTGGCCCAACAGAGTTCACCATCTTTTTTGCGGTGCACTTTTAACATAGGGTGCGTGACACAATTTGCATGTTAAATACAGCTTCTGCTCCGCAATGCCCCATAATTTGTGTTGCATGGAAGCCAGCGCATTTGTGTCACAAAAGGGTCATGCAACACAATAGTGGCAAATAACTTTCTAAATACCTATGCAAGTTGTTTTCGCCTAAAAGAATGTGCAAAGTCAGACAGAAGTGCAGAGCAAAGCCCTTAGTAAATGTGCCCCAATGTGATATACTGATAGACTGATCTAGACTGTTCTAAGACACATGTGCAAACAATTTCCCTTCCCAGTTTTACTTTCCCATCTTTTATTTGGCAAAGGTTGTACTTCGTTTTGGCAACCATCTGCAAGAAGCAGAGCATGGAGGCTCCAATTCACTTCTGTGAGCAGAGAGGTATTGACCCCAATGACAGCTCCTAGTAGCTGCAAGTTTGTGATCTGATGGAGCTAGATATACACATTTATCTTGGAAGACTTCACCTGAGGTCCCTCAGGAGCCCTCAGGAAGGCATGGATTTGTCTTTACAAATGACCCTACAGCAGCTAGCTGAATATGATCCTAGCCTGCAGCTTATTCTTTAATTTTGTCAGGCTGTTACACTAGAGAGGGCAAGAGCAAGAAAATAAAAGAGAAGCAAGAGAGCAAGAAAGAGAGAAACTGCAGATCTCAAAGCTGATTAAGAATTGCAGTAGGAAAAGGGGCATTAATAGGGGTAACAGCTTTGTGCAAACCCAATCCAAAGATACACATCCCGAGAGATCTCATCTGGAACTTTTCCCAGCAGCGGACAAGGATTCAAACTTTTTTCTGCGCTCATCTGTGAAGACCTACAAACCATACAATCTGCAACAAATCTGCACAGTATTTATGCCCAGCACTAAAAGAGAAAGTGCTGGATAAATATACAAACCTTTACCTTCAGCTTAATATGACATATCCATGACATATGACGGCTGAGTTCACGGCCAGATATCTTCAGCTCCGTGCAGCACATCTCCAGTCGACGTCCCTCAAAATACCACAGTCACTTACAGTATAAAGTCTCCTGGATAACGCTCCTAAATAATATATACCTTTCACAACACAACTGACCTCACTTTCCACACATATAAAACATCCCTTTACTATACATGTATATATTCTACTGTAATTATAGCATACACAGTCAGCAATCAATATACAACAACCCTAATTTATTAATACAAACCCCCCAACATTTGGTTTACATGATGCAAAGTAATCTACCCACCCTGTTATTATGTTACATGATTTTACAAACAGTGCTCCCCTGACAAATGTAAATATAAAGCACTCCCTAATGAATATATACTATATATATATAAAATTTATTTTATATAGCCCTGGCCTCATATAGTTAAAGGCCTCGTTATTCAGCCCCCCAACATAGTCGCAACATAGACAGCCCCCTCCCAGCTTAGGAATATACTGTACCCCATATACAGCCCCCCCAGCTTAGTAATATACACTCACCGGCCACTTTATTAGGTACGCCTGTACAACTGCTCGTTAACACTTAATTTCTAATCAGCCAATAACATGGCGGCAACTCAGTGCATTTAGGCATGTAGACATGGTCAAGACAATCTCCTGCAGTTCAAACCGAGCATCAGTATGGGGAAGAAAGGTGATTTGAGTGCCTTTGAACGTGGCATGGTTGTTGGTGCCAGAAGGGCTGGTCTGAGTATTTCAGAAACTGCTGATCTACTGGGATTTTAATGCACAACCATCTCTAGGGTTTACAGAGAATTGTCCGAAAAAGAAAAAACATCGTGGTGAGCGATTCTGTTGGCGGAAATGCCTTGTTGATGCCAGAGGTCAGAGGAGAATGGAAGACTGGTTCGAGCTGATAGAAAGGCAACACTGACTCAAATCGCCACCCGTTACACCAAGGTAGGCAGAAGAGCATCTCTGAACGCACAGTAACTCGACGTTGAGGCAGATGGGGCTACACAGCAGAAGACCACACGGGTTGCCACTCCTTTCAGCTAGAACAGGAAACCAAGCCTACAATTTTCACAAGCTCATTGAAATTGGACAGTATAAGATTGGAAAAAGTTGCCTGGTCTGATGAGTCTCGATTTCTGCTGCGACTCGGATGAGGGTCCAGAATTTGGCGTCAACAACATGAAAGCATGGATCCATCCTGCCTTGTATCAACGGTTCCAGGCTGGTGTGGTGGTGTCATGGTGTGGGGAATATTTTATCGGCACTCTTTGGGCCCCTTGGTACCAATTGAGCATCGTTGCAACGCCACAGCCTACCTGAGTATTGTTGCCACAATGTACCCAACATCTGATGGCTACTTTCAGCAGGATAATGCGCCATGTCATAAAGCTGAATCATCTCAGACTGGTGTTCTTCTTGACCATTCAATAGTTCCCTGTACTCAAATGGCCTCCACAGTCGCCAGATCTCAATCCAGTAGAGCATCTTTGGGATGTGGTGGAACGGGAGATTCGCATCATGGATGTGCAGCTGGCAAATCTGCGGCAACTGTGTGATGCCATCATGTCAATATGGACCAAAATCTCTTCCAGCACCTTGTTGAATCTATGCCACGAAATATTTAGGCAGTTCTGAAGGCAAAAGGGGGTCCAACCCGTTACTGGCATGGTGTACCTAATAAAGTGTCCGGTGAGTGTATGTAACCAATATATAGCCCCCTCCCAGCTTAGTAATATACTGTATCCCATATACAGCCCCCCAGCTTAGTAATATACTATATCCCATATAAAGCCTCTTCCCAGCTCAGTAATATACTGTATCCCATATATAGCCCCCTCCCAGCTTAGTAATATATGTATCCCATATACAGCCCCCTCCCAGCTTAGTAATATATGTATCCCATATACAGCCCCCTCCCAGCTTAGAAATATACTGTATTCCATACACAGCCCCAGCTTAGTAATATACTGTATACCCCCCAGCTGAAATTAGGCCCTATATAAATATATAAACCCCCCCCCCCCCCAGGAAAAGAAGAATCTGGCCTCATATAATATATACAGCCCCCCAATATAAAATTATTCTGGCCCCATATAATATATACAGCATCCCCCGCCCCAGTATAAATGGTTCTGGCCCCATATAATATATACCGTACACCCCCCTAGTATAAAACAATTATAGCCCCATATAGTATATACCGCATCCCAGTATCCCAGTATAAAACAGCGCATGGCAAAGTCATCGGGGGGCGGCGATCGGTTGCAATGACAGCCCCGGGTCCTCAGGAAACCCAAGGCTGAATGGTTTCTGCAGATTCATTACAATGACACAATCACATGCAAAAACTCCATATACTGCAATAAAGTTGTTTTTCAGTATATGGTAGGAACGATCTGACCCTCTAGGGTTAAAGTACCCTAGAGGATCTAAGAAATTGTGGGGAAAAAAAAAGTTTAAAAAAATGTAAACAATTCCTAAAATATAAAAAATTCAAATCACCACCCTTTCCCTAGAACTGATATAAAATATAATAAATCGCCACGTTCCAAAATGCCCGATCTATCAAAATATAAAAATGATTATAACCAGCGGTGACCTCCGAGACGGGAAATGGCGCCCAAATGTCCGAAACACAACTTTTACACCTTTTCACTTGACATTAAATAATGTTATGAAAAGTGATCAAAATGTTGCCCAGTCCTCAAAATGGTAGCAGTAAAAACGTCGGCTCTTTCGCAGAAAATTACCCCTCACACAGCTCTGTACACCTAAGTCTGAAAAAGTTATTAGCGTCAGAAGATGGCTAATTTTTTTTCCCCCCAGTATAAAACAATTACAGCCCCATATAATATATACAACACCACCCCAGTATAAAACAATGATGGCCCCATTTAATATATACAGCATCCCCCCAGTATAAAACAATTATAACCCCATATAATATATACAGCCGCAGAGTTATGAAGGGTGTATGAAGAGGGCTCACGGGCTGAGCCCTATTCATACAGAGATGGGCTTTGCTGCATATTTCAGCAAAGACCCATCGCTATCACCCGCAGTCGGTACTTGCACCAATCACGGGTGTTAACCTCTTCTTTGGCAGCGCAAGGGAACGCCATGCATGGCGGCGCATGGCAAAGTCATCAGGGGGCGGAGATCGGTTGCAATGACCTCAGGAAACCCAAGGCTGAATGGTTTCTGCAGATTCATTACAATGACACAATCACATGCAAAAACTCCATATACTGCAATACAGTTGTTTTTCAGTATATGGTAGGAACGATCTGACCCTCTAGGGTTAAAGTACCCTAGAGGGTCTAAGAAATTGTGGAAAAAAAAAAAAGTTTTAAAAAATGTAAACAATTCCTAAAATATAAAAAATTCAAATCACCACCCTTTCCCTAGAACTGATATAAAATATACGGTAATAAATCGCCACATTCTAAAATGCCCGATCTATCAAAATATAAAAATGATTATAACCAGCGGTGACCTCCGAGGCGGGAAATGGCGCCCAAATGTCCGAAACACAACTTTTACACCTTTTCACTTGACATTAAATAATGTAATGAAAAGTGATCAAAATGTTGCACAGTCCTCAAAATGGTAGCAGTAAAAACGTCGGCTCTTTCGCAGACAATTACCCCTCACACAGCTCTGTACACCTAAGTCTGAAAAAGTTATTAGCGTCAGAAGATGGCTAATTTTTTTTTCCTTTTTCGTACACATTTGTTTAATTTTGAAAATGTATTAAAATGCAATAAAACCTGTATAAATTTAATATCACCGTGATCATACCGAACCAAAGAATAAAGTAGAGGTGTTATTTGGAGTGCAGAGTGAAAGTCGTAAAAACTGAGCCCACAAGAACTTGACGCACATGCATTTTTTTTCAATTTTTCCACATTTGGAATTTTTTTCCTGCTTCCCAGTACACGGCATGCTATAATAAATAGCATCAAGTGCAACTAAAATTTGTTACGCACAAAATAAACCCTCACACAGCTCTGTACACGGAAAAATGAAAAAGTTATGGATTTTCGAAGGTGGAGAGCGAGAAATGAGCGAAAAAACCCTGCGTCCTTAAGGGGTTAAGTTTAAAGGCATCTAAAAGGACAATGTAGGGATAGGGGAAATGCTTTCTAATGGAAGTTGATGTAAATATATTTAGTTTTCAGGAGTTCATTTGCCTGACAGTTTCTCGTAAGCTTAATTAATGTTTTGATCAGCAATGGCCTCCTGGAGCCTAGGATATGGGCGGATGCCCAAAATGAAACTATAACGATCCGCCATTGTGTATACCCCAGCCTTCCCTGCCCTCCATGTCAAACCTTCTATCTTCTTTCTCTAATAATTTTACTTTAAACGGCAGCCATACAAATATTAAAACTGATAAAAACAGTAAAACAGGAGTGAGTGTCATGTATTGCTCTATTTATGACAATGTTTAATGTCAGAGCAGGAATGAAATGTAATGTAAAAAATGTCTTATAGTATAAAACTATTTGGTCAAAAAGCCTCCAAATCTGTGAAAATATATTGTAAGGAATGCATTTACCAACATATCTTAGATCAGTTAATGTTACTTTATGTAGTTTTTATGTAGGAAAATATTAGATTGAACATCATTGGTTTAACCTGTGACTTTAGAGCATTTCCTAGAGAAATTTGAAAGCTTTTTTATTCTGGGAACCAAATTCAGTATATCAAGTACTGGCTGCCATTCACATAAAATCATTGACTCATAGATGCTTCTGACACTTGACATTAGCTTTTCATTTTGTGTTATTTTCTGAATGTCATATTGCAACGGTATTTGTATGTTTTTTAAGGCACAATGTTGATAATATAATTTTTTTTTAATATTAGCATTTTTTCTTGGCATATTATGAAGGCATAACATATTCTGACACACTGCAACTTACCCATTGGCAAAATTCATCAACTGCTGTCACTCACTGCATAATTAAAGATTCTGTAAGTACATGATATCTTTAATAATGTGCCATAATGCCTACTATGCAAATCTTATTGAGATTTCTAAATAATTATTTGCGTTATGAAAATGTGGTAAGGTATGTTAAACATTTTTTATGGAGTGATACAATAACAGATGCAATGGCTATTAAAGTGGTAAAATTCTACTGTAAGGATGCTTCATAATTTGTGGAAAGAAAACTAAATAATCATTTCTCTCCACCTGTGGTTAAAGAGCACCATATTTGGTCACAAAAAAATTCAAAAAAATGCTTCTCGGGAGCCTATTTATCACAGGACAAGACAAAAATTGGCTGGTGGCAGTTGTTTTTGTTTAAAAATATAACCTCATTTGAAGAAGTTGTGCACATATGTTTATATATGTTTGTATAATTTAAATGTGATAATAGTTACATTTGCCTTACCAATCCCCACCATACCCATCATTCTGATGCTTTTCTATCTCTCACTAGTCTCTGTACATCTTGCTCCAGTGATGGCCTAGCAACCAGGACATCTTACTACTGCAGAAATTGCCAGCTTCCATGATGATTCATTGTAGTGACCTTAGGATAGGCAAAGGCCACAGGAACAACCAAGATACTTACCGACTTTCTTTAGTCCTGAAATAGTATACACAGTTTCAACCTCTACATTGTATATACAGTATACTGATATAGGTTAACATTTTAAATAGAGTGTAACCTTACTGAGAGTACAATATGAACAATGAACAATGCAGTTAATATAAGGCAGGGGATAGGTCCAGCAGTCACCTGTACTTATTCTCCAGGAGTAGACTGGACTACATTTCCAAACACGATCTGCTGCTCTATGCCCCTGTCATCTAGAGGAAAGGACTAATTGGCTGAGACAGAGGGATTACATGCCCAACAAATAGAGAGACTGTGGGGGGAATTTATCATACGCCAGCGTATGATAGAGGCCACAGCCCCAGTGTCCCACCAGATACATTGCCTTAAAGCCTTAGGCCACTTTATGTATCCATAGCGTGGCGTGACTGCCGGCAAAACACAACCCTGGCATAATTTTGCATAAAAACCTGCAAATTAAAATTTGATGGTTTTTCAAAGGAATGCAGGCACATGGCGGGAAAGCCCCATGCCCGTCAACTCTGGACTCTGGCCGATGACACAACCCCCCCGCCGGCGTGTTATAGTTGGCTATAATATCGCAAATTCTTGCAATTCACAGAAATTTGGTTATTTCAGTACAAGCACTGATAAATCTTCCCCTGTCAGTGTATAGCGGGGCAACGATAAGACAGACATGCAAATTTCTAAAGAAAGTCCTGACAGCCCAGTAAGCTTTTAATAAAAATACCATATTGAGAATGCTTAACCTATGAAGAGCGTTGGATTAACCATGAAAGCCAAATAGATATAATTCATCACACCAAACTAAAAAAGTGGGTGGACACAGTTTGGCACTGTTTGAAAAATCATGTGTTATTTCTCTAATTTGTGAATTACCCCCTTAACGACTTTTGTGCTTTTTTAGTTTTCACTTCCATTTTTCACTCACTCAACTTCAAAAATCTATAACTTTTTTATTTTTTCTCACATAAGACTGTGTTATGCTTATTTCGTTCTGCTACAAATAGCACTTCATATTACAGTATTTAATATTCCAGGCGTGTACTGGAAGCAGGAAAAAAATTCAATGCGTGAAAATGGTGAAAAACCACATTTGGACGTTTTTCTTGGGCTTTTGGATTTTACAAGCTTTCACTCTGTGTCCCCAAATGACATGTCTACTTTATTCTTTGGGTCGGTTGATCCCGTGGATACTAATTTGTATAGGTTTTATAATGTTTTCATACATTTAAAAATTAAAACCCTCCTGTACAAATATTTTTTTTTATTTTGCCATCTTCTGGCAGCCAATAATTTTTCATACTTTGGTGTACAACTGTTGGTAGTGTCATTTTTTTCCAAATTTTGATGGCTTTTCATTGCTATAATTTTTGGGACTGTGCGACCTCTTATCACTTTCATCCATCATATACTGCCCATACTACTGTTGACAGTAATGGGGATTTTATTCCCATTCTTACAATGTGGCAATTAGCACATTGTAATGCATGGGTTACCCGTTTAAAACGAAGTAGTCCTATCTGGGAACACCCGAGTACATGTTCGATGGATGCCGACTCCCTGTGATCGTCTCGGGAGGAGCGACGTTCCGCGACAAGATGGCAGCGCCCATGGGGCGACAACCTTTTGAAGCCGCCGGCATCATTGCTAGCACCGATCGCGGGTGTTACCGGTAAGCCTTTGCTGCAATAAGACTACCATTTATGGAGAGGGCTTGGCCCCGAGCCCTCTCCATGCCCGACCGGCTCGCGCTGTACATTACGCACGTGTCGGGAAGGGGTTAACAGCACCTGTGTAACCTGTGGCCACCTAACAGGTAGTGGCAATAACTAAAACGCACTTGCTGCCAGTTGAAATGGATTAAAGATTTACTCAAACCTTTGTCCTGTGTCCTTGTGTGTACCACATTGACACTGGAGAAAAGAAAATAACCAAAGAACGTCTGAGGAAGCATGAACAATCTCAAGGCTACAAGTCCATCTCCAAAGCCTGAATGTTCCTGTGTCTACCATGCACAGTGTCAACAAGATTTAAAGCCTATGGCACTGTGGCTAACCTCCCAGATGTGGACGGAAAAGAAAATTGAAGAGACATTTCAAAGCAGATTGTGTGGATGGTGAATAAAGAACCTCGACTAACAATCAAGTTTGAGCGCGCAGTCCAAGGGTAGGACAGTTGTCCACCCTACTATCCGTTGCGTCTGAATGTAAAAGGACTGTATGGTGGGATACCCAGGAAGCTAATGTAGGGATCAGTGTGAGAAAGCTGGACCCCTTAAAAATCATGGGTCTTCCAGCTGGACAATGAACCCAAAACACACTTCAAAAACACTAGAAAATGGTTTGAGAGAAGGCACTGGAGACTTGTAAAGTGGCCAGCAATGATCCAAACCTGAATCCCATAGAACAACCTGTGGAGGATCTCACAATGGCAGTTTGGAGAAGGCGCCTTCATATCTCAGGGACCTGGAGCAGTTTTGCCAAAGTATAATGGTCTAAAATTCCAGCAGAGCCTTGTAAGAAACTTTTGATGGTTAGTGGGTTGTTTGCAGTTATTTTTGTCTAAAGGTTGTGCCACCACTATTACTCTGGGGATGCCAATACTTTTGTCGCCCCTTTTTTGGAGTTTTGTGTAAAATGATCAATGATTTGACTTTTTTTTATGCTCTTTTGTGTTTTTTCATTGCAAGCAAATAATTGAAGATATTAATACCAAGAATTTGTGATTGTAATCATTGTCTGGAAGAAAACGAGTATTTCTGACAGAATTCAAGAGCCACCACTGTAGGAAGTTTCCTGCCCCCACACTCTCTTTCCATCCAGTATCCAAATGCCCCTGAAGTATGTCTTCATCTCACCCATCCATTTATATAGGCGTATTTTCATGTACTGTACTGTAAGCGAGCTGTATAAAAATTCAGAACTTGTCCTATTTTCTCATGACTTTCCGTTCCGTATGCCCCATAAGTTTGGTGGGATGTATCTGGAACCTCATTTGCCAGCCCACCATATTTTATACAGAATCGTTAGGAATACGGTGACATAGGTGCACATATGGATGAAAATCAACACATATATATATATAGATTCATACAGCACCACAAAATACAGGACTGATGAAAACACACGTCCATGTGAATGCAGCCTAATGTAGAGAACTGTTCCTGAGAATTGTAATAGTAAAGGCATATACACTTTGTTGCTTCATTCACATTTTTGCACTATTATCCAAACCATTGTCCTGGCTTATACATTATTGCTTTTACACCACTAGGGTTTCATTATACGAGAATGCTTCTTTATTGTACTATATGACTGTTTATGTTTTATCCTGTTTGGATTTGTTTCTCTTGGCTCATTTCAATTTACTTCCTTTACTTGGTCTGTACTGACTTCAGACAATGGTTTCTTGAGCTAAACCCTTCTGCATACTTTGAGTTCCCAGCAAGAATCAGGTAGATGCACTGGCCCACATTTACTAAACAGTGCAAACTGCACATGCAATACTCATTCAGCATGAATCTAGTGCCCCCTTCTCTGACATGGTACAACAACTTTTTTTTTGGTGCAGCTTTAACGTAGGGCATGCAACACACTTCTGTCAGACTCTGCTTTGTTAAATGTGGTGCATGGACTGAGCACCGTACCTTTGTTTCAGTGCAAAATTTGTTTTGCGGCTTCATTATACCCGACGCAACACACATTTCTGCTCAGTCGGAGTGCGCACCTCATTTAAAGGGAACCTTTCACCAGGAGAACCTTTTTTCAGCACCCCAGTACCCACAGAGTATAGTACTCACAGAAAAAAAGCTGTTATTTAGTAGCTTTCAATGCCAGGTGTTCTGTGACTAGACCATGGTTCCCCTACAGTAGTGACGCCCTCTGTAGTATCCCCCCTGTGGACTTCATCAAGCGATATTCTGCCCACTGTCATCAACTCTAACTGACTGAATCAGATATACTCAGGCCTGTGTGGTCAGCATGCCTAGCAAGCGGTGGTGTGTATCAATTGTTAACATTATAGATTTGAAAAGGACACAAGGAGGAGCGTTTTGGTGGGGGGTGGGCTCCTCAACCACTCCCAGGGACAAAGTGCCTAGTCACAGAGCACATACCATTGAAAGGAACTATATAACATAACTTTTGTTCTGTAAAACCTATTTTTATAAAAAAACTCTTTGGCAGTGTAGTACTAATGCTTCTATGGGGATTGGGGGGGGGGGGGGGGGTGCTAAAAATGGTCTCCTGGTGAAGGGTTCCCTTTTACAAGATAATTTGTGCAGATATCTGGTGCAGACACTTCTTAAATACATGTGCAGCAGTTGCATATAAAGACACGTGCAAAGTCAGACGAAACCGTGCAGTCCTTTAGTAATTCTGGGCCACTATGTCGTGAGTTTAGAGTTACCATAATCCTTCTTGCATAGGATCATCTGAAAACGGTCAGAGAAGATGATTAATCACAGTAAGACAAAGAACTATAAATCCCAATTATTAAAATGTATTGTAGTAGCTCTCCAAGAAGAATGAGGATTTTGTGCATGCATATTTTTGTGTTGGCTCATTGATATCTTTTTGATGGTGTGATAGGGAACCTTATAATTACTATGAACAGCTCGGTATACTCTAGTAATCAGTTAAGTTCTATTTTCTTTGATCTCGTAATTTATCTGTAAACTGTAATCTTTTTTATTCTGTGATAATTTCGCCTTGTATTTGCTTATTTCATGGTTGAAAACAACAGTAAGAATAAGTTAAAAGAATTTTTTATATACAGAGAGTGCTTACTGCTAATTCTCCCCTTAACTGTGAAAGCAATTTATCCCCATTAGGCCAAGTGCACAACCCGGTAGATGAAACGGGGAAAAGGGGCACCAGCAGCTCCCCACTGACCCTAGTAAAAAAAACAAAGTACTTACCTTCTATCTCTCCTCTTGTTCTGTGTGCGCCCTATGACATCTAGAGTGCATAATGGCAGAGGGCACGCAGCCAGGTTATGCTACTTCTAAAGAAAGTGTAAAAAGAAGCCATGGGGAGAAGGTGAGCAGTTACTTATTTTTTACCGTGCTGAGGGCAGTGTCCAGGGTTTCCTTATCTAGGCGTGGAGGGGGTTGCTGTGTGCTTGCTCCCTATTTACTAAGGGAGGGTGTACAGTTGGTTGAATACATTATACTGTAGTTGCTGCAGTGCAGGGTTCTGGCTACCTCTGTACTTGTGGGGGGGGGGGTTTATTTGTGTTGGCTACCTAATACTGGAGGGGGCCTACTATTTTAAGAGTGTGCGGAGCTGCAGTGTGCTGGCTACCTATCTACTGTGTGGGGGGAGAGGGGTTGCTGTGTGCTTGGAAACCTACATACTGTGGGTGGGCTACAGTGTAAACTGTTGGGTTGGCTGGAGTGTGCTGGCTACCTATATAGTGGGAGCATGGGCTGCAGTATGCTGCCTACTTATATACTTGGGGCTGCAGTGCCTGGGATACCTATATATTGGGGGTGCTGCAGTGTCCCGGATACCTATATACTGGGCTGAGGCTGCAGTGCGCTGTATACCTACAGTATAATACTGGAGACGCAGTGTGGGGAGACTGCCGTGTACTTCCTACCTATATCTGACGGCATTATGCTAGATACTTATATACTGGGGCAGTGCAGTGTGCTAACTGCCGCATCATACTGGGCAGGCAGTGTGTTGGATACCTATTATTAGAGGCTAGAGAAAGGGCTGATGACGCGAAACGGCTATCGCCTAAAGAAACTCCCTGCTAATACCTCATTCCTTCCTGGGATGTTAAAGATTTTTTATTGCTGAATGAATAAAATGGATGCTTTTAATTGGTGAGTGTCGCCACCTGCTTCTTTTCTTATGAATACCTATATACTAAGGTAGGTGTGCTGGCTACCAATATACTGGGGGACACTGTGTTAGATACCTATATACTGGGGTAGTGTGCTGGTATCTACATACTTGGGGGGGGTATTATTTTTTAAGCTGCCATTTTGATTATATATCTGAAAAGTGGGGCACACGTATATATGCTAAGGAGGATGGTATTTAATAGCTTAACAGGGGACCAATATCTATCTATTTACAGGGGCACAATGTGGAAATTAAAAGGTGGGTCTATATTATTTTTTTATATGAGTACTGTATACAGTAATGTAAATCCAGTGTGGAAGTTCAGGTGGACGGGCCTGCCTGGCACTACACGACCCTTTTATGTATGACTGCCACCCCTTTTGTTTATGCCCCTGTTCTTATAACCCCTAACAACCCTGTCCTTTTTTTGTTTTTTCATTTCTATTTTTCACTCCCCACATTAAAAATCTATAACTTTTTATATTTCACACATAAGGAGCTCTGTGTGGCTTGTTTTCTGTGTAACAAATTGCTTCATATGACAGTATCTAATATTCCATGCGTGTGCTGGCAAGCGGGAAAATTCCAATTGCTGGTGAAATGGTGAACAAAACACATTTGGCCACCATTTCTTTGGCTTGGATTTTAGGGCTTTCACTGTGCGCCCCAAATAACATGTCTGATTTATTCTTTGGTTCGGTGAATCACTGGGATCCCCAATTTTAGTGGGATTCTGGCGCTAATAACTTTTTTATACTTGGTTGAACAGAGCTGTCATTTTTTGTGACTTTTGATGAAGTTTTCATGCTACCCATTTGCCATGGAACCTTTGATTCCCTTTTTATAGAATTTTTTCATATTTTTTCAAAATGGCAAAATAGTGCCATCCTCACTTTTAGGCGCTATTTTCCTTATGGTGTTAAACGCAGTAAAAAACCCTAATATATTTTAATAGATCGGCCATTTTTGGACACGCCAATACCTAATGTTTTTATGTTTTTAAAAGGTTTACTTATATTTATATCAGTAGTAGGAAAGGGGGTTGATTTAATTTTTAAGTTTTTTAAATGATTTTTTTAATACTTTTATTACTTTTACTATTTTTTTTCAGACTCCTTAGGATATGATTGATTCAACCATATACTGGCCTTACTACATTCATTCATTAAACGCACATTGTACTGAAATTGTTTAAAAAAGACGCCTTGGGTCTTCCGAAGAACCCGAGGCTGTCATGGCAATGGATTGCCGCGCCCTGGTGAGGTCACCTATGCAGCAAGACTTACCACTATGGAGAGGGCTCACCCTATTACGGCATGTGTCCGGGAAGGGGTTAAGAACCTTTAAAATGTGTGCATGTTCCTTTGCCTCACCACAACCCTGGACATCCCAGTCTTTTTCAAACCACACGTAGGGTAAACGGTGTTCATTGAGCCCATGTTACCCAGTTTGTAAACAAGGCCTGTGTTTGCACCGTATGCACACACCACTTATGCAAGGAGCCCTTACAATGAGAAATGAACCTATTGCCTTGCACCTGAGCTTGTGATCACTGGGTTGGGAGTTCAGAACACTATAGATGCTTCTTTTCCTTTATATTGAAACGTAATTACTTATTTTCCATCTGTGAGATTGACTTTTGACAAACACTCTCCTAACCTGTACATTTTTAAAAATCTCTTGAACATATCTTACAGCCCTTCTCAAGGTTTTAGTCCCAGGCAATCTGCAAACAGTTAAAAGTATATATATCTTTTTTACATTTATTTAATTTGACCATATTTATGTGACAGATATCAGTGGGTGTTTCTTTTTCTTTGATTAAACATATATTAATCTGTCATTTACAAGAAAATGTGATATATTGTTACACTATTTTCTCATACAGAATTGGATGCCTGAGGGTGTTTAATATTCAAATGTCTATAAAAAATACACATGTAATTATTTCTATCCAATTACCCAGTACAGTTCAGATATGCAACTAAGATGGATTTACAATGTAATCATCTCTCAGGAGCTTTGATTCCTATTAATTAACATTTTTTGTAAATGTTTGAATACGAGAATAGGATTACCACAAACCTGTGGGGATAAAATATATTTCTATGCTTGTGTAGTGGGATAAATGAATAGCCTTCTCAATGTTAATGTAAAATCAAACAAGGAAATAAATCTAATGTTAGTGTATGTATTGCCTTAGTTGCTATTCATTTTAAGACAGACAGCTTTGAGACCAAACTAGTATTAAATGACCAAATGATCTTCTAGGATTAGTTATAGTAAAGGGAACCTGTCACCTCAATAGCTAAATAAGCCCTGTACATACCTTTAAGCACCCTGTATGAGTTGATTGCTTCTAATCCTGTTGCTGTCTGAATAACACAACTTTTATTCTTCTTGTCCATTTTTTCATTCAGCAGTCAGGAGACTGTGACCTGTTCCGGCACTCAAGCTCTTCCCGCCTCCTCACCCCTCGCTTGAAACCCTGAATGAAAAACTGCCCCCAGCTCTACGTCACTACCTCCATTCAACTTCACACCGCATGTGGCGGGTCTGCATGTTAGCTCTGGCATCGGCGAGCGTACGCGGCCAGCCCTAGGTGCACTGTTCATGCATCTGTAATGTTAATGGTGCTTGTCCATTGAAAGCCAGCCAGCCGGGCACTGACGCATGCACGTGTGCACCCCTGTAGTGGCCATGCTGCGGAAGAGAACCGTGCTTCTCTTCTTGCGCCATCTTAGCTGTAATTCTAGATATATAATTCAAATGTCTTTTTTGGACAAGAATTTTTCATTTCAATGTTCTTGCGCTGTTTTGTTGATTGCTGTTATTCGACTCCACACCCCATTGTATATACTGGGAACAAAAGTGAACAACCTCTCATACACAACCTTCTGGCATCAGTAGTTAACACAGTCCAAATCGAGTAAAGAAAGAAATGGAGACCCATATGCAACAATACGCAAGTGTTTATCTCAGCAACAGCCATGGGCAAAATTTTACCTTGATAATCCTATTTTGATAATACATGTTCATTTGATGGTGCAGATCGTTTATATCCATCTGATGTATTGTGTTTATTTATGTGTTTTGTTTTCCTTTATAAACCCTGACATTTGTTACAGGATTACCATTGCTATTGTGTCCTGCCCGACAGTCATTATTACTTACATGTAACCTGGGTATCAGAAACCTAGCCACAAAATCCGAACAACATTTTGGCATAATATGAGCTTGATATTGTTCAAGAAAGGCTTTTTGTATCTAAGAGGTGAGTAAGCTGCTGTATGCTTCCTGTAAACTGAAAGGTTGTCTGATTGTATACCTAGTATACCGAAATGACTATACATTCAATACCCAAACCAGACTTTCCGATATTGTTGGTTTCTTGAACAAAAACCTTTGGTATTTTTTTTTCTTTCCTTTAGAATGCAAGTAATATTTCCTGCAACACTGACTTGAAATTCATACATCCTCTTCGGCAACCATGTAGGGATAACAATCTAAAAACTATTTTCACGTCAGATTTCTCCACTGTGATAAATGCTGTGTAACGGTTGTTCTTCATCCAAATTCACTGTCCAATATGTCCCTCTTTACAACCTTTTTAAATCTGAGTGAAAGTCCGGTAATGCGGAAATGTGTCTGTAGTTCTTATGGCATTTGTAGCTCTTGTTTTCACTTTAAAGAATGCTGTAAGTTTTTTTCCTAAGGTTTAATAGTTTCATCAAATTTAATAATGTATTATTTTTAGTTTTACTATGATTTGTGAATAGTCCTGTGTTTTTGGTCACGCTGTTTATGTTTCATGAACACAATGAATCAATGTAGCTGAATTAGAACTGTTTCGAATTTAGCGTAATTCACACTAGCATTGGGCTACATTCCCCAGTCAGTAATCTTCAGTATTTTTTGATGATCTACACCACGAGCGTAGGAGTCTAAATTATTAGTTCTCATCCCCATTATGATCTGATACCTTGCTGTTGTCGTTTGTAATTCTGTATCAGATACCCTGAGCTCTGGAACTGCAAGCCTTCATGTCCATTCCTGACGTGTGATGAGAGCAACTGTGCAGGAGCTTGTTGAAAAAACTGTGTATTTTTCTTTCTCGTAATAATGGTGGGCTTTATGCTTATTGTGGATGTATCTATGATGCATGTTTTTAAATCGTCTTGCTTTTATGTTGAGGTCTTTTTGTGACTTTTTTCACAAAAGGTTGTGCTTTTTTGTACAACCCACTGCAACCCTAGCCTTAACGCAGCAATGGAATTTTTCGCCAAAAAAAATTGCAAACCTTTTTCAGAGCCACTGCAACATTTAAGGACTTTTCCAAGTTACTAGGCATACCAGTTCACTGTGGAAAGAGATTTTAGACAAAAAGCACATTATCAGCCAAAATAACCCAGCAGTATAACATGGACATCTTTTTAGACACTCTGTTTTTAAACACTCTTATGGACATTTAAAGTGAACCGTCAGCAGAAATAGCCTACTAGCTATACTCATTATGTTGTCAGCAGCTGAACTTAGCTTTCGATCTCGTCTTTTATGGCCTGCTCGAAATAACTTTAACTCTCGTAAGGTTATAAAGTCAGTGAAATAACACTGAGGTATGAGATGGACTTAGATTCGGTTCTGATGTTGTACGCAGGACCATCACATTATGGTGAAGTGGGCTTCTAATAAAACAAATTTACATCTCACTTCAAGAGTTTAGATTATCCCACGCCACCAGACCAGAAGGAAACATGATCTAGAAGCTCTAGCTGCTTGAATACATACTGGTAGTGGGTTTATTTGGACCCTATCATAATGACGGACTTGCTTTAAGCTCATTTACCATTGGACAAGCCATTTTTCACTGGACTATAAGGCTCACCTTTGATTTCTTAGAAAATCAAGGATTTTTTTGTGCGCCTATAGTCCGAAATTTGGACAATAAATGATTATTTAGTCCTAAATTTTCCATGTTCACGACGATAAAAAGAATGAGACCCTCTCAATTTTGTTTGTACCGTTTTCTTGCTAGTAGGGCAAACCCTAATGTCCTGTAAACTACTTTGGGGCCCACAGCAGAGCCACAGAATGAAATGAGCACCATTGTTCACAACAGAAGATACTTGTGGTCAACTACACATACATCACTCCAGAATTTTATCAAAATTAACCACTGGAGAGGTTTATAGAAAGTATTTCACATTGGCTCATGTAAAGTGAAACCTTTTTCCAAAAAAACTTTGTCCCCTAAATTTTTAATTTTAGAGGGGGTTAAAGAAGTAAATCATCCCCATAGGTTTTTTGCTGCACTACTAAGATTGTAGGGCCCTAAAAGAGTGGACCCATTTTAAAAACTTGACTCTCCAATAAATGCAGTACACTAATTTATGGATAGCATGTTATTTTCTTGATTTTGCATTGCTGTCTTTTAAGCAAAACTTTTTAAAGTTACAGTATTTTGTTGATTCAGCTTTTCTAGTGCTTATTTTGTGTTGGACAAATCATGCTTTATTGTTATCATGCAGGAGTAAATTTGACTCTGATAACTTTTTATGGTGATTCATGATATCTGACTCCCGTTCTTCATGAATCTTGTGCCCTCTGCACTGCTCCGACAGAGTGCACCACTTTTTTGGTGCACCTTTAACCTGGACAGTGTGACACAATTTGGTTGCACTTTGCATGTTAAATCTGGTGCATAATCCACCAGTACCAGTACACTCCTTTCAATGCAGAAATTTTTATCACACGAATACTAGTGCAGCGTGTGCCACAAAGTGTGGCAAGTTGCACAATTGTGTCTCAGGCACTTCTTAAATACTTAAGGGAGCACTTCCCAGAAAGAACTGGCAACAAAAAATGGTTGGCCACGGCCCTTAGTAAATATGCCCCAGTGTCCGTACCAACAGTGATAAATCTTCATCACGATGCACAAAAGTCAAGAATGTCAAGAAAACAACAGACATACCCATGACAGTTCCTGTCAAGAGAAGCAGTTGCTTCTCCTTCAGCTTCTATAATCTTTTCAATTTTATTATAATTTTTCCCCTTTTTTTACCAAATTTTTGTGACAATAACTTACTAGACATTAGGGCACGTGTATCTTTATTTCTGTTAGTTAAATTGTCTCAATTTGTTGTTTTTATTCGACTTTTCACTGCAACTTTTGCTGTTGTTTTTCAAGTACTCCTTTGTCTGCACCTTGTCTGTGTTGGTGCCTATGTATCTTTATTTTTCAGGTGTTCCATGCGACTTCTCCCTTATTTTTTCACATTTTTGTGGCTTTTTATGCGTCAAAATCTGCACCTGGTCCAGGGCAGATGCAAACAAAGTATTTTTTTTCATGGAACCTTTTTTTTAACATGTAAATTTAAATATGTAAAGCATGTGATATAACATCCAAACACATTTTAACATTTTTAAACATAGACAAGGTTATCCGGTAAGATAGCCAAGGTTAAACAGGATTCTGAAAAGGAGAAACAGGATTCCGGGAAGGAGCAAAGTACACAGAATCCCAGACAAGTTTAGGATACACAGGGTTCCAGAGACTTGCTGGCCATATACAGTTATAAACAGTTCAGGGTACACAAGTTCTCAACGCACTGGGTACACAGCTATGTGGCTTAGGCTGGGGGTACACTGGGTTAGATACAGGTCACAGTTCCCACTGGGTCTCAGGGTTACTAAATCAGGTCAGGGTACAGAGTTCCGGATTAGATCAGGATATAGGGTTCCAGATCTAGTCAGGATACTGGGTTCTGCCTTGGGAAGCGTTAAGGGTTTGCGACTCTGCCAGGATGCAGGAAGTGGAAACACAGGTAACAGTAGTACCAGATCAGACAGAAGAAAATATAACCTGCCCTGAGTAAGTAAGCCCTGGAAATGTATACAGTCCCCCAGCTTCTGACTGGACAGCCCCTGCATCATCAAACCACAGCATCTAATACAGAGTGAAACCACCAGATTTCATTTGATCAGATAATGCAAAAAAGCAGTCAACCCACTCCCAGGAAAGCAGTCCTGGTTGTGGATCCCAAGCTCAGAGAGACCTTTCAGAGGTTCCAAACACGTGTACTGTAGAATTGTTTAATAGTCTAATCTTTGTACTCCTATACAAAACAAAACATTTAATCTTTAATACTTTCTTTTTTTCTATGCCTCTTTGCTAACATTATTGAGATTTTTTCTTCTTAAATACTTTTAACTTGAACCATTTAATAATAATGATATTATTATTTTTATTATTAGATTATTCAAATTAAGTTACATCTCCTTTCCGTTCTGTATGCCACTATATGAATAGATCTAATAACTTTTTTTCAAATTATATTCATAGTCAGGGCCCCAATCCCAAGATTTTAGGAAAAATTGAGTGACATTTGGACTGATAACTAAATAAATAATTGTATAACCTGTAAAATGTCTGCTGTATTTTAGGAAAATCCATGTTTTTCTTACATTACTTTGGGCAGAACACTACTGTCTCTTCTTCGCAAGACTTCTGAGTGTATACAATATTTCCTTTGGTTACATATATTAACCGTTCCAATAATATACGTCTTTTTAGGTTTTTTTTCCAGAGGTCACTATATATTCTATTTTGGTCTTTTTTTCCCCAGCACGCTTATGAAGTTTTTAAACAGAAATTTCATTATATGATTTCTATTAGAACAGTATTCATGAGTTCTCTGTTTATAGGATAATAATTTAATATACTACAATATCCTGTGTGTATATAGTTTATGTAATGATAGTTTACAAACTACATTTTTCCACTTTAAAAATCTATTTTAAAAATTAATGTTTCCCATTTCCTAAATAGTACACTACTCACCTGACCTTTTCTTATAATTCACAAAATTGAAAAATAAATCTTTGTAACTACATTTTCATACCTCTTTCACTAACAATAAGTACCCATAACCTTTAAGTTTATAAAAAAAAAGGTAGGAATACAAGTTTAAATGGCCAAAGCTTTTATGTTGTCTATACTATCAGCTCCATCCTCAGAAGATTTGTGTGCCTGTAAAACTGTGGTAAAGTTATGTAAAACGAGAAATGAATTGCTCTCCGTAAATTTTAGTTGAGTCCGCCTCCTAGAAAAACCCTAGAGCATGATTGTCATGAGTGTACCTCCATGCCCCTCTGTATACGCAGCGCGGCACGTGCGCTGCTTCCTCTTCCCCCCTCTTCCCTGCTCCCGATCCCGGATCGGCTCGGGCGTGCAAGCAGTCCAAAAAGAAACTTCTTCAACAATTTAAATGGCCAGCGCACTGTTATTTGGGCGCTGGCATTTCCCGAATTCTTATAAAACCTGCCTCTCTCCCTGCACACCCTGACGGATCTTTGTGCCTTGTGCCCTGACGAAAGCGTGTTCCATGCTCTGTGCTGTTATTGTGATTTCCCCGTTTGACCCCCCGGTTCGTTACTGACTACCTCTCCGCTGCCTGCCTTGACCATATTGCGACAATCCGACTCTGATTACCATGCTGCCCAGCCCGACTCCTGCCTATCCCACTGATGCTGCTTATTCTTGTACCTCGCACTGGCCTCCAAAGCGGACAAAGTCCCGCACATAATATGTACCGGGATAGGCAATATCTTCATACATTTATCTTGTGATTAGGTTTTCACAACTAAAGCTTCTCTTTGTAAATAATATTACCCTCTTTAATACTTTTTAGGATATTTAGCTTTACTTTTTGTGAAGCTTCATGTTCATCAATTTCACCCACAGCAAAGGATTTTTAGTGCACTTACCAGTCCGAAAATATGTACTTTTAATTCTAAGCATTTTTTGGAGGTTGATACGTATTAAAAATACTTTTACCCGTATATACTCGAGTATAATCCGCCCGATATAAGCCGAGCCCCCCTAATTTTTTTTCAACACAAAAAACTGGGAAACCCTATTGACTCAAGTATACCGTGGTAGAATGCATTGGGTTACAGCCATCCCAGTATATAGTCTGCCAGCCCCTGTAGCATACATCCTACCAGCCCCTGTAAGCATGACAGCCCTACCCAGCCCCTGTAGAAGGACAAAAATAACAATGTACTCATCTTCCGACGTCCCCCTAGTCCTCTTCTGTCTCAGCCTGTCTCAGACGAGAGACCTATGGTGACGTCAGAAAGGTGAGTTTTTTTTTTTTTGTCTTTATGTTTTAGTTGACTCAAGTATCAGCCGAGTTAGGGTTTAGAAGCACAATTTTGTGCTGAAAAACCTAGGCTTAACTCGAGTTTATAAGTCATAAACCGTACTTTTGTTTTGTGTTTTCTATAGTCTTACATTGTGAGGATTCATAGCATAAAAAAAAGTTTCTTCATAGAGTTTTTAGTGACAGGTAATAAACTTTTTAGGTTTTTTGACACCCTGAGCAGCTGGATTTACTTTTTTAATTTTTTTTTATCTTTTTATACTTTATTTAATATTTTATCTTATTTAATGAAAGCAATGAGCTTTTTTTAATTTATTTTAATGCTAATATATCTGACTCCAAATAAAAGGGCCATGTTCTAAAAAAATCTGTTATAATTTTTGGATAACAAATTAAAGCAGCATGTCCAAACAATAGCATTGATGGTCCTTTCCACATGAGATTATTATTTATGTGCTGACATGGTTTACACCCTTTATTGGTACAATGTACAAGCCAACTTATTCATTAGTTTTTGGACTAAAAGATGTATTTTTTATACCAAGAAAATCTGCTATAAAATTGCCTGCTTTTTTACTCATTAATTTCAAATGAAATTGTGTCATGTAGAAAAATACTTACCTATTGTGCTCTTGTGAAAACCGAGACTAAAGAAAATGCCGAAACTCCTGAATTTATAGAAGTGATCTCCATGATGAAACACAAAATCACAGAAGCAACCACCAGAATTTTTTATTTCCATGGAAGTAGGGTTTACCTATCATTCAACAAAAATAATTTTTTAATTTTCATACAAAGTTTGGGTTCAAAATATTTAGAAATTATATCTGCCTGATTAAACACTTAAAATTTCTTTATGATAAATATTGAAAAATAGGGCCACTCTTCATCCACAAACTGATAAATTCAGGCTTTCAGTGTATATGTCAGAACAAAAATTGCTTCAGGAGTTCCCTGTCTGAGATCAATTCCCGCACACTGAATTACAGTGCATATTGTTGTAAAGTTAACGTATGCTACATTATCACTCCCTGTTTTCGTTTAGCACTCTGCTGAGTATTGTTCATACACGGATTGACTATACATTGGGCGGGTCATTTACCTAATCTGCCTAATACAGTCTACGCCTGACACTTTTCTACAATCCCAGTAAATGGGTACGTGCATCATAGTCATGTGCATACATGAAAGGGTGTAAGTAATACGATGCTGCACATCACATTATGTTCGTGTTAGCAGCCGTCTAGACGGTCTCGGCACTATTTCATGTATTCCCTGCCTCTATAACACCCATTTGCCTCTGATGAGACCCCTTTACTGGTATTGTCGAAACGCGTAGGCGTTTTCTACAATCAGAATTCAGAACTCCTGAAGCTTATTTTGTTCTGACATACACACTGCAAGCCTGAATTTATCATTTGTGGCTGAAGATGGCCCTTATTTTAATCATGTCTATAAAGTGAATTTTTAGGTGTTCTAACTTCATGCAGCAGATAATTTACTACATTCATATATGTACTTATGTTTGTCCTATCTTCCAAGACCAGTGTATCTATATATATATATATATATATATATATATATATATTATTAATATTATCTCGTCTCTCTCATATCTGCTCCCTCTGGATCTCTTCTATCTCTCTCTCTCTTCTCTCCTCTCCTCTCCCTCTCTCTATCCTCTCTCTCTCTCTCTCTCTCCCCCCTCTCCACCCCTTCCTCCGTCGCTTTCCCTCGTCTTTTCCGCGTCCGTCTCTTCTCTTTGTGCTCCTCCTTGCCCTCTCGCCTTTCCTGCTTGGCCGCCCTATTCAGCTCTACTGCATTTCCCCCCCCCCTCTTTTCCAC
Organism: Engystomops pustulosus; assembly: GCA_019512145.1. Taxonomy (NCBI): domain Eukaryota; kingdom Metazoa; phylum Chordata; class Amphibia; order Anura; family Leptodactylidae; genus Engystomops; species Engystomops pustulosus. The sequence continues at coordinate 54,585,751 of CM033641.1, read as the reverse complement.
TGCTCCCCCCCCCGCCCTCGCCTGCCCCTGCTCTCTCCTCCGTCCCTCCTTCCCCTCTCCCAGGAAAACAAGTCCTTTCTCCAATCTGTGTTGACCTTTCCTTGTGTCTATATTTCAGTCATGAGTCGAGAAGCATAATGGGCAATTTTAGAAACAGCCGCATTCCACAGCATACCCCAACTATAACCTTATGCGACGAGTCCTACTCTTAAATCAAATGAATGGAATCTGAAAGAGGAATATGCTATTTAAGTTCAGTAAGCTAACATTATGCACCCTCAAAATGTGTGTGGTACACACCATTTCTGTACTGAGTCTCCACAACAATGACCAGTGTAATGCAGACAGGGTTTTCTTTCTGCTACTATTAAAGCTCCATAATGAGTGACTTCTATATCAGCATGGGATCTTTATTATATATGTCGACAGTTGTAACCAACGTTATTTATTAGTACCTCAAAATGATTGTCCTGAAACTTCTGAGTGCTGCTTTCATTCCCTATAACCCATAACTTACCTTTGTGTAAATATAATATCTTTTTCTATTCCTAAGGTAATCACGCTCAAACTAAAATTCCTGTAAATACAGCAATGACAAGTGTAATCATATTGTCCTTTCATAACTATTATCAAAAAGCTATTACCTTTACCAAATCTAAAAGAACCTCACAGGACACTGTTTGAGATGTAAAGTGAAACCTCTTGGAGATTGTTTTTAAAAGGATGTGATTATCTCATAGAACATATAAGTGTTAGCATGTTGGAAAAGTTTCAAACACCTAAGGGTACATTCCCACGCGTATTGCCCCCGGTCAAAAATACCCTTGTGTTTTAGAGGCCTAAAGGATTGTAAAGCAATTTTAAAAGGAATTTAAAATAAACCAATATTGTCTTGGTCCTCCACTAGATTAAAACTTGAATTGAAATTTACAAAAAAGTTTGGAGAGGCTTCAGTAAGAACATCTTGTATGATTTATTATTCATTTTTAGTATTACAAAGGCATTCTGATTTGTCTGGCCTCCAGATTCCTTTTCTTCATGAAAGTACAATGCACTCTTCACAATTCTATAGTTTTTGTATTATTTTGTAAAGAAAAGTGTAAAGTAAGAACCTTAAAAATGTGAAAAAGTGGTTGTTTGATCTAAATATCAATATAAATTGGCTGTGAAATTTAAAAAAGGTGAATGTTCCAACACAGGCAAATACCAATAAAAGATCCATATTTAATGCTTAATATTACCTTAGAAAATTACGCAGAACCGTTGATATTTTTGGTCGCCACATGCTCCCCTCTAAACTAGCGCAACTAGTTGACTGGTAGTTCTCAAAGCCTTGGTCCAAAGGAATCATCTTCTGGGGAATTTCATTCAACTGTAGATTTACAACTTACATAATCTAGCCCTTCCAGTTGTAATACAGTCTATTTTATAGTCCTCAGCTAGATTAAAGGCTATAATATAACTCCATAAAACCTTTCGACCCCATGAAATGTTTATATGGTTTTAATCTCATGCAGACTTCTACATTCTTGACTCACCTGACATTAAACGGGTATTCAAAATTTCAGCAATATGGAACTACCTCAGCTTCTACCTATAAAGGTAGATCGGGTGGTAGTGGATGAATGGGATGTGCTGATTAGCCCTTTTTTGACTCTTTCCTCACGTCCCGCTATCTTTAGAAACTTTAATCCGCGATATGTACATTTTTTTTAAGCGGCTACTGGGGCGTGAGTAGCTGGACAGGGGTACTCAGAATAGCCGGGTACCGGACGAGGGCGCTCAGCTACGAGGAGCTGCGCTCTGAAGGGGCTAATCCTTCACGTCCCATTCAATCCACCACCCTATCTTCTCCTTATAGAGGTAGAATAGTTGTGGTAGGTTACCTTTAATGTTACAATTGTATTATAAATTTATACATTTTTCCAATATACCTTTCTCTATCACTTCGCTGGTGGTTTCTCTGCTGCTTTACTTATATAGAAAGCACCATTCTTCTACCAGTGACAGAAATCTGACCATGGTCACACAGGTGCACGGCTTCTTATATCACACAGCTCTGATCCCTCTTTGTGTATAAAGATCTGTGTCACCTGTGTGACCATGTCAGATTTCTGTCCACTAGTCGAAGAAATAATTGTTTATATAGAATTACATTCAAATGCAATCCATTTTCCCAGAAAAAAAACAAAAATGTTGATATTTTTGCTAATTTATTAGCAAGAAACTGCAAAATTCCATATAAGTATAATAAGTAATAAGTATTCAGCGCCTTTGCTCAGTATTTCTTAGAAGCAAGCTTTTGAAGCTAGTACAGCCATGAGTATTCCCTTGAAAGGAATTGCAACAAGTTTTGCAAACCTGGATCCTTGTCATTCTTCCTTGCAGATCCTTCCATTCCCTCAGGTTGGATGGTGACAGTTTTGGGCAGGCATTTTCTTTGCCAGAGATGTCTCTTTTAGGTTTAGGTGGAGGCCTCTGCGGGCAAGTTAAGAATGGTCATTGAGTTGTTCTGAAGCCACTGCTTTGTTATTTTAGCGTGTGCTAGGGTTTACTTCTCTTGTTGGAGGTGAACCTTCAGCTATCGGACATCCATAGCTCTCAGGTAGAGCTTTTCATCCGGATATCCGTGTACTCGGCTGAATTCCCTCTTTCCTTCAATTGCAACCAGTCGTCAGGTTCCTGCAGCTATGCAGGGCCAGGTTTTCGCCACATATACCGCTTAGATTGACACCAAGAAGTTGTTGAAACTCAGTCCGCAGTGTTCTTAACCGTGCATCTTTAGCCTCTCTCCCTAAGTCTCTTCTTGCACATTTGCTTAATTTTGCCAGAAAGCCAGGTTGTGAAGAGTTGTTGTCATCCCAAAAACTTTTTACTTTTAATGATTAGGTTGGCTATTGCGTGTGCAGAATTCTTTTCAAACTTTCCCGATCGGTTCTGCCACAATCCTGTCCTGAGCTCCTTGGGCAGATCCTTAAACTCATGATTCTAATGTGCTATGACGTGATCTTACCTATTGGCTGCCATGATTGAAAAATTTAAAGGGGCTAAACTTTCCATACCCACTGTATAAATAATCGAAATGGCTACTCACTAAGATTCCTGATAGATTATTGTATTGCTACATTAGTAATGATTTTAAATGTTGATATTTTATATAGACGAACCTACACTCTGCAAACATGTATGAAGTTTATACAAGACAGACATTAATTCATCACTCCCTAATTCTTTCCAGAATACTTGGTTTTCATGAATAATAAAAAAATGCTTTAGGCCTTTAAAATGAATATCAAATTGCCTTCAGGTAAAATCAATCATATTTTTGTATGAAAAATTGAGCCCACATAATATTCCTTAAACCCCTACAAATCTTATACAGACTGTAATGCATTACTAAATGATATACACATACCCATTGTAGCTATGGAACATTTATTTATTTATAGCAGAATTGTAAATTTCTACCTTAAAAACACTAAGATTGTTGATGCTACTTCTGGAGCTATTAGTGCTCTCTTTTCCACAACAAGCTGTTCTATCTGTAACCCCCACCTTCCAACTTTGGCATAATGCTTCCATGCATGTTTTATACCTAGCAACCATGGCATCTTACTCTGTCGCAGAAATTGCCAGCTTCCATGATGAATTCATTGTAGTGACCTTAGGATAGGCAAGGCCACAGAAACAACCAAGATACTTACCGACTTTTTAGTCCTGAAATAGTATACCAGTTTCAACCTCTACATTGTATATACAGTTACTGATATAGGTTAACATTTTAAATAGAGTGTAAGACCTAGCTGAGAGTACAATATGAACAATGGCACATGCAGTTAATATAAGGCAGGGGATAGGTCCAGCAGTCACCTTACTTATTCTCCAGGAGTAGACTGGACTACATTTCCAAACAGATCTGCTGCTCTATTGCCCCCTGTCATCTAGAGGAAAGGACTAATTGGCTGAGAAATAGTTTGTGGGTCAAGGCTTCACGAACGAACAGGAGTGATTGCGTGCCCAACAAATAGAGAGACACTGTGGGGGGAATTTATCATACGCCAGCGTATGATAGAGGCCACAACCCCAGTGTCCCACTTTATGTATCCATAGGGTGGCGCCGCCTTACCGCCGGCAAAACACAGCCCTGGCATAGTTTCGCATAAAAACCTGCAAATTCAAATTTGATGGTTTTTCAAAGGAATGCAGGCACATGGCAGGAAAGCCCCATGCCCGTCAACTCTGCCAATGCCCAAGTGTTATAGTTGCTATAATAATCGCAAATTCTTGCAATTCACAGAAATTTGGGATTATTTCAGTACAAGCACTGATAAATCTCCCCCTGTCAGTGTATAGCGGGGCAGACTATAAGACAGACATGGCAAATTTCTAAAGAAAGTCCTGACAGCCCAGTAGCTTTTAAATAAAAAGCCATATTGAAGATGCTTAACCTATGAAGAGCAGTTGGATTACCATGAAAAGCCAAATAGGATATAATTTCACACCAAACATAAAAAAGTGGGTGGACAAAAGTATTGGCACTGTTTGAAAAATCATGTGATTATTCTCTAATTTGTGTAATTAACCCCTTAACGACTTGGCCTTTTTTAGTTTTTTCACTTCCATTTTTCACTCACCAACTTCAAAAATCTATAACTTTTTTATTTTTCCACATAAAGAGCTGTGTTATGGCTTATTTTCTGCGTAACAAATAGCACTTCATAATTACAGTATTTAATATTCCATGGCGTGTACTGGGAAGCAGGAAAAAAAATTCAAATGCAGTGAAAATGGTGAAAAACCACATTTGTGACGTTTTCTTGTGGGCTTGGATTTTACAGCTTTCACTCTGTGTCCCATTTCCTTTTTAGGATATACTGCTACTCATAGGCTGCTATAGCGCAGGACCAGTGTGAGTACAATTAGCATTTTCAGCATTATACAGCAATGTTTTAACCCCTTAACGACTTGGCCTTTTTTAGTTTTTTCACTTCCATTTTTCACTCACCAACTTCAAAAATCTATAACTTTTTTATTTTTCCACATAAAGAGCTGTGTTATGGCTTATTTTCTGCGTAACAAATAGCACTTCATAATTACAGTATTTAATATTCCATGGTGTGTACTGGGAAGCAGGAAAAAAAATTCAAATGCAGTGAAAATGGTGAAAAACCACATTTGTGACGTTTTCTTGTGGGCTTGGATTTTACAGCTTTCACTCTGTGTCCCAAATGACATGTCTACTTTATTCTTTATGGTCTGTACTGAGCTAGACAATGGTTTCTTGAGCTAAACCCTTCTGCATACTTTGAGAGTTCCCAGCAAGAATCAGGTAGATGCACTGGCCCACATTACTAAAAACAGTGCAAACTGCACAATGCAATCCTCATTCAGCATGAATCTAGTGCCCCCTCTCTGACATTTACAACAACTTTTTTTTTGGTGCAGCTTTAACGTAGGGCATGCAACACACTTCTGTCAGACTCTGCATGTTAAATGTGGTGCATGGACTAGCACCGTAACGCTTGTTTCAGTGCAAAATTTGTTTTGCGGCTTCATTATACCCGACCCGCAACACACATTTCTGCTCAGTCGGAGTGCGCACCTCATTTAAGGGAACCTGTCACCAGGAGAACCTTTTTTCAGCACCCCCACCCACAGAGTATAGTACATACAGAAAAAAAGCTGTTATTTAGTACTTTCAATGCCAGGTGTTCTGTGACTAGACCATGGGTCCCCCTACAGTAGTGACGCCCTCTGTAGTATCCCCCCTGTGGACTTCATCAAGCGATATTCTGCCCACTGTCATCAACTCTAACTGACTGAATCAGATATACTCAGCCTTGTGGTCAGCATGCCTAGCAAGCGGTGGTTGTGTATCATTTAACATTATAGATTTGAAAAGGACACAAGAGGAGCGTTTTGGTGGGGGGTGGGCTCCTCAATAGCCACTCCCAGGACAAAGTCCTAGTCACACGAGCACATACCATTGAAAGAACTATATAACATAACTTTTGTCTGTAAAACCTATTTTTATACAAAAACTCTTTGGCGTGTAGTACTATGCTCTATGGGGATGGGGGGGGGGGGTGCTAAAAATGGGTCTCCTGGTGAAGGTTTCCCTTTTACAAGATAAGTTGTGTGCAGATATCGGTGCAGACTTCTTAAATACAATGTGCAACAGTTGGCATATAAAGAACGTGCAAAGTCAGACAGAAACCGGTGCATGTCCTTTATAATTCTGGGCCACTATGTCAGTGAGTTTAAGTTACCAATAATCCTTCTTGCATAGGATCATCTGAAAAACGGTCTAGAAATAGATAATTATCACAGTGAAGACAAGAAGAACTATAAATCCCAATATATTAAAATGATTGTATAGTCTCCAAGAAGAATGAGGATTTTGTGCATGCAGATATTTTGTGTTGGCTCTTGATATCTTTTTGATGTGTTGTTAGGGAACCTTATAATTACTTGAACAGCGCTCGTATACTCTAGTAATCATTAAGTTCTATTTTCTTTGATCTCGTAAATTTATCTGTAAACTGTAATCTTTTTTATTCTGTGATAATTTCGCCTTGTATTTGCTTATTTCATGGTTGAAAACAACAGTAAGAATAAGTTATAAAGAATTTTTAAATATACAGAGAGTGCTTACTGCTAATTCTCCCCTTAACTGTGAAAGCATTTATCCCCATTAGGCCAAGTGCACAACCCGGTAGATGAAACGGGGGAAAAGGGGCACCAGCAGCTCCCCACTGACCCTAGTAAAAAAAACAAAGTACTTACCTTCTATAGCTCCTCTTGTTCTGTTGTGCGCCCTATGACATCATAGAGTGCATAATGGCAGAGGGCACGAGCCAGGTATGCTAGCTTAAGAAGAGTGTAAAAAAAGCCATGGGGAGAAGGTGAGCAGTTACTTTATTTTTTAACGTGCTGAGGGCAGTGTCCAGGGTTTCCTAATACTAGGCGTGAGTTGTTTGCTGTGTGCTGCTCCCTATTTACTAAGGGAGGGTGTACAGTGTGTTGAATACATAATATCTGTAGTTGCTGCAGTGCAGGTGTTCTGGCTACCTCTGTACTTGTGGGGGGGGGTTGATTTGTGTTGGCTACCTAAATACGGGAGGGGGCCGCTACTATCATTTTAGAGTGGCGGGGAGCTCAGTGTGCTGGCTACCTATAGTACTGTGTGGGGGAGAGGGGTTGCTGTGTGCTTGGAAACCTACATACTGTGGGTGGGCTACAGTGTAAACTTTTGGGTTGGCTGGAGTGTGCTGGCTACCTATATAGTGGGAGCAGGTGGGCTGCAGTATGCTGCCTACTCTATACTTGGGCTGCGCATGCCTGGGATACCTATATATTGGGGGTGCTGCAGTGTCCGGATACCTATATACTGGGCTGAGGCTGCAGTGCGCTGTATACCTACGATAACTGGAGACGCAGTGTGGGAGACTGCGTTACTTCCTACCTATATATGACGGCATTATTAGATACTTATATACTACTGGGGCAGTGCATGTGCTACTGCCAGCATACTGGGCAGGCAGTGTGTTGGATACCTATATATTAGAGGCTAGAGAAAGGGCTGGATGACGCAAACGGCTATCGCCTAAAGAACTCCCTGCTAATACCTCATTCCTTCCTGGTGTGTTAAAGATTTTTTATTGCTGAAATAAAAAATGGATGGCTTTTAATTGGTGAGTGTCCACCTGCTTCTTTTCTGTATGAATACCTATATACTAAGGGAAGTGTGCTGGCTACCAATATACTGGGGGACACTGTGTAGAATACCTATATACTGGGGTAGTGTGCTGGATATCTACATACTTGGGGGGGGGTATTATTTTTAAGCTGCCATTTTGATTATATATCTGAAAGAGTGGGGCACAGTTATATATGCTAATAAAGGAGGATGGTATTAATATGCTTACAGGGGACACAATATCTATCTATATTACAGGGGGCACAATGTGGAATTAAAAGGTGGGTCTATATTCATTTATTTATATATGAGGGACTGTATACATGTAATGTAATCCAGTTTGGAAGTTCAGGTGGACGGCCTGCCTGGCACTACCGACCCTTTATGTTATGACTGCACCCCCTTTTGTTATGCCCCTGTTCTTAACCCCTAAACAACCTGTCCCTTTTTTTGTTCATTTAAAAAAATTAAAACCTCCTGTACAAAATATTTTTTTTTATTTTGCCATCTTCTGGCGCCAATAAATTTTTCATACTTTGGTGTACAGAGCTGTGGGTAGTGTCATTTTTTCCAAATTTTGATGGCGTTTTCATTGCTATAATTTTTGGGACTGTGCGACCTTCTTATCACTTTTTATAAATTTTTTTATATTTTTCAAAATGGCAAAAAAATGCCATTTTCGACTTTGGACGCTATTTTCCGTTACGGGGTTAAACGCAGTGAAAAACCGTTATTATATTTTGATAGATCGGGCATTTTCGGACGCGGCAATATCTAATGTGTTTATGATTTTTACTGTTTATTTATATTTATATCAGTTCTAGGGAATGGGGGGTGATTTGAATTTTTAGTTTTTTTTATTATAATTTTTTTTTAAACTGTTTTTTATTTTTACTTTTACTATTTTTCAGACTCCCTAGGGTACTCTAACCCTAGGTAGTCAAATTCATCCTATCATATACTGCCATACTACTGTATGACAGTATATGGGGATTTTATTCCCCATTCATTACAATGTGCAATTAGCACATTGTAATGCATGGGTTAAAACGAAGTAGCCTCAGTATTCGGAACACCCGAGGCTACCATGTCGATGGATCGCCGCTCCCTGTGACGTCATCGGGGAGCGACGTTCCGCGACAAGATGGCAGCGCCCATGGGGCGACAACCTTTTGAAGCCGCCGGCAGCATTGCTAGCACCGATCGCGGGTGTTACCGGTAAGCCTTTGCTGCAATAAGACTTACCAGTTATGGAGAGGGCTTGGCCCGCGAGCCCTCTCCATGCACCGGGACCCGGCTCGCGCTGTACAAGTACGGCACGTGTCGGGAAGGGGTTAACAGCACCTGTGTAACCTGTGGCACCTAACAGGTAGTGGCAATAACTAAAACGCACTTGCTGCCAGTTGAAATGGATTAAAGATTACTCAACCTTTGTCCTGTGTCCTTGTGTGTACCACATTGAACATGGAGAAAAGAAAATAGACCAAAGAACGGTCTGAGGAAGCATGAACAATCTCAAGGCTACAAGTCCATCTCCAAAGACCTGAATGTTCCTGTGTCTACCATGCACAGTGTCATCAAGAAGTTTAAAGCCTATGGCACTGTGGCTAACCTCCCAAGATGTGGACGGAAAAGAAAAATTGAAGAGACATTTCAAAGCAAGATTGTGTGGATGGTGAATAAAGAACCTCGACTAACATCAAGTTTGAGCTGCAGTCCAAGGGTAGGACAGTGTCCACCCGTACTATCCGTTGGCGTCTGAATGTAAAAGGACTGTATGGTGGGATACCCAGGAAGCATAATGTAGGGATCAGTGTGAGAAAGCTGGGACCCCTTAAAAATCATGGGTCTTCCAGCTGGACAATGAACCCAAAACACACTTCAAAAACAACTAGAAAATGGTTTGAGAGAAGGCACTGGAGACTTGTAAAGTGGCCAGCAATGAGTCCAAACCTGAATCCCATAGAACACCTGTGGAGAGATCTCACAATGGCAGTTTGGAGAAGGCGCCTTCATATCTCAGGGACCTGGAGCAGTTTGCCAAAGTATAATGGTCTAAAATTCCAGCAGAGCCTTGTAAGAAACTTTTGATGGTTAGTGGTTGTTTGCAGTTATTTTGTCTAAAGGTTGTGCCACCAAGTATTACTCTGGGGATGCCAATACTTTTGTCCGGCCCATTTTTGGAGTTTTGTGTAAAATGATCAATGATTTGACTTTTTTTTCATGCTCTTTTGTGTTTTTTCATTGCAAGCAAAATAAATGAAGATATTAATACCAAAGAATTTGTGATTGTAATCATTGTCTGGAAGAAAACGAGTATTATCTGACAGAATTGCAGAGCCACCACTGTAGGAAGTTCCTGCCCCCACACTCCATTTCCATCCAGGTATCCAAATGCCCCTGAAGTATGTCTTCATTCATCACCATCCATTTATATAGGCGTATTTTTCACTGTACTGTAAGCGAGCTGTATAAAAATTCAGAACTTGTCCTATTTTCTCATGACTTTCCGTTCCGTATGCCCCATAGAAGTGTGTGGGAATGTATCTGGGAACCTCATTTGCCAGCCCACCATATTTTATACAGAATCGGTAGGAATACGGTGACATAGGTGCACATATGGATGAAAATCATCACACATATATATATATATAGATTCATACAGCACCAAAATACAGGACTGATGAAAACACACGTCCATGTGAATGCAGCCTAATGTAGAGAACTGTTCCTGAGAATTGTAATAGTATAAGGCATATAACACTTTGTTGCTTCACACTTTTTGCACTATTATCCAAACCATTGTCCTGGCTTATACATTATTGCTTTTACTACCACTAGGGTTTCATTATACGAGAATGCTTCTTTATTGTACTATATGACTGTTTATGTTTTATCCTGTTTGGATTTGTTTCTCTTGGCTCATTTCAATTTACTTCCTTTACTTGGTCTGTACTGAGCTTAGACAATGGTTTCTTGAGCTAAACCCTTCTGCATACTTTGAGAGTTCCCAGCAAGAATCAGGTAGATGCACTGGCCCACATTTACTAAAAACAGTGCAAACTGCACAATGCAATACTCATTCAGCATGAATCTAGTGCCCCCTTCTCTGACATGGTACAACAACTTTTTTTTGGTGCAGCTTTAACGTAGGGCATGCAACACACTTCTGTCAGACTCTGCATGTTAAATGTGGTGCATGGACTGAGCACCGTAACGCTTGTTTCAGTGCAGAAATTTGTTTTGCGGCTTCATTATACCCGACGCAACACACATTTCTGCTCAGTCGGAGTGCGCACCTCATTTAAAGGGAACCTGTCACCAGGAGACCTTTTTTTCAGCACCCCCAGTACCCACAGAGTATAGTACATACAGAAAAAAAGCTGTTATTTAGTAGCTTTCAATGCCAGGTGTTCTGTGACTAGACCATGGGTCCCCTACAGTAGTGACGCCCTCTGTAGTATCCCCCCTGTGGACTTCATCAAGCGATATTCTGCCCACTGTCATCAACTCTAACTGACTGAATCAGATATACTCAGGCCTGTGTGGTCAGCATGCCTAGCAAGCGGTGGTGTGTATCAATTGTTAACATTATAGATTTGAAAAGGACACAAGGAGGAGCGTTTTGGTGGGGGGTGGGCTCCTCAATAGCCACTCCCAGGGGACAAAGTGCCTAGTCACAGAGCACATACCATTGAAAGGAACTATATAACATAACTTTTGTTCTGTAAAACCTATTTTTATACAAAAACTCTTTGGCAGTGTAGTACTATGCTCTATGGGGATGGGGGGGGGGGGGGGGTGCTAAAAATGGGTCTCCTGGTGAAGGTTTCCCTTTTACAAGATAAGTTGTGTGCAGATATCTGGTGCAGACACTTCTTAAATACATGTGCAAGCAGTTGGCATATAAAAGAACGTGCAAAGTCAGACAGAAACCGGTGCATGTCCTTTAGTAATTCTGGGCCACTATGTCAGTGAGTTTAGAGTTACCAATAATCCTTCTTGCATAGGATCATCTGAAAAACGGTCATAGAAAGATAGATTAATCACAGTGAAGACAGAAGAACTATAAATCCCAATATATTAAAATGTATTGTAGTAGCTCCAAGAAGAATAGAGGATTTTGTGCATGCAGATATTTTTGTGTTGGCTCATTGATATCTTTTTGATGTGTGTGATAGGGAACCTTATAATTACTTGAACAGCTCGGTATACTCTAGTAATCAGTTAAGTTCTATTTTCTTTGATCTCGTAAATTTATCTGTAAACTGTAATCTTTTTTATTCTGTGATAATTTCCGCCTTGTATTTGCTTATTTCAATGGTTGAAAACAACAGTAAGAATAAGTTATAAAGAATTTTTAAATATACAGAGAGTGCTTACTGCTAATTCTCCCCTTAACTGTGAAAGCATATTATCCCCATTAGGCCAAGTGCACAACCCGGTAGATGAAACGGGGGAAAAGGGGGCACCAGCAGCTCCCCACTGACCCTAGTAAAAAAAACCAAAGTACTTACCTTCTATAGCTCCTCTTGTTCTGTGTGCGCCCTATGACATCATAGAGTGCATAATGGCAGAGGGCACAGAGCCAGGTTATGCTACTTCTAAAGAAGAGTGTAAAAAAGAAGCCATGGGGAGAAGGTGAGCAGTTACTTTATTTTTTACGTGCTGAGGGCAGTGTCCAGGGTTTCCTATATACTAGGCGTGGAGGGGGGTTGCTGTGTGCTTGCTCCCTATTTACTAAGGGAGGGTGTACAGTGTGTTGAATACATATATACTGTAGGTTGCTGCAGTGCAGGGTTCTGGCTACCTCTGTACTTGTGGGGGGGGGTTGATTTGTGTTGGCTACCTAAATACTGGGAGGGGGCGCTACTATTTTAGAGTGTGCGGGGAGCTGCAGTGTGCTGGCTACCTATATACTGTGTGGGGGGAGAGGGGTTGCTGTGTGCTTGGAAACCTACATACTGTGGGTGGGCTACAGTGTAAACTGTTGGGTTGGCTGGAGTGTGCTGGCTACCTATATAGTGGGAGCAGGTGGGCTGCAGTATGCTGCCTACTTCTATACTTGGGGCTGCAGTGCCTGGGATACCTATATATTGGGGGTGCTGCAGTGTCCGGGATACCTATATACTGGGCTGAGGCTGCAGTGCGCTGTATACCTACAGTATATACTGGAGACTGCAGTGTGGGGAGACTGCCGTGTACTTCCTACCTATATACTGACGGCATTATGCTAGATACTTATATACTGGGGGCAGTGCAGTGTGCTAACTGCCAGCATACTGGGCAGGCAGTGTGTTGGATACCTATATATTAGAGGCTAGAGAAAGGGCTGGATGACGCGAAACGGCTATCGCCTAAAGAACTCCCTGCTAATACCTCATTCCTTCCTGGGATGTTAAAGATTTTTTATTGCTGAATGAAATAAAATGGATGGCTTTTAATTGGTGAGTGTCGCACCTGCTTCTTTTTCTCTATGAATACCTATATACTAAGGGAAGTGTGCTGGCTACCAATATACTGGGGGACACTGTGTTAGATACCTATATACTGGGGGTAGTGTGCTGGATATCTACATACTTGGGGGGGGGTATTATATTTTTAAGCTGCCATTTTGATTATATATCTGAAAGAGTGGGGCACAGTATATATAGCTAATAAAGGGAGGATGGTATTTAATAGCTTATACAGGGGACACAATATCTATCTATATTACAGGGGGCACAATGTGAATTAAAAGGTGGGTCTATATGTATTTATTTATTATGAGGGTACTGTATACATGTAAATGTAAATCCAGTGTGGAAGTTCAGGTGGACGGGCTGCCTGGCACTACCGACCCTTTTATGTTATGACTGCCACCCCTTTTGTTATGCCCCTGTTCTTTAACCCCTAAACAACCTGTCCCTTTTTTTGTTTTTTCATTTCTATTTTTCACTCCCCACATTTAAAAATCTATAACTTTTTAATTTTCACACATAAGGAGCTCTGTGATGGCTTGTTTTCTGTGTAACAAATTGCAGTTCATAGTGACAGTATCTAATATTCCATGCTGTGTGCTGGCAAGCGGGGGAAAATTCCAAATGCTGTGAAAATGGTGAACAAAACACATTTGCACCATTTCTTGTGGGCTTGGATTTTAGGGCTTTCACTGTGCGCCCCAAATAACATGTCTGATTTATTCTTTGGTTCGGTGAGATCACAGGGATCCCCAATTTTAGTGGGATTCTGGCGCTAATAACTTTTTTATACTTTGGTGAACAGAGCTGTCATTTTTTGTGACTTTTGATGAAGTTTTCAATGCTACCATTTACCATGGAACCTTTTGATCCCTTTTTATAGAATTTTTTCATATTTTTCAAAATGGCAAAATAGTGCCATCCTCAACTTTAGGCGCTATTTTCCCTTATGGGGTTAAACGCAGTAAAAAACCCTTAATATATTTTAATAGATCGGGCATTTTTGGACACGGCAATACCTAATGTTTTTATGATTTTACGGTTTACTTATATTTATATCAGTAGTAAGGAAAGGGGGTGATTTGAATTTTTAAGTTTTTTAATGATTTTTTTAATACTTTTATTTACTTTTACTATTTTTCAGACTCCTTAGGATAATGATTGATTCAACCATATACTGCCTTACTACATTCATTCATTAAATCGCACATTGTACTGAAATTGTTTAAAAAAGACAGCCTTGGGTCTTCCGAAGAACCCGAGGCTGTCATGGCAATGGATTGCCGCGCCCTGGTGATGTCACTCATATGCAGCAAAGACTTACCAGCTATGGAGAGGGCTCAGCCCGTATTACGGCATGTGTCGGGAAGGGGGTAAGAACCTTTAAAATGTGGTGCATGTTCCTTTGCCTCACCACACCCTGGACATCCCAGTCTTTTTCAAATGACACACGTAGGGTAAACGGTGTTCATTGAGCCCATGTTACCCAGGTTGTAAACAGAGGCCTGTTGTTTGCACCCTGTATGCACACACAATCTTATGCAAGGAGCCTTACAATGAGAAATGAACCTATTGCCTTGCACCTGAGCTTGTGATCACTGGGTTGGGAGTTCAGAACACTATAGATGCTTCTTGTACTTTATATTGAGAACGTAATTACTTATTTTCCATCTGTGAGGATTGACTTTTGACAAACATCTCTCCTAACCTGTACATTTTTAAAAATCTCTTTGAACAGTATCTTACAGACCTTCTCAAGGTTTATAGTCACCAGGCAATCTGCAAACAGTTAAAAAGTATATATATCTTTTTTAGCATTTTATTAATTTGACCATATTTATGTGACAGATATCAGTGGGTGTTTCTTTTCTTTGATTAAACATATATTAATCTGTCATTTACAAGAAAATGTGATATAATTGTATACACTATTTTCTCATACAGAATTGGATGCCTGAGGGTGTTTAATTCAAATGTCTATAAAAAAATACACATGTAATTATTTCTATCCAATTACCCCGTAAGTCAGATAGCAACTAAATGGATTTAAATGTAATAATCTTCTCAGGAGCTTTGATTCCTATTAAGTAACATTTTTTGTAAATGTTAGAATAAGAGACATAGGGATTAACACAACCTGTGGGGATAAAATATATTTCTGTGCTGTGTAGTGGGATAAATGATATCCTTACTTCAATGTTACATTAAAATCAACAGGAAAGTAATCTAATGTTAGTGTATTATTGCACTTAGTTGCTATTCATTTTAAGACAGGGCTTTGGACCAAACATGTATTAAATGACCAAATGATCTTCTAGGATTATGTTTAAAGGGAACCTGTCACCTCAGATCAGCTAAATAAGCCCTGTACAGTACCTTTAAGCACCCTGTAGAGTGATTGCTTCTAATCCTGTTGCTGTCTGATAAAAAAACTTTTATTCTTCTTGTCCATTTTCATTCATGCAGTCAAGGAGACTGGACTGCTTTCCGAGCCACTCAAGCTCTTCCCGCCTCCTCACCCCTCGCTTGAACCCGTGAATGAAAACACTGCCCCCAGCTCTACGTCACTACACTCCATTCAAACTTCACCGCATGTGCGGTCTGCATGTTAGTCTGGCATCGGCGAGCGAGTACGCGGCCAGCCCTAAAGGTGCACTGTGCATGCATCTGTAATGTGTAATGGTGCTGGTCTCATTGAAAGCCAGCCAGCCGTGCACTGACGCATGCACGGTGCCCCTGTAGGGCCAGCTGCGGAAGAGAATGCCGATGCTTCTGCGCCCATCTTAGCTGTAATTCTAGATAATATAATGTCAAATGTCTTTTTTGGACAAGAATTTTTCATGTTCAAGTTCTGCGCATGTTTGTGATATGCTGGTATTAGACTCCACCCCATTGTATATAATGGGAACAAAAGTGAACAACCTCTCATAAGACAAACTTCTGGCATCAAGTAGTTAAACAGTCCAAATCGAGGTAAAGAAAGAATATGAGACCCATATGCAAAAATAAGCAAGTAGTTTATCTCACAACAGACATGGGCAAAATTTTACCTGATAATCCATATTTTGGATAATACATGTTCATTTGATGGTGCAGATACGTTTATCCATCTTGATTTATTTTTTATTTATGTTTTTTGCCCTTTTATAAATCCCTGACATTTGTACAAGGATTACCATTGCTATTGTGTCCTGCAAGACATCAGTATTACTTACAATGTACCGTTATAAGAAACTAGCCACAAAATAAGCAACATTTTGGCATTAATATTAGCACTTGGATATTGTTCAAGAAAAGGCTTTTTGTATCTAAGAGGGAGTAAGCTGCTGTGATGCTTCCTGTAAATGAAAGGTTGTCTTGATGTAGACACTATGATACCGAAATGACTAATACATATAATACACAGACCAGACTTCCGATATTGTTGGTTTCTTGAACAAAAAAACCTTTTGGTATTTTTTTTCTTTCCTTTAGAATGGCAAGTAATATTTCCTGCAACACTGACTTTAATTCATAATCCCTTCTGGCAACCATGAGGGAATAACAATCTAAACTATTTTCACAGTTCAGAGTTTCCACTGTGATAAATGCTGTGTAAAGGTTTTCTTCAGCCAAGATTCACTGCCAATATTTCCCTCTTTACACCTTTTAAATTCTAGTGAAAGTCCGGTAATGCAGGAAATAGTGTCTGTAGTTCTTATGGCATTTGTAGGCTTTTGTTTTCACTTTAAAGATATGGTAAGTTTTTCCTAAGGTTCTAAATATTTCATAAATTATAATAATGTAGTTATTTTTAGTTTTACTAGTGATTTGGAAATGTCTGTGCAGTTTTGTCACTGCTGTTTATGTTTCAGTGAACACAATGAACAATGTAGCTGAATTAGAATGATTCGAATTTAGGCTTAATTCACACTAGCATTGGGCTACATTCCCACATTCAGTACTTCAGGTGCAGTTTTTGATGTGTAAACCACGAGCGTAGGATGTCTAAATTATATGTTCTCACCCATTATGATCTATACTTGCTTTGTCTTTTAATTCTGTATCAGAATACCTGAGCTTGGAACTGCAGCCTATCATGTCCATTCCTGACGGTGTGATGAGAGCAATGTGCAAGGATTGTTGAATAAAACTGTGTATTTTCTCTGTAAAATAATGGTGGCTTTATCTTTATTGTGGATGTATCTATGCATGTTTTAAATCTTGCTTTTATTAGTTGATGGTCTTTTTGTGACTTTTTCAAAAAAGTTGCAATTTTTTGTACAACCCATGCAACCCTAGCACTCTACGCCAGCAATGGAATGTTTTCGCCCAAAAAAATTGCAACCTTTTTCAGAGCCATGCAACAATTTAAGGACTTCCAAAGTTAACTAAGGCATAACACAGGTTAACTGTGGAAAGGAGTTAGACAAAAAAGCACAGTTATCCAAAATAACCCAGCAGTATAAGCATTTATGACATCATGTTGTAGAAACTCTGTTTTAACCTCTTATGGACATTTAAAGGGAACCTGTCAGCAGAAATAGGCCTACTAAGCTATTACCATTATGTTGTCAAGCAGCTGAACAGCTTCTCGATCTCGTTTCTTTCATGAGCCAGCTTATTGGCAACATCAAGAAACTCAACTTTGAACTCTGCTGTTAAGTGGTTGTATAAAGTCAGGGAGGTGGAGAAATAAACACTGAAGGCAATGAAGGCATTGTGGAGCGGACTTCAAGAGATCTGGTTAATGATGTCTGTGGACGCAGGACCATCAATTATGGTGAAGTGGGCATTCTAATAAAACAAATTTACATCTCACTTCAAAGTTTTTAGATGATCACACGCCACCAGACCATGAAAGAAACATGATCTAGAAGCTGCTTAGCTGCTTGATAACATACTGGTAGTGGTTTATTTGACCCATATCTAATGACGGGATTGCTTTAAGCTCATTAGGACACAGCACAATTTTTCACTGGACTATAAGGCTCACCTTTGATTTCTTAGAAAATCAAAGGATTTTTTTGTGCGCCTTATAGTCCGAAATTTGACAATAAAATGATTATTTAGTCCTAAAATTTACATGTTGACGAAGGATAAAATGAGAATCACATCTCAGATTTTGTTGGACAGTTTCTTGCTAGTAGGGCAATACCCTAATGTCATGTAAACTACTTTTGGGGCCCACAGCAGAGCACAGAATGAAAGGGGCACCATTGTACTTTTAGAGGGCAGATTTTGATGACATTGTTTTCATGTGAAAAGTTTCTGTGATATAAAAACAGTGAACCCTCACAACAGAAGATACTATTTTGTCAACTACATCACTCACAGAATTTATCAAAAATATACCACCAGAGAGATTTTATAGAAAGTATTTACATGTAAGTATTGCTCATGTAAGTGAAAATCTTTTTCCAAAAAACTTTGTCCCCTAAATTTTTAATTTTAGAAGGGGTTAAAGAAGTAAATGCACCCCATAGTTTGCTACCCAGTTTCTCCCACACATGATCACAAACTGCTGTATGGACGCATGATGCGGCTCAGAAGGGAAGGAGCCTTTATTTGGCCATTTTGCTGCTTTTCAGGTGCTATGTCCCATTTGTTGAACTACTAAGATTGTAGGGCACTAAAGAGTGGACCCTTTTTAAAAACTTGACATCTCAAGAAATGCAGTAACACTATTTATGGATAGAACCTTTATTAGCTTTTTTTAACTATTCTGTAATGGATTTTTACCTTTTTTTGTGTTAAACACACCAAATAGTATAGATAGCATGTTATTTTCTTTAGGCTAGTACGATTATCCCATTTATATAGCGTTATTATGTTTGACTATTTCTACAGAATAAAAACGCATTTTGAAACAAAAATTATTATTATTATTATTATTATTATTATTATTATTCAAATATAAGTTACATTCCCTTTTCGTTCTGGATGCACTATATTGAATAGATCTATAATTTTTCAAATTATATTCATAGATCAGCCCCAATCCCAAGATTTTAGGAAAAATTTAATGACATTTTGACTGATAACTAAATAAATAATTGTATAACCTGTAAAATGTCTGCTGTTATTTTAGGAAAGATCCATGTTTTTCTTACTATTACTTTGCAGAACAGCTAACTGTCTCTGCTTCTCAAGGACTTCTGAGTGTATAAAATATTTCCTTTGGTTACAATATTAACAGTTCCAATAATATACGTCTTTTTATGGTTTTTCCAGAGGTCACTATATATTCTATTTTGGTCTTTTTTTCCCCAGGCACTCTTTATGAAGTGTTTTACAGAAATTTCATTATATGATTTCTATTAGAACAGTATTCATGAGTTCTCTGGTTATAGGAGATAAATTATGATATACTACAATATCCGTGTGTGTATATAGTTTAATGGAATGATAGTTAAACTACATTTCCACTTTTAAAAATCTATTTTAAAAATTAATGTTTCCCAGTTTCCTAAATAGTAGCACTACTCACCTGACCTTTTCTTATAATCACAAAATTGAAAAATAAATCTTTGTAACTACATTTTCATAACTCTTTCACTAACAATAATTAACATAAACCTTTAGTTTAATAAAAAAAAGGTAGGAATCAATTTTAAATGGCAAAAGCTTTTATGTTGTCTATAATATCTAGCTTCCTCATAAGATTTGTGCTGCCTGTAAAACTGTGTAAAGATTATGTAAAACAGAAATTAATTGCTCCGTTCAAATTTGTAGTTGAGTCTCCTCCTCTCTAGAAAACCCTAGAGCATGATTGTCATGGTTGTTCACCCATGCCCCTCTGTATACGCCAGCGCGGCACGTGCGCTGCTTACCTCTTCCCGCTCCCGATCCCGGTCCTCGGGCAGTGCAAGCAGTCCCCTTCTTCAGACAATTTAAAGGGCCAGCGCACCATTAATTGATGCTGGCCATTTCCCAGAATTCTATATAAACCTGCCTCTCCCTGCACACCCTGCCGGATCTTTGGACCTTGTGCCCTAGAGAAAGCTGTGTTCCATGCTCTGTGCTGTTATTGTGATTTCCCGTTGTGACCCCGGTTTCGTTACTGACTATACTCCTCCGCTGCCTGCCTTGACCTATTGCTACATCCCGACTCTGATCCCATGCTGCCCACCCTGACCTCCTGCCTATCCCCAACTGCGATTCTGCCTTATATCTTTGTACCTCGCATTGGCTGCCAAAGCGGACAAAGTCGCATCTGTGGAACGATCTGGTGGCACCACGCTGCAGCAAGTCCAACCCGCTTTGTGGTGGGCTCTGTTGAAAACTACGTGCCACTTCATTTCCGGTCCCATGTGTTAGCTTATGTCATCGTCCGCAGTGGTCCAGTGGGTCCACTACCCCAGAAGCCTGACAATGATACACGTTTTTCTCCACCAGTAGTAAAAAGCTGTATTTAGGAATTTGGGTCTACTACTGCTTTGTGCTGACATACAGCAGTACAATTTCTGTAGTTATACTAGTAGTGATCTAAATACCATAATATGTACCGGGATAGCAATTTATCTTCATAAAGTTTATCTTGTGATATAGGTTCCCAAGCTAAAGCTTCTCTTTGTAAATAATATTAACCTCTTTAAATACTTTTTAGGGGATATTTAGACTTTAACTTTTGTGAAGCTCATGTTCATCAAGTTCACACCTTTAATTTCTGAGAAAATCAAAGGATTTTTAGTGCACCTTACAGTCCGAAAAATATGGTACTTTTAATTCTAGCATTTTTAGGAGGTTGAATACGTATTAAAAATACTTATTACATAATACAGTAATTTGTTTTGTGTTGCTATAGTCCATTACATTGTGAGGATTCATAGCATAAAAGTTTCTTACAATAGAGTTTTTAGTGACAGGTAATAAAACTTTTTAGGTTTTTTGACACCCTGACAGCTGGATTTACTTTTTTAATTTTTTTTATTTAACTTTATTTAATATTTTACTTATAGTAATGAAAGCAATGATCTTTTTTTCATTTATGTAATGCTAATATATCTGACTCCAAATAAAAGGGCACATATAATATATATATATAATTGGATAACAAATTAAGCAGCATGTCAAACAATAGCAGTGAGGGTCCTTTCCACATGAGATTATTATTTATGTGCTGACATGGGTTACACGCCTTTATTGGTACAATGTACAGCCAACCTTATTCAGTAGTTTTTGGACTAAAAGATGTAATTTTTTACCAAGAAAATCTTGCTATAAAATTGCCTGCTTTTTTACTCATTATAATTTCAAAATGAAATTGTGTCAGTGTAAGAAAAAGTACTTACCTATTGTGCTCTTGTGAATGCCGAGACTAAAGAAATGCCGAAACTCCTGAATTTATAGAAGTGATCTCATGATGAACAAAAAATCACAGAAGCACCACCAGAATATTTTTATTTCCATGGAAGTAGGGTTTACCTATCATTCAAAAATAATTTTTTAATTTTCAATACAAAAGTTTGTGTTCAAATAATTAGAAATTATATCTGCCTGAAATTAGAACACTTAAAAATTCACTTTTATTATAAATATTAAAATAAGGGCCACTCTTCAGCCACAAACTGATAAATTCAGGCTTTCAGTGTATATGTCAGAACAAAAATTGCTTCAGGAGTTCCCTGTCTGAGATCAATTCCTGCACACTGAATTAAAGTGCTATTGTTGTAAAGTGAAAGTAGTGCTACATATCACTCCCGTTTTAGATCTTAGCACTCTGCTGAGTATTGTTCATACACTGGATACTGACTATACATTGGTCGGTCAGTGATCCTAATCTGCCTAATACATTCTACGCCTGACGCGTTTCTACAATCCCAGTAAATGGGTATCGTGTCATCAGAGGCATGTGAATACATGAAAGGGTGTAAGTAATAGCGAGGCTGCACATCACATTATGTTCGTGTGTGCAGCCGTCTAGACGGTCTCGGCACTATTTCATGTATTCACATGCCTCTGATGACACCCATTTGCCTCTGATGATACCCATTTACTGGGATTGTAGAAACGCGTCAGGCATTTCTACAATCAGAATTCAGAACTCCTGAAGCTATTTTTGTTCTGACATACACACTGCAAGCCTGAATTTATCAGTTTGTGGCTGAAGAGTGGCCCTTATTTTAATATTTATAATAAAAGTGAATTTTTAGGTGTTCTAACTTCAGGCAGATATAATTTACTTATTATTCATATATTGTTACTTATGTGTTGTCTATCTTCCAAAGACCAGTGTATATATATATATGTATACATATGTGTATATGTATGTATATATATATATATATATATATATATATATATATATATATACACACAACATACACAATTCATCTGTAGAGTTCAACTAGTATTTTCCAGAGTCCAGTATATTCTATTTGTGCTATCATTGCCATCAGAGCTCTTCCTTGCTTGGCACACTTTCAGAATATACTGCATTTCCCAAACAATATTTTACAAATGCTCCAAAAACGCAATAGAATTACCAGTGATATATAATACGTCCTCTTCAAAGATAAAAGGAAAACAAGTCATTTCTCAAATCTGTGTTGACCTTTCCTTTTTCTATATTTCAGTCATGAGTCAGAAGAAATCAATAATGTGCAATTTAGAAACAGCGCGAATTCCACAGAATACCCCAAACTAGAACCTTATGCTACCGAGTCTACTCTTAAATCAAATGAATGGAATCTGAAAGAGGAAATATGCTATTTAAGTTTAGTAAGCTAACATTATGCCAACCTCAAAATTTGTGTGTACTAATTTATGTACTGAGTCTCCACAAACAATGAGCCAGTGTAATGCAGACAGGGTTTTCTGCTACTATTAAAAGCTCCATAATGAGTGACTTCTATAGTCAGCATGGGATCATATTATAATATGTCCTACAGTGTAACCACAGTTATTTAGAGTACCATCAAAATGATTGTCTGAAACTTCTGAGGATGCTGCTTTCATTCCATATAACCCAGAACTTACCTTTGTGTAAATATAATTACTTTTTCTATTCCTTGAAGGTAAGCAACAGCTCAAACTAAAATATCCTGTAAATACAACAATGAAAAGTGTAATCATATTGTACCTTTTCAATAACTATTGATAAAAAAGCTTTACATTTTACCAAAATCTAAAAGAACCTCCAACAGGACACTGTTTGAGATGTATAGTGAAACCTCTTGGAGATTGTTTTAAAGGAGTGATTATCTCATAGAAAATATAAAGTGTTAAACAGCAGGTTGGAAAAGTATTCAAACACCTAAAGGTACATTCACACGCAGTATTGCCCCCGGGCAAAAATACCCTTGTGTTTTAGAGGACTAAAGGATTGTAAAGCAATTTTAAGGAATTTAAACCAATATTGTCTTGGTCTCACTAGATTAAAACTTGAATTGAAATTTACAAAAAAGTTGGAGAGGCTTCAGTAAAGAAAATCTTGTATGATTTATTCATTTTTAGATATTAAAAAAGGGCATTCTGATTTGTCTGGCCCTCCAGATTCCTTTTCTTCCATGAAAGTACAAATGCACTTCACAAATTCTATAGTTTTGTATTGATTTTGTAAAGAACAAGTGTAAAGTAAAGAACATTAAAATGTGAAAAAGTGTGTTGATCTAACATATCAAATATAAATGTGGCTGTGAAAATTTAAAAATGAATGTTTCCAAACACAAGCAAATACCAATAAAAGATACATATTTATGCTTAATATTACATTAGAAAATTACACAGAACCTGTGATATTTTGGTTCGCCACATGCCTCCCCTCTTAAAACTAGCTGCAACTAGTTGACTGGTAGTTCTCAAAGCATTGGTCAAAGGAATCATCTTCTGGGGAAGTTTCACTGTAGATTTACACTTACATAATCTAGCCCTGCACAGTTGTAATACAGTCTATTTTAGGTCCTCAGCTAGATTAAAGGCTATAATATAACTTCCATAGAAACCTTTCGACCCCATGAAATGTTTATATGGTTTTAATCTCATGCAGAATCATACATTCTTGACTACCTGACATTAAACAGGTATTCAAATTTCAGCAAATTAATGGGAACCTACCACCACGATTCTACCTATAAAGGTAGATCGGGTGGTAGGTGGATGAATGGGATGTGCGGATAGCCCTTTTTTGGACTATTCCTCACGTCCCAGCTATCTTTTAGAAAACTTTAATCCGCGGATATGTACATTTTTTTAAGCGGCTACTGGGGCGTGGAGTAGCTGGACATGAGGTACTCAGAATGCCGGGTACTCGGACGAGGGCGCTCAGCTACGAGGAGCTGCGCGCTGATGGGCTATCCTCACGTCCCATTCATCCAACCACCCGATCTTCCTTTATAGGTAGAATAGTGGTGGTAGGTTACCTTTAATGTTACAATTTGTATTATAAATAGTTATACATTTTTCCAATATACTTTCTCTATCAATTCCTTGTGGTTTTCTCTGCTTGCTTTACTTATATAGAAAGCATCCATGCTTTCTACCAGTGGACAGAAATCTGACCATGGTCACACAGGTGCACGGCTCCTTATATCACACAGCTCTGATCACTCTTTGTGGTATAAAGATCTGTGCACCTGTGTGACCATGGTCAGATTTCTGTCCACTAGTAGAAAACATAGATGTTTTTATAGAATGACATTAAATGCATCCCATTTTCACAGAAAAAAACAAAAATGTTGATATTTTTGCTAATTTATTAAGCAAGAAAAACTGCAAAATTACATATAAGTATAATAAGTAATAAGTATTCAGCCCCTTTGCTCAGTATTTAGTAGAAGCAGCTTTTGAGCTAGTACAGCCATGAGTATTCTTGGAAATGATGCAACAAGTTTTTCAAACCTGGATCCTTGTCATTCTTCCTTGCAGATCCTCTCCAGTTCCCTCAGGTTGGATGGTGAATGTTGGGGAAAGCCATTTTCTTTCCAGAGATGCTCAGTTAGGTTTAGGTCAGGCCTCTGGCTGGGCAAGTTAAGAATGGTCATTGAGTTGTTCTGAAGCCACTGCTTTGTTATTTTAGCTGTGTGCTTAGGGTTATTCTCTTGTTGGAAGGTGAACCTTCAGCTCAATCGGACATCCATAGCTCTCAGGTAGAGCTTTTTCATCCAGGATATCCGTGTACTCGGCTGAATTCATCTTTCCTTCAATTGCAACCAGTCGTCATGTTCCTGCAGCTAATGCAGGGCCAGGTTTTCTCCACATATACCGCTTAGAATTGACACCAATAAGTTTTGAAACTCAGCCGCAGTGTTCTTACCGTTCATCTTTACCTCTCTCACTAAGGCTCTTCTTGCACAATTGCTTAATTTGGCCAGAAAGCCAGGTGGATGAAGAGTTGTTGTCATCCCAAACTTTTTACTTTTAAGGATTATGTTGGCTATTGAGTGTTGCAGAAATTCTTTTTCAACCTTTCCCCGATCTGGTTCTTGCCACAATTCTGTCTCTGAGCTCCTTGGGCAGATCCTTAGAACTCATGATTCTAATGTGCTATGACGTGATCTTACCTATTGGCTGCCAATGATTGAAAAATTTAAAGGGGTCTGAATACTTTCCATACCCACTGTATATAATCGGAAATGGCTAATCAATAAGATTCCTGATAGATTATTGCTACATTAGTAAATGATTTTAAAATGTTGATATTTTATATAGAAGAACTAAACTCTGAAAACAGTGTATGAATTTTTATAACAAGAAAGACATTATTCATACTCCCTAATGCTTTCCAGAATACTTGGTTTTAATGAATAATAAAATTGCCTTTAGGCCTTTAAAATGAATATAAATTGCTTCAGGTAAATATGCATCTATTTTGTATGAAAATTGAGCACACAATAATATTCCTTAAACCAACAAAATCTTATACAGACTTGTATGCATTACTAAATGATATACACATACACAGTGTAAGCTATGGAACATTTATATTATTTATAGCAGAATTGTAAAATTTCTCCTTATAATAAGATTGTTGATGCTACTTCTTGAGCTATTAGTGTCTCTCTTTTCGACAACAAAGCTGTTCTTATCTGTAACCCACACCTGTCAACTTTGCATAATGCTTCCATGCATGTTTTATGAACAATTTCCTCGCTGAAATGTATACATAATGGTATTTAATACAATGAATTTAGTAGAATATAAGCAACATTGTAATCTTGTCATGTTTCTTAAAACTCCCAACCCCAGAGTTCCTCAGAATTTCATGTCAATAACTTTTAATAGATGCAAACTTTACATAGTATACTTTACATTATAGCATTCATGCCTTAAATAAAACATAGATAGATAAAAAAGTGAAGTTAGGTATAATTTTTCAAGCTAATGATAACTATTTTTTACATTTTATAATTTTTAAAGGTTTCAACTTTCAGAACATATAACTACTGTATATGTTTTGGAGAATTTTGTTTTATTTTATCCAGAGCTTCATATTCCTTTAATACATATATTGGGGGTATTTATCATTAGGCTGGCTCTTTGTGACAGTTCTATGGGGTATTTGGAGCTCTGCTGCCCTTTAGATTCATTAAAGTGGCTTTGTCCCGTTAATAAATGTTCCTATGTTCCAATTGCAGTGTAGGTTTTTTTTTGCCTACAAGGCAGACTTAATTGCCAGTCTCCATAAGGAGAACTCTTACTTACCGAAAAAAAGCACATTTGCCAGAAGGAGACTGGATTGACTATGCAGCTTTTTATGGAACTTTTTGCAACAGTTTCAAGTCTTTGCACAGCATTGAATTAGCAGCGGTTTCTCCCAGATTAATTAAATCGCAGAATTAGTCCTGTGCAACCTTTTAGCAGTGGAAAGTCCCCAAAAACCTCAATGCTACGTTTTGAGACCTTTTTTTATGCAAAAAAGCCCAGCAAATCCAAAGGTAAATAACCCCCATTGAGTTCATCTGTAAAAGCTTGGTTCATGGAGACCACCAAAAGCGGCTTAGATCTCTTAGCTACATAAATATTAGTTACATTATTGTAACTTATAAAATTGATTTGTGTTAAGAAGTGGACTTCACCCGTAGCAAAAACATTAAAGTACATTTTGTGTTGGCTTAATGTTAGCTCTTTAAACAGCCATGTTTCATTATATAATGGGGCACATTTACTTACCTGGTCCTCCCGGTGTGAGTAATTGGCTGAAACACAAATTTAAATGTTAAATCCCGCACTTAATGCGAATCCAATTTCTGTCACATGAAAGCCAGCGTCGCAGCACCAAAATCCAATCGCATGTGTCACAATCCCCAGAAAAGTCGGGAAACCCAACGAAAATGCGGCTGTGGGACCCTTAGTAAATAAGCCCCAATATTTCAATTTCTTCCATTTCTACTGTTTAAATATTTTACCATGTTCCTTTTTTTATCATTAACGGCCTGGACCACCAAAATACCATAAGATTTTTGTTTATCCTCTTATGAAACATGGTCCAAAGGTTCCCTATTGTATTTTTCATTGGTATTTTATAGGTTATTATTCATTAGCCATCCTTGCAAAGCTCTAATGGCAATCCAAACTTAAGTCTGGTTGCTAGCGGCTGTAAGCCCTCGTTAACTGGGCCCACGACAATCCCATGAGAGAGAAAGCCACAGCACTCCTTTAAGTCCAGTGAAAAAAGTGGTGTTCTTTATTTAGAGACCACGGCGATGTTTCCACATTGGAGGAGATTTATTAATCTGTCTAGGGCAGAATTATGTTGTAGTTTGCACTAAAAACCAGTCTAAACCTGTGTAAAGGGTTTTAAACAATTTTATGGCTCTCCTACCAGTAGCTCACTAGAGGGGTGCGGGCTGTGAAAATGGGGGTGTGGCCTCACAAAAAAAAAACATTCTGTGCACCAAAAATACAGCTGTCCCAACAGAATTTTGTATAAATTTTCTGGCATAAAGTAAGTGTCACGGGTGCATACATGACAAGGACACACCTGTGCCCCTGTCTATTGCACTGCCTTCACTGGCCCTGCTCCATTCTTGGACTTACCTGTCCTTGCTCCTGTCCAGACTAGGCCCCACACACGTCATTGCTCACTAGGGTGCGCGCGCGTTGGTACTCTGAGATTTAAAGGGGCAGCACACAGGTGATTGGCACTGGCCACTTATGGGTCTGCATTTAATCTGGCGGGTCCCATCATTCCCCACTGGATATTCAAGCCATTCCTGTGAAGAGAAAGCCCTGATGTGTCTCCAGCATCCCTGTGTCTCCAGCATTCCTGTGTCTCCAGTGTGTTCCAGTGTATCCTGCATTCCAGTTCCTCCTCCTGTGTTCCCGTGATCCTGCTCCTTCGTTCCTGTTCCATGTGTCAGTCCGTTCCTGTGTTCCTGTTCCATGTGCCAGCTCCTGTGTTGCTGCCATGAGTCCTAGTGTTCCTTCCAGTGCTGTTCTCCCGTTCTTGCTCTGGGCTCGGACTATGTCCTACATTTGCTAGTCGCGGACTAGTCCCACCTGGGGAACGACCTGGTGGTACCCACTGCAGCAAGACCTTCCCGCTTTGCGGTGGGCTCTGGTGAAGACCAGGTGCCACTTAGACTTCAGTCCTAGGTGTCAGCTAGTACAATCTCCCGCGGTGGGCTAGAGGGTCCACAGACTCTGAATCCTGACACTAAGCCAACTCATAGGTGATGCAGTGTATGACTACACAGTCATATACTGAGCCAGTTTTTTTATCCAGCATCAGACACTTTTATAAATCTGGTGCAGAATAAGACTGTCTAGTCTAACAGTGCACTGTCTAATCTTAGGCCACTTTTTATAAATCTGCCCCAATATCTACATGCATAATCAATATTCACATATTAATTACAGATAAAGATCCTTGTTAGTGCGAATATTTATATAAAGTGAAAAATCGTATTAAATCTATCTGTAATCCCATAGCATAAAGTTGACATGCGCAGTCTACTACAGTATTTTTCGGACTATAAGGTGCACCGGATTATAAGGCGCACCTGATTATAACGATGTTTGACCAGCAGGTGGCGGACCTGTGCACAGTTCAAGGCAGCTGATGTCAGTAAGTACAGTTCATATATAAGGCGCACTGGACTATAAGACGCACCTTTGATTTCTGAGAAAATGAAAGGATTTTTAGTGCGCCTTATGGTCCGAAAAAAACGGTATATTATATTGGAGCTCTTGTGCATGCATGTATGTCATGGAGCTAATATCTTCTTTAGTACTCTAAAAACTGTTGTAGCAACTTTATTCATTGTAATAGAAGTATAAATGTTGTACTTTCTGGCAAAGAAGATTGAAATTATCCATGTGTAAAGCTTATGTCCCCTTCATTTTTCTTAATTTTCATGTATAAACATTGCAGACTGATAGAAAAGATGCTCTTAAAATATTAACAAGATTAAGTATTGGTAAAAAATATAGAAATGCATGCACAGCTAGAGATATATGAAAATTTCATCAGTGGTTTTTCTAAGAAGTAATGTCCCTGAATCGTGCAAATCTTCTAATCTTGAGTCAGGTCCAAAGGCTGTAAACTAGCTAGCCTTTGCTCTATTTTATTCAACAAAACCAGCACTGGAGGTGTCAGAGGATTTCTATCTTTTATGGTATTATGTGTCTGAAAATGACTTTTCCCTTGTATGAACACAATAATGCTTAGCTAGTAGTTTTAAAATCCATTCTAAAATACTCATGATTTATTTTCGATTTGTTTGCAGTAGCTGACATATGCCTTAAGAAGTTGTGAGGAACACTGCGCACGGCGGTAAGGAAATTCGCACTATGAATATTGGATTTCAAGTTTGTTTTTAATGCTCCAGCAAAAATGTTAATCAGTCTTATATTACTATCACTATTGATATCACCATTTCTTTTATTTATGCCAAATAACAATAATAGGAGCTCATCTAAAATTTCAGTTTAATGTATAGCTTATAAAAAACTAAATTACTATAGAAAACCTCTATAGTTTTTCTATGCAGAACAATGACTGAATACAAACATAAAAAAGATTATGGAACTTCACGTTGGCACCACACTGATCTACGCTTTATACAACACTCTTTGGTTCCTTCACTCCACTAGTAGCAATCCTGCAAGTATTTTCTTGGCCCAATGAAGAAACATATTGCCTTCTAAACCAATAAATTACGTTTTTAAAAATTAATCAACAAGTCCCCCAAACCACACTATTACATTTTTTCATTGAAGTATTATTTTCTTGGAAGACAATTGCTGTTCGGTTGATGGGTGACAAATTGATATCCAAGATTTACTGGGAGAAATAAGTAATTAAAACCATTCAATTTAAAAAGTTAGCATACAAAAATAGAGGCTGTCCTTTAAAGGAAACCTACCATCGCGCACAACATCTCCACTATTTCCTATGTAGGCGCGCGCACAATCGTGCGCACGCAGCGCCGAAGCCTCTTCTGCTCTAAAGTTTAACACTAACGAAAGTAAGTACCGGCACCAGCTCAACCTGAGCTGGTGCTCCGTACTTACAGCTTACCCCTACCATTCTAAATGGTAGGTTTCCTTTAAAATATGGAAAGCATGGAGTGAATTTATGCTGAGCCCCTTTATACTGGATTCTATCTGAAGACTTTGTTAACTATATGAGGATTAACAACTTTTAACTGTATATGTGAGGTGTATATTTGCCACTTTTCCAGGGCTGGATCCACATTATACGTCAGCTTACCCATATCAAATAATGCAATGCTTTGTAATATATTGTTTATAACAAAATATACATTTTTAGCAAAAATCAACTAATATTGGTAGCACTTTTACAAATTTGTGCAAGACAAATAAGGGCAGTCCCAATAATTCCTTCGACAGTATCAATTCTGAGATCCCCAAGCTTAAAGGAGTATACTCATTTTGGAAAATTAATTTTATTGTTTTCATAATGAAAAATTATACATTTTTCCAATAT
Source organism: Engystomops pustulosus (assembly GCA_019512145.1). Classification (NCBI taxonomy): domain Eukaryota; kingdom Metazoa; phylum Chordata; class Amphibia; order Anura; family Leptodactylidae; genus Engystomops; species Engystomops pustulosus. The sequence continues at coordinate 54,554,721 of CM033641.1, read as the reverse complement.
ACTTTCTTTATCAATTCCTCACTTTTTTTTAGATCTCTGATTGCTGTCATTTTGTAGAAAGCTTCAGTGTTTACTTCCAGTGGAGAGAAATCTGACCATGGTCCCACAGGTGCACAGCTTGATAACATAGCAGTTAACATAACAGTAAGTAGACCTGTGGGTTATAACAAGCTGTGTCAATGTTTAACATCACAAGTGTTATCCCATTAATACAGGGTTCCATCCAGGTTCCACTACCTTTTTCTCTTTCTCTTGGATCAGTGCTGGCACTGTTCTGTAGCTATGGGTACCAGGTGCCACGTTTGGTAGGATTGTGATCCAATTGGGGCATTCTAGGACAAAGTTTTCGATATCATCAGTAAGCTCTGCGGAGTCCAACTTGAGAATTCCCACAAATTGGCTTTTTGATCTCTATTTCAGGTCCCAATTAGGCTCGCTTCACATTATCTGATCAGCCACCTTCTTGTGGCAGTCAGAACAATGATCCACAATGAGACTGTGGAAGTCCACCACTCCACTGCCCATACCAGATTGGTTTTTAGAATAGAACACATAAGAAGAATGGAGGAATTAACTGCTGAACTTTACTACACTGGTGATTACACTGGTGATTCTTACTTTAACTGCTGGGCCTCTTGGCTTGAATTTCAGCAGTCCCTTGAATATAGAATGGTCTCCTGAGCACATACCATTTTATGTTTCTTTATCTTGTTGATCGTTATGCATGATGTGTTATTATATCTTCTAGTATTATGATAATAATAATGGTCCACTGTGCTGGACTGCTTTCGTATTGCTGTGTACATTGACATCTTATATTGTGACTGTTATTCCTCCTCCCACAGTTTCACCTCCCCCCACCCTTTCCTACTTGTTCCAATCATGAATTTCATGTTTGTCACCTAAAAGGCTCTGTAAGATAAATTATGCTTTAATAAAGATTGTTAAAAAACATGAGGAATTGATATTGAAAGTTTATTGGGAAATTGTACAATGTTTCATTTTACAAACAATACCACTTATTTGATGAAATGGAAACAACCCTTTAACATATATGAAGGCAGCATTTTTAAGCTTATTAGGGTCCCCAATTTTCTAGCTACCAGCATTCTGTAGGTGAAATAGAGTTTTCATACCATAAAATTGTTAAACTGCTGGATTACAGATCAAAATACTGTATCTTGCACAGTAGACACATTATATGAGAGATCATAATATACTGTAAAATGTCAATAATAATTTGGTCTTCAATTCTGATCTTAGAGTGGAATATTTCATTGCAGAATATAAAAATAGGTTTCTGGATTTATCAATTTTCATTTACATTTGTCCTCCTTGAATATTCCTCATCCACAACAAGGTATGTAAAAGCAAGAACAGTCCTTACACTTTCAATATTAATATTACAATGGCCTTAAGTTATTTTGTGCACGACTGATGCAACTTACAGATCAGAAAACCTCTTCTTTTCTAAACTACCGTTTTACATCTCCCAGAATGCATTTATTGTACTCCTAAGACTTTTCTTTTATTCCTCCTGCAGCAATGCTTGGCTAAATGTTTAGGAAATCCGTATATTTTATACTCCTTGTTCCTAAATTGCATATGTTAGCTAAATTGTTCCCGTATTCAATTTGTTTTGCTTTGATAACTTTGCAAATAGTTCCACAAATCAAATTTTTACGCTCATGTTTCATAGCACAATCTATCACATCACATTACATAACAAGCATTCCAGAAAGCCTGACTGGAATCATTCCTGCAGTGTTCATATTCGTATAATGGCTTCGGTATATTTCATAACTATAAGCCACCAAGGCATATTAAGTTTCATTTTGGCCAAACCAGTTATAGATTTGGTGCTATGTTTTCTAACTCCTGTACATGTGATTTAAATGAGAAATCCCCTAAATATTTTATAAAATATAACATAATTTAAATGCACTATATTCTTGATAAAAATATTATAAAGCATACAAGCAATTAGGAGTAATAGTGCAGTACCATCAGACGCCTACAAGAAACAATGGGGCAAATTTACTTGCCCGGTCCATTCGCGATCCAGCGGCGCGTTCTCTGTGGTGGATTCGGGTACGGCCGGGATTCACTAAGGTAGTTCCTCCGATGTCCACCCGGTGGCGCTGCTGCGCTGAAGATCCCCAGAATGCACTGAAGAAGACCGGCCTATTCCTAGAGAAGGTAAGTGCAAGCTCCGCAACACTTATTTTTTTTAAATGCGGCGGTTTTTCCGAATCCGTCGGGTTTTCGTTCAGCCACGCCCCCCGATTTCCGTCGCGTGCATGCCAGCGCCGATGCGCCACAATCCCAGGGCAATTCAGAGGAAATCAGCGCAAATCGGAAAACGCGAATCAGGCCCTTAGTAAATGACCCCCAATATGTTTAACTATAAGTTTAATAATGAGGCTTTGTTCTTTTGCTGGATTTTTAATATACAGCCTCAGAATGTATCTTTTAACTTAAAGGAAATCTACTTAGTTCTGTCAAAATCCATTATTATAAATGAGGGGCACTTACAGTACTCATAGAGCTAGGCACTGTGACTGTGGTAATCGTGTTCTGTTTGTTACCCATGGCTTCCTTTGTTCTAAAATAACATTTTAATGATTATCTATTGACCTGACAGCGTTAGCCTGGTGGGGGGGCATTAACAAAGTCCTCTTGCTTCGGCTTCACAGACTGTTACATGGGCTCATTTACTTAGGTCGCATGTTACCACATTTTCAGGGCTATAATGGCTTGCACAGGTATTTCAGAAGTGTGTGCACTGGGAATCTGGCTCACACGATCTTTTGTGGCTCAGAATGCTGGATTTCTTGTGACACAAATTAGGGACGTGCCCTATTTAACTTTAAATGTGTTGCAAGCCACAGCCTAAGATGCACCACTAAAAGATGGTTACCTCTTTCAGACCTAGCAAGAGTGACACATGCACCATTCGGCGTACAATCTTAGTGAGTCACCTACGGTGCTTATAGTTGGACATGCACTTTCTGTGAACTCCAGTGACCGGTAAGTAATGTGCCACACTGTCTCCCCTCTCCCCCCTCAGCACTCCCCCTCTCTGCCTACTGTTATCTCATGGCAGAAGTTTTAGTCTCACTGTGGGAGGGAGAAGTGCCCCTGTGTAGCATAACAGTTTGTATAGCTATAGCATGGAGCGGCCCTGTAATGCCCCTCAAACCTTTCTGTGTTCATTTGCCTAATGTTAAAAGTTGACTTTAGAAGAAAGGACGCCATGGATAACAAATAAAGGAATTACCATAGTCACAGTACCTGACTCTATGTGTAAATGTCCTTGGTTTATTATGCTTGAGTTTGAGTGATTTAATTAAAGGTAAAGTGTTAGCTCAGATATGCCCCACAACATCCCTTGTTATTTAATTTAACAAGTGCTTAACTGCTGCTTTCATAACTTCTATAACCTTCCAGCATTCTTCACAAATCACTGAGCTATGGGCATCGACACCTTCAATCGACGCCACCTCTGTATACCCTGTATACTTTCCCAGGTGTGCTAGCAAAATACAGGCTCACAAGTTATTCATATTTTTGCAAGATAATATGTTTTAATTACCATAAACCTCTATATGTACAGTGTGTACAGAAAGTATTCAGAACCCTTAACATTTTTCACTTTGTTTCATTGCAGACAATTGGTAGAGATATGCAGATATTTTTGCTAACTCATTAAACAAGAAAAACAAAAATCACTTGGTCATAAGCATTCAACCCTTTGATTGGCACTCATATTTATCTCACATGTCCATTTCCTCTGATCCACATTGAGTTGGTTCTGTTCCTTCATTGGAATCCAGCTGTGCTTAATAAACTCATTGGAATTTTTAAGAAAAGGAAAACAACTGTCTTATAAGACCTCACAACTTACAGTACAGTGTCAAGCACATGAGAATCATGAAGTCTAAGGAACTGCCAAAGGTGCTCGAGACGAATTGTGCCAAGGCACAATATCTGGTCAAGGTTACAAAAGAATGTCTGCAGCACTCAATGTTCCTAAGAGCACAGTGACCTTCATAATCCTTAAATGGAAGAAGATTTGGATGACCACAATCAGGGCCGCATCTGCCATGAGGCAGATGAAATTTCGCCTCAGGCGGCAGATGCATACCCTGAAGCAGGCGGCAAAACACGCTGTGTGGATTTGGGCACTCACCTGAATCACCACAAGCAGTACAGCCCATGCCGCTGCCATCACTATCTTCACTGTAGCGCTGCTCTAGAGGACGCAGGCACGTGACTCATGACACGCCATGATGTCATGCTGCCTGCTCCATGCAGAGCAGCGCTGACCGGCAGTAGGAGGGAGGAGCATGCTGGCAATGTGTTTGTATGGGAGGGCTGGCTCCCGGGGCTGCTCCTTGCTGCTGATAAAGTGTGTCCGGCGGGAAGCAGTGCGGAGTCCATGCTATGGTACCAGCAAGTTCCTCTAAAAAGAATGGTATGTTTATATCATTATAGCAGTTAGTGGTTCTTATTTGTTTTAATGCAAGACACCGGGTTACCGTCACATGCGTTTCCATAGAAACGTATACGCTATTGGGCCAAGGTCCGCCCCTGTACACTAGCGCCTGTGTTAAGTTGCGTATGTAAATTCAGTGGGCAGGGCTAGGATTTTTTGGGGGGGGGTTGGAGGGGGGCACATTTCAATTTTTTCGCCTCGGCAGCAAAAAGCTAGAATCGGCCCTGACCACAACTCTTCCTCTACTGGCCATCCAGACATGGGAGAAGAGACTTGGGAGAGAGGTAAAGAAGAACTCCAAGATTACTTTTGCTGAGCTCCATAGATGCAATAGGGAAGTGGAGAAAGTTCCATGAAGTCAACAAATAATATCCCTGCAGCCCTCCACTACTGGGGCTTATGGCAAAGTGTGTTAACAACCCCATCCTCTAGTTCTAAGAGGTATGTGTGGAAAAAAATAGGCACTGCTCAACACCTGCCAAATACATCGCATCAGTGAAACTTGGTGGTGCAGCATCATGCATGTGGGTGTTTATCAGCCGCAGGGACAGGATGACTGGTTGCATTTGAAGGAAATATGAATGCGGCCAAGTACAGAGATATCCTGGATGAAAACCTATTCCATAGTGCTCTGGACTTTAGACTGGGCCCAAGGTTCACACTTTCCAACAAGACAATGACCCTAAGAGCATTAAAAATAACATAGCAGCTCACTTCGGACAAACCTTTCTTGACTGGCCTAGTCAAACCCTGACCTGAACCAGTTGAGCATCACTGGAGAGACTTGTCACCAACGTTCAATACCAACCTGTGAGAACTGGAGAGGATCTGCACGGAAGAATGATAGAGGACCCCAGGTGGGAAAAACTAGTTTCAATCATTCCAAGAAGACTCATGTCGGTGGTAGCTCTAAAAGTGCTTCTACTCAAAGGGACAAATACTTATGACCATTGGTCAAGATGGGCTGCAGTACATTATTTGTACATATTTGGCAAAAAAAAAAACTTTTTTATCTTACCATTGGTTGCAGGAAACAAAGAGTGAAAAATTCAGAGTCTTCATTGTTGCACACTATTTGTGCTTTGCAGAAAAGGACACATTCCCTGTTTAACTTTTGCTTTGAATGATTTCATTTCTTTACTGAGAAATGATCTAGTGATACCATAGGCTTAGGTTCCATTCATGGCAGCTCGGTAAAAAGTGATTCTTTTTGGCTATGTTGCATATTATGTATACATTTCTCTTTAATACCTAAAGAGTAACTGCATACAGCCTGGCATACATATGATTATGACTTACATACTGTTTCTCTGATGCTCATTTTTGATATAGTGATATATCTGCTCCCACTGAGTTGTCATTCAGTTTCCTTATTGTTTGAGGACATTTGGGCACATGCATAAATACCGTTTTCCTGTGCACAATGCAGGGTGCACTGATTCAGGATTTCTGGCACCCAACTTTTTTTTGTGGTGCACCTTAACATAGGGTGTGCAACACACTTGCTGCGGACTTTGTAGGATAATCGGCACACAAAACAAAAGGGTTGCAGTACACAATTGTCGTGCCCACACTCTAATAATTTGCAAGCAGTTTGCACTAGAAATCCGAAGGAAAACTTTGTAAATTTGCTTAGTAATGCTTAGTATGTTCAAAGCCCCTTTGAACCGTAGTTTTACAGTATTTCCCCAGAGACGCAATAAATACCCGATATGATCCTAATCATATTAAACGGACACACAGTATTTCCTATTTTATTCAATTTATAAAATATCAGCCCATACAACATTTGAGAGAACCTGGATGTCTGTAGTACTTTCACACTTATCCCTGTATTTAAGAGCAGCAATAAAAAGTACAGATAACTTTTAATGAGTACAGCGCTGCATACAAATGACTACACTATAAACCATGTAATTAAATTCCTGTCTGAATTCTCATTTTCTCTAGAAGATATTTAATTTTATTTTTTTTAATAAAAGAAAATCAACTAATGGTGAATATGATAAATGTTATACACAACATAGAATACCAGCTCTGTGGAATCTGCAATTTTCATATACAAAGTAGCAACACTTTCTACGTGAGTATTTTACATGTTCTAAAAAGATCTTGGAAAATGTACAAAATGCTTTGTCGCCCTGCAGTTAAGTTACAATAGGTGAAGCTATGGCGACTATGAACACGAATACTGTTATCTTTAAAGCATCTCTTACTAGGCATTTTATAATTTCAATAATGTGCATAATCTACAATGTTGGTGTCTTATCATATATTTTTCTTTTCCGGTGTCTCCTTGCTCATGACAATATTTTGAGATTGGTGAGTTTTTTTAGTCCAGAAGTGACAGACTTTGGTTTGGTATCAGAATGGATTTGCTGCTTGTGTTCCCATGAAGAGTACACACCTCTATTGAGCATGCCTCATACAGTTTAGATGACCTCATAAGCCAAAATCCACTGATAACAGAAACTTTGGGTGAAACTGCAGTGAAACCCAAAGTTAAGTTATAGTTTATTTTCTCAATAAAATTCCCCTAAACTATTAACCCATTCTATCCACACCTGTTTTTTTTCTTTTTGCCTTGTTTGTTTTCAAAAATTTTTTTCAACATAAACAATACTAATCAACAAAGCTGTATTGTACATACAACTTTTTTTTTAATTAAAAATTCCTGTGGAAATGGAAAATGAGAGGCCAGGAAGGTTTGGAGGGAAATTACGTCGACGGGTGGCAAGCAAAAAGGGCATTGCCCATCTGTCACAAATGTTAAGCTGTGCAGAAGTTGGGTTTAGGATTTTAACCCTATTTTCCAGCTATTTTAGGCCCCCTAAGGGTATAGAAGGTGTAATAAAACAAAAATTGTATTACGTGTTACGGGTCCCCTGCGGTTCACACCCTCACAAGATCCAGTACCATAAACCCCTATGAATCACCCAATTTTCAAAACGGCGCCCCTCAACTATTTTAAAAACAGCTTTTTAAAGCTTGTTAGCCCTTTGAGAGCTTTGCAATAACTGAAAGAAAATGGAGGTGAATTTAGTATGGTCTAATTTTGTTAGTAATACATTCATATAAACCTAAAATTTACATACCGTATTTTTCTGACTATAAGACGTCTTCTTACTATAGGACGCACGCGATTTTGGCTTCCAAAAAAAGGCAAAAACATATGTTACACTATAAAATATCCAAGGTTGCTCGCACTAAAGCACAGCACACACAGACAACATTTACACACTCAGCTCTGCATCATCCATCCATCCACCATCCACACACAGCTCAGCTATACACACTCAGCTCACCTACACACACTCAGCTCACCTATGCACACACAGCTCACCTATACACACACTCTGCTCACCTATGCACACTCTGCTCAGCTATATATATACACACACACACACATACATATACTGCCCCCATTACTCCTTCTCTTACACTGTCCCAGCACTGCAGGCAGTATGAGACCTGTGGTGATGTAAGATCATGTGATCAGTCACATGATTCTGACATCACCGCAGGTCCTGTACCAGTAGAACTCGAGGATAGGTGAGAGCATCCAGAGGCTGCCTCTCTGGGAATTGGGGTGCAGCTCTGTATCTGGGCATCGCCCGACTCCCATTACAGTCGGAGGGTCTGGCAGTGCTGGATCCTGCTGACCTCCGGACTAGAGCAGGGACTTTTTGCAAGATTTTTTCTTGCTTAAAAGTGCGTTCTTATAGTCCAGAAAATACGGTACTTATAAAGTTAAAAGGAAAAACTCTCTAAGATTTGTTATGCAATTTCTCCTTATTACCATACTATTCGGTATTTTTCTTACCTGTTATAAACTTTCAAGAGCTTTAACACATTTTTTGTCTACACTACTGGTTGAGGCCTTGGTTTTGCACTGCATGTTGTACTTTACACTAATATTATTCTGGAGTACATACTTTTTTGAAAAGATAAGTCATAATCATTTTCTGGTGAGTTTTTATATTTCTTATTATGCAACTCATTATATGGGTTCACTAGAGATATAATTTATTTATTGGATCATTATGGACACCGTGATACCTAATATGTTGGGTTTATATGCTGATTTTGACTTTCTTTCTTTAAATGTAACTTTTAGATGTAAAAGGGGCTTTGGGGCATTTATATTTATTTGATGTCTTTTTTATTATAAAACATTTTAATTTCATTTTTTTTAAACCTTTTTACTAGCCCCAATAGCCCCCCAATTGTCTGATTGCTTGTTCATTATAATACCATGCAATCCTGATTTATTGCAGGGTAGTATAACTGTGTAAATGCATGACACAGTGCATGCAGGAATGGATCTTATAGGCTCGGTGTCCGGATTGGACCACATCAATGATCGGCATCCCATGAGAGCACTGGCAGGCAATCCCCTTGAAGGCCTTTAACAGCTAATACCCATAATTGGTGCTCTCTTCAAGGTTTCCCATTCTTTACATGTATGGATAGTGCTGAGTGCTAATTATCAATACTCTGCAATGTACATATACACAGCTGATCAGGAAGAGATTAAATATTTAAAGTGTAACTGTCATTCTGAACAAAAAAAAACTAAAATACATAATGCTCCAGGTGTCCCTGGGAATCATTCCTCAAAGTATTTTCCCTCTCGGGCCTCATTTGGTCTCGGACCTTTTTTGGCCCATAGCAACCAGGATTTCCAGCTCTCAAAAAACCTACAATCAGCAAGATGGAGGGGCGGAGCCTCCTATCACCACATCACAGGCGCATGGTGCTGACCAATGACACCAGAGCTATCTTATATCTATCTATCTATCTATCTATCTCATACCTATCTACCTCATATATGTCTATCTATCTATCTATCTATGTAACACTCCAGCACAGCACATGAGGGGAGGGACAGCTTGGAGATTGTCTCCTGCCACTTCATTGTGTGAGGTGATGGGGGAGAGGGGGCTGCAGTTTCTGTCTGTGTGGATAATGTGTTTATACACAAGTGAAGGGGAAACTGAGAGAGAGAGTTTAGATTTAGGTGTTTGGTTACTACATTAGTTAGGGCTTCTCCCTGCACATGACTGCTGCAGCACTGAGCCATGAGGTGATCAGCTGTGAGCAGAGAGGGAAAGGGGGGCGTGTCTCCTGACCATAGTTCTTTATGAAGACGGAATGTCCATAGTAACAGACATATGAGAGATCACTGCCTAGGGGAAGTCTGCAGAATACAAGAGGAAGGAGCAAGAATCGGGTAACTAATCCAATTGCAAAAGGGCTTAAAATTACCTGCCCTACAACATATTAAAAGTTTTTTGAAATGACGGTTACACTTTAAAGGGAAGGCTGAATTTCACTGGTGACGGATCCCAATAGGCATTGCATAGTTCCATAACTCTTACTTTCACAACTGAGTTCCCCTCCGTTCATGTAATATCCACGGCTAAAGCTTACCTGGCTCCCTACCAAAAAGTCCTGATCAAGTCCTGGAGTGATGCCTCTATTCAAATCACAATGTTTACCAGGCAATTTGCATAATACTCAGTTCAGCCACCACTCATTGATATTCCATTTCTTCCCCTCCCACATCCTCACTGTAACTAACCCTCCCTTTCTGATGTCTGTTTACCGCACAGTAAACCTTGCACCTGCGCGGTGAGCTTTACAACCTTGCACATGCACACCTTCTCTGCACTTTCCTACTAGGCTCACAGCTAGGGTGTCCCTTTAAGCGTCATCCATCCATTTGTAGCTTTGTATGACATTATTTTAGTTAATCAAAGAATGTGCTTCTGGTACTTGATTGAACAAGCACAACTTTTACTGCTTTATGAAATGTAATATGAGATGAAGTTTAAGTTCCTAGTGTTTTTGTCATGTAGGTAATAGAATTATATTATACATGATCATTGTAAGTTTCGCTAAATTAATGTTTTCATTGTTTACAATTTTAAGGTTCTATACTTCATGCTGATATACAATTTAAATGCAGAGGTGGGAATGTTTTATGTATAAGAAAAATAAATTTGTTTCAAATGCAGAAAAAATGTTTCAACTTAGTTTTAGTGTAAGCCTTGGTAAAATCAAATATTAAGGAGTTTGCCTACTTTGCCTGTATATAGTACATATGGTATTTGGCACCCATGTAAAGGCAAATATGAGTAGAATCCCTTATAGACCAACAAGACATACTATATTTCTGTTCCACTGATGGTAGGTAAGAAATGTGTTTGTACTGTAGATTGAACAATATATGAGAAATTAAGAATATAAATAATTTGAATGATGAATGTATTAAGCAAATGATGATGGCTTTATTTATTTGTGATATGATATGCTTTATAGTAGGCCATACACTTAAAGGGACTGCCCGGTCACTATATTTAAAATTTTGTTTTTAAACCAGTTCTTCTCCATACACCATAGCTACTCTGTCCTCACCCCATTGGATTGTATGTTTTGTTTTCTTTCACTTTTTAATTCCCTTCTCTGAAGCCACCTTCTTCTAGGATGGCTTTCCTGCTCTTCCAAAAGACTACATATCCCATAATCCCCTTGGTCCGTTTAGCTGTTTAGCTTCCTCTCAGATGAATGAAGTATAGTAAAGTAAATCTTTGTCACTGAGACAAACCCTGGCTTAGGAGCAGTTGTCTAGTGGCTCCTTTTCTTGAATTTTACAAGTGGTAATTTCCAATGCCTAAATCTGACCTATGAGATTTGTAATCATTACATGCTTATTACATCATATGTTAGATGCATAGTGAATGAAATCAGGATACATGTGGAAAGCTTTTAGCATAACTTACACAGTATGATTATTGGACATTTATACAGTATGGTTATTGGACAATTGCACTGCCCCGATTGGTTTTCTCAATCCACCAATATAGTCCTATCTCTCTTTAATCTGTCTTCCCATTTGTCTGTTGTATCCTATTCTCTACCCATAGTTTAAATATTCTCCAACTTTATCGAATTATCTTGCCTTCGTAGACTTCTTTCCATTCAGGTATTTGTAAACTAATTGTGTTCCCTGATTAAAAGTTTGGTTAGGAAACCAAACCCTTCTACCCGTCACCTATGCACTTGCACCTATGGAAATAATTCAGACAATGCAACTTAGATGGTCATTGGTACCCACATTGGTTCCTGCATACCAGAATCTGGGTCATCACTCACAACTCCCAGTAATTTGTCTACCCATTCAGTCATTGAGGCTGCAAACCATTTAGCTGAGAGGTTTTTTTTTTTGTTGTTGAAAATAATAGAAAAGCCAGAACATACACATTTCGATATATTTCTACACCTGTACCAATCTGTGTTATAACACTCTAATAGTATTCATCCTGTACAACAAGACATTTGAAGAAATAATAACATAAAAATATATCCCAAGTTGACATTTTAAAATCATCCATCAAACCAAAAATTATATTTAAAGTGATCAAAAAGATAGATTGATCACAAGATTTTATACTTTTATACTATACTGCACTGAAAGGGTTTATAATAGTTCATCAATAGGTCATATAAAACCCAAAAATGTGCTATTAAAAACAACTTTTATTCTCACAAAAAACAAAACCACCATACAGCTTTAGTGAGTAAAAAATTTTAAAAAAATTATAGTTTATAGAAGGCATGATAAGGCATGATAAGAAAATCCAACAGTGGTGGTGGTAACAAAGTATATATGTAATATCACTAAGAACACTTAGAAAAATCTATGATTTTAATCGTTCTTATAATCATATGCGATCAAAAACAGTAAATTCCCTGCTTATAAACCAGCAAGCGCTGGCACCTCAGCTACCTCTTGGACTCAGGTGACGTCATCACTGTCATTTTGTATAATTTCAACACTGCAAAAAAACATTTTAAAGAAAGTGTGTTCAGTTATGAAGTTGATATTGTGAAAAGGAGATTCTTGGAAGTTAATTATTCATTTACTGAAAGAAGAAAAATAATTTATTAGAGAAGTAAGATATCCAAATCAACACAGTACATAGCATTAACACTAATAAACAATTTGTAAGCACTTTCATGAAAACAATTACTTGTAATAAACTAAATTTAAAAGTAAATGGATTAATAATGCATGGTCCCAACTGCCCTACAGACATTTTACAAGGAGAAATGCTTTCATTCTTTGAGCATTTGTACTGTAGAGTTTTTAACAAAGCACTAAATCAAGCGACAATACTGTGCCACAATTTTAGCAAAACAACTAAATGCAAAGTAAATAAAAACACAAGTCTAGATCACATCAACATTTGGTATGGCACTCTTTATGATCACTCCAAAAGTGATTATACAACCTCTATAGATGATTTGAATAATCCTACATCTACAGAATATATGTGGTTCATACTCTTAGGTTTTTGGAATTACCTCCCTGTTGAGTTCCTTTAACACCTTAAAGATAACCTGTTACCAGGAAAGTAATTTTTGCTATATTAATTTTTAAAAAAGTCCTTTGTCAAAATTCTGAATCAATTCAGTGCTTAATTAAATTCACATTACCTGGCTCCCTGCGTGCAGCATGTGGTGCAGTCAATGGGGAGGGGGAGTTGAAGCCTGTGTGTTCCTGTGTCAGTCCCCTCCTCTACACACTCATGCAACTCCCCTAGGACGAAGAATGCATGGGAAGACACAGGGGCTGGAGCTGCCTCCTCTCCCAGGACTCATCACATGCCACTGACAGGAACTAAACATATATAAAGTACTGAAACTATTCAGAATGCTTACAAAGACATCAGCAATGCATAGGCTATTGGAACTTGTCACCAGCTAAAAATGACATTCCCGTTGACAAGTTCTCTTTAAGGACACAACCTAATTTGGCCTTAAGGATGCAACACTTTTTCCCATGCTCAACTTACAACAGATATACTTTTCTATTTTTTGTCTGCCCTGGAGATTTTAGCAATTGATTTTTTAATAAGAGCTCTGTTTTCCAATGGATTAATTTTTAGGGTAAATTCATATAATGAAAAGAATTTAATTACACTTTCCTTTGGGGGAGAAGAAAAAAAGTCTATTCTGCCACTTGATTTTCTTACTTCATTTTACTACTTTAGAAAAAATAAAACATCTTTTTGATGAAAACCCATTTGATTATGTGTCACTATATTTTAAAACTTTTAATCATTTTATGTTACATATTAAAATTACAATTTAGAAATGTATTTTTTTAAATTTTTTTATGCCCTTCACAGTATGTCTATTATAATGAAATTTCTGTTTATATGGGGTTGTTACGGACGCAACAATAACTTTATTTCATATATTCTATTTTTTAACACTATATACCCAGATCTCAAATAATGCACAAGGAAAAATTATGAAGCCTACACAAGCCTACACAAGAAAAATTATGAAGCCTATCTAAAATCAGAATAAAGAATGTCCCTTCTGCTTTCAAAATTCATTCAACCAATGGGAAGATCAAACAGATCAAACACAGTACCTTCAAGTAAGTAAAAATATAAAGTAAGGATTCACGACCTTCACTTGTTGGAGGACGCCGACTTCCAGGCTCCACTTTCAGATCTCCAGCTTGTTCGTGTTCATGCACCAAAACGGTACTCCTAGGAATTTAGGTCTAGTCAAAAAGGGCCAGTAATTGAATGGTCCATACTAAAGGGGACAACATGAAAATTGTAATGAATACAATGTATTATACTCACGAACAAGTGAAATTCAATAGGACTTGAAAAGTTATAAAAGTTGGGAGTGGCAAATAGCAAAAACTTCAACATAAGTCTTGTAAGTTGTACATGCTTTGCAATGGTGCTCCTTCCCTTTTATGCCCTGCGGTGTGCCCGTACAGCAGTTTACCACCACATATGTTATAATGACGTAAGGAGAAATTAGGAATGTATTTGGTCATTTATTCCATTGTGAATGTGCATAATATTTGAACCTCCATTTAATTTTTACCCCTATTAAATACATAAATGGTTAACAAACTTCTTAAGTTGTATAAAAAAAGTTGTTCTAAAAAAGAGTTTTACTAATATTTAGGCCTCTCAAAGTCACTTAAAAGCTGAGCAGGTCCCAAAAAACTCATGTTTTGGCAATTTTAACATTAAGTTGAAAAATCACTCCTAAGGGTTTAAGCCACCTAACACCCTACAAAAATTGGGATGCTTATAAAAATAATCTCAACATTAAGCTGACATTTCCTAAATGTTAGTTATTAAGTTATTTTGGTAGTATCACCATCTATGCCTAAAATTTGTGACATATCACACTAACTTTTTTAATTAACTTGTAGAAGAGTGTCATGAAAATAAGCTCAAAATTATCTGGATAAACATAAGTTTAAAAAATTGGGGCTCTGTCAGGAGGGTTAAATGTAGCTTCAGCAGTAAGGAAATATAGACCTAAACTATGTAAGCATTTATTTTGGAAGAATAGCAATCATAAAAATTGTTGCCAACGCTGTATAAAAATCCACTTTTTCAAGTTTAAAATTTTAGTAATTTATGGTAATATCTTACAGAAACAGATTGGAAAAATTCAAAATATATGTACATGAGATTCCAAATATAAAAATATACTTGAACTTAGATGCTGTCAAAGTGAGACCTAGGGAAAATATATGTTTAATTGACTGTGCCAGCTCTAAGTTCATCCATTATGTTAATCAAAGGAAAATGTTTGACTTTCCATTTAGTATTTTGCAGAACAGTTTTTAAAAGCTCTTTTAGAACTCGAAGAAAAGCACAAGGGAAACTAATGTTTTCTTGTCAGTGAGAAAAAAAGATCATCTGCAAGATTCAATGATGCTGCATCTGACTCTGAAATTGCTTTTACAACAACAAAGAGATATAGTTACTCGCTTGGTAAATTTTATAAGAGGTAAATCCTATTGGCGTAAGTCTCAAAGTAATTTGAAGCACTGAATAAACTAAAAACTAGTTATACACAAAATACACATACAGATTCTTTGTTATACAATATCTTTGCTTTTTGCAAAACTAAATAGCAATATGCGTTAGAAAAGGGCCAGAACACATCAATCAGTGCATCAAATGTATTCATTATTCAGCATAAAAATTGATAAAATATTTTTGTATGTTTATGGAGCAATGAGGAATGTGTAAAATTAAAATCAATTGCGAAAAATTGAATTGCAAGTGCAAGCAGTCCCCGACTTAAGAACACCTGATTTACAGACAATAAGTTACAAATGGACTTCTGTGCCCACTGCTGAAGCTCTCTGGATGTTTTACTGTAGTTTCAGGCTGCAATGACCAACTGTAAGAGTAATCAGAGGTGTCTACAATAAAGATTGATTGTTTAATCAAATCAGAAAAACAAAGGATAATCAAAGGAAGCAACACTATTTACAGACATTTTGAAGGCTCATACATTCATCTTCTTGGATACATCACTGCAACAAGCAGACAAGTAAGTGTATATGAAAATTGGAACTTATAGGGGTTTTCCCACAAATAACTTGAAGATCTGTGGGTATCTCAGTGCTGCAGCTCAGTCAGCTCCATAAAGATTAATAGAGCAGAACGTTTATGCTCTGCCGTCTGCGTGGGTAAACCCCTTTCAATTGCATTTATACTGTCAGGGTAGAGACTTTATGGGCGGGATATATCAAGAAATTGTGCACCCTGTGGTAGCTTTAGATGCCCCCCAATCCCCGCACATTGTGCCAGATATACCATTGTGCCATTATCCCCATGTCACCTAAAATTATCTGTCACTGAGACACTGTACCTTAATTACATCCGCTTTTCTCATATGCAAATGAACAGACAAAGAGTCAGTCCTGAAGAGAAGAGTCAATGATTCTCCAGGCTGCCAGTGAACTCCACCTCCTTCTTTAGATTGACCGCTCTGTGTCTCTTCAGAACTCCTATCCTCACCAGAATAATGTCCCTCTCACTGAATGGTGTATTTAGCAGTGAACACTGTGTGAGAATCACATATCTTGTCACTAATGCATGTACCCTATGTTGGGCTGGGCCAATATACAATGGGCGGGTCCAAGTACTGGTGCATGTAGCCAACATAGAGAAAGTAAGAAACATTTTGGGGAATGATTTTTCTGATTGGTGGAGGAAGATTTAAGCTGGGACACCTGCACTGCACTTTCAAACAAAAGTAGTGTGGGGTGAGTAAGGTTTATTGTGCTTGTTCTTGATGACAGGTCCCCTTTAAGAATTATTAGTTTGGTCTTAAAACGGCATCTGAGTTGTCTCTCCTATACATTGAAGGCTGGACATACAGTCAATCATGTAGGAGGTATCATACATAAGTCACAATATTTATCTCTATTATGAAACACAAAATTACTTTTTTATTGTGTGATTTTACAACAAAGGCCTTTATCAAAATAAGGGATAAAATGTAAATTAAAATTAAGTTTCCTCATAATTAAGTGGGTGAGAGTTAGACATATTCTAAAATATAATAAATACCATATTTCAAAATGTTAATGACCTCCTATAATGACCTCTCAGGTAAATGTGTAACCATCACTTTTTATTAACAAAACAGAACTACACTACAACTGTATCCTATATGCTGGGAATATTGATTCAGAAGCAGAGCTTTGCCATATTTCATCTCAATAGTGCAGTTTTGACATGGCTGTCCAGTCATTACCAGTCAGTACCGAAGGGAAAAAATAGAGTTACATAATTTTGTTGGAATGTGTAGATACTGAAATATCTTAGTACACTTACACATAAAATTCATGTCAATTATCTAATCAAGGAACCTACAGTATGTGTATAAACCTCATCTTGTTTATTTAATACACAATAGACTTTGCCATTTAATGCTTCCCCTGAAGGCATGTGGAAACTTCCAGCCATTGGCTTAAAGGCTAACAATTTCAATTCATAATAGGTAGAGATAAAAAATCCCAGCTGGTGGCAGCAGATAACATAAAAGAACACAAACAGGGCTTCTCATAGAACCATAAATATGTCACTTGTGAAATTGTGCAAGTCTAGACTAACAGAGACCTATGTTATTTAACACTTCTAGAGTGCAATGTTTAAATGTTTTTGCTTAATATATATCTTTTAAAAAATTGTTTGAAATGAGCTGAAATGACCTTAAATTTACTACAGGAATCATTTTGGGTGCAGACCTCATCCAAATTGATTAAGTCTGGGATTAATATCTCTTCATATTGCGAACTGACTTGACAAAATTTACCTAGACGGGGTATGTAATCCTGCAACATCATTTTACACTGTCCAAACATTTCCCCATTCCTCTGCAGAGAGTAAAGAAGAGGCAATATGAGGCTTATCCGATGCACTCGTGAACCACTAGTTAGATCAAGGAATGATGCTGTAGGATTAAATCAACTGATATTTATTTTCAGATAAAAACATCCAAATGTATATCGCTTCCACTCAAGTGACCACCAGTTGAGCAATTTTCTGCTACTCACTATCCAAGCGTTGTCACAAGAGGCGGCTTCCTACTTTGTTGTCTTTTTTCTCTCAATCCTTTTGTTCTGCAGAGAGTAAGTTAGGCTACATGAATGATATCAATCAAAAAGGTATTGCCTGAATTTTTCACTCTTCTGATATCAATGGAAAAAGCTTGACTTGCAAAAACCAACATGGTAACTGACTCTAATAGTAGAAAAATAGCAACACAAAACAAACAATTCTTGTTAATAAGAGTTAACATCATTCAAAATTAGTAAAACACAAAAAAATCTATATTGTGTTTGCAATATTGCAACCATACTACCAAAAGAATAATAATAATTTGCTCTTTATGTGGTGACTGCAACAACCATTTTAATGCCAAAAAAATTTAAAAATAGATGTTTTACACCCACCAAGAATAGTTAAAATAAAAAATTTGAAATATCAAAAATATGGCATCAAAAGATAAAAGTTATGCAATAAAAACAAATATAATACATAAAGATAAAATGGTTATGGCTTGTTATAATTTCAGAAAACAAACATAAAACAATTGCTGGTGTGTTTTTTCTTCCAACCAAAAAAGTTAAAACAAAATATTTGGAATCTCAAAAAGTTAGGACTACATGAATGATATCAATCAAAAAGGTATGCCTGAATTTTTCAATCTTCTGAACATCAGGAAAAAAAGCTTGACTTGCAAAAAACCAACATGTTAACTGACTCTAATAGTAGAAAAATAGCAACACAAACAAACAATTCTGTTAATAAGAGTTAACATCATTCTCAATTAGTAAACACAAAAAAATCTAATTGTGTTTGCAATATTGCAACCATACTACCAAAAGAATAATAATAATTTGCTCTTTATGTGGGACGCAACAACCATTTTAATGCCCAAAAAATTTAAAAATAGATGTATTACACCCACCAAGAATAGTTAAAATAAAAAATTTGGAAATATCAAAAATATGGCATCAGAGATAAAAGGATGCAATAATATATGTTATATATATATATATATATATATATATATATATATATTATTGGGAAATGGGACCCTTCAGACAGACTTGTTGTCTGGCACAAATTTACATCCAGGCAGGTTTGTCCAAATAAAAGTCCAAATTTATTTAACACGGTCCAACAAGAACTCAAGAAACTTTCTTCAGCATAAAACAAAAATATAAAAACAAAAATATAATGTCCTTAGTTTCAGGGTAGCAGTACAAGAGGAATAGTCCAACAATTGCTCTCATCCAGTTTTTTGGGCTTTTGCTCCCGCTGTGTAGTCCAGGACCTGCAATTGATCTTCTCTTTAGAACAACAGCACCCAGCAACTCTTGCCTGTGTCCATTTGCTCCTCAACAATCTGAACACCCACACCTGCAAGGGTCAGCTATATAACAGATCATGGAGTATGGAGAGGAGCAATCAAGGCAGGAACCCTGCAACATCTAAACCCTGGATCTAAAGTCCAGTTACAAAACCATGGCCCCTATAACATGGAGACCAGGAACCTTAAAGGGACATACAACGCGCCGCTGGATCGCGAATGGGCCGGGTAAGTAAATCTGCCCCAATGTGTTCTCAACACAAACACAAGTTATCAGGAACAAAGCTTTCTCGGAGGCACAAGGATCCGGTGGGGCATAAGAGAAGAGGTTGGCTCTTTTTAGATTGCCAGGTGACCAGCACCAATTAGCGGTGCGCTGGCCCTTTAAATCTCAGATGGCCGTAAAATCTGTCCCCAATGTGTTTCCAACACAAACCAAAGTATCAGGAACACCGCAGTCTTTTCGGTGAGGCACCAAGGATTACGCGTGGGCATAAGAGAAAGGTGGCTCTTTTTTAGATTGCCACAGGTGGACCAGCACCAATAGACGGTCGCGCGCGCCCTTTAATCTTCAGTGGCCCTAGGAGATGGGGACGCACGCACTGAAGTGAGGAGGAGACCATCGCTGGAGCGTGGCAAGGTAAGTGAACCTGCTGCTGGTGTGAGGGGGCACTTGGAGGCACACAGACAGGCACTCTAGAAATCCGTCCTAAAATAATTTTTCAGGTGTAAAAAATAGTATTTGTAAATATGTACATTTACAATAATATTATACATATGGCTTTGTGCAGTACGACTCTGAGAAGCAAGAAGGTGATAGTAACTACAACAGTAACCAATACAAAACAGTGGAAACCAGTGTTTTCTCATGTTACAATAGGATTCAGGTCTCTGATGAGCATTTTCCCAAATAATTTTAATTAAAAAGATTTTCAGCTAGAGAACATACTCTGACTCAATGAAAAACTAGTAACAGATTGCAGAGTCAGTATACTGTCACAAAGGAAAATTTGCAGATAAACATACTAAGATCATGAGCATAAACAGGCTTTTATTTACCGGGAAAAGACTTCAGTTTAGTACCCTCCCACCCCCTAAAATTATGTTTGTATATAACTTATTAATTTCCTTCCACCCCCTGAAGTTATGTTTGTATTTAACTTATTAATTTTACTTATTTATGTTTTTAATTTATGTGCAAGTAACACAGTTCACTTTCATTAGGTTATTATTTTAACAAGTGCACAGCTGCTGTTTTAGAAAATCGCCACTTAATATCCATATTTAAGTCCCAATGCAGCTTGTAATTGAGCTGGTGACTGGAAACATCACAAAACAAGGTAAAACTGAAGAACTAAGGGACATTTGCTTTCTCTGGATTGACAGGGGTTCTAGCTGTTGGATTACTACCTGCAATTTGCTACCTCAGTCTATGGGGTTCATCCTCAAAATTAAAAATATTTAATACAGCAGACACCTGCCCTCTATGGTGATGGCTCAGCCAATAAGCCCTCTCTAAACGGCCTTTACACAACTGCGCCAAACTATTACAGTGCTCATTGAGGTATAAAGAACTATAAGTGGGCACCGGCTCTGCTGCCATAAAAGCTAGGACCACACTTCCAAAAATGTACCGAAATCTAATCTCTACCGAAATAACAAATGATTCCCGACTGAACCCCGTAACAGAAATACACCTGTATTAATCACCACTTTTGCCTCCAATAACAATTTAATAAAAATGATCAAAATGTCCAACCAGTTGTCCAAATTGGTATTGTGGTATAGTTATGTTTGACCGTATTTTGCTGACTTAAGACGACTTTTCTTACTATAGAACGACCCGATGGATGCTTCCAATATAAGGAAAAATAGATTATTACACCAAATTAAAATATCCCTTTGTCGCACTGAAGCACATGCACACAAAGACATAACATTTTACACCTCCCTCGCATCATCCATCACATACACACTCACTCACCTATACAACACCTCTGCTCTACACCCCATTCAGCCCACCTATACACACACTCAGCTCACCTATACACATACTTCAGCTCACCTACACACACCACACACATCTTCCCGTCCCCGATACTTTCTTACCCTGTCGAGGCAAGCATGCAGTAGAGATCTGTGGTTGATGTAAGATCATGTGGATCATCACATGGATCTGACATCCACGGCAGGTCCTGTAGGACATCGGAAGCCGTACGGAGCCTCCTCTCTGGCTAAGAATTCGGGTGCAGCCTACTATATTCAGGGCAATCACCCGATCTCCCTTACCGCCGGTCAGGAGGGTCTGCAGTACTGATCCTCCGACCTTTGGTTCGATAAGAGCCGCAGGCACTTTTCTACGCAAGAATCATTTTCTTGCTAAAAAGATGGTGGTCTTATGTCCAAAAAATACGTCATAACAAAAATACAAAACCTGTTTAATAAAAAATCCATCATTGCAATCCTGACACCTGGGGAACTTTTTTTTATGCTCCCCCCTTTACTAGTGTCCAATGTTCTTGTTTGTGGCGTTGGATTACATTTCTATTGATACCATTTTGAAACATGTATTACCTTCTGATCACTTTTGTTTGATTTTTCATAGGAGGCAAAATGCGGAGGTAGCCATTCAGACATATTTACTTTTAAATTGCTTTTACTTTTTAAATAGATTTTCATAGATGTTGGAACACATTATCTTAATATTTATGACTTTACTTCTCTTTATTTTATTTTGTGTGTTTTCTATGTAAAGGGGGACCTTATTTATTTAAATTTTTTTATATTTTTAAAACTTGTTTACATGTTTCTTTGTACTCCCCCAAAAAATTCAGTCCCCCTTGAGTAATTAAAGTATCACGTCTTACCACCTTATCAATATACGCAAAATACCATATACCCTGTAATTGCAGTAGATTAATACGCTGCTTCTTCTATGTTATAGCCCGTATCAAAAAAAAAAAAAAAAGCACGTTCATAAATAGAAAATTATAATACCAGATATGGACGCCTTTACCAGCATTCATTGCATTGAGCACTTTATGAAGGGCTGATCTAAATTTATATTGGCCATTCCTTGAAAAGGTTACATTTTAATAAAAAATGTACATAACTTCGGACAGTCTTTTTCGTAAAGCATTGCCTAATATACATTGATAAAACACTGCCCCTGCTGTTGACAATTTCAGAGACCAACTCAATTGTTGGGGGCAAATCTAAAAGCACTGAAAGTTTTTCAACCTCCTACCACCACCGTTTCCACAGAACTAAAACATCATACACACTGCCTGTCTTGTTAGATACCAGATAGCGGTATCAATTTCCCACAGTTTTTTATTAAAATTTTGGTATTTTTTTCTTCTATTCACAGAGATTGTGTCTTCGAGTAGGATCCCAAAATCATAGTGTGGTATTTCTTTCCACCAAAACACTTTGTTTACTTTTGCATTAAGTTGCACAGTGGCATCAATACTTCTACCCATTTTTCTACCATATACGTTGAAGCTCCACTACCCAGTAAATGGTGTAGTCCCCCCAAACCCATATACTCAAAAAATACTACTGCAATACTATACTTAGCCCATTACATGTTTTTTCATTATTCCATAAATTTGGAACACAGTGGGTGTTTATTTAAATATATTAATGTCATCTGATTAGACAAGGGAAGAATTCAATCCTATTGGATATGTTTTTTTTATAAAATATCAAATGATGCTGATTAAATGTTAACAAAACACTAATTTAATGGTTTAAATGAGAAACCATTTAAAATTGCATTTGTGCTTTATGCTCCTTGCCAGCTATTTCTTCCAACTGACATTCTTCATCATTATTAAGAGATAGGAATATTTTTTATGAAGTTAAACTATACCCCTAATCGTAGTAGCCAGGGTTTGATTAATACTATACCAATCTTACAGAAAGATACAATAGGAATTTCACTTGTCCAAACACTTAAAATCCATTCTTATATTTTTTCTACATTTAGATGTTTTGTGTTTAATATGTATTATTCAGGGTATCTATGAATTTTTTATTTATCTAAGAAATAGAAGGTAACCGCCCCTGACCTAGGCACCTAAATTAAGATCCCTTTAGCTATAACTCTACCCAGCAGAACTGTTGTTCCCCTATAAACTCTCTAAATTTAAAAGCAAGTTTACCAATCTACAACATTTGGCTGCAGTCCGTTGAGCCAATGGATGAGATAGTTGAGAAGATTCATAATACAGCCTGGTGTAAGAGCATGGAATAATCGCAATGCCTTGCACAGTGCAACATACGCCAACTCCAGATCATGTGGGTGTGGGGGGCGAGAGAGGCGGCTGACCTTGGGGGGATGCCTGGCGCGTTTTTTCCCCACCACATGCGTACTTTCTTTTGCAAAACCCGTCATTATTTAGCAAAACTACACCATGCTTGCCTGGAACTGCCCATGAGATTACCACAACCCTAAGCCTAGGCCCCTTAAAGGGGGGCGTTAATTATGATTAAAGCTTCCCCATGGTGTCAATTTTTTCATCTCTCTGTTGGCCCCCATCTCTTTCAATCTTGTGTGCTTTGTTTTATTCCCATACCCCGCGAAATTGGACGGTGCAACTAAAGTGGAACCCACTGCCCTCGTGTTGATGCAATATAAAATGAACTCCAATACATTAAATTCAGGCAAACTAACCAAGGTTTTATATAACAACAAGCTTTGGACTATTGTCATTGCCAGTGTTAGAATCGTTCTGCATGAGGATAATGTTCAAAAATTGAATTTCCTGATGGCATAAATCAGTTTAATCTGAAGTCAACTTATGCCAGTCAATACCAACCCTTACCAATTGTCCCCTTTAATATATTCCTATGGATTAAAATAGAATAAGAAATTAGCACTGACCACTTGGATTTCGATCCAAACATCACATTTATCACAGACAATTAACTTCTATTCCTTTGGTCATTCCTTTCCTAATTTATGAGAACCTGTGTCATTTTTATGTCCCAGCTTTTGAAAGAAAGGATGCCATAAAAATTATAGAGAAAAGGAAAAAGTGTCCATTTTCTATAAAGGTTACTGCAAGTAGAACAGAGATGCCTGAAAGTCACAAACTGTGCATTCAAGACATAAGTAAAATAAAAGATAACTATGGATTTCTTTAGAAAACTATTTTCATACTATTAACTTTTTTGCTTACCAGTAACACCTGACTAAGGGAAAAAAAACACCAAAAATGTTAAGCTCCATTTTTTTCTAACTGTTTTTTTTTTACAATTTTTGATAAATTGGTGTAGGCACAAATGGTAGCACACATGGCACAAGTATCAAAATAAAAATTAATGGTTTACCGTATGTTACTATTTGGAGATATGCTTTTTATAAGATGTCTACAGATTTTGTTGCTATTTTGCATGGAACACTCTGTAAGGCATAAGTTCTCAATATCAAGTATGACTTAGAGTTTTCTGCTCAAGTCTAACAAGGGGCAGAGGTAGCAAAAAGTGACTTGGGACCTATGAGAGAAAGGGTCAAGCTCTTCACAAACAATTAACATTTCCATGTTTATGTTCTTTTATGGGAACGCTCTGATGAATCCATCTGACACCATTTTACAACTGATTTTAGTCCAGTGGTTTATTGTCACCATCCTAATGTCGCAACCACTTCAATAACAAATCCTCATTTAGTGATGCGAAGTGCCCAATAAAAAGATTTTATCATGACTACGGTTCATAATCGGACTTTTGCTACTATTATGAATCACAATCGTATCACAGTGATCTTCCATGAGTAATGGCCACCTGCCCATGTGGCCCAGCAAGTCGCCAGTGATGTCCACAGTACACGACCAACACAACCTGCCCCCCATAAGCCAGTAGTCCAGTCAAGTTTATCGTCTTCAGTTCATAGTAAATTCTCCCGTAGCCAACAGCAGTCCCCAACAGGCATTCCCCCACAGTAGACGTAGTCACAGGATTCCCCCCCCCCCATAATCCAGTAAGTCCAGGGATTCCCCATGGATCCAGCGTCCCCACATAGATGCCCCTGAAGTCACAGGATTTCCACCAGTAACCATGTCATAGTGATACCATCAGAGCCAGTAGTCAAATGAAGGCCCACCATAGCACATCAAAATTACCCCAGCACCAGATCCCAGAAATGCCAACTAGTTGCCAGCAGATCACCCAGTACCCCGCCCCCCGCAGTCCCTTTCCATGCTCTCAATAGCCTCCCCTCTTCACCAGCTCTCCTATTTTAAGGATACGGCAGAAATATTGTATTATTGCACTGCTGGTGGCCAGAAGAAATGCCCTTTCCAACAGGTGTCAAACTGCACCGTGGCCCACTTTTTCCTGGATCAAATATCGCGCACACTTAAAGATTACTTACATTTCATTATCCAGTAGCTATCATGTCCCTCAGTCCTTTAAAAAAAAGCCAAAGGGCCTGCTACCCAACGGCCGAGCCAGCGCCCTCTACTTGACGTGACGCATACTAGGGGCTACGCGGAGCCTCGAGTTTAAGCCTGTCGGGCACCAGGGGACCGGTCCAACCTTAAAAAGATCCCGAGGGGACGACCGTCCACCGGAGGTTCCGCGTGGCAGGCTCCATACTCCGGTCGAGCCCCGGGGTGATTTTATAGGCCCTGTTGGTCTCAGTGGTCGGCGGTAGCCGGGGCCCGGCTGACCAACATGCCCGACGACCGTTGTCTGTGGTCCGCCGAGAGCCAGTACCCCCACAACACGGCGGAACGCGTACAACCAACACGCCTGCGCCGCCAGAGCTTGTAACTTCCAGTTTCCCGGCCCGTCTAGGCGGCTAATCACGTACGTCGCACAACATGCGGACACGCCGCCTGTCCCGCGACCGACGACATACGGGGCGACGGTATAGGGGGCGTGACATATGCGACCTCCAGCAACCGCGCGTAGCCCTGCGCCCTCAACACTGCGCTCTGGGGGAGTGCTAGCCGCGTCTCCAGGCGCGAGCTGGCCCGAGAGGGGTGGGTGACTCCGCGTTCGGGGAGCAGCGCACTCGCAACTCAACTATCGGTCTCATAAGGTGAAAGCGCACGCGTGTGCGCCCTCAGCCAATAGCGTGCCCAGCCCAGCACGGCTTCGAGCCAGCCACGACAGAGCAGGCTATGACCAGTCCCTCCGAACCCCCCGACGCCCGACGGACCTGGTCACACAGGGAAGTAAGACCTCACACACCCGAAAGTGCTACCGGTCACGAGGCCTCGAATCAGACTGCCTGAGTAGACTCTGGAAGACGGCGCCACCAGAAAGCCGTAGAGGCACGCGGGACGTTGTTAAGAACAGGAGGCACCGGGGGCGGACAGGGCTTAACCCAGAACGACAGACGTTGCAAGGGCCCCGCCGAAAGGAGCCCCTCGCGCAACGTGCGCGCCCCCAAAACGGGGAGTGGCTGGTGAGTGTCCGAGTCACGAGCCAATCCTTCTCGACATGGCTAGAGTAACGAGAGTCGTCGTGTCGCAGCGACTCACAAACACCGGGTCACGCGGGGAGCATGGTCGTCCATGCGGGGCGGGGGGACACTTCAGTGGCGGCTCGGGAGACAAGCCCCGCGTTCCGTGGGCGCCTGCTCTCCGAGCGGGTGGCGAACTGGGGGTCTCGTGGGCGGTGCGCGTATAATCGCTTTTCCCCCTGCGTCCGGGTCTTCTCAATCCTCAATTTTTGAAGTAAAAAATCAGAGAGTGGTTGAAACACAACAGAACAAATATGTGCAAATTAGTTTCCCATTACACTTAGGGCCTGTGGTAAAGGCTTTGCAGCTGATCTGTGTGTTGTTTTTCAGACGTCAACTCAATGGTTTTTATATGCTCACATTCAAATCACTTAAGGAAAAGAACCTATCCCTCGCCTCACGGCTCCATTGTTACCCTTTCGACCCCTCGACTTCTACTTTCCCCCCCATTATCCCCCTCCTTCCTGTCCGCCTCCTCTGTTCCCCCCCGTCGCTCTTCCCTCATGTTCATTGTTCGTTCTCCCCCCTCTTCATTTCTTCTTTCAACCTGATTCGTCCCTTCTCTGGACCATATGTTACAAGGGTTCATTCACAAATCAAATACAAACATTCAATAGAAATTTTTCACCCCCATTAGACTTTTATTGGCAATATATTATGTGTACCTACAACCTGATTTGATAAACCCGAGATCCTAATGAAGCTCTAAAACACCCCGCTTCTACCTCTCTTCCTTCCGGCTACTTTCATCACCTCCACTTATACTTCCTTCTTCCCATTTTACCTTCTTTCCCTTTCCCCTCTCCCTGTTGTGATTATTCTTCATTGTTTCCCTCCTCCCTTTCTCCCAATCTACATACCATGCACGTGTGTTATTTTACAGTCATGGGCACCTTTGCCAAAATCTTACTGTACACCTCTATATAAACTAACCTACAGAGTCCCCCTATTATACTGTACAGATGGCCAAAGAGTGGTCTTTTCTTGACTTTGTTTAATAATGTGTATCGACTAGGATTTCTGCTTATTGGATTCAACTGCGAAAAAACAAGATCATTATTGCACACAGATTAACCATGGCATAAAAATATATCTATATATCTCAATATTTGTTCCCCAAGTGCTACGTTTCCACGTTCTGCCACAGCTATTGACTGGAACCCACTACGAAGGGGGGTGCCAAACCCGCCAGGTCCTGGCCTATTGGTTCCTATACGACAGATCCAAAAATTGGAAAAAGAAAGAGCCTCCCTCCAAGCACGATTTCAAGACTTCAAAAGTTGATTGGCTCTCTTATCCTTTTAGTCCCGTTGCACTTTTTTCCGTGGTTAGTGACACACCTTTTTTCAAGACAATTTGAGAACAAGTAACGATACAGGGGTTATAATAAGGAAAACATGGTTGCAAAATCCCTATAAGACGCAACAGAGTGTTGGTGGTTCACCTTACATTGCGCGATCATGCAGCGTCTGGCGACAATTCCTACCGCCTTCCTTCCCCTTCTCTTTCCCACTCAATCATTCGCCTCCCGTCCTCCCTCTGTCTCTATCCCCCCCCCTACTGTTTCCTTGTGCTCCCCTCTCCTCGCCCCTCTCAATAAAAGATGCATCAATAATTTAGAACAAAATGTAGCAAGTATTAGGATGTTATCTGAGTATGGTACACAAAAGGTTAAAATTAACACCAGTGTACTTGTTGAGGAGATTTTAACTCAGGGTGAGAAGTGTTAATTTCACCTACAATTGAGATATCCGCAATTGCAATATGTTATGATGAAATAAATATGTATGTTTCAAAACTTCATTGCACTTTAAGGCCACCCTGCTTATATACATTGCGCCAACAACCAATAATTTTCCCTTTAATACACTTTTGTGGTTCACTTTGTCCAATTAGCTAAAAAGGTTGTCCAATACAAAAACGTTGCCACACTTAGCCTTCAATCAAGACACCAACTTTAGCATTTCTACCTCTGGATGCTGCTCGAACATAGCTTTGTTTCAACTTTGTATTTAGATATTATTGCATGTATGATTCTTGCTTTTCATCCATTGTACCAACTTATTAACGTATTAAGGCCACTAAAGTTCTGGCCAAGCAAATTTGACATGTGAGTTATGGAAAACTTCTAATCAATACATAATTTCCTCTGGAAAATTAATAAAGTATTCATATGCCAATAAATTGATTCTATCTAAAAAACCAGTGAAGAATGACGCCACTAATCAGATATCTTCTTGACCTGCGCTATTTAATTTGATAAGATAAGCCCAATGTTTTTTAACATGCTGTGTTAGGTGAGGCAGTTAATGTAATAATCCCCACTTTATCTAATCAAGCTCCCCTTACTGTTCATAACCATGGCTGAGTGTGGGTCATGTGTATACACAACGTCCACTAACTTAGTGATGAGGCCAACTTGGACGGACCTGGAATTTAAAAATTGGCCGATCTTAAGGATGACATCCTCCAAATTAGTGCAGCACCTTGCAACCACTGCCACCATTTATTAAAAATAACCCAATTGGCGTTGCCATGCACATTTAAAGATGATGGACCTATAGAACTTCTGGGGTTATTGGGGGGGGTTAAACCAAACCAGTTGGCGTGAAATGACTTAGGCTTCATGGACAGGTTTGGGGCCCACCAGATTCAACCCTTCACGTCAGCAATTTTTAAGTGTTACTCAACACTATCTATACCATATTGGCACCTCCAAGGATAGTATTTGCTAAATCCTATCTAAGTTCCTGAAAGGGCGTTGTTAATGGACATTAGAAATGATATGACCCTGTTTTTATATGGCCATTGTATGCAACATGGACTAGCAGCTGTACAGGTAAAAGAACATTCTGAACCAGAAGGACTTTCATTTTACATATCAAGAAAGTGTGCTATAAATTAATAGATGTAGATTGATAAAACACCTCATTATCATGCCCCCCACACTTACACACATAATGCAGAAAAAAACATGATGTTAATCCATGACTTATCTCACCTCCTCACACAGCTGTAAGGCATTGTGTCCTTGCCCGCGTCAAGTGTCAACTTTCATGAAGGTCACAGGCTTTCACGATGGTTTTGTACTTCTCAAAATCAATGCTATTGCAGGCAGATATATGGACAGTGCAAAGTGTCCCTATATTTTATAAATGATAATAAATTTATTCTATAATGTTTTATTATTTTTTAAACATGGTTCTTTACGTTCCTTGATGGTGGAAAATCATTATTTAATTAAAAAATAAAATGTAAACACTGAGTCAGTCTTTCTTAACAAAAAACAAATATAAATGATTATCAATCTATTTGCCTATTCTGTAAAACAACCATGTGTTAGGTTCTATGAAATACCCCGTATAAAAGTATAGGAGGTCTTCTTCAAATGAGCGCATCAATTTAATCACTTAATTAGTTGTTGAACTGGTTTGTGTCGTTGTAAGGTGAATAAATAACAGTTATCCCGTAAAAGACATACTAAGGCTTAATAGTGCCAAGTTTTAGCGATAAGTATAAAGATTTATAAGTAAAGATTGTGCAATT
This sequence comes from Engystomops pustulosus, assembly GCA_019512145.1. NCBI lineage: Eukaryota > Metazoa > Chordata > Amphibia > Anura > Leptodactylidae > Engystomops > Engystomops pustulosus. The sequence goes on along the minus strand of CM033641.1, from coordinate 54,524,467 downwards.
CTACATATTACGCTAAATATTTTCCATCTTCTCCTTCTCTGTCCTTTCTATCAATATGATTAACATTGTGCTAAACGTGTTAAAGCTAAAAATGTAATCAGCTCCTTGGTATGAATAACAAAATTAAGTAAGAACTATATTTGCTGCAGTCTTCAATATTTCCAAGATGCTCATCAGTCAACCATCACTAAGCCTACTGATCCTCATGACAAATTTGAACAGGTTTCAATACTTTACTCTTCTGTACACAACAATGAAGCAAAAATCAAAGCTTGAGATTTTTAAATGCATGTCTCGTGGAGATTGTTTTTTGTCTACAGTTTGTTTACTGCTTTGCCATTTGTGATGTGTGTTCTGTACTCTTGTCAGTTTCATTATCTAGGGATATATGGTACAAATCATCTCCTCCTTTTTACACTTTATTAAAATTTGTCAGCGTCACGTTATGCGGTATATATAGCAGACTTCAAGTGTTGGTCATGCCTTACACTATGGAATTTTTTTTAGACTTGAAAAAATATTTGTGCCAGAACATTTATTTTCAAATTCAAAATTGATTTTAATGGACTACTTTGAAAAATAATACCCCAATAACATGACAATCTCATTGCCATTAAAATCAGCAATAATATTTAAAATGCTCTGAACATAAGAATCATTTAATGACACTTAAATTTGGGGAAAACACAACTATAAACAGGCCACTTCGAAAGGCAGTTTTTTGAGTAGACTTGAACAGCAAAAGTTAATGTAGGCTCGACACGACTTTGCAGATTCAGATCCCTTAAGGACCATTCGGTGGAGCAAACCCTAGTCACGGGTGTAGAGACGGCACCCAGCTCTTTCTGGGGGCACCGGGCCATCCCCCCAGCACACACAGACGGAAACTTTAAGAATTTTCCTGCAGTTCACCTGCAATTAAAAGATGCTGCTTTCAGTCATATAGTATTAAGTGATATTTACTAGGCACTTTGGACTGTAGAGAAAGGGGACCTCTTAGACCGGGCCCGTATTATCTTGTAGGAATCCTGCTGGCCACCATGAGTCTCCTGTGTACAGAGATGCAAATTTTCCCCTCTTTTCTACAGTGTGTGTCACTCAGGAGCCGTATGATAGAACACTTGTTGAGAAAGGAGCAATAAGTAAATGCTTATAATATGTTGGTTGGCAAACCTCGGTGATAAAAGAGGGGGTGTTTGGGTTAGCAGTTTGGGCCATAACGTTCTAAAAGGTTCTCGCCATCAACTGCCCTGAACGCTAAAGCCCCCAAACCTCTTTAGAAGTGTGGGTCCCAAAATCAGGACCAGATTCTTGCCCTCGCCTGCCTTGATTTTAACACATCATAGTTTTCACAGTGTGAACTTGATTTAATCTTCTTCTTCATACTCTATCCCAATATATGGGAGTAAATTGCAAAAATTTATGTGATTTTTTAATAGTCTATACCCAACTACCAGCGCCATCCCCAATACATACTAAATGCAGTGAAAAATTACATCATGAAGGAATAGTGTAATCATATGAAAATGTGTACTACACTCAAAAGAATAAATTTTTTGCAAGGCCAATTATTTCCAAAAAATTGAATGATAGCCAATAGGAACCAAAACAGACAGAGTGACTGGCGATCACCTGAACACAGGAAGAACAGCAACGCTCCAGGTCCGACAACAGCTATAACAATGGAGGACCAACAAACAAACCAATTACTGCTGCGGGATGCACGTCCAGCTACACAGCAGAAGACTTATTCAACAATCCAGGTGAAGGATCCGGGCTTGAGAGAAGCACTCTCAGCGTGAAACGGCCCGTTGCTTCCGTCTTGCGTGCACAACCACGCTTGTCCATGACCCTTCCACAATAAAAGTTGTCCTCTCTGCGATTGGTGAGTGCCGCTTTTTTCTTTCATGTGATTTTGAAAAAAAATTGATGAGGTCCCTTGTTTGGAAACTTAGAGATACACAGTCTCGCATGATACATCTAAAGGGGTCACCCAATTTCAATGATAATTGATATTGTTTTTTCTGAATCAAATAATGATATATTTAGTATAGCAATTCCTTCAACCCGGTTTTCTACATCTCTGATTGCTGTCCTTCTATACATAAACTTCTAATGTTTTTATTTCCTCAAGTGACTGATATCATGCCCATGGTTCACCCGTGCACCTCTTCCGTGTAAAACACAAGCTCTCTGATACTCTATGATAAATAGAAGCTGTGGCACCTGGTCAGATTTCTATCCTGAATAAGCAAAAAGAAGCTTTCCATGCGGACAGCAAGCAGAGAGATCTACAGAAAACCCGTGAGAATTGATACGCAATTATATTGGAAAATTGTATTATTTTTTCCATCAATACAATGCCAATACATTAATTTTCCGATTGGGGAACACACCTTTATTGGAGACTGCAGCACTAAAATAAAAAAACAGGTTCTACATTAAAGAAAACGCTTAATCTAAGTCATAAAATGATTATTATTTAGACTACGATTAATTTCCACAGTGCTAAATATGCATGAAATACAAAAAGCAAGTACAATAAACATGCCTTAAATGTTACAGTAGATGAGATGAAGAGAAATATCTGCCCTCTTGGTTTACATTTTTACAAGGGAGAAGACGGAATACAGTTAAACAAATACATTTATACATTATTGTATAATGAACTAAACCAATTATGTTGTATTATATTTTTAACAGATATAATAAATAATTATAATTTGACGAAGTAACCTGTTTTAATATTATTCGTGTAAATGCAAATTAATGAGTGACAGAGAAAATACACACAAAACCAAATGGGGCAATGTCAAGTGCTGATCTTGCTACACACAAATTTTGAAAGTAAAGTTCCACGGTTTGTCCGAACAGTTGAGTTGTGCCGATGGCCACGCTCCACCCTATTTGTGTCGCATGCAAGCGCCCTGGCGTGCTGATTGTACACTAATCTGATTGGCATGCGCCAAAAACCTGGTGGGCAAATCAGGGCAATTCGGAATGTTATTTTCATAGATGCAGAAAATTGAAAATTAAGAATTGACTTAGCTTCCTAGGGCCAGGATCAGGTGTGCCTAGGTCTTTCTAATGTTGCATTCACATCAGACATGATCTATGGTCCAGGGCTCACTCTTACGGTGAGCATTAACAAGTGCTGCACCTGTACCATGCTATGGCCCGCATAAAGTATAGAGCTGACCTTTCCGTGCTGTAAACAACAGTTGTGGGCTCAATTCTTTATGGAGAAGGAAACGGATTGAGAATGTCCCACTAAAACTAGAATCATAAAGCCTCCATTCAAACAATGGACCATGGTCTACGCGCTGAGGCAGAGAGAAGCATGGCACCACTATTGGCAGCCTGGGGCCGCAATTGCAGAGTGCTGAGTGGTGTGCTACGCACTCAGGGTCCAGTAAGGCCAGTAGGCCAGGTCTTTTCACAAAAAAGATCTGCCTCCCATTGCAAATTGCCAATAAAGTTTCAAAGTTCTTGGGGCATACAAAGAGTTTGCTCGACTGAGCGAAGATCAAAAGGCGTTCTTCTAAGTAATTATAGGAATTGAAGGTAATTTTAAAAGACCTTCAAATTTATTATCGTTTAGTAGTTATAGCCAGAAAAAAAAGATTTAATGTTATATTAGGTCAATGATAGAGGTAGAAAATTTTTAATAGAAACAAAAAAAACTGATTCTTCTTTTTTAAAATATGTCACAGAAAAGGTTACTAAATGTTCACACAGTAAGGATACATCAAGCACAAAATTGTGCTTATTAAAAAATACATTTGTCGTTGAAAAAAACGAGCCATACAAACTACTAGTTGACCGAAATAAAAAATAACAAAAATAAAAATGTTAGAAGCTTTGTAGAAGGCACTGGATGGAAAAAAATAAAAAATGACCAGGGTTACTTTAAGTGGAAAACAGGTACAGAGATAAGAGGTTAAACAAAATAATAAAATAAAATAAAAAATTTACAAATTTGTAAAATTGCAATTCCATTTTTTTTGTCAATTAACTGTAAAATGCTTAAAGGGGTAACTTCCTGAAAGCGTGAAAGATAATTTGAAAACTAACAAATTTCAAATGTATCGGCCTGTATAGGTCCTATTTAAGCTATATCAGGCCCTTTAAAAGTTCCTCTAAATTAAAATGGGTAATTTATGACTACAATATTGATTTCAACGTCACCAAAAGATGGGAAAAACCATTTTACTACTGTAATAATATAGTAGGTCTAGAGTTACTTTGCCTACTTTAAAAATGCATGAAAATAGAACAGACAGCGGCAATTAAAACCGGTAGCCAAAAGGTGAACACACTCAAGGTTTTTTCATTACGTGGGAAGAGAAGTAATAGCAACAATTTTAGTGCCTGTTTGAAATGCCAGAGCTGAAGAAACACAATACACCAACATTGTAATGAAACACAAATGAGGCTGATATTAATAAATAAAGTTCATACAGACTATACCCAATTCCATAAGGGTATTGTACGGACCTAAATGAACATCTTAATAAAAGCTGAAAGGACATTGGCAATGAAAATTTGATAGTAACCCTCAGCTTGATTGAAGATTTTTGCCTCATCCGTGCGGCATCAAGTGTCCTATTGAAAAGTAATTATTCCTCCCCAATCAATGAATAACTGTTTTTCCACTTCATTTTATTGTAAACTTTTGGCAATATAATTGGTAATTGTGACCTTGTTAAATGTAATTCCTGTGTTAAAATCATTAAGCTTACCAATATCGACATAAAAGAATTGTTACATTATTCGTATATTGGATTATAACAAACACGGAAATCAAATGATTGTTACTTAATCCTAATATTTTTTATTTCCATAATTAAAACTATAAAATCATAATTAAAAATTAAACTAGTTATCACTACAAAAAGTCCCACCCAACAAAATAAAATACAAATAGAAGCAGTCCGCCTGGGTTATCATACAAGATACTCAGGTTGCTTTGGGTTTGCTCTTCAAGTTGAATGTTGTATGCAGTACGAAATTGTATATTATTAATATTGAGATCCAACAGTGACCAATTAGTTTTAAATTTTTGTTTAGTAATGGGACTCAAGGGATTGTCATAAAAAACATTCATTCAGACACATACAGCTGATCATTGCATGCCTGGGGACAAATAAAGCAAGCCAGAAGAGTTCCCCAGATGTTCTCAGTGGCAGAGGGGGTCCGTTTTTAACTAGGGGTCGCCTTACAGTTGGTGTTCACTACAAGAAAATAAATTTAATTTAGCAATAATGTATCACTAATGTAAAAAATGCAATCCCCAGTCCATTGATTGAAAATCGGATCAAACACCATGTGGCAGTACTGCATATAGTTGTCCTACCCATGCACTTGGGAGGAACAAGGATGGGGTGAGACCTTTACCCACAGTGTGTTATCAGACTGCAGCCAATATTATTCTGGCCAATATAAACATAAGTTCTCTGTCATCCACTACAGTTGTCAATAGACCCCACAAAAATATTCTGTAACCTTAGCTGTATAATTCTAGGTCCTTACGCATTTCCTCCTTACAGGGGACAATTAGAAGCATTACTGTTCATACTCTACAAAAATTGCTGTCAACCACGGCCTTACCTTGACCCTATGCCCATATCATCCTCACAAGGACTCATTAGGTTGGTGATTACTGTTTTCAGATACTCAGAGTTATTGATACTAGGTGGTAGCCCTAGCTAATTAAAGCATAAAGGTATGTGTTGTATTCTAAACCCAGTTGTGGAGATCCAAGTTTGGGCACGCCAAAAAACCTGAGGGGCCAACAGGTGGTTGGGACACTCCCGTAAAGATGAGTAATCCCTTACTACTAGTGACTAGTTTGGGAGCTGCCACTTCAGTGCCCTGACATACCCACACGCTATCCACAGGACTATTTGAACCTTTTAGTAAGCTGCCTGGCTTCATTAGAATGAGAGCTTTTTTATCATAGGCCCTGCCAATGACAAATCATGAAGACCGTTAGAGTTGGTTCATTTGAGGGAAGCCCGTGTGTCATATTTCCAACATTAAACTTGGCATAGAAAGAAATTTATGTAGTTTATGACATTTTGGAAGATTGAAGGAGTTACTGGTTTTCTTTATTTTTGTTTTATTTAATCGAACAGAATATTCTGTTTTTGGGCCTAGAAAACCCCTTTAAAATGGGCGTAGACCCACGTTCTTGAAATGAGAGGAAATGTTGATAACGAAATATATTGGAAAATGTAGAACTTTGCAATACAACAAGATTAATATAGGTATTTTGATGGAAAGTGCGACAACCCCTTTAATAATCTTTGACTACAATCTCTGATGCTGGAAGGCAGATCATACTTAAATGCAAACTATGAAATATATATCCAATGAATAATCATCGCCAATAAATAAAATAATGAACTAGATGACAATTAATATTTCTTTTTTTCGATTTTTTTTTTTCAAACAGAATTGAAAGATGGTAACATTTCATTTTACCAACATTCAGATCCTTTTTGCATTGAACACATGAAATAGAAGCCTCATATCATAAATAATATGTGATTAGACTATTTTTTTTTTATCTGCCATATGGTTTGGGTGTTACCTTGCATGTCATTCAATTAAAAACTTTTCCATGCCTTAAGAATAAATAGCAGTTAATTACATAAATAATGAGAGAAAACAACAGTCAGGTTTTCATTTTAGACAACATATAACATGAGTGTCACTACAGGTAGGGATTAAGCTGTGGGATTCATCCATATGTTTTGCTCTATCTACTGACATAAATAACTTACTTTCCAAGTTGTTGAATCACAGGTTGAATAGTATTATTCTAATCACGACATATTAAAATTTAACCCCAAAGGTTAAAGAACCAACACTTTTCATAATTTATGGAAATCTTCATCTTATTTGCAAAAACAATTTAAATGACACTTTAAGAACCACAAAGACCACATCTGATGGAGTAAGAATTAGGGACACATGCCGTTTTACGAAATCAAAATTTTCAACGCTCCAATAGTGGGTATTTGGGCACCATTGTGAAAGGAAAGGTGTTTAGTTCTGCTATCCTGGAAGGTAGAAGGCAATATAACTTTTCATAGTTTATCTGGATCTATATGAAGACTTTTGTATAATATATGAGGATTAACAACTTTTTAAGCTGATATATGTGAGGTGTATATATTTGCCACTTTTCCAGGGCTGGATCCACATTATACGTCAGCTACCCATATCAAATAATGCAATGCTTTGTAATATTTGTGTTGTATAACAAAATATACATTTTAGCAAAAATCAAACTAATATTGGTAACACTTTACAAATTGTGGCAGACAATAAGGCAGTGCCAAAAATTCCTTCGGACAGTATCAATTCTGAGATACCCAAGCTTAAGAGTAATACTCATTTTGGAAAATTATTTATTGTTTTCATAATGAAAAATTATCACTTTTTCCATATCTACTTTCTTTATCATTCCTCACTTTTTTTTTAGATCTCTGATTGCTGTCATTTTGTAGAAAGCTTCAGGTGTTTACTTCCAGTTGGGAGAGAACTCTGACCATTGGTCCCAAGGTGCACAGTCTGATAACATAGCAGTTTAACATAACAGTAAGTAGACCTGTGGGTATAACAGCTGGTCAATGTTAACATCACAGTTTTATCCATTAATACAGGGTTCCATCCAGGTTCCACTACCTTTTCTCTTCTCTGGTAATCAGTGCTGGCATGTGTATGACTTATGGGTACCAGGTGCCACGTTGTGTTAGGGTTTTGATCAATTGGGGCATTCTAGGACAAAAGTTTCGATATCATACAGAGAGATTATGCGGTGTCAAACTTTGAGAATTCCCACAAATTGGCTTTTTGATCTCTATTTCAGGTCCCAATTAGGCTCGCTTCACATTATCTGATCAGCCACCTCTTGTGGCAGTCAGAACACATGATCCACAATGAGACTGTGGAAGTGCCACCACTCACTTGCCCATACCGATTGGTTTTTGATATCGAACACATAAGAAGAATGGAGGAATTAACGCTGAACTTACTACACTGGTGATTAACCTGGTGATTCTTACTTAACTGCTGGCCTCTTGGCTTGAATTCAGCAGTCCCTTGACTATAGAATGGCTCCTGAGCACATCCATTTTAATTTGCTTTATCTTGTGATCGTTTATGCATGATGTGTTATTAATATCTTCTATATTATGATAATAATAATGGTCCCTGTGCTGGACTGCTTCGTATTGCTGTTTACATTGACTCTTTATTGTGACTGTTATCCTCCTCCCACATGTTTCACCCGTCCCCCACCCTTTCCTACTTGTTCCAATCATGAATTCATGTTGTCACCTAAAAGGCTCTCTGTCAAGATAAATTATCTTTAATAAAGATTGTTAAAAACATGAGGAATTGATATTGAAAGTTTATTGGGAATTGTACAATGTTTCATTTACAAATCAATACCACTTATTTGATGAAATAGGAAACAACCTTTAACAGATATGAAGCAGCATTTTAAGCTTATGGGTCCCCAATTTTCTAGCTACCAGCAGTCTGTAGGTGAAAATAGAGTTTTCATACCATAAATTGTTAACTGCTGGATATTACAGCATCAAAATACTGTTCTTGCACACGTAGACACATTAAGAGAGATCATAATATACTGTAAAATGTCAAAAAATTGGGTCTTCAATTCTGATCTTAGAGTGGAATATTCATTGCACGAATATACAAATAGGTTCTGGATTTATCAATTTTCATGTTACATTGTCCTCTTGAATATTCCTCATCCACACACGTTGGTAAAAGCAAGAACAGTACTTAACTTTCAATATTAATATACAATTGCCTTAAGTTATTTTGGACACGACTGAGTCAACGTACAGATCAGAAAACCTCTTCTTTTCTTAAAACTACGCGTTTACATCTCCAGAATGCATTTATTGTACTCCAAGCTTTCTCTTTATTCCTCCTGCTAGCAATGCTTGGCTAATGTTTAGGAATCCGTATATTTTATACTCTTGTTCCTAAATTGCTATGTAGCTAATTTTCCCGTATTCAATTTTTTTGCTTTGAAACTTGCAAATAGTTCCTACAAATCAAATTTTTTACACTCATGTTGCATAGCACAATCTCTCACATAACATTACAAACAAGCTTCCACAGAAAGCTGACTGGAATCACTCCTGCCAGTGTCATGATTCATATAATGGCTTCGATTAATTTCATAACTATAGCCACCAAGGCATATTAAGTTCCATTTTGGCCAAACCAGTTATGATGGTGTGCTAGTCTTGTTTTTCTAACATCTGTACCGTGTTTAATTAGAAATCCCCTCAAAAAAAAACTTTATAAATTATAAATAACATACTTTAAATGCACTATATTCCTTGCGAAAATAATTATAAAGCTACAGCAATTAGGAGTATAGTGCCAGTACCATCGGACGCTACAAAAACAATGGGCAATTTCCTTGCCCGGTCCCTATCGCGAGTCCAGCGCGTCGTATCTCGTGGTGGATACGGGTACGCGGGATTCACTAATGGTTAGTTCATCGATGTCCAACCCGTGGTGGCGCGCTGCGCTGAGATCCCCAGACAGGAATTGCACTGAAGAAGACCGGCACCTATGTCCGTAGAGAGGTAAGGTGCAAAGCTCCGCACACGTTATTTTTTTTAAATGCGGCGGTTTTCTCCGAATCCGTCGGTTTTCGTTCAGCCACGCCCCGTATTTCCGTCGCGTGCATTCCAGAGCCAGACTGCCGCCACAATCCCGACTAGCGCCGTGCGCCAAAGCCACAGGGCAATTCAGAGGAAATCCGCAAATCGGAAAACGCGAATCAGGCCCTTAGTAAATGACCCCAATATGTTAAATAAGTTGTTAATATGAGGCCTTTGTTATTTTTCTGATTTGCTAACTATACAGCACCCTCAGACCATGTATTTTTAACTTAAAGGAAATCTACTTAGTTTTCTGCAAACCATATTATAAATGAGGGGCACTTACAGTACTCATAGAGCTAGCACTGTGACTGTGGTAATCGGGTTCGTGTTGTACGCATGGCTTCCTGTTCTAAAATAACATTTTATATGATATTAACTTACTGACAGCTGTAGCGCGTGGGGTGTCGTCTGCACTCGTTCGTTTCGCACCACACGACAAACACGCCCATTTATTACACCTGCAGCGCTAGGCTACGTCACTCCCACCACACTCCTCCGCCCCACTTGCTACCGCGACACTGCGGTGTCTGTCTCACCAGGACCCTGTCTTCTCTGCAACGGCATTATGATGCGAGGTCTCTCCTGTATTGTAGGCATTAAGAGCTCGGCTTCCTCCAATGTCATGGCCTTTACATCATTAATTTCAGGGCTAAATGGCTTTTGCACAGGTATTTCAGAAGTGTGGCATGGGAATCTGGCTCACACGATCGTTTTGTGGCTCAGAATGAGCTGGATTTCTTGGACACAATTAGGGGGACGTGCCCTATTTAAACTTCTGAATATGTGTTGCAAGCCAAGCCTTAAGATGCAGCACTAAAAGATGGTTACTCTTTCAGACCTGAGCGTAAACGTGACACATGCACCAACTTAGCGGCGTACAATCTTAGTGAGTCCCTTACGGGTGCATTATAGTTGGACATGCAACTTTACTGTGTGAAACTCCAGTGACCGGGGTAAGTAATGTGCCACCTGTACTCCCCTCTCCCCCCTCAGCATCCACCCTCATTCCTGCCTACGTATCTCATGGCAAGAAGTGAATTTAGATCTCACTGTGGGAGGGAGAAGTGCCCCTGTGTAGCATAACAGTTGTATAGCTTAGCACTGGAGCGGGCCCTGTAATGCCCTCAGTAACACCTTTCTGTTCATTGCCTAACATGTTTTAAAATGACTTTAGAGAAGGAAGCCCATGGATACACAATAAAGGAGTCATTACATGTCACAGTCACCTGACTCTATGTGTAAATGTCCTTGGTTTATTATGCTTGAGTTTGATGGTCGATTTAATTAAAGGCTAAGATGTTAGCTCAGAGATGCCGCCACAAACCAGGTCCCTTGTTATTTAATTTCAACAAGTGCTTAACTGCTGCCTTTCATAACTTCTATAACCTTCCAGCATATCTTCATCAAATACTGATGCTACTGGGCATCGACACTTCAATCGAACGCCCCATCGTTACCTAGTGTATACCTTTCAGGGTGCTAGCAAAACTACAGGCTTCACACAGTTATCATATATTTTGCAAATAAACCTATGTTTAATTACCATAAACCTCTAATGTACAGTGTGTTTAACAGAAAGTATTCAGAAACCCTTAACATTTTCACTTGCTTTCATTGCAGACAATTGGTAGAGATTGCAGATATTGTTGCTAATCAGTTAAACAGAAAAACAAAAATCATTGGTATAAGCATTCAGACCCTTTGATGTGGCCACTCATATTTATTCTCACATGTCCATTTCTCCTGATCCACATTGGAGTTGGTTCTTGTTCCTTCATTGAATCCAGTGTGCTTAAATAAACTCATTGGAATTTTTAAGAAAAGGAAAACAACTGTCTTATAAGACCTCACAACTTTACGAGTACAGTGTCAGAGACATGAGAGGATCATGGAAGTCTAAGGAACTGCCAGAAGGTGCTCCGTACGAATTGGTTGCCAAGGACACATATACTGGTCCAAGGTACAAAAAGATGTCTGCAGCACTCAATGTTCCTAAGAGCACAGTAGACCTTCTATAATCCTTAAATGGAAGAATATTTGGATGACCACAATCAGGGCCGCATATTCCATTAGCAGATGAAATTTCGCCTCAGGCGGCAGAATGCATACCCATGAGCAGGCGGCAAAAGCGTGGTGTTGATTGGGCACTCACACTGAATCACCACAAGCAGTACAGACCTCGCTGCCATCACTACTTCATCTGTAGCGCTGCTCAGAGGACGCAGGAGACGTGACCTCATGAACGCCATGATGTCATGCTGCTGCTTCCATGCAGAGCAGCGCTGACCGGCAAGTAAGGAGGGAGGAGAGCATGCTGGCAAGTGTTGTATGGGAGCGGATGGCCTCCCGGGCTGCCTCCTTGCTGGCTGATAAAGTGTGTCCGGCGGGAAGCCAGTGCGGAGTCCATGCTATGGTACCAGCAAGTTCCTCTAAGAAAGAATGGTTGTTTATTCATTATGAGCATAGAGTGGTGGCTTATCTGTTTTAATGCAAGACACGGTGTTACCGATCACATGCGTTTCCATAGAACGTATAGCGCTATTGGGCCAAGGTCCGCCCCTGACCTAGCGCCTGTGGTTAATGTTGCGTATGTAAATCAGTGGCAGGGCTGGATTTTTTTTGGGGGGGTTGGAGGGGGGCAGGCACATTTCAATTTTTCGCCTCAGGCAGCAATAAAGCAGAATCGGCCTGACACAACTATTACCTCTACTGGCCATCCAGACCATGGGAGAAGAGACTTGGGAGAGACGGATAAAGACAAGAACTCCAAGATTACTCTTTGCTGAGCTCCATAGATTGCAAATAGGGAGTGCGGAGAAAGTTCCATGAAGTCAACAAAATAATATCCTCGCAGCCTCCAATAGCTGGGGCTTAATGGCAAAGTGTGTTAACAAACACCCATCCTCTAGTTATAAGAGGTCAGTGTGAAAAAAATAGGCATCTGCCTCAACACCCTGCCAATACATCGCATCAGTGAAACTTGGTGGGTGCAGCATCATGCATGTGGGGTTATCACCGCAGGGACAGGATAGACTGTTGCATTTGAAGGAAATATGAATGCGGCCAAGTACACGAGATATCCTGGATGAAAACCTATATCCAATAGTGCCTGGCTTTAGACTGGGCCAAGGTTACACTTTCCAAAAGAACAAGACAAGACGCCTAGACGCATAAAAATAACATAGCAGCTACACTTCGGACAAACCTTTCTTGACTGGCTAGTCAAACCCTGACCTGAACCAGTTGGCATCACTGGAGAGACTCTGTCAACACCAACGTTCAATATCCAACCTGTGAGAACTGGAGAGGACTGTCACGGAAAGAATTGATGGGACCCCGTGGGAAAAACTAGATGTTCAATCATTCCGAAAAGAAGACTCATGTCGGTGGTAGCTCTAAAAGTGCTTCTACTCAAAAGGGACAAAACTTATGACCATTGGTCAGATGGGTCTGCAGTACATTATTTGTACATTATTGTGGCAAAAAAACAAAAAACTTTTGTTATCTTACCAACTCTGGTTGCCAGAAACAAAGTAGTGAAAATTCAGATTCTTCTTGTTGCACACTATTTGTGCTTGCAGAAAAGGACACATTCCATTGGTTTAAACTTTTGCTTTACGAATGATTTCATTTCTTTATACTGAGAAAGCATCCTAGTGATACCATAGGCTTAGGTTCCATTCATGGCAGCTAGCGGTCAAAAGTGATTCTTTTTGCTATGTTGCATATTATGTATACAATTTCTCTCTTAATACCTAAAGAGTAACGCATTACAGCCATGGCATACAACTACTGATTTATGACTTACATATGTTTCTCTGATGCTCATTTTTGATTATAGTGATATATCTGCTCCCACTGGTTGTAGTTCATTTCCTTATTGTTTTGAGGACAATGGGGCACATGCATAAATACCGTTTCCTGGGAACAATGCAGGGTTGCATCTGATTCAGGATTTCTGGCACCCACTTTTTTTTGTGGTGCACCTTAAATAGGGTGTGCAACACACTTGTCGTCGGACTTTTGTAGGGATAATCTGGCACAACAAACAAAGGGTTAGCAAGTGACACAATGCTCGTGCCCACACTGTCATCAATATGATTTGCAAGCAGTTTGCACTAGAAAGTCGAAGGACAAACTTGTGTAAAATTTGCTTAGTAATGCTTAGTATGTTTCAAAGCCCCTTTTGGAACCGTAGTTTTAAAGTATTTCTCCCCAGAGACCCATTATAATACCCGATTATGTCCTAATCATATTAAAGCGGACACACAGTAATCCTATTTATTTCAATTTATAAAATATCAGCCCCATACAACTTGAGAGAAACTGGAGTCTGTAGTACTTCACCTTATCCCTGTATTTAAGAAGCAGCAATAAAAAAGACAGTCATAACTTTTAATGGGTACAGCGCTGAGTACAAATGACTACACAATAACCATGTAAATTAAATTCCTGTCTGAAGGTTCTGCATTTTCTCTAGAAGATATTTAATTTATATTTATTTTAAGTTAAAAGAAATCAACTTAATGGGGGATATATGATAAATGTTATAAAACTATAGAAGTACCAGCTCTTGGAATCTGCAATTTTCAATATACAAAAGTAGCACATCTTTCTCGTGAGTATTTTACATGTTCTAAAAAGATTTGGAAAAGTACAAAATGCTTTGATGTCGCCCTGCAGTTAGTTACATAAGGTGAAGCTAGGCGTACTATGACACGAATACTGTTGTCTTAAGCAGTCTCTCTACTAGGCATTTTAGGGTAATTTCAATAATGTGCATAATCTACAATTTGGTGTCTTATCATATATTTTTCTTTCCGCGTGTCTCCTTGCTCATGGACAATTTTTTGAGATTGGTGGTTTTTTTTCAGTCCAGAAGTGAACAGACTTTGGTTTTGTGATAGAAATGGATTTGCTGGCTTGTGTTCCCATGAAAGAGTACCACCTCTATTTGAGCCTATGCCTCCATACTGTTTAGATGGACCTATAAGCCAAAATCCACTGAGTAACAGAAACTTTGGGTGAAACTGCAGTGAAACCAAAGTTAGTATATATGTTATTTTCTCAATAAAATATCCCCTAAACTATAACCCAATTCTATCCACCTTGTTTTTTTTCTTTTTGCTTTGTTGTTTTACAAAAATTTTTGTTCAACATAAACAATACTAATCAACAAGCTGTGGATTGTGACTATACAACTTTTTTTTATTATGAAATCCTGTGGAAATGGAAATGAGAGGCGCATGTGGAATGGTTTGGGAGGAAATTACGTCGACGGGTGGCAAGCAATAAGGGAATTGCCCATCTGTCACAATGTTAAGCTGTGCAGAAGTTGGTGTTAGGATTTTAACCTATTTTCCAGTATTTTAGGCCCCCTAAGGAGAGTATAGAAGGTGTGAAATAAAACGAAAATTGTGATTAGTTGTTAGGGTCCCCTGCTGGATTCACTAGCCCTCACCAAGAGTCCTAGTACCATAAACCCTATGAATCACCCAATTTTCAAAAACGGCGCCTCAACTATTATAAATAACCACTTTTTACAAGCTTGTTAGCCTTTGAGAGCTTTGCAATAACTGAAAAAAATGGAGGTTGTGAATTGATTAGTATGGTCTATTTTGTTGAGTACATACATTCATTATAAACCTATAAAATTTACATACCGTATTTTTGCATGATATAAGACGCTCTTCTTTCCTATAGGACGCACGCCGATGTTGGCTTCCAAAAAAAGATAAACTTATTTACCACTAGTAAAAGATCCATGGTTCTCGCACTAAAGCACAGCACAACACAGACAACATTTACACACTCAGCTCTGCCATCATCCACCATCCACTACCAACACACGCTCAGCTATACACCTCCTCACCTACACACACTCAGCTCACCTAATGCACACACAGCTCCCCTACTACCACACTCTGCTCACCTTATGCACACTTGTCAGCTATATATATACACACACACACACTACTAAACTACTGCCCCCACTTTCCTTCTCTTACACGTCCCCAGCACTGCATGGCAGTAGTGAGACCTGTGGTGATGTAAGACTCATGTGGATCAGTCACACTGTATTCGACATCACCGCAGGTCCTGACCAGTAGACATCGCAGGATAGGTGGGAGAGCATCCTGAGAGGCTGCCTCTCTGGGAATTGGGGTGCATGCTCTGTATCGGGCACGCCCCCGACTCCACTTACAGTTCGGAGGGTCTGGCCATGCTGACCGCCTGACCTCCGGACTATACGAGCAGGACCTTTTGATGCAAGATTTTTTCGTTGCTTAAAAGTGCGTCTTATAGTCCAGAAATAGGTACTTATAAAAGTTAAAAAGGGAAAAACTCTTTAAGATTTGTTATGCATTTCTCCTTATTACCATATTTGGATATTTTTTCTGTACCTGTTTAAACTTTCAAGAGCTTTAACACATTTTTGTCTACCTATGAGTTGAAGGCCTGGGTTTTCGCACTGCATGTTGTACTCTTAACTAAATATTTATTTCTGGAGTACATACTTTTTTGATCATTTTTATTGAATTTTTTTGGTGAGAAAAGATAAGTAAAAATATTTTTGTGGTGAGTTTTTTATATTTCTTATATGCAACTCATTATATGGGTTCACTAGAGATATAATTTATTTATTGGATCATTATGGCACCGTGATACCTAATATGTTGGGTTTATATGCTGATTTTTGACTTTCTTTTTTAATGTACTTTTAGATGTAAAGTGGGGGTGTGTGGGGCATTTGCATTATTTTTATTGGATGTCTTTTTATTTTAAAACATTTAATTTCATTTTTTTTTAAACTTGATTACTAGCTCCCATAAGCCATCAACCACCAGGCCATGTCTATTGCTGTTCATTATAATACCATCAATCCTGATTTATTGCAGGGTAGATAACTGTGTAAATGGCATCGACACAGTGCATGAGCAAGGAGTGTTTATAGGCTTCGGTGTCCGGGTATTGGACCACATCAATGATCGGATCCATGAGAGCACTGGCAGCATCCCCTATAGGCCTTAACAGCTAATACCCTAATTGGTGCTCTGCTTCAAGGTTTCCCATTCTTACAGTAGGATAGTGCTGAGTGCTAATTATCAATACTCTGCATGTACAATACACAGCGATCAGGAAGAGATTAAATATTAAAGGTAAATGTTCTTCTGACAAAAAAAAAACTAAAAATAATGCTCCAGGTTTGTCACCTGGGAATATATTCCTCAAAGTATTTTTCCCCTCGGGCCTCATTTGGTCTCGGACCTTTTTTGGCACATTAGACAACCAGAATTTCCAGCTCTCAAACAAACCTACAATCAGCAAGATGGAGGGGCGTGAGCCTCCTATCACCACATCACAGGCGCATGGTGCTGCAATCCAATGACACAGAGCTTCTTAATCTATCTATCTATCTATCTATCTCATACCTATCTACCTCATATTGTATTCTAGCTATCTATCTATGTAACACTCCAGCACAGCACATGAGGGGAGGGACACTGGAGATTGTCTCCTGCCAATCTTCATTGTGTGAGGGGTGATGGGGGAGAGGGGGTGGCAGTTCTGTCGTTGTAGGCTAACTGTGTTTTACTAACACAGTGCAAGGGGAAACTGAGAGAGAGAGTTTATGATTTAGGTGTTTGGTTACTACATTGTTAGGGCTTCTCACCTGACACTGACTGCTGCAGCAACTGAGACAATGAGTGATCAGCTGTGAGCAGCAGAGGAAAGGGGCGATGTTCCTGACCATAGTTCTTTATAAGACGTAATGATCCCATGTAACAGCTATGAGGATCACTGCACTGAGGGGAGTCGCAAATACAAGAGGTAAGGAGCGAAAAGAGGGTAAGCTAATCCAATTGCAAAGGGCATTAAAATTATCCCCTGCCCTACAACACTTATTAAAGATTTTTGAAATGACGGTTACACTTTAAAGGGAAGCTAAATCTTCACTGTGACGGATCCACATAGGCATTGCATAGTCCATAACTCTTACTTCTCACAACTGAGTTCCCCTCCTTTCATGTAATATCACGGCGGACAAGCTTCCTGGCTCCCTACAAACAAGTCCTCATATCAAGTTCCGTGGAGTGATGCTCTCTTCAAATCAACATAGCATTTACCTGGCCAATTTGCATATTATCGAGTATCGGTCCTCCGCTCATTGATATTTCCATTTCTTCCCCTCCACATCCTTCCCTGTTAAACTAACCCTTTCGACGTCTGTTTCTAGCCGACAACAGTAAACCTTGCACCGGCGGGTGAGCTTTACAACCTTGCACATGCCACACCTTCTACTGCACTTTACCTACTAGCTGTCACAGACTAGGGTGTCCCTTTCGCGTCATCTATCCATTTGTAAGCTTGTGCTGACATTATTGTGTAGGCAATAAAGAATGTGCTTCGTGGACTTGAGATTGAACAAGCACACTTTTACTGCTTTATGAAAGTAATATGAGCTGAAGTTTAAGTTTCCTGTGTTTTGTCATGAGGTAATAGCATTATATTATAATGATCTTGTAAGTTTCGCATAATTAATGTTTTCCATTTGTACAAT
Source organism: Engystomops pustulosus (assembly GCA_019512145.1). Classification (NCBI taxonomy): domain Eukaryota; kingdom Metazoa; phylum Chordata; class Amphibia; order Anura; family Leptodactylidae; genus Engystomops; species Engystomops pustulosus. The sequence goes on along the minus strand of CM033641.1, from coordinate 54,506,182 downwards.
TTTAAGTTCTATATTCATGCTGAATATACAATTAAATGCAGAGGTTGGGAATGTTTTATGTAAAGAAAAATAAATACTGTTTCAATGCCAAAAAATGTTTTCAACTTAGTTTAGTGTACGCCTTGTAAAATCAAATATTAAGGATTTTTCCTCTTTGCCGGTTATAGTACATACGGGTAACGGCACACCCATGTGTACAGGCAAAATATGAGTAAATCCCTTATAGACCAACAAGACATAACACTTCTGTTCCACGATGGTAGTAAGAAATTAGTTGTACTGTAGATTGAACAATAATGAGAATATTAAGAATATCCCTAATTGAATGATGAACTGTATTTAAGCAAACGAGATGGCTTTATTTATTTTTTTGTGTAGTGATACTTTATTAGTAGGCCATACCTTAATGGACTGCCCGGTCACTATATTTAAAATTTGTTTATTTCAAACCAGTTCTCTCCATACACCTAGCTCATTATGTTCCTCACCCCCTTGGATTGATGTTTCGTTTTCTTTCACTTTTTAATTCCCTTCTCTGAAGCCACCTTCTTCTAGGATGGCTGTCCTGCTCTTCAAAAGACTCATATCCCATAATCCCCTTGGTCCGTTTAGCTGTTTTAGCTTCTCTCAGATGGAATGACAGTATAGTAAGTAAATCTTGTGTCTAGTGACAAACCCTGGCTTAGGAGCCAGTTGTCTATGGCTCCTTTCTTGAATTTTACAGTGTAATTTCCAATGACCCTTAAATCTGACCTATGAGATTGGTAATCATTACATGCTTATACATCATTTTAGATGCATTAGTGAATGAAATCAGGATTACATGTGGAAAGCTTTTAGCATAATTTACACAGTATGATTATTTGGACATTTATACGTTGGTGTATTGGCATTTGCACTGCCCCGATTGGATTTTGCGTCAATCCACCCAATATAGTCCTATCTCATCTTTAATCGTGCCTTCCCATTTGTCATGTTGTATCCCTATTCTCTACATGAGTTTAAATATTCTCCAACTCCTATCAAATTGTCTTGCCTTGCGCAGACTTCTTTCCATTCAGGTATTGTAAACTAATTGTGTTCCCTGATTACAAGTTTGGTTAGGAAACCAAACACTTCTACCTGGTCACCTATGTATTGCACCTATGGAAGTAATTCAGACATGCAACTTAGATGGTTCATTGGTCCACATTGGGTTCACTGCATACCAATCTGGGTCACACTCCACAAACCCAGTAATTTGTCTACCATTCAGCTATGAGGGAGCAAACCTTTAGCCTGAGAGGTTTTTTTTTTGTTGTTGAAAATAATAGAAAAAGCACAGAACATACACATGATCGATATATTTCTTACACCTGTTACCAATCTGTGTTAAACCTCTAATAGTATTCATCCTGTACACCAAGAAATTTGAAGAAATAATATAACATTAAAATATCCCAAGTTGAACATTTTAAAAATCATCCATCAAACAAAAATTATATTTTAAAGTGATCAAAAAAGAGATTTGTCACAAAGATTTCAACTTTTATACTATCTGCACTGAAGGGTTTATATAGTTCATCAAAGGTCATATTAAAACCCCAAAATGTGCTATTAAAACAACTTTTATTCTCACAAAAAACAAAACCACCATACCAGCTTTAGTGAGTAAAAAATTTTTAAAAAAAGTATATAGTTTAGTAGAAGCATGATAAGGGCATGATAGAAAATCCAACAGTGTGGTGGAACAACGTATATAGTAATATCATAAGCACACTTAGACAAATCTATGATTTTAATCTGTTCTTATAATCATATGCGATCAAAAAAACAGTAAATTCCCTGCTTTAATAAACCAGACGAGCGATTGGCAACCCGCTGACCTCTTGGACTCCGGTGCGTCATCACTGTCATTTTGTATAATTTTCAACCACTGCCAAAAAAACCATTTTAAAGAAAGTAGTGTGTCATTTATGAAGTGTGATTGTGCTGAAAAAGGAGATTCTTGGAAGATTTAACTTATTCATTACTGAAAAGAGAACAAATAAATTTATTAGAGAAGTAAGATATCCAAATCACACGAGAGTACATAGCATAAGAACACTAGATAACAATTTTGTAAGCACTCTATTGAAAACTTTACGATTACTTGTAATAAACTAAATTAAAAGTAAATGAGTTATATGCATGGTCCCAACTGCCCTACATACATTTTATCAAGGAGAAATGCTTTCATTCTTTGAGATTTGTCTCTAGATTTTTAACAAACACTAAATCAAGCGTACAATACTGCTGCCTACAATTTTGAGAAAACAACTAATGCAAAGTAACAATAAAAAAACACAAGTCTACTTATCACATACAACAGTTTGGTATGGCACTCTTATGATCACTCCAAAAGTGATTATCAGACAACCCTATTAAATGACTTTGAATATCCTACATCTACAGAATATATGTGGTTCATACTCTTAGGTTTTTGGAATTACCTCCCTGTTTGAGTTCTCTTTAACACCTTAAAGATAACCTGTACCAGAAAGTATTTTGCTATATATTTTAAAAAAAAAAGTTCCTTTGTCAAAATTCCTTAATCATTCAGTGGCTATTAAATCAATTACCTTGGCTCCCTGCGTGCCCATGTGGTGAGTCATGGGGAGGGGGGAGTTGAAGCCTGTGTGTTCCTGGGGTCAGTCCCTCTCTCACACACTCAGTGCACCCCCCTAGGACGAAGATAATTGGCCCCAAAAAAAAAAAAAAAAAAAAAAATGGGACGACCAGGGGCTGGAGCTGCCCCTCTCCCAGATCATCAACATGCCACTGACAGGACATAAACATATATAAAAAAAAATACTGAAACTATTCAGAATGCTTACAAGACATCAGCAATGATAGGCTATTGGAACTTTGTCACCCAGCTAAAAACTGCCACTTCCCGTTGACCAATTTCTCTTAAGGACACAACCTAGTTTGGCCTAAGGGCTGCCACCTTTTTCCCATTGCTCACTTACAACAGTATATACTTTTCTATTTTTGTCTGCACCTGGCAGATTTTTAGCATATTGATTTTTTAATAAGAAGCTTGTTTTCCAATGAGTATAATTTTTAGGTAAATTCATATAATGAACAGAATTTAATACACTTTCCTTTAGGGGGAGAGAAAAAGTCTATTCTGCCAATTGATTTTCTTATTCTACTTAAAAAAATAAAACATCTTTTTGATGAAAACCTATTTGATTAATCATTTTATGTACATATTTCAAAATTACATTTAGAAATGTATTTTTAAATTTTTTTATGCCATTCACAGTAGTCTATTATAATGAACATATCTGTTTATATGGGTTTGTACGTGACGCGCAACAATAATTTATTCATATATTTCTATTTTTTACACTATATACCCAGATCTCAATAATGCACAAGGAAAAATTATGAACCTACACAAAGCCTACACAAGGAAAAATTATGGAAGCCTATCTAAAATCAAATAAAGAATGTCCCTTACTGTTTCAAAATTCATCAACAAATGGCAAGATCAAACGATCACAACACAGCACCTCAGGTAAAGTAAAATAATATAAGTAAGCGATTCACGACCTTCACATGGTTCGGAGGACGCCGACTTCCAGTCCACTTCAGATCTACCAGCTGTTGTTGCCTTCATGCCACCAAACGTTACTCCTAGGAAATCTTAGGTCTAGTCAAAAGGGCCGTAGTTGAATGGTCCTATAAAAGGAGACACATTGAAATTGTAATGAATACAGATTATACCACGCTAACAAGTGAAGATCAATAGGAACTTGAAAAGTTATAAAAAAGTTGGGAGTGGCAACAGCAAAAACTTCAACACTAACTCTGTAGAAGTTGTACATATTTGCAATGTGCTCCTTCCCCTTTTACGCCCCCTGCGGTGTGCCCGTACAGCAGTTTTACCACAAATATGTTAAGTTGACGTAGGAGAATTAGGACTGTATTTGGTCATTATTCCATTGTGAAGTGCATAGATTTGAACCCCATTAATTTTGTACCCTATTAAATACATAAATGGTTAACAAACTTCTTAATTGTAAAAAAAAGTTGTTCTAAAAAAGAGTTTTACTAATATTTAGGCCTCTCAAAGTCACTTAAAAGTGTAGAGTGTCCAAAAAACTCATGTTTGGCAATCTTTAACAGTAAGTTGAAAAATCACCTCCTAAGGGTTTAAGCCAACTCAACACCCTACAACAAATTGTGATGCTTATAATGAAAAATAATCCAACATAAGCGAATTTCCTACAATGTTAGTTATAAGTTATTTGGTAGTATCACCATAGAGATGAGCGTAGCACTAAATGCTCGAGTGCTCGTATTCGAGACGAACTTTTCCAGATGCTCGAGTGCTCGTCTCGATAACGCCCCCATTGAAGTCAATGGAGACTCGAGCATTTTTCAAAGGGACCATGTGTTCGGAATATAAAATGTGTTAATTAATTGAAAAAAGATGTCTTCTGTATAAGTTAGTCAGAGATATGCAACACATCTGGCAATCTATCTTCAACTGTCCGCGGCGTCATATTATCATCCCGACAAGTTAACAGATGTGAAGACCAGTGAGGAATAGAATAAAAACAGTTTGAACACAAGATCATTTAAGTGAAAAACACAGTGAAGAATAGATACAGCTGTTTCTGCACATCTGCTGTACTTGTCGGGAGATACCGCCGTGCCCTATCCGTGCCCCCCCTGCTCCTCCGTGAGCCCCCGCTCCCGTTGCCCCGACTGTTTTTTTCTATCCGTGCCCCGCTGCTCTCCGTGCCCGCTTCTCCGTGCCCCATGTCTCGTGCCCAATGTCTCCGTTTGTGCCCCATGCTTCCGTGCCCCGCTGCTCTCTGCCCCGCTGCGCTCCGTGCCCCGCTGCTCTCCGTGCCCAGCTTGCTCTCCGTGCCCATGTCCTCCGTTGCCCCAGTTCACGTGCCCTCTCCCGTGCCCATGTCTCCGTGCCCATGTCCCGTGCCCCATGTCTCCGTGCCCGCTGATCTCCGTGCCGTGCTCTCCGTCCCATGTCTCCTTGCCCCAGTCTCCGTGCCCCAGCTGCCTCTCCGTGCCATGTCTCCGGCGCCTCCATGTCTCCGTGCCCCGCTGTCTCCGTGCCCATGTCATCCGGGCCCCATTGCTCCGCTGCCCCGTGCTCTCCCGTGCCCCGCTGTCGCTCCGTGCCCCAATGTGCTCGTGCCCGCGCTGCTCTCCGTGACCCATGTCTCCGTGCCCCATGTCTCTCAGTGCCCCATGTCTCCGTGCCCCATGTCTCCTGCTGCCGCTTGCCCCAGTCTTGATTGCTGCCGCTGCCCGAATGTCTCGTTGCTGCTCCCCGGTTCTCTGTGCTGCTCCCCGGGTCATCTGTGCTGCTCCCCGTTTGTCTCTGTCCTGCTCACCGTAGTTCTCATGTGTTCTTTTCAAACATATATATTGTTCGTTCACCAACTATTTTCGCCCCGTTCCGGCGCGTATCTTCCGACAAGTAGCAGATGTGCCGAACATTGTAAATCTATTCTTCACTGTGTTCTTCATGCGTGTTTTTCACTTACTGATCCTGTGTTAACTGTGGTTTCACTGTTTTTATTCTATTCGTCTGTTCTTTCACTGTGTTTTTAATTAATGCCGATCTGGAAGTCAGGGGAAATACCTCCGAGCAACGACCGTTCTCGAGTACCTTAAACGCGAACGAGCATCAAGCCGACAGCAGTTCGATCATCTCTAATCACCATCTTGCCTAAATTTGTGACATATCACACTAACTTTTTTAATTAACGTGTAGACATGTGTCTGACAATAAAGCTCAACATTATCTGGATAAACCATACGTTTAAAAAATGGGGCTCTGTCAGGGGGGTTAAATGTTAGCCTTCAGCATAAGGAAATATAGACCTAACACTATGGTAAGCATTTATTTGTACCAATAAAGAATAGCAATCATAAAAAAATTGTTTGCCAACGCTGTATAAAAAATCCACTTTTTTCAAGTTTAAATTTTTAGTAATTTCTGTATATCTTACAGAAACAGATTGGAAAAATTCAAAATATAATGTACATGAGATTCCAATATAAAAATATACTTGAACTTAGATGCTGTCAAAGTGAGACCTTAGGGAGGAAAATATATGTTTTAATTGACTGTGCCGCTCTAAGTTCATCCATTATTTAATCAAAGGAACAGTTTGACTTTCCATTTATTTGCAGAACAGTTTTTAAAAACTCTTTAGAACTCGAAGAAAAGCACAAGGAAACTAATGTTTTCTTGTCAGTGAGAAAAAAGATCATCTGTAAAGATTCATGTATATGATACTGACCTGAAATTGCTTTCACAACAACAAAGAGATATTAGTGACTCGCTGGTAAATTTATAAGAGGTAAATCCTATGCCGTAAGTCTCAAATAATTTGAAGCACTGAATAAACTAAAAACTAGTTATACAGAAAATAATACACACGATTCTTTGTTATACAATATCTTTGCTTTTTTGCAAACTAAATTAGCACATATGCGTTAGAAAGTGGCCCAGAACACATCAAGTCAGTGCATCAAATGTATCATTATTCAGCATAAAAATGATAAAATTTTTTGTAGTTTACTGGAGCAAGAGGAATGGTAAAATTAAAATCACTGCGAAAATTGAATTGGATTGCAAAGCAGTCCCCGACATAAGAACACCTGATTTACAGACAATAAGTTTACAAATGGACTTCTGTGCCCCCACTGCTGAGCTCTCGGATGTTTTACTGTAGTTTTTCGGCTGCAATGACCAACTGAAGAGTATCAGAGGTGTCTACAATAAGATTGATTGTGTTATCAAATCGAAAACAAAGGATAATCAAAGGAAGCAACACTATTTACAGCATTTGAAGGCTCATACTTCATCTTCTTGGTACATCACTGCAACAGCAGACAAGTAAGTGATATGAAAATTGGAACTTATAGGGTTTTCCCAAAATAACTTGAAGATCTGTGGTATCTCAGTGCTGCAGCTCATCACTCCTAAAGATTAATAGAGCAGAAACGTTTTATGCGCTGCCGTCTGCGTGGGGTAACCCCTTTCAATGTGCATTTATACTGTCAGGGTAGAGACTTTATGGGCGGGATATATCAAGAAATTGTGCAACCCTGTGGTAGCTTAGATGCCCCCCCAATACCCCGCACATTGTGCCAGATATACCCTTGTGCCATTATCCCCATGTCACCTAAAATTATCTGTCACTGAGACACTGTACCTTAATTAACATCCGCTTTTCTATATGCAATGAACCGACAAAGAGTCAGTCCTGAAGAGAAGAGTCAATGATTCTCCAGGCTGCCAGTGAACTCCACCTCCTCCTTTAGATGACCGCTCTGTGGATCTTCAGAACTCCTATCCTCACCAGAATAATGTCCCTACACTGAATGGTGTATTTAGCAGTGAACACTGTTTGAGAATCCATATCTTGTCACTAATGCATGTACCTATGTTGGGGCTGGGCCAATATACAATGGGCGGGTCCAAGTACTGGGCATGTGTAGCCAACATCTAGAGAAAGAATAGAAAACATTTTGGGGAATGATTTTTCTGATTGGTGGAGGAAGATTTAAGCTGGGACACCTGCACTGCACTTTCAAACAAAGTCGTAGTGTGGGGGAGTACGGTTTATTGTGCTTGATCTTGATGACAGGTCCCCTTTAAGAATTATTAGTTTTGGTCTTAAACGGCATCTGAGTTGTCTCCTATACATTGAAGGCTGGACATACAGTCAATCATGTAGGAGGAATTCATACATAAGTCCACATATTTATCCTATTAGAAACCAAAATTACTTTTTTATTGTGTGATTTTACAACAAAGGCCTTATCAAAATAAGGGATAAAATGTAAATTAAAATTAAGTTCCTCATAATTAAGTGGGTGAGAGTTAGCACGTATTCTAAAATATAATAAATACCATATTGTCAACATGTTAATGACCTCCTATAATGACCTCTCAGGGTAAATGTGTAACCATCACTTTTTAGTTAACAAAACAGAAAACTACATACAAACTGTATCCTATATGCTGGGAATATTGAGTTCAGAAGCAGAGCTTTGCCATTTCATCTCCAATAGTGCAGTTGTGAAGGCTGTCCAGTCATTACCAGTTCAGTACCGAGGGAAAAATAGAGTTACATAATTTTGTTGGAATGTGTAGATACTGAACTATCTTAGTACACTACACATAAAATTCATGTCAATTATCTAATAAGGAACCTACAGTATGTGTATAAACCTCATCTTGTATATTTAATACCAATAGACTTTGCATTTAAGGCTACTCCTGAAGGTATGTGGAAACTTCCAGCCATTTGGCTTAAAGGCTAACAATTTCAATTCATAATAGGTAGAGATAAAAAATCCCGTGGTGGCAGCAGATAACATAAAGAACACAAACAGGGCTTCTCATAGAACCCATAAATATGTCACTTGTGAAATTGTGCAAGTCTAGACTAACAGAGACCTATGTTATTTACACTTCTAGAGGCAATGTTTAAAGTTTTTTGCTTAAATATATCTTTTAAAATTGTTTGAAATGAGCTGAAATGACCTTAATGTATCCAAGGAAGAATAATTTTGGGTGCAGACCTCATCCAAATGATTAGTTTCTGGGATTAATATTCTTCATATTGCGAACTGACTTGACAAAATTACCTAGACGGGTATGTAATCCTGCAACATCATTACACTGTCCACAAACTTATTCCCCTTTCGCTGCAGAGAGAAAAAAGAAGGCATATGAGGCTTATCCGATGCACTCGTGAACCACTAGGTACGATACAGGACTGATGCTGTAGGATTTAAATCAACTGATATTATTTCAGATAAAAAACATGCCAGTATATCGCTTTCCCTCCAAGTGACCACCAGTTGAGCCATTTTCTGCACTCACTAATCCAAGCGTTGTCACAGATGGGGTCTTCCTATCTTGTTGTCTTTTTCTCTCAACCTTTTGTTCTGCAGAGAGAAGTTAGGTACATGAATGGATATCAATCAAAAAGGTATTGCCTGAACTTTTCACTCTTCTGATACTCAATGGAAAAAAGCTTGACTTGCAAAAACAAATTGGTAACTGGACTCTAATAGTAGAAAAACAATATGCAACACAAAACAAACAATCTTGTTAATAGAGAGTAAATCATTCACAAATTAGTAAACACAAAAAAATCTATATTGTGTTTGCAATATTGCAACCCATACTACCAAAAGAATAATAATACTTTGCCTTTATTGGTGACTGCAACAACCATTTTAATGCCAACAACAAATTTAAAATAATGATGTTCTACACCCACCAAATAGTTAACAATAAAAACATTTGAAATACCAAAAATATGGCATCAAGATAAAAGTTAGCCAATAAAAACAAATATAATACATAAAGATAAAATGGTTATGGCTTGTTATAATTTCAGAAAACAAACATAAAACAATTGCTGGTGTGTTTTTTCTTCCAACCAAAAAAGTTAAAACAAAATATTTGGAATCTCAAATAGGTGCCAGCATAAGATAAAAATTATCTAACAAAAAGAAATAAAATAGCTTTCATTTCATGAAATAAAATGGTCGGTATACTGACAACAACTAAACATACAGCTAAGGCTAAAGCTAATATTGTCTAATAATGGCTGTGTCAGTAAAGACATACATAATTTACAAGACATGTATAAATCCCATTTTTTTTCACTGTTTTGATCTATTTTTTCTAAATACTTTGAAAATACTTCAGGGTTTTTGCATTATGGGATTAATGATGGTATTTTGCAAAAATTACAGAATTCCTTATTACTTTGAACTGTAATATTTAGCATATACCTAAATTATTTAAATGTAAAAAAGTTCCATAGCTTGATTTTAATTCTCATGTAAATGCACAATGATATATTGTATGTTAGTAAATTAGATTTGTTCTAAATTAAAACAAAATGTAAATTAAGCAACTTCTTAGACTTCTTAGACGTAATGGCAGCTGCACCAGGTTTTTTAATTGAACTCTGTGCATGATTAATGGGAATAGTACATTTTATAATTGAAAATTATATATATATAATGTATATATATACCATATATACTCGAGTATAAGCCTAGTTTTTCAGCACAAAAAAATGTGCTGAAATCCCAAACTCTGCTTATACTCGAGTAAAAAAAATATAGGTTTTACCAGGTTTTTGTTGTAAAATTAAGGGTCTCAGCTTATACTTGGGTCGGCTTATACTCGAGTATATATATATATATATATACCTCAGCAATTACAAGTTTAGACACATTTTCATTTAATATTTTTTTCAGATCTTTTATATTGTTTCTTTTTGGCTTTATGTCAGCTTTGATCGCTGCCATTCTCTATTTCATGGTGTAGTCACATGAAATGGTTTCCACTTAAAAGTATGAATATAATTACATTGTGGAAATTTCAGCTTTTATAAATTGTTTGGGATCATTGGTTGTAATCTGTTGGGTGATTACAATGCATCATCCTTGCATCTTACTTGTGTTGTGCTGCAGCTTTCTTTCTATATACAGGCCGTCCCCGAGTTACGTACAAGATAGGTTCTATAGGTTTGATCTTGAATTTGTATGTAAGTCGGAACTATAAATTTTATAATTGTAACCCCAGCCAGATTTTTTTGCCTTCTGTGACAATTGGATTTTAAACCTTAATTGCAGACACTTTTAATAACTTGTATAGCTGTTTATTGTAGCCTAAGGCTAAAGTACAGTAAAATAAATGGGCCGTTTGTAACTAGGGGTCATCTGTAAGTCAGATGTTCTTAAGTATGGGACAGCCGGTATATGGATCTTTGGCAGCAGCAGTGAAAAATAAAACACAGTGGCCCACACTTATCAAAAACATTGCAGTCTGTACTATGTGCAGTTTGCCTGTGAAGTGTGCTGGGGGCGCCAGATTCAGGAATTGCGTTGCACGTTCTTTATTAATCTCCCTGCACTGCTCAGGAAGTGTACACCATTTTTTTGTGCACTAGTTTATGTTCAGAATTTTGGCGCACATTGGAGAGAATTGTAGCACATGGTTTGACTAAGCACTGACACACCCCTTTTGGTGCACATTTTTTCTTATTCTGTATATTTTAGTTAATCTATTCAGCCAGGCTTATGATTATAACAAATAGCAAAAAATTCAGGTCCAGCTTGTTAAAAACTGTATTCTTTCTATATTTGTGCAAATTTACGACATCCATAGTTACATACAAAAATCCAAAAACGTCAACACGTTTCAGGCAGATTTGCTGCCCTTAATCATGACTGTTCTATAGGTATGGAAGTGTTCCTTATAAGCCTAACCCAATTGGGACACATCTACTTCCAAATTACACCACACTCCAACCAATACAATATAAGGATATTGATAAACAAAATAAAATTGATTAAAACCTGGAAACTTGACAATAAATGTGACTCTTAATTAAATACTTAAGTGCGGAGTAAACTTTATTTTAATTCTCAAGAAATAGCTGATCCCACTTGAAAGATTGTTCATATAGGTCCGCCTCCACAGGGGGAGGATACTCCAGATTGAGTCAGCTGACTGTATCCAAGTAAAA